>JAWRVZ010000035.1:1837500-3037500 GCA_037043235.1 Rhodeus uyekii
GTATTTCAAAAAGATGCACAATTGAAACCATGCATATTCTGGAATAAATAATCAGTGACCCACACCATTTGCAATCAATATTCCCATAAAAACGACGTCTGGATTTGGCGCCACCAAATACGTGCTTACGTCATTGTGGTATGTTAGCAGACACGCCTATTACTTCCATCTTACCCATGTGGCCATGACCACAAACGTCTGCACGACCGAGCCGTTTGTTTATGCATTTTAACTACTATTGTGCATGCTCAGACCGAGAGCAAAATGTCCCCGTCCGTGTCCAGGTTCCAAACAGAGGTGGCGACTGTTATGGAGGTGTTACTGAAGGTGGCCGTCGTGGAGATAACGAAAGTTTTCGGACGCGCATTGGATTCCCATGGCTGCCCGTGCGACAGAGAAGCTCGGATCAAAGAAGATCTGGTGCGAGTCCCTGACATCATGGCTCATATGGAAAGTGCATTGACCAATCTCTCGAACAAGATGGTTTGTAGTGTCGGTGTGCAAACGGGAGAGACTCTGCTGTCCAACTATCAGGGTATGTTTTTTTTTTTTTTTTGCGTAAACAACAGCCACTTCTCTTGCTGTGCATGTAGCTTGGATTTCCTGCCACAGTTTTTGCAGGAATTCAACAGGAGTAAACCGGAAGAAGCTATCGTATATGGCAAGCCTTTTAATAACTTGCAGACAACGAATAAATTGGTTTTAGGTTACTGGGACTTCAGTAGTTTGTGTCTCGTTTTCTTGATTCTGTTTATTAAATAACAGTATACTTTCGTCTTCCTTTGCTTTTAGTCTCTATGCCAGTAGTGTTTTTAACTAATTAAATGTTTCTAGTCAAAAAATAAATAAAAGTACTAGTACCTGTTTACACCAAACACACAACACGACAATTTTAATAACTCTTGTAATATGTTAAATATGGGTAACACACAGCAACGAAGTAAGGGTACATGCATATTGAATTCCTCTATACATACACACAATAAATGCATTATGTGTGTGTGTATATTTATGAAGTCTATATGTGATCTGATGGTGTACTCTAATCTGAAAGACATGAGTAAATAGTGATTTAATCAATTTGGAAGTAGTACCACTATCTCATGGAGAGTAGTTACCTAATATTGAAAAGGAAATGGGTATGGATTTGTTCGAAAATAACACGTAAAAAGAGAACTGTGGTGTGAAAACATTGTGAGGTGGTGTTGTTGTTGTTTTTTTAATTAGAGATGTGCACTTTGTTGAATTCTTATATAAAAAAAAATTGCATAAAAATAAATACATAAAAGTAAATAAATAGATTTTGTTTTCAGGAGTAAATGTTAAAATAGTTTGCCATACTTCATAAAGTAGTTGCAGTAGTGGTGATTGATATTTCAGGGTTGAAGTCCGCCTTGGCAGTAGTTTGTTTTGGAGATTATTGCTTAGTTTTCGTGCAAACAGTGCAATTTGTTGTGCCTGTGATTTGTCATAAAAATGAGTAAGGACTAATAATCATGATATGACAACATATTATAAACCAGTTTTTATGAATTTTGTTTATTTCTGAATCTTTCAAATATAAAAAGTTCAAATGATTTTTGAAAGGACAATGTGCATATAAAATAATGTTTTGATCCCAAATAATGTGTGTTAAGAGCTAGCAGCACTATAATGGACACAGACCAGGTTTTTCACAGTGTCTGAATTGTAATATTGTGTGTTCTCTCCCACCCTGAAACCCTGTTCAGATCTGTGTGTGTCCAGTGAGAAAGATGGGCTTTATCTCCAGGAATCCAAAGTGGAGGAGGGGCTTTCTCCCTCTGAAAGTCTCTGCAAGGAGTCTCCAGAAGCAGTGGATTTGCAATGCATGGTTGACCTTCCATGCACAGTCTTCAAAGAAACTGTAGGTGGCGCTAATTTATTTATTTTCTCTTCTTTTCTATCAGCCAGAATAGGTACTTTGAAGTAATCTTCTGTACCCATTTTAAAGATATTGATAATATTTAACTCGGCACCTTTTGTGTATGTTGTGATCGTCTCAGTCCACATTCACACTAGTGTTTTGCGGAACCCAATCAAATATAATATTTTCAGTATTATAAAAATGAAGAACAAAATGTATTACTGATACAAATTGCAATTGTACTGTGAAATAAATTGATATTTTTCCAATACTGTTACAGTACTAATATTTTTGTATTCACATAAATTAAACAAGTAATACATTTATTCACTTTCAAAGTTCTAACCCTCAAGCTATTTAACGCTTTGAATCCTCAAGCTTATGTTTTAATGGTACACTGGTGAAATGCTGTCGATGTCTGGCCACAAATTTTTGTGGAAATTATACAACTGTAAATAAAGTAAACCGAGCTGCTGAAAACACTGGATCACAAGCTGACCGTGTTTCAATCTGAAGTACGTTATATAATTAAATCACAGCTATTTTGCAGTTATCTTGCAACCCCATTTATTTTAATTTCATAATTGGAAATTGCAGTCAATTGTAGAAATTTTAGTGACGTTTAGTTTGCAGTTTCATCAGCAGAAGCCAGCTTCAAGTCTCACACGGAGATCGTAGGCCGCCCCAAATACAATAACATTGTTACAGCAATTCTATTCTAACATCATTACTGAAGGTTAAATGATTCTGATTGGCTAAGAAAGAAAGGTAAACAAAACGAGTAATTTTCCACACAAGAGCAAACAGTCTGAAGCATATCTTCATTGATCATGTGGTTGACGGGTTAGTGACGTGGCTTGTCGGGAACAAGTCATTCCGTCTCCTTGTGGTGTCAGTTAATCACCTCACCAATACAGACCATATTAACACACACACACAGATACACAGCTTCTCCAAGGCTGAACTCGGCTCAGGCTCCAACGATCAACAGAAAGACTTCCCAAAACATTCTGATAACATGTTCTATCTGGTGAGAAGTGCAGACAATATTCATCCTTATTCTATGGAAAAATACAGAAAAGCAAAGAAAGGCTTTAAGTAATAATTGGTTACATAGGCGATAGACTGAAGTGTACGTAAATTTAAAAGTCCATAACTTGATTATAAATCACTCATTACAAATCATTAAAATTAGAAAAAGAAAAGAATATGCCAATGGATTTCAGAATCATACCTATAAGGTATAATTCTTACCTTATATTATTAGCTTTTCATCAACTATCAAACTCCCTGCAGTTTGCCTTCTAACCCCCATTTCTGAAACTAGAGAATAAATAAATATTGATGTGAATTTAAATGCAGAAGAAGAAATACAGTTGCCCAAAGATTTGCAACGATTTCCTTATTAACCAATTTGTTTACTTTTTTTTTTTAGGAGATTGGTGTTGGGAGAGGAGACATCATAATTCATGAAACCCCATGGACTGATGACATAAAGAAACCAGAGACGATTCAGGAGAATGGTATAAAGAAACTAGAAACATAATCCTTTATATTTTACTGTACAAACCTTACCAGCTGTACTGAAGTGCATAAGCTGAATATAAAATGCACTTTTTTCTTCCTAATCTATCTAGAAATAAACTCTTGATTCTCAAAAAAAGTAAATGTTTTATTTACAAAAATATTAAACAGTTTTACAAAAAATGTAAAATTCACTAGATAGTGAAAACTATTTTTTTGAATGCATGTTTTCTTTTATGTGGTCTTTAGGTCTTCAAGGACTCGAGTCTATTGAGGAACCTTCTTCACATTCTGCAGTAGATGCAGAGTCTCATCCGTTCAGCTCTGTTCTAGGTAACATTGCTGACCTTTCCACTGCCAGTATGAACCAGTGGGACCTCGGCCTTGTGGAAGTAAATTCTTCACTGTCTGTTGAAAGGTCACCTCACATAGACCCTCCTCAATCCAGCAAAACCCCGGCGGAGGCCACTGAACTCAGCCAGGCATCAGAAAATAGTGCGGCGGATGCAAAGAAGGTGCGTTTCCAGCTGAGCCAAACGCCTTTCGATTGCAAACTGTTACGGCCTTGTTCTGTTCAACTCGTGAACCTACTGGTGCTGTCGAGTGCCCCAAGGGCGAATGGATCCAGCAAAAAATGCTTCTCTACACCCAAAGATCTTCGATCCCATCAGCGTGTACATACGGGACGTCGGCTGTGCTGCTTTAAAGAGTGCGGGAACGGAATTTGGCGTCTACAGGGAGCCCTCTCTCAAGAGCACGCTCATGCCTGTAAGATCTGCGGCAAGAAGTTCAAACGCAAGAAGATCCTAAAGCGGCACGAGCGCTTTCATACAGGCGAAAAGCCGTATTCGTGCAGAAAGTGTAAAAAGACATTTGCCCTTCGGAAAAGCTTGCGACGGCACGAGCGCTTCCACACTGGAGAGAGACCTCACGTCTGCCCGCACTGCCGGAAAGGTTTCCGTCTCAAAAACAATCTCAAGGCTCACCTGCGCTTTCACACCGGTGAAAAGCCCTTCATTTGCAACCTGTGCTCGAAGGGTTTTAGGATCCTCAAGAACCTTGAGAAACACAGACTCGCTCACTCGACACCAGTAAGCTTTCGAACTCTTCAGTGATGGAGCAAATGTTTCGTGACCTAAACCAAATGCCACATTTCTACCTCGCATCAGAACTACTGGATCCAGCCAGTAAATATAGCACCCGAGTTGACGCACAATAGCAAGGAGTTCTTATGTGTTGTTCACTTTGTTTCTTTGAAAATGTCATGTTGTACATTGTTGTTCTTATGTTGATTATGATTGTTTATGTGGCTGATTTCTTTTGTGTTCTTTGCCTTTGACTGCATCTGTTCTAATCATATTCTTGTTTTGAAAAACAAGATTTCTTCTCTATATAAATATAAAATGACCAGGGCATTAGTGGGTTCAATCCGGTAGCCCAATACAAACAAGCTTGACTAAATATTCCTTGCTGTAAATGCTGATGTTACTTAAGGTATACTTTTAAACTCTTTTATTTGAAAAAAGTATCTTTCTTTTTTGTTGGTTTGGACTCATTCAAAACGATTTTTTTTTGTGTGTGGTTAAACACTGGAGATAATTGGATGCTGCAGGATTCACAGGGATTTATGTCATTTTTAAAGCGATTGTTCTTCATAATCTTGTAAAAAAAAAAAATGCTGTTAGTAACACTATTGATCTCATTTTCACATCTTTTACATCTTTCTAACATTTAACGTGATCTCTTTGTATGGACCAAGCAAACATTTCTTAAATAGTTGCTTTTTATAAATATGCTTTTGCCATCTATACTGTCAATCACACAAATTTAGTTTGACGTTAAAAAAAAGTAATATTTGTAGTAAGATTTGTAAGTTTATGGCAATACCTGAGCTTTTGCTATACATCTTTTCTTACCGTTCCTCATTGCCATTAATGACAAACCTATAGTTTCGTTCTGAATAAACAACCTCATCTTATTGGGCTGTTTTTCTTTTCTTAAAGGGTCAAGCATACGTAATTTTATTGGTGTTTTTATATATATATATATAATCTAAGTAATCATCTACAAGAGCTGCAGTCAATTGAGAAACTGCTAAAGCCAAATTCCAGTTGGTAAAAAACTTATGAAATCAATCACAAAAATACAAGATGTATTTTGCTGGCAGTTTCTCACAGCAGTGCAAATAATGGATATGTAATGAAATTATGAAACAGTACATTTTGGCTGCCTTTTATTAATTTTTGTAACAATCTAAAAAAAAAAGTCAGCAAAACTCCATAACTAAGGCAAAAAAAAAACATTTTTACACAAGAGCACTTGTGAACACTAATCTAAGACACTGTACAACATGAGAAAATGAAAATATAATTGAATTGTACACTGATTGCATTACAGAGGTTCACTAATATTCCTAAATTTATCATCATAATCAGAATGACTGCATTTGAATCACATTAACATTAAATATTAACATACATTTAAAACAAAAAAATGGCCAAAAAAAAAACTATTCACTATAGGTCCTTTTCTGACAGTTTTACCTGGGAAAACAAGTCAAAACGTGATGTCTGCAGGATATTCATAAACATGTAACAAAGACATAATTTGTCCTTTCATATAGAGATTTAGCCACTGCCTTTTTCATGCCATAGATATTTACAACAAAAACACTAAACCTTCACTAGTAATTCCAGTAAAATTCTGTTGTGTTATTATAAAAGACATCTAGGCATGCTAAAACCCAGAATCAGGAAGATTTATTTTCATTTATTTGACAGCGGCTGAGTTCTGGCTCTTGATTGAACACCATGCCATGAAAATATCCCTGTAAAGAAAGTAATAGGTACAGTTGGTAAACGGAATCTGACTATACAAAAAAAACATTCACCTTGCACACAGACACACACAAAAACACACCTGCAGTGAGTGGCCACACATTCATTGCTGCAATACTCCTTATCCCAGTCTCGACTCTCCACAGCTGGGTTTGTGCATCCAGTGCGGACACAGAGATTCGTAGGAGGAACAGAAGAGGAGACCGCAGGAGCAACACTTACCTCCATCTCCATCTGAAAAAGCAGGATAAAAACATCTCTGAATGACTGTTTGCTATATGCTTAACGTGTGTTTGATCTCTTAAGGCCCAGATATAAATCATAGCGTAGTTCTTTAACGTTCTTTGCTTGGTGGCAAAAAAAACAAACGTTTGAAATACCTGTGCTGTAGCCAAATACATGCTGGTAGCCAACAATGATGAATATGTGAATATTTGCTGTGTGCTTTCCTCTCAGTAACAAATTACAGTAGAGAAAACAGCAGTTAAGAAAGCATCTGACTGTAGAGATGTGGATACAGTTGCACAAGCTCTCACAATTCCACACTCTAGTCAAGTAATGCCATGTAAAATAGTATATATAGTGCTTTGTTTATACAACATTTTGTTTAATACTGTAAGATTGCTGGTTTTAAAGAGGTGTCAGAATACAGTTAGAACAAACAGAACCTTGACAGAATAAACAAACAAAAAAATGAAGGAGAAGATTTCCAAAAAAGGCACAGCTTTACAGACACACCTACTATGTAATTGCCACAGGTTTGGACAGGTGTACAAGCGCAAGTAAACTTCAAGAAATTTCACTTTGATTTAGGAGTTTGAAACTGCTTGCCAAACTTTATTTTGGCTGAATGACTTACATTTTTAATTTATGCATTTGGCAGACGCTTTTTATCATTCAAGGCACACACTGACATTGTATTCAGTTCTTGTAATCACGCTCTACTGTTTGAGCTACATGAAAGCCATTCTGACTTCACATCATTTCGTTCTTTGATTTCACATGAAGTATAAAGCGGCCTTAAATCTCTACCTGTATGACTGTTGCACACACCTTAAACAGTAAAACAGTTTTACCGCTACTCTTTTCTAGTGTACTTTTTACATCATGTACTTACTATTGTAATAACAGTAAATTTTGCATAGCCCTAGCAATTAACCCTATACTAAACCCAAATCCTATTCCTAACCAGCAAGTTGTTGTTGATATTACTCAGTATTTAATTGTATAATTACACTATAACAGGAACACCTTAAAGTACCGTAACCACAGAAGCTCTGTTGATGTTAATTATAGGAAAAACAAACCTCTTCTGGTTCCTCCGTCACAGCCTCATCCGTCCCAGTGGCCAACTCCTCTTTGGGCTCTTCCACTTTCACCTCAACAGGGGCGGGATGTGCCAAGGCTGAGATGGTGGACGAGGAAATAACAGGGTTGACACTTGTTGTTGTAGTAACGATAATGGGTGTGGACAGGTCAGAGTGTATTGAAGCGGGCACAATCTTTATCTGAAGAGGTGGTGGAGGCGTAGCTGTGACAGCCAAGGAACCTCCTGCCCCTCCACGGGGCTTGGCCTGAAGAGGCGGGGGGGCTTGGGTTTGTACCATCTGCTGCAGACGCGGCGGAGGTGGGGTGCCCTGCATCTGCTGGAGTGGTGGAGGCTGTCGTCCAGCAGAAGTCGGCTGCACGGCTCGTACTCCGGCCGGAATCACCGTCACCATGGATGTGGGGATCTGATGGAGCTGAGAACCCCCCTGCAGAATCTGCTTTGAGATGATGATTTTCGTCACGGTGGGTGTTGAGCTGGGGTTAGATGTCTGGGGCTGGCCGATGGCCAGGGGTAGAGAACCCGTGCGAGAACGGGTGGTGACCTGAGGCAGGTCTAGGATAATATTGGATGCGCAGATGTTGGTGATAGTGTTCTGCTCTGGGATGGGGGTCAGGCGCGGACGGGCAGGGGCAACAGGAGCGGTGGTCATGGATACAGGACAGGGGACAGAGGGAGGAGTGGAAGGAGCGCTATCCTCAACCTCAGTAGATGGCTGAATGATAAATAATGGAAAGAAAGTATAATTTTAAACAGCAAATAAATATATACCTCACAAAGGATACTAGAAACAGGTCACTCACTTTTGAGAGTTGATTTGCTCTGTAGGCTGCTAAAGCTTTCAGATACTCTTTCTTAGCTGCCTCTGTTTTCCTCTTGTAAACCTACAAACGTTCATTAAAAAAAAAAATTACACAAGATGCATATGAATGCGTGCAGAATTAATGGATGGAAATAGTAAATGTACTATTTCCAGATCCAATTCCTTAATTATTTATTTTAATACTTTGAAAGAATTGTTAGGAAAATAAAATGCATTTCCATGGTCAAATTATGATTTTTTTTTATAAATGTAAAACAATTCCTGTACAAAATGTGTTTATACATTTTTTATGGCTTTTCATTTTTTGCAGACAACTGCAAATCCAATAATTGGACTTAGGTATATATATCAGCCAGAGGTGTGAATTTGAGGCATTTGTTTATCCAACCAAAAGATTGTTAAAAACAGTTGTGCTACTTAATATTTTTGGAGAAACACAGGTACCTTTTTCATTCTTTAATGAAGAGAAAGTAAAAAAGTACAGCATATATGATGTGTATACAAATAGAAAACTTTTCTAACATTATAAATTTCTTTACAATCAAATTTTATTAATGTAACTGCATCTTTGTTGAATAAAAGTACCGTATTTTCCTGCATATAACCCGTGGGTTTTACTAGATTTTACGAACCCTGCAGGGGGTGCAGGTTATATAAGGGTGCGGGCTATATCACAGATATTTTTTACACGCAATAATATTTCAATATATTTGTTACGTCCCCAAGGACATAATGTTTTTTTTTTCTTGTGAGGGTTGTTGTCTCTGGCCCTTGTACTATCACTCTGACAGCTGGCGCTGATAGGCTGTCTGACCTGTCAATCATGCAAGATTCGTGACTGGCTAGGCTGCCATGAGGGCGTGCTCTTCTCATCTCATCCAATGATCAACACCTGTAGAATACGTGTTTGTTTTCTTATTGTTTGAATTTCACGCACAAGCACTGTGTACCGTGCCTGAACAGTTATGGATAATTGACGTCATGCGAGCAACATTCGAAACTCGAAATGTGAACTTCCACAAAAAAGTTAATCAATCTATGGGTGCGGGTTATATAAGGGTATGGGTTATACCAGCGATTTTTTTAAACAAAATCCACGGCTATATGAGGGTGCGGATTATCTGCATCTGCGGGTTATATGCGGGAAAATACAGTAATTCATTTTATTATTCTAAAAAAAACAATGACCCAAAATCTTTGAATAGTTTTTAATAGTCTTTTGCAAACACTGTCAGTCTTTAAAGAACTATACTCCACCTGTTTTTGCTCTTCTCCAAGGCTGTCCCACATGGATGCCACTATCTTGGACACCTCTCCGAATGTGGCATTGGGGTTCTGACCTTTAATGGCTGCCTGAGTGTCTCTGAAGAACAAAGCATAGGCTGACACTGGCTTCTGTGGTTCATTGGGATCTTTTTTCTTTTTTCCTTTTTTGCCTCCGAGTGTCGCTCCCGTGTCCACTGTGGTCACAGGCACCATGGCCGGCTTACCGCCCATCCTCCTCACCACAGCTGGAGGAGCAGAAGTGAGCTGGGTAGAACCCGTCAAGCCTGGGATGTGTGGTATGATTGTTGCAGAGGCTGAGAAGGAGTCTACCAGCATGGTTTTCTGTAATTGGAATGGGGATACGTTGCAAGAAAGAAAAAGAAAAGAAAATGTGCAACAAATCAATCGCATCCTCGAAAGACTCACTTGTCTGAAGTCCTCCATGTCTTCATCCTGCAATGAGCCGGAAGGAGATGGTGTGGTTGACAGCGGGTGATCAGGTGACTTGCCTCCACCACCAAGGCTGAGCCCCAACTGAGCACTTAGATCTGAATGGTCTATGGTGGTGAGCTGATTGTGTCCTAAGAGACTGTGGTTCATGTCGTTTATTGGAACATCAATAGTCATGGAGGAGGAACTATTAAAATGGGAGCTGACAGAATGGCTGAGATCCTATTTAAAAAACAGAAAATAGAAATAGTTTATCATCTGATGTGCCAGTCTGCACTTTACTCAAGATCTAATTTCACTAACAGCCTTTTCAAGTGCCCATTCTTACACTCCGAAAGCATGGGACTAAATGATCACAGACGAAAAAGAAAAAACAAAGCTTACCACACCCAGAGTTGAGCTCAATAGTGCACTTCCCCCCGGCTGGTTAATCACACCCAAACTCAGGTGCTCTATGCCCTGAGAAGATGGATTCATGAAAGCGGAGGCAAAAGAGGGATCATTCCCCCCTACTACAGCATTACTGACAAGACTACTTTCAACTCCAGGACCCCTAGAGCTCTCGGCCTGTTCGGCTAACTCTCCGAAATGGGCCTCCACATCCTCTATGGTGAGCGCAGAGTCTGGATCCAAGGAGATTGGGATTTCAAACTCTTCATCACCCAGACATGGTGTATGGAATCTTTTCTACAATCAAAAGCAAATGAGTAAATAAAATTATAATGACATTTTTAAGTAAACACAAATATACATATAAAATTGAGTTTAGTTAATAGAGTTAACCAAATGTAGCACCACCTCAAGAAAATGATGACCAGGTCCACTGATGGTCAGGTATGACTCATTGGCACCTGGAAACTAATAAACAGAGGATAAAAGCTCTGTTATTTACCTACAAACATGTTAATCAAAAGAGCACTAGACGACACGCTGCAATGTTGAACAAAAATATACGTTTAATATTAAACTAAAGATGCTTATTACACAAAGCAGTCCGATTTACCTTGTTCACGGAATCATATCCATTGTAAGACGAGTTTTCCATAAACTCGGAATCAACATGTTGACCAGTCCCGTCAGAGAGATCCGAGTAAAAATTCAGATCCATGAGGATAATACTAAGACTAAATAAATAGATCAAGTAAGTATTTTGGGTTGCTTGATATCAGAGAAGCGATCGACCAAACAGCGACAAATAAAATAAAAAATTCAGAGAGAAAAAAATGATTATTTTCTAAGAAAAAACTGCTATTCACTAAAAGAAAAGAAGCAAGAAACACATCTTGTTCTCGGTGTCGTCCAGCTGATTAATGCCAATATACTTCATTACACGGTCCCAAACGCAGAACAAGTATGATCTGATTTGTTAAAAATCGTTTATTAAAGGCTTACCAATGGAGCCAGCTAGCAGCAGATAACGTTAACTGGCTGCGCTTCAGATGTGTGGCTGTTAAACCCAACGTGAGGTTTCATTCATATCACAGGCCTCGTGGAGAGGGACTTCTAGTATTTGCTATGTATGCAATATCCAACGTCTCATTAAATAACACTATAAACTGTATATTCTTAATATATTTTCGAATTGAATTAACAAAGCTTGTATTAGAAAAGCACTAGCAAGGACTGTTGCTGCAAGTGCTAAAAATGGACCGATTCAATCGGTGCTCTGTTACGTTTGTCTGTTTGGCATTCACAAGTCAGGTTAATCGCACTCCGATCATAGATTTAATTCAATTTATTTATTGAAAACTTTTTTTTTTTCATTTAAAAATACTTAGCGCGACTCACGTTTTCTCTATTTGGTAATACAACTTATGAATAAATAATTATTCCTCTGTTTTCCCTCTTCTCTTTCTATCACCAATTCGATAACCACCATATCATATCGCCGCCATTACTTTTTTCAGCGAAGGTCAAGCTGGGCCAATCACAGTCGTTTATAATTACAATGGAAGGAATCTTATTTAACCACTTTATAGAGACTAAAGCAATTGAGTCCAGATTTTTTTTTTACATCAAGAGCCAATTCTCACAAATGTACTAATATTTTCAATAAAACAAAATTGTCTTATTTGATCGCACCTCAAAGGAGAATGAGGTCACGTGCGAGATGGTCCTCACTGCGGAACACGAGATCCAGGGGGAGGAGTTGGATCCAGATCCAACTCCTCCCATTATATATAGGCTACTTCGCCCCGCCGCCGCCCCATCACACATGGTCATGGTGTGCGAAGACACCCACCCAGGCTTCTGCAGCGAGTTCTGTGAAATCTGTGCTGACCAGTGTGAAAGGATGGATGGATGGATGGATGGATAGCTAATTGTGAATGTCCTGTGGTTTCCCTGTAATGTTGGTCTAATTCTGTGTGCTCCCAATGTCGTTTTCCTTATGTTTTGCCTTCAAAGTTTCCCTACTGTTTTCAAAATGTCTGTTTTAGCTCGTGTGTTAATAAAGTTTTTTTTTCCAATTTAATTGCGTTGGTAATACATTTTGCATGCATTTATGTAAGTGAGATGCTCTTATGCTATTTAAATGAAGTCAGATGCTCTTGTGAAGTCACTTATAAGTATAATTAGTGCTGCTATAATTTAGTCACATACAGTGTCATAATCAGTAGTGAAAAAAGCACATTCTCTACTTGAATTTAAACTTGAATTAAGTGCCTACTAATTAATATACTTAAGTATTGGAAATCGAAGTGCATGTGGACTACTGAAAGGGGTTAAAGATCAGCCAATCAAAGAATACAGTGAATCTACGAAATTTGTAAGTAATCTTTTTTGTTTTAGATTATATTTAAACGTTTCTCCAAATTAATAAAATACGTGGCTATTGTCCACCACTACGTGTAAGTACGTAGTGGTGGACAATAGCCACGTATTTTATACAAATTACTACAACGTATAAACTACAGTGTTTGTAACTATTAAAAACTTTATTATTTGTTTTCGGCAAGTTTGTTTTTACGTCAAAAGAATAACTAACTAGTTACGACTCGATGCGGAAAAGATACGAAGTGTGGGGAATCTGTTGACCAATCAGAATGCAGTGGAAGGAAATCCAACTCCGCCCCCTGGATCTGGATTTAACTCCGCCCCTTGGATCTGGATCCAACTCCGCCCCTTGGATCTCGTGTACTGCATTGAGGTGCTACTGTCACGTGCCCCCCTTGGAGGAAAATCTTTTTTTTTTTTTTTTTGCTGAACACAATCATGCATTACATTTTCAGTAAACATTGAAAATGTCAAAAAATAAACTCGTCCTTTAAAAAAATTGAAATCATAAATGTTTCTTTTTATTTCTTTAAATGAACTATTCTACATAATTTTACTACTCTGGTTTGAGCTGATGTTTCCATTTTCCTGTATCAAACAAAAATGATTTCGTGTGAATGTTTTAATTATTTCAACCCTCTTTGGTATCGTAACACTTAGTTTTCTCGCAATAACTTAATGCAAGTGACATTTTTAATGTGTAAACCAGACATAAACATAACCAAATATTAGCAATGGCTTTGATCAATTTAATCTTACTCATCTCTACAATAGATTTTACCTCAAATTTCAACATGCATATTAACTGAAATTAGTCAAAAGACACCACATAAAAGCAATCTATTGGTCTCATACTACAGTAATACTGATCACTCAATAGTTAAACCACATTCTATCTAGACAGATGAATCAGTTTGCACCAAGTAAAACCTAAAACATGCAGTTTTTAGGAATATGGTTGTAAACTTCATGACAAAACCTAATTAGGTTTGTTACTGCTGGTAAATAACCATGAATTGTCAAACCTGACTTACCTCCAGCAAGACTGAAGTAATGTTAACCCTGCTGCATGCTGAATTTTTGCTGTTTTATTGACTCTTTTAATGTGTTAGTTTCAACCTAGAAATTGTTTGAACTACTCTAAATTTGTAATTTAATGTCAAATGTTACAGCAAAACTGAAACTATTTGTCATTCATTAAAACACCCTAGTTAATGACTGATATTTCTCCACATGTATAAAGTATGAGAGCGAGAATAAACTTGCTTTTCTACTCAGTGTGTATTCCAGGCAGTCAATAAAAATAGCCTTGAGTGGTCATTTAAATAAATACCAACACAATGAATTCAACAGACATCAGTTTCCACTGTAGACTGCTATTCATATTTATATCACAGAGACAGTTGGAGTCAGTTATTGAAACGGGAATAAACGCATAATTTTTGCATCATTGCAGGCATAGGACCAACTCTACTTTGTACAATACAGCCATCATCTGTCTAACATTGTTTCAGTAACTAACCCTTACCCCCCAAATCCTACCCCATCCCCACCCCCCAAACACACAAAAAAATGATATACATCCAACAAAAACTCCATGTTCTTCACCAGACCGAGGCACCACAATGGCTCAGCTCAGTGCATGACTATGAATCCTCCAGCACACTGTTAAACAGTTCAGCCTGAGGGTGAGTGACAAACAGCTCCTTTCCCAGCCAATAAAGGATGAAAGGGAATAACTGTGGGTATGTGAAACAAATTCATATTTCAGCTGGAATTAAGCACAAGGTGCTGAATGAGGTGTAAAGAAAAAGAAAAACAGAACGGGAAAAAAAAAACGGCACCTGAATCTTTCCTCAATTTACGCAAAACAGTCAAGTACAAATCCAACCCAAGAAAAAAAATCAGTTACTCCATATTTTAAGCAATAACATCAACAATAATTATAAAAATAATGAAGGCAGAATATAATAAAATAAAAGACTGTCATGATCTCGGTCTAATACATCTAACATTAGATTTGGTCAATCCTCTGAGCTTGAGGAAGAGTCTGAATTTTTCTGTGCCATGATGACATCATCCAAAATGGCCTCTCTGTCTGAACTATCATATCCACCTTGTGACAAACTGTCACCTCCGTCCATGTCAAGAGCGCTTGGCTCCATCTTCACATCATAGGCTGGAGTAAGGAAGTGGTGAGATGACGTGAGGTGACCGCCGTCCTCCAGGTCCTCATCGTCCATCATGTACGCACCATCGGAAACTAACGTCTCGCCTTCGCCGCCTCCGAGGAGAGGGTCATCGGTCTGGATTGAAGGGGTGGAGAGGTAATGTGGATTCTTTTTGGGGATTGAAGCGTGGGCACTCAACAGTCTATGGAATAAACTCTCTGGCAAGAAGCCCTAAGATTGAAGAGAAGGATCACAGTCATTTCCATAAAATTGACACTGACAATGTTTGGTCTAAAATACCCCTTAAAACCAGGGTAGAAGAGGATGAGAACCACACTAACCGAATTGCGAACAGTCTCAGACCATTCTGGTGCTACAGCGTGGTCAGGATTCTCCTCCAGGTGCTCTCTCAGGTCCTGTAATGCAGGCCCGTATATTCCACCAAACTGAAAAGCAGGGAGAACCATTAAGACCAACTGTACGTACGGCACCAAATATCTCAAGAACGATAAGTGTCCCAGACAAACCACATTGTAGTTTTTTTTCCCAAGAATACACAAACTGTGTACATTACACTTTTAAAAAAAGGTTGGGTTTGTTTATTTATTTTTTTATCTCTTGTGCTCACTCACCAAGGCTGCATTTATTTAATCAAAAATACAGGAAGAACAGCAATATTGTGAAATATTATTACAAATTAAAACTACTCTTTTCTATGC
Organism: Rhodeus uyekii; assembly: GCA_037043235.1. Taxonomy (NCBI): domain Eukaryota; kingdom Metazoa; phylum Chordata; class Actinopteri; order Cypriniformes; family Acheilognathidae; genus Rhodeus; species Rhodeus uyekii. Next base: position 1,853,278 of record JAWRVZ010000035.1, read on the forward strand.
TGAATTTTCCAGTCTTCAGTGGCGCAAGAAATTGTGCCAATTCTGGCAGAACTGTCAAATGTCTTCCCTCACCTTCTTGCCCGTCCTTATGTCTATGACCTTCACTCTCTCACTGCCAGTAAGTGCTGCTCCTTTCTCTACCCTCTTCCTCCTCCTCTTCCTTTTGGTCCGGTTCACTAGTAACTGCAACAACGAGAAGAACATTAGCAGGCGTGTCAGCCCAAAAAGCAGAGCAATCCATGAGTTTTGCACTTACCTCTAGCATGTCTCCCTCCACTTCATAATCAGGGTTTTCTTTGAGCCAGTTGGGAAGATCCCTTCTGCGGGGAGCATGGAGATGCCCGTCGGCATCTACCAGCTAAAGGTTAAAAACAAAAATACACGTACATAAAGCATTTAATGTAAATTTAAATGTTATTTCCCCTAAACTTAGGTAAGTTTAATAAGGTTGCATTTCTGTACCTCATGGTCCTTTCGCTTTTTGCGTGCACTCCCTTCACCGTTTGGCATCAGAGCCTGCTTAGAAAATGTTAGCTTCAGCCCTTCCTCCTAAAGAGAATTGTACAAGCATGAAAGCAGATAAAAAGACACCATTGAGGTTCACAACAGTTCCTGAATGTCAGAACACCACCTCACCTTCAGGAGCTTTACTGTAAACTCTGATTCTTGGCCTTCAAGAACTTCTGCAGATAGGGCACTGTTGCTTTTGCGTGACATTCGCGGGTAACCCAAGTCACCGCTGAGGTTGCGCTCTTCAGATGCAGCACTGAGCTGAATGTCAGAGACATATCGGCGACCTGACGGCCAGTGCCCCATTAGAACCAGCGAACAGAGGTTGTCTATTCGGTTGATCAATACACGATCTTTGGGCCAGTCAACTCTTAGAGGGTCAGTGAGGGACTCGGGTGCGGTGCCTTCTTGAGATGGTGTGAATGAGAGCATGCTGTTTTCTTCATCACCATCACACATCTTAAGAGCTGCAGCTGAGAAACCAGAGTCAATCTAGTTACAAACCTCATGTAACAAATCCAACATGAACCATTTACAGCTGGACAAAGAAAGACACTCAGTGAAGTTTAGAATCTTTGAGAAAAGAAACTTGTAACTTGAAATTGTTAATGTAAATAACAGTTTTCTATTTTAATATTGCTGAATTTAATTTATTCCCAATAAGGGCAAATCTGAATGCTAAATATTTTTGTGAAAACTTTATAAGTATAAAAAACCATGCCAAAAGGACATTATTTGAAATAAAAATCTTTTGTAAAATTGTGTCACAAAAAATCCTCAGAATAATTATTTCGGGTATTCATACAATGAAAAAACAAAAAGTGGAAAAATTGCCTTGACTGAACTGATTTTTCTGCATTTGTATTTCTTAAAACATTTTGACTACAATTCTTGATTGGAAATTATTTTGACAGCAGAAGAAAAAAAAAGCATTTCAGAACAAAAGCTATAAGAGGCATACTAAATATCAAAAGGCGAGACACTAATAAATAATATAAACCTACTTCATGCTACAATAAACCTGATTTAAACGCAAAAGCGTCTCCTCACCTTGTTCTCTCTCTGCATCACTGTCTCCGCTATCATCCGAGCTGCCCGAATGACGGGAGGATGAAGATGAGCCCGAGTCTGAATCGGAATCTGAGTCTGAAGGGCCTTCACCTCTCTCTCCTCCTCCTTTTCTCTCACTCGGCTCATGGATTTTGCTCTTCTTCCAACCCCATCCAGCCTGAAGGCCAACTTTCCCCTCAGAATGGGAGAGGAGCATTGCTGGGGAGTCTGACGGACAGAGGGTCTCCACCCCTAGCAGCCGAGACTCATCATCTAGGCTCTCCTCTTTGATACCGATTGAATCCTGTGACTGACTTAACACATGAATCTGTGAAGCTGCTTGGGCTTGCTGGTTCTGAAGGTAGTCGAGACGAGCCTGACTGAATGAGTATTGTGGGTCAGAGAAGATTGAGAGTTCAGTGCGGCTGACGCCATGTCTAGCAGCAGCTAAGAGCAGCTCATGGTCGTGCTGTGGGATGCTCCACCAGTTGGGCAGGTCAGAGCTAGGTGGTGCCAGGCTGAGGCGTTCCTCTAAGGAGGGGTGGGGAAGTACACGTTCACGTAGCCGACACAGCAAGCTGACCCTGTAGAGTGTGCGCGAGGCTCGTTCTTCTGTGATGGGGGCCAGGGATTGAGACAGATCTTGAGATTCTAATAGAGGAAGACATAACAGTAGAAAACGTATTTCTGTATATATAAGAAAAAAAAGAAAAAATACTTTTGGGCGCCTCAACCATATTTACATTATTGGTCGATACACAATCAACAGCCAAAGTTAAAATGTTATACTACTTTATCTAGATAAATGAAAAAGATTTAGGGGCAGATTACTAAAAATGTAACTGATGCGTTTTGGCCATTCATTTACATGACAACGGTGTTTTGGGTGCCTGTAAACCAAAACTTTTGAAAATGGGTTTCAAAGTGCAAATCTGTGAAAACTGTGCTATTCACTGTGTGAATGGAGATCGATTTAAGCATACCATTATCATGTAACAGTACTTTAAAGGTATTTTATTTTAAAGAGAATTAAAGCATCAATGTATATTACAGTATTTTATTTTTACCAATTATCTATTAACTTTTATATTTTCAGATCATTTCAATATCAAGTTTCAGTACTTTTGTTTTAGAACTTATGAGATTGTCATTCTTATTTCTACATAGCATTTTTACTACAACTTCATTCAGTAAATTGACATGGTAACATGTAACTTATTTTAAGTTTTTCGTCTGATATTTAAATTATTTTATCTTTGTTTCAGTTACCAAAAATGATTCTAAGAGTTTTAGTCTACAATAACATTGCAAATGCATAGTATTTAAAAAGGGGGGATTTTCTAAAGATGTTTTTTTTGTTGGACTAACTTTAAGTGATTGCTAGATAATGAAAAATATGAGAACTGAGTATTCACTAGTAAATAATCAAATCAATAGTTAACATTAAAATGCATAATATTCAGCATTCCTAATCCAAACAAATAACCATTGGATTAAACAAGATCAATACCTTCTCCACGTGCAGGCCGAAGGTGACACACTTTCCGACACATGGACATGAAGCACTTGAAGTAACGTGTTAAGCTTTCATCCGTTTTTTTGTCAAGCCGAGCAAACGAACGAAATCGATTCCAGTCCATATGATGCTCATCACTTTCTAGAGCCTCTACCTCTTTCTTTATCCTTTCAACGCCAAAGGTCGATACCACCCTGTAAAAATCACACTCCTCCCTACGAGTCCACCTGAAACAGAGAAGCTCATGAGAACGCTGGCTGGCAAGACTGAAGACAAAGCTTCAGCAATAGGCCTCTTTAGGAACATACCTTTGTTGTCGTTCTTGTCGGGCTATCTCTTTGAGTTTAGTGGCTTGTTCACACCGTCTACGTCTACGGTCGCCCTTCTCCGCAGCCTCCATCTTAAGCTGCTCTCGCCTGTAACTGCGTTGGTAGGCTGTGATAAGACGGCGTAGTCTGGCTGTAAGCGATGAGCTTGTCGGCCAATAACACAAATCTGATGATCCTGAAGATGGACCCTCAATCTGCACAGGAGCAGAGCGATCCTCCACACAAATCTCACCATCAGCATTCGCCGAATCAGCCTGAAGAACACAGTAGCGATATCAAGACATTTAAATGTGCAATAAACACACCACAAGATAAATGTGCCATAATTTCACACACACACACAAGAAAATCACTATAAGATTCAAAATGCACATACCTCCTCATAAACCTCCTTAGTGTGTCTTGTTGCAGGTTTAAATTCTGGATCTTCAGAGTACTTGTCGTAGTCTCCTCTAAGACACAAAATTACAAGAAAATATATCAGTCATCCATATAAGCTGTAATATTATAATAGAGATTCAGAATACACTACATTCAATTCAATATACTTCACATTGAGTATAGAGATCAGCTCTATTTAAAACCTACCCCTCCCCAAGCTCTGGGTCTGCGGCTTGCTGCTCTGCATTAATGTCCTGCTCATTTGGACGGCCACATCGCTCAACAAAACACAAGCAAGGGTCAGCACGCATGGTGGTATACATTTCATATCCTGAAACCACAAGATACAGAGGGGAAAACACATTAGGGATCTGCAAAATTGTCTTTGTCAGGTATAAGAATGACTTGTCAGCCTTAGACTGTAAGGAAGTTATCATATATCTGGATAACCTTGAAGAAGAGGTTAATAAAAGCCTACACATACCATGCTTATAGACTCCGATAAGCAAACAACGGTCAGCTTCTGCGTCCCACCAGCCAGAAGGGACATCTTGCTGCTCCATTTCAGGCAACCAGATGTCAATATCCCTGCGAGGAAACACACTTTCTAATTTAAAGTTGATCAAAGCAGCAAAGAAATGTAAGACTTAGTGATAACTAAATTTTTTAGTGTATGTTAGTGACATGACCAGGTCATGAAATTTACTTTTAAACAGTGATAATTTTATCCAAAACAATGACTATACCTTGCATCAGCTCCTCTTAATACAGAATCAGCATGCTCTCCAATGACCTCCTGCTTCAGGTAATACAGCATACGTACTCTCAGCAACACTCTGAAAAATAGAGAGTGAAATTAAGACAGTAATATTTAGTTCAGGATAATCAAACTGTGTCCCTGATGGGTCTAACATACTTGTTGCACTGGTGTTTGAGGTGTTTTCGGTAACTGTCATCAAGCAGAAGACTGTCAGGATTGTACTTGCGGATCCACTCAACTTTCTGCACATCAAAAGAGCTCTGAGCCTTCACTCGTTTCCCCTTCCTACCACGAGGGACAGGGATTGACAGACCTAAAGGAAAGGAAAAAGTCATTATGCATCTCTATAAAAGCGCATAGCCTGCTAAGTGATTCTAAACCTACATTAACTGTTGCTTTCTAAAGCACCTTTTCATCATCTCTGACAAACAACAGTGCAAGTCACTTATCTCCAATGAAGACTAGCATGGTAGCGGAACATTTGCATATGCACAATTTTCAGATCCAATTTGAGCATTGGTTGCTTTAAATATTAGAACTTGTCAATATTTTCACATACCTTGTTTACTCATTTTACCATAGTAAATAAATGGAGGGTAACCAATTTGAAAGTGATAAATGCAACAAAGGCGAATGTAGTACAGATAGTGGAAAGTGGGCTTAAGGGACAATGTTGACTCGTGAAAATCTGACTTCTTCCACTACCTAAGGTCTTTAGTATCAAAGAGTGTTAAAGACTATAATGAGAGAAAGTCATACCAGAGTGATTAAGTAGAGCCTGTGGTTCTCGTCCATTCTCTGGAGGGGTAATTAGCTCCCAGATGAAGCTCTTGATGTTCTCATCTCCACGGTAATGTATCAGACAGAAAACCAGGATGACACGACAAATGGTTTCCACATCGCGTTCACTGAGACGTCGTTTACAGCGAGCATGAGATAAGATATCCCGCCAACGGCCCCATCTATAGAGTGAAAGACATGTTAAAATGTATGAAATCAGAATTCTATGAAGTTTCAAACAGGAACAGGTGAACTAAAACCTGTTTCTTAAGAACAACTACATATGATAACGAAGAACAAGTTCACAAACCCGTAAACAAGTAGGTGTTTCTCTACTCGGAAGCAGTCTGTGCGCCCGTAACCTCCACCAGAATGCCTGTCTGAGCGTCGAGAGGAACGAGATTGTCGGGAATTATGGGGTGGGTAGTCGTCATCGCTGTCCATGTCAGACAGGTCACCACCCTCTCCACGCAGGGTGGAATATTGACGCGTTTGCTTTCTTACTCTTGGTGTGTCAATCACGAGAGTGTTCTGCACAGAGTTTGCAAAAAAATAAATCAAGAGAAATGATGAGAGGGAAAACAGGCAGAGAACAGAATACAATAACCACATTATAAAAACACTGTACCTTCCGGTTAAGAGTGTCCATGTCTATGTCTGCTTTCTTGGCCCACTTCTGCCAGAACTCTGGATCATCCAGAGCAATATCTGTGCGGTTCTCAGACGCCACAAAGCTGGCCTTGGAGAAGGTGGATCCTTTGCCTTCACTCTCAATAGTGATAGTAGTTGCTCTTCTCTGAAGTATCTGATCTATGTCTTCCTCACAGAAACGGCTGCCCTCGTCGTTCTCATCCATTATGGCTGCATAAGCACCTTTACGAAGCAAATCTTCTATCTCCTTCTTGGAAAACTGCTGGATCTGAGGGAAGTTTACAGCACAACCATGAATAATGAGCCACAACATACCTTTGTCTGCTTTGAACTTGCATGTTTTAGTCAACAATTTCAAGCAATGACTCACCCAAACGGCAAATTGTCCTCTAATTCAGCAATATAAAACATTCAATCAATTTCATTCTTACCCCGTTAACACTGCTGTCCTTGTTTCCACTCATGCTTTGCAGAACAGCTCGATCAAGCCCCAGTTTGAGACTTGCTTTGTCCAACATCTCCCTCTCATAGGAATTTCTGGTAATGAGACGATACACCTTAACCGCTTTAGACTGACCGATGCGGTGACAACGCGCCTGAGCCTGTATGGAAGAGAAAGCAAATTGACACCTGGGACAAAAAATAACAACAGAATCTTCTTTATTGGATTGAAATCCCTATGAAGAGGAAAAATAGGTGTGAGATCCTCACTTGAAGATCATTCTGTGGGTTCCAGTCAGAGTCAAAAATGACACAGGTGTCAGCAGCAGTCAAATTAATGCCCAAACCTCCAGCCCGGGTACAAAGCAGGAAGACAAAACGGTCTGAATCAGGTTTACTGAATCGATCGATGGCTGCCTGTCGGAGATTTCCCCTGACCCGCCCGTCAATGCGCTCATACAGGTATCTGATCAGAAAGCAAATATAATTTTAGACCCGTCTTACAAACGAGATGGTAGAATAAAAGCTGGCTACAGTTGCTTCTCAAAAAACACGGTACATTTCTAAAGCTGTACCTCTTGTGTATGAGGTAGTCCTCAAGGATATCGAGGCACCGCACCATCTGGGAGAAGATGAGTACTTTGTGTCCGCCAGCCTTGAGGCGAGGAAGCAGCTTATCCAGCAAGACCAGTTTCCCTGCAGAGCGCACCAGAGCCTGGAGATGAAAGTCTGAAGCCATAGGATCATACACCTGCCTCAGCTCAGCCACTATCTTCTCCTCAGCACCTGCACAGGTCGGGAGACACAAAACAGAAAACAAAAAGATGAGTTGCCATAACAAAAAAAAGTCAGTATGGTCAACCAACGTGCAGGACTTTTAATTCTTCATGTGCTACAAGACCAAAGTTGTCACATAGGTGAAGTAAAACCTGTTGTACTCTACACAAAGACAGTATTCATTCGGTACCTGTAATGAGGTAAGGGTGGTTGCAGCACTTTCGAAGTTCCATCATAGTATTGAGGAGATTGGGTACATTGCTGTTGTGTGTGGCTCCCATGCTAAGAAAGCTGAAGTTACGCTCTAAGATAGCTCGGTAATACTTCTTCTGTACATCAGTCAACTCCACCTAGGTACCAGATAAATTGATGCATTCAGAACTTACAAAAGCGGATAAAATGAATAATCTTGAAACGGTCCTGCTGCTCAATCATACCTCAATAATAGTTTCTTGTTTCGGGGCTAGGTTCTTTTCTACATCTTCCTTCAGTCTACGCAGCATCATGGGCTTCAGGATTGACTGCAGTTTCTGGACCTGATAAACACAGACAGTGATAGGATGTTCAGAAATGATGATGCTTTTAAAATTAAAAAATTAAATAAAGGGAAGAAAAAGGTTTCTCTACCTGCTCCTCTGTTTTAAGATCTCCAAACTCACGCAAAAACTCGATCTCAGAGGGGAACTGGGCTGGTTCCAGAAAGTGCAGCAGACTGAACAGCTCCTCTACTGTGTTTTGAAGTGGAGTACCTGTCAGCAACACTTTATGCTCCTAAAAAGGGAAAAAGAGCATTGTCAACAACATTAACCCATTTTCATAACTAACATTAATCGACTCGGTTTCTTTTAGGAAAACCAAAAAGTATACAAGGTCTTAAACTCTTACAAGGTCAAGCATCTTCAGGCTGTCAAGGAGTTTGCAGTTTCTGTTCTTCAAACGATGAGCTTCATCAATAATAACACAGCGCCAAGAAATCTCCCTCAGCTCTGGGCAGTCTGATAAAATCATCTCAAAGGTTGTGATCAGAGCGTCACACTTATAGGCCCCTGGTATCAAGTGTCCCTAAAGAAGACGGAAGAGAAAGCGAAGGAGAGAGGAAGTTAGAATAGGGCTAACAAATCCAACTTTCTGCTTGTTTTATATATTACTATAGTATTTATTCATGTTTTAGCTATCATATTTGTAGATTTCCATTAGCTTTATATTATTGTGTGCTTTTTAATTTAAATTCTTGTTTTTGTTGCATTTTCTATTTAGTTTTAGCACTTCTCAAAACTATTTTAGTTCAAATTAACAACACTCCTGCTCAGCAATAAATCAAACTGATGAGAACAAGACAGAATGCATCTATAACAACCTTGTCATCCTTGCAGTACATTTCGTATTGCTGGATCATCTGTCTACTGGCCAGACTGCCGTGGTAAACTATAGCATTCATATCAGTCCAATTGGAAAACTCTCTTTCCCAGTTTGTGATGGTAGACAGAGGAGCGATGATGAGGAAAGGCCCCTGGACCCCTGTAGCAAACACCTCTGACAGCAGGGCTATGGACTGAATGGTTTTCCCCAGACCCATCTCATCTGCCAGGATGCAGTTTTGCCTGTGTGAGAAATAATGAAGACAGAAGACAGGGTGTAGAAATTAAACAGAGGAACATTTTGCCCAGGAAAAAATAAAACAAAAACAGTTCTAGCCTACTGTTTTGCCAATCCATTCAATCTCAGCACATAAACAACTATGAAATTGTTTGATGAAGACAATTTTGGTGACAACAATAGATTGTACCATAGAGAAAGCATTATCAATTGTGGTGCATTTCTCAGCACCATCTTCACCCATGCCTGCAGTCCTCTCAGAATCAAATGGTAATGAAGAAATGAGCCTGCATATTTCATTTGAGTAAGGCCATAATTCAAACAAGGATCCCAGGGTGACTGTTCTGAAAAGGACGCCCACTATCATTATCAGGAGACTGTTGATGTGTCCAAATAGTATGCCGTCAAATTATTTACTTATGGTTCTGTATCTCTGAGCTACGGTCTGCTCACTACTACAGCATTCTGGTCAGAAGGAGGTGGTATTTATAATTGAGGGGGAGGGAAAAATCTCAATCTAGAAAGCATTTTTATGCACCCTGACCAGGGCATGAATCATCCATATTTTTGAGTTACATTTCCTGGAAGAGAAAGCTTGCATATTTAAAAAGCCTGTGTGCTTATTTTGACAACTAGGGATACTAACTTTAACTTTAAGTCTAAAGATTGATCTAAGAAAAAACAAAAACAAAATATAAAAAGGTACCAAACTTAAAATTGAAAGGATATTTAAAATGTTCAAGGTAAAAAAAGGTGTGGATGTCTTTAAATTCTTTTAATAAGCTTCCAATTATTTCATTTCTTAGTGCATCAGCAAGGAATTTACCTGTTGTACCAGTTAAAGAGCAGCCAGTTAACTCCCTCCAGCTGGTACTCTCGGAGCTGGTTTCCATTCTTATACTCTCTGGACTCATCCAGCTTCTTCCAGGCACTTGCAGCAGGTCGAGCCTGATGGAAGAGGAAGTCTTGTTAATAATTCACCACTGTCTTGTCGGTTTCTTAATGAAAACTAAAGATACAGACAGGATGAAAACACTCTGGTGACCAGGCACTGAGAGGAGAGCAGTAGAATAAAACAGTATCTCACAGTTCTCTTGAGTCTGGGCAGGCGGCTTTCAATCTTCCTGAATTCTTCCACTTTGCCTTCATCAACATCCTCTTTTAGCTCCCAAGTAGCATCTTCATAGGGCAGAGAGCACCACTTCACCAGGTAGTACACAACCGGCTGGGAGAGGGGGAAACACGTGTTTATTGGCAGATAAGAAGAGGTACCAAGAAACAAATACGGTAAACGAACAAAATATATTATTAAAATCACACTGTCCTTGCTGGCTATGCAGAATACACCAGTATTGTATGACTCAAGAACAAGTGAGTCGAATGAACGAGTCAAACACAAGCATTATATGTTTGAATAAAGTCTGTGGTTGATAAATCTTTACCTCCCCATTGTCTTTATCGACACTATGCGACTCATCCAAAATTCGATCAACCTCCACATAGTCTGGATTGAAAGGCTCCTCATCCTAAAACAAAGGAAAGAGTTCAAGTTATACTTATAAATTAGTGGGATTTTCTAAAGTCATATGACTTATATTACCAACCAAACCAAATTTCAATTGGATAGGACCTCACCTCTTGGAATATGTTCCTCATTTGTGCCTGTTTTGTCTTGAATCTTTTCAGCTTCTGATGGATCCTCTTGTCTCTCTCTAACTGATCAAGACTGGCCCATTCACAGTGCATGTACGAGCTAGAAAAACATTACAATATTTTCAAGGGATAAAAGTTACATTTCTACAAATAAGAGTTGAGAAACAGGTGATGACTTACTAGTTTTTATATTTAACAAAAAATTCCTCCACGGTAGTATACTGCCCTGGAGACACCTGCATCAGGACAAGAAAATACCATGAAGGTTCAGTTAGAATAGATTAGAACAAGTTTTCACAATACTTGTGAATGATACTTGCCTCCTTTTTGGACACCCGCATAGACAATATTTTATCCACAATAGCAGCATCCTCCTCACTTGGGTTCTCCTGAAACAGAAACAATGCCACACATGAAGATACAGAGAATAGTTCTACCAAAGTTACATACACAAGCATTTTTTTTGTGACATTGCATTTTCATTATGACAATGTGCCAAACTCTAAAGAGTTCAAAAATTCTGACGAAACCAGTTATGAAAAGGAAACAAATTACTACAACAACAACCAACACAAGCACTCAACCCCCTACGAATAGCGTGCTGACGCACCACAAAAAACTGCATGCTTGGAAGACCATCCCCATCCAGATCCTGCGGGAATTCCACTCCCAAGGACTGGATATGCCCTGCAGTAGACACAGGTGTTGTGGTCACATCAACGTCCGCGTCCATTTCATCTTCATCATCTGTGATTTTAATGTCTAAATCCTCTGTGTACTTCTTCCGTTTCACCTGACGGTTAGAACGTCGCTTCTGTGGAGAGAACAATGAATCAAGTTTATGGCATTGTTCTGATGTTCTATACACAAGTACAGCACATCCACATGTACAACACTTCAATGGCTTAATATAGCTCCTATAAGACAGTAATAGGTAAATGTGCAAGTAATACCTGTGACATTTCTTCTTCCAGTGTGCGGGGCGAAACAGGAGGGCTTAGATCTATATCTGAGTGGTCAGAGGATGGATTTCTTTTCCTTTTCTTACCACCCACTAAAGTAATGGTGCTATTGCGAGGGAATAAAGTGTTAGAACAAAAAAAAGGCATGGGTAAATGGATCAATGAGTCAAGCTCTTCTAAGGAGGATAAGAAATCCTAACTTACTTGAGCTTAGTCTTGGATTTACTTTTACTACCTCCACCTCCAGCAACCACTCCTGGAGACTTCGTCTTGGATTTCTTGTCTCCTCCTATCACCACTTTCCCTCCTACACTCGGGCTTTTCTTCTTGCTCCCTCCACTACCACCTTTCTTTTTTGCTCCAGCAGACCCTGCAAAACCCTCTAGGTCTGCTGAGGTCTGTCCGGCAGGTAGCTCGTCCTGGTTGAGCACACGGGGGATGTTCCTTTCGCCCCTGGCTTTGGCCCGTGCGATGGCCTCAGCAACAATGCGATTTGCTTTCTCCTGCTTGCACAGGGTTTCTACTCTTCGCACAGGCTCCTGGGCCTTTGCCAAACGCACACCGGAAGATGCAGCTGTAGTGGTGGTGCCAGACGCAGAGCCAGCAGCTGAGGTATTGATAACTTTAACCACAGAAACAGCTCCACCAGCACTGGAAACAGTGTTTGACTACAGGGGGGAAAACAGTTTCTCTTTAAGCACTGAATAAATAAAAAAAACCAATAATAAAATAAGCAATGTATTTTGTTAACATCTCAGCAAAATGGTTGAAAACAGAGATTTAATTTTATTCTTATAAGTTTATTATAAAATATATATAAAACATTTGTAATAACTTTAAAACAATACTTCATATTCCATGAAACAACATCACATAGCCATAAAACTGACGTGAGGAAATGTCCTACTTGTGGCTGCAGCAGTAGTTTAAGAGGCACTGCCAGTCTTTGTCCTCCTTGGCCTTGAGAAATCTGCACTACCTGAGGGCTGCCACCAACATTAGCTGCCCCAGAAATCAATTGAAACTGTTGCAAACACACACAAAAATTATCACCACCACCAAGTTATAATGAAAAGCACATCTTCCAACACACAACCTGTCCTTTTACTCACCTTGGCTCCCTGTTGGTTGGGCTGCTGTTGAACTTGCAGCTGAATGGTGAGCACTTTCGGCTGCGCACCCGTTTGACCCGCCTTAGCTTGGGCGAGAGCTGCCAGCTGGCCTCCCTGCAGGACCAACTTCCCTGGCAGAGAGCCCAACACCAGCCTGTGCTGCTGGCCCTGCTGACCCACACCTGCAGCTGAGGCCCCCCCTAATGTCACCGTCCCAGCCTGGCCAGCTCCACCTTGCGAGGGCTGCTGTAGCACCAAAGTGATCCTTTTTGCTTCACCCTAAATACAGAAATTGGTGCTATTAGGATTCTGAAAGCAAAGAATGAATGAAAAAAAAATAGAACAATGCTACAAATAGAGCAGAGACCATTGAATAATCCTATTTTTTTACAGTTTACTTCAGTGTTTTTGTCATTTATTATTCTCTTTGATATCTGACCTGCTGTGGCACTGCTGAAAGGGTGACACTTTGAGGTCGGACAGCCGCTACTGTCGTTCCAGGGGATGTAACAGTCGACGCTTGGGCCTGTGTATGTACTGGGGTTTGTAATGCCATCTGTGTCTGAGGATGCACCTGCGCTGGTTGTGATGGCGACTGCACATGCGTCTGCACCTGCGATTGGGTCTGGGGCACCGAGGTCAGTAACACCTGCTTCATCGGGCCATTAGAAGTCTGAACCAGCCTTTGGACTCCAGTTCCCACTTTGACCTGCCCCTGCCCAGATGATGACGCATTTAATACTGTCCCCCCAGAAACAACCGCCATCCCTGGCCTAAGAGGGGTCCCTGTCAGAACTCTAGCGAGGGTGACTTTGCCTGGAGAGCCTGTGGCTCCTGTGACACCCTGCAGCACTTGAGTCTGACCCTGAGGGCCTTTCAGAATTACAATTTTTGGAGCAGACTGCCCTGCTGCCTGTTGTGTAACGGTAGCGATTTGCTGAGTCTGCAGCTGCTGGGTGGTGACTTGAGCCCCTGAAACAGGTACTCCAAGGGAGGAGCTCAACAGGACCGTTGCCGCCCCACTGCTGTTACTGGCCACAGATAGAGAGGGTTGAACGGAAATCTGAGCCGGGTTAATGGAGACTTCATGCGACATCTGGGTGGGCTGCTGCGTTGAAAGGGTCTGCATTGGGAGAGAGACAGGAGTTGCGAGAGATGTTGGGATAAGAGCTGAATCTGTGACAACGTCACTGAGCAATGGGACCCCAGAATCCGGTGTGGGGTCTGTAGGTGGGTCCACTTGGCCCAGTGCCAACTTCAGCGCCTCCTCAACTGGGTCTGAGGAACCCTGGGAGAACGCATCCTCCGGCAGGGAATCCAAATTGAACAGTGGCGTGTCATCAAAGAGGTCCATAATATGGTCTGCCATATTGTTAAATAGTTTGTGAAAAAAAGCAAAGAATGTGTGATATCCAGTGTCGGTACAAAAACATCCAACAAGTCTGAAGAGATTATGTAAGTATGCTGTCGAAGAAAGAAAGAGACAGAAATAAACTGTAAGGACCTTCGTCAAGCTTTTTTAAATTTATTATACATTTGCTTATTTACTTAAAAAAGACCAGTTACTAGATTACATTTCTGCAGCAAAGATGTTGCGAAATATGCCTTAAATAAATATTTATATTTATACATGCACTTATAAGCTTGTGAAATTGATCAGTAAAACAAACATTCATCATACCTAATATCTAAATTCCGATGTATTGAATTCCACTGTATGACAGGTAAACTTACCTGAACCTAATGATCAAGGAGTGAGGAACAGGAAAAGAGAGAGTCCACCAGTTTACCCTCTTTCACACTCTCTCTCTTCCTCCCCTCTATCCTCTCCTACTCTCTGGAGTTATTTTTGCTTCTCTGGTTGGAGTGAACACTAAGAGATCCATCAATAAATGTGTGCATTGATGCTCTGGAGAAAAACAAAACAAAAAAACCTAAGATCAGAAAACACAAAACATTCATAATAAACAGTTGCTGCATCTTATTGAACGGCAGTGGCATCACGTTTGGCTGATCTGTATGCCACCTAACAGGTGCATCATTACGCTGTTTTTTTTTTTTTTAGAAGTGAAAGAGAGCATATGTGTATTATATGTTCTAGCGTGATGTTGTTTAAAGTCAATCGCAAATCATATAATTGATGTTTAGATAAACGAAATCAATTCTGCCTTCCTTGCCTTGTCATCAATGTGGAACAACAGTCCTAAACCAGACACTCGACAAACCCCACCAATGTTCACAATGGCGATTCCTATTGCTATAAATGCTAAATATGTGCTCGATCATATTGTTTTTCACTGACGGCCGATTTAAACTGTCTCAGTAAGTCTCCATCATTCATAATACATCTCACAGTCTCTCGTTCGGACTCTCTTTCAATCTCTCTCATCAACAAACCGGACCAAACCAAAGGCAACGTGCTACAAAAACCATAGCCCGACTACGAACAGACATGGACAAGGCCGCAAAGCTGTTTCGACTTGGCTAGGGCGTATTTTCTACTAAAATATGCCCTAATAACGCTGCCATCCATTGCCCCAACTTTCCCCGCAATAATTTCGGGGTGCTAAATTTACCTTTGCATCGACACACATGGCTTTCTCCGTCTCACAACACTGTACGATTACAGGAAACGGCCAGCGTAGAGCAGGAACTAACTTCTTGCCAGCGCTAGGTCGAACGCGCAGCCCCCGATCTCATCTGCTAATCGCTGATTGGTCCATCCTCAGAGCGGCTGTCAAAAGAAATACATTCTATTGGTGGAACTAGCTGTCTGTCATTTTGGTGTGCGGAATTACAGGGCGGGAGACATTAATGGGTCTCGGTCGGACGGGTAGTTTGGTTGAGACTGCACTAAATGCGGCCTACTTGTTATCACCGGGTTTGAGATGGTCGCTTGTTAGAATTTAAACGGCAATCGATTTAATTTTTGATTTTTGTTATTTAGGAAAAAACAACATCGTATAATTTTACGTTAAGAAATCCTTTTTTCCACAGCTTTACTTTAGCCAAGTGTATTTAAATGTCCCAATAAAGCTTGTGATGCTGAATGAAATATTGATAATTGCATTTTATAGTATATAATTATTTTTTCTTAGATGGAAACAAAAATATTTATACATTTAGTTGATGGGTTTAGTGCTGTTTAATAAGAGACATCTCTTGATTTTAACATGAAAAAAATGTAAAGACATGCAGATGATGCTATAGCACTTTCAACAATATTTTTACAATGTGGACTAAATTACACGTTTGGACAAATTAATGATAAAAAACTTACATCTATCGGTGCATAAATTATTTAGCATGATTAAATCTCAAACAGCAGTCTTTATGAATGATGTTAAAATTATTAAAATTAATTATAATTTATTTATATTCATTTTAGTGATTCTAACTGAAATGAACATGAAAAACAAAGATATATTACATGTGCTAGGATAAATGAATGACAAATAACTTATGCAAATATTTTTTAGTTTTTAACATCATTTCTTGTCATGATGTGGCCTTTCATTGAAAAACAAATGCTCACACGCACATTAAAAAAATGAATTACAATTGAATTAACATCAGTGATTCTTTCAGTTGATTTTTCTCCTTCTCCTTATCACTTGCTCTTTCCTTCCTTGTTGTGTATGTGTGAATAAGTGTGTCTTTAAACCAATGCAGCATAACATATTGATTGTGACAGCCCACCCTGCATAGTCCATAGGAGTCCGGCGTACACTTGCACTTCTGCTTGCCAAAAACTCCATCTGCCTTGCACGACCAGTGACACAGTAGTTCGTATCCGTTCTCCATTATGCCTATCCTGCTATCTATGATGATTCCTGCTAAACCATGCCAGCTCTGATGCTGAGAGCTATATTTACAAACAGCTGTTGTTACAGGTAGAACACCTCATTTAGAGAAGGAACACAGGTTGAGGACAAGTCATATTTCATTTCACACAGAATAAAGAGGAATGTGGATTTTTAGTTAAGATTCCATTTAATAAGATTTATCTCTCAAAGCTTTATAATATACACACACAGCTCCATAAGCAGGCAAACGTATACATGAGAAACAGAAGCCTCGCAAAGATAAGCTATATTTTAATTTGTCATTTCATTAAAAGGGATTTCAGAAATTGAATTGGTCTAAAAATTGAAATACTTCATTTCAAAAATGTTATTAGGACAGTCCTATTGTATCTTCTCCTAATGCCAGTTTTCCGTTTAACCATACACACGAGCAGATTATCTGAAATACATTATAAAAACATTGAAACTAATTTTAGAAACTTGTTTTTTCAAATCTTGTTCTCAATAATAATTCACTTTTAATATTATATAATCACAATAAACAATATTTCTAAATCTAAATTATAAAATATAAATAATATTTCATTATAATATTTAACTTCCCAGTTTCAATCATTAAAAAAAGAGGAAGAACAAACATGACCTTTTCTTGGCATTCATTTTTCTAACAAATCCTCAGAGAGCATGTCACCCTCTCACTTCTTCTCTTCCCCACACGTTCATCCATTATAAGGGGAAAACCAGGAAGCCTGAAAAAGTAGAGTACTTCCAGCCTCCCATTAAGTTTCCCCTTTCTAGCTTGAGGTAAGCCTTGTCCCCTCTCTCCATGATCACAAGCCCTGCATTTGTGGCTGCCTCCCGTGTCACATCCTGGTCTCCAGCAAAGGCTGAGATCATCGGCCATCCATTCAACATCAAACTCACCTGTGAATGGGAAACACTGTCACTTCTTTGTATTAATTACTTGCAGTTTGTCTCTGCCTACACACTTTAAAATGGTTCCAAAAGGGGGTTTGCACAGTGTTGCCATAGAAGAACCGTTTTTGTTCACCATAGCACCTTTCTGTGATCCCATCTCTTATATAAAAAACAACAACTTTTTTCACAGTGTGAAGAACAGTTTAAAAAAACCTAAAGAATCCCATTCCACCATAAATAACCTTTTTATTCAATGGGAAGGTTTCAAGCTTTACTGCAGCTCAGTCAGTAGAGCATTGGCGCTTACAACACCAATGTCATGGGTTCGATCCCAGGGAAAGCAATACCTCATTCAATGAGTAAATTGAATGCAATGTAAGTCGCTTTGGATAAAAGCGTCTGCCAAATGCATTAATGTAAAAAATTTAAATGTAAGGATTTTAATGGTTCTTCATGCCCATAGAGAACCTTTATTTTAAAGGGTGAAAGTATGTACCTGTATGGTTTGTCTGTTGTATGCCTTCACCACATGGAAATTGAAGCTGTACACCCCTCGTCTCGGAGCAAGGAAGATACTGCTTTCTTGGTCAAAATGATTCCCAACATTCACCAAGATCTGACAAAAACTGACTGATTAAACAGAGCAAAACTATGTAAATGTATTTTTTAAATGTGGAAAGATTGCTTACCTGGTCAAAATAGATAATCATGGTGCGGTTGCTCATATCTGTGGGCTCATGGTTGGTTTGGCGTGTGGCAGAAAAGGCCACACGGCCGGTACCTGATCGCACAGACATCCCCAGTGCATTACCTGCTGGTTCTGAGGAGGGTGTTGAGTCACAGACCACCAGGCATTTACCCTCCAGCACTATGGGCTCCGTGTCATTTTGCCCTCTGACCACCCGAGGGCCAATTAGCAGAAGTAGAGCTAGTATTGGCATTGGCAGCCCAGAGCTGGGCAGCATTTCTTGCGATATTTCAGATGAAATTAAGTGCAAATGCTTCCTGCGATTTGGTCAAGTATGTCGCCTTCAGGAAATAACTGAAGGATCCTAAAAACTGTGATGTTATGAGCTATTTTAAAAGATTCTTTAAATCCTTGGCTCTGTCTTTCACCCTCACTCTTTCTCTCTATTTTCCAGTCACCCTCCTGTCTGTCACAGTTTCCTGACGAAGATCTACTTTTGTGCTATCTTGTTAAATTTCCTGCAGGGGACTAAAAGCAAGGACACTTAGAGGTTTCTCATCATCCCGAAAAAAAATCCATCATCATAGCCAACCTGTGAGAAGACAAAGAGAGAGAGAGGGAGTCAGGGGAGCTCTGCGAGCCAACAGGTACACTTGTGTGTATGGGGGAGGAGGAAGAGGAGCAGTGAAGGATGAAGATCATGAGGTAACACTTTGGATCTCTTTCAGCTGAGGGGAGTATGGCGTCCAGGAGAGAGTGAGAACAAGAGAGAGAAAAAAGAACAACTCCACTGAGAGACCATCTGTCTTTAACACGCTCTCACTTCCCTCCTGACGTTCCTCAACATGCAGGACCTCTCTCCTCCCAAAACAAATCCTCTCTCCCTCTTTCCTTTGCTCGTGCGTATTGGCTGAACCTTCTCTCTCCTCGGTGCATTGGCATGCCACAACGGCAACAATATGCAAGTCCTGAAACTAAAGAGTATACATCTCTTCACAATCTTAAGGTGTAGTTCATCTATATCAGGTCTTAATTGGGAGAACTCACCTTGTTAATTTACTATTCAAGCCATGTTTATAGTCTTTATGAAGCAGTGACATTTACAAAGGTCAACTTTCTTTGCGTCTGGTCTTGAGCGAAACCTCAGTGTTTGTGCACTTTCAATAAGAACTAATTCTGCTCAGTGCCTTGCCGTTCTCTTCTTTTACAAGTCAGGGGCTTTATTTTCTTCACAAAACTTATCTATATTTTTCAATACTCCAAACTCTGAATCACTGTACAAAAATATGTTATTTAGCAACATTTTTGCCCTGTTTTCATATAAAATGTCTAAATACCCTTATGAAAATGAAGAGTTTACTTGAGAAGCAAAAAGATTATAAAAACTACAATGTGAAGAATTATAAGTCTTTTCAGAAAATGTAATAGATATGTCTTTCCTTCTTGGCAAATTTGTTTGTATTAAAGCATAAATCTAATCAAATATATTGAGGCTTGAGGTTTCAAGGATAGTTAGATATTTTACAGGAAAACAAGTATACAAGAAAACAAGTGTGTGCCAAAAAATCTTTTCCTAAAATCTGTTTCCTAGGGAGTAACACAAGATAAGATTAATTTCATAAGCTAAAAGGGAAAAAAACAGCAAAATCACCTGATTTAGTGGGCTGTTCCTTGGTTTCCCAGGTGCAATGATGCGAGGTGTCAAAGCTTCTCTAGAGAAACACAGAATCTGACAGATCTTCCTACTCATCCTGTCTCTCAAGATCCTCCCCTTCCCTCCCACTCCACCAGCTTCACTCTCTCTCTCTCTCTCTCTCTCTCTCTCTCCCTCCCTCTCACTAATAATCCTATCATGCCAGTATTCTTTGATGTAAACAGCATGGCCAAACTGGCATTTGTTGTTGTAATAGATAGCCAGCAGTCAGCAGAAAGCATATAGAACAAAACAGGAACCAAAACATGACCCAATGTCACGAAAAACATGGATTACTAACATCAAAGGGCACAAATGTAAATATAATAAAAGAAAATATGGAAAAAAAGAAGATTTCACGAATATACAAAGTATTTTTGTTGTTGTTGAAAATGTAAATGAATGTCAATCAATAAAATAAGAATTTGTGCACATTTTATCAAATTGTCCGTGCGTTGAGAAGTATTTCATGGGTGAACTTCTGTGGTAAGCAGTTAATAAGGAAGTAATTTCATAAGGAAGGGCTGTCAATGATGAGCTCTAATACCAAGAGAAAGAGGTTTACTTTCCCTTTCATTTCAATGACAGCTTATCAGCTGGTGCAGAACAACTTGGAAGTACATTATTTAATACCAATCGTCTTTGCTCATGGGTGCACAGAACCTTTTTGAGCCAATCACATGAAGTGTAAATGACATCATAAAAATGGACACAATTCTTAAACAATCACAAACCATTCACCAGTGATTGTGAGGTAAAAGGATGCCTTTAGGGAAAGATATAAGTCCATTTTATGCATTTATGGCCAAAGTGTACTTCAGCTGTCTGTGCGATGTCATTTTTGCCCAATTTTTGTCTATGTCTGCATGGACAGTGCACATGTAACAGCGCCAGAGCTGGGTAGATTAATTACATGTAATCAGATTCCAAATTTTTTATACTTCAGTATCAAACCATCAGTATCATTACGATAAATACTAAAGATTGTAGTTTTAAAATGATTACTTTTTGGTACTTTTTGTAACATAAAGTTGCTTTTGTTGATTACATTATTTTATGTTCACAAAATGGCAGTGAACATTACCCAATTATTATTTTTACTTTAAATTAATTAGAATTTTCATTATCATTTAATTAATTAGATTAATTAATTAGTTAATTAATTAATTAGATTTTCATCAACTCACAGTCTCCCTGCAGTTCTTTCATTAACCCTAGTTTGGAAATCCCTGATATAAATTTCAAGTTGTTGATAAAGAATGGAAAATATTTTCTCTCCCTTTTATATATTAATACAATACACTATAATCCTGTTCAAATGTCATGTAAATGGCCCGTAAAAGTAATCTAAAAGTAGTCAGATCACATTACCTAAAAAGAGCAATATAGATTACATTATTGTCATGCTTTCAAGTGTGGTGAAAACAGGATGAAGAAGATGAATTCAAATAGACTTTATTAACAGAACGCAAACCTTAACCAAACTTAGAGTACCGGTAAACATTAACGAGAACCGAGAAAGAGAACAGAAACAGGCATATAAATACCAAACAAATGTTAGGTTAAACAGGTGTTATAAATTAGGAAATTGATGAGCAACTAGAACAACCAAGCAGACAAACTAGCGGTGGGAAACTGGTAGTAGAGGAGACAGGAAAATAATGAGTGCAAACTAAAAAAAACATGTAAATGAAACTAACTGAAGATAACTGTGACAGTTACTAACTACAATTTTCATCATGTAATTTGTAATCAAATAGTGACGGACTACAATTTGCAAAGTAGGCCTAATCGGCCCAGCACTGAACAGTGCATGTGTGCTTGAAAACAAAGTCCACTTGATAGTGCACACACACCAAATGCGTCTTTCCACACTCACAGCCTATATTTTGAAAGGCCCACGCACAGCCTTTATTCTTTTTGTCTATTGTAGGTCTACTAAAGATTAGAGATTTATATTTTGAATAGCCGTCAAATGGAGAAAGATGCATAGGATCTCCGTTCCCCTTAAAATTTTAGTGAAAACATAATGATGAAAAAACCCAGTGATAAAAGATTAGATAAGTTTTCTCATCATCAAGACTTTAATTATAAAAGAAAATGAAAAACTAAAATTCTACCTTTTTAAATCATATAGGCCTATCCATCAAAAAAACAATTAACACGTTATGAACTAAAAGTTTTAACAGCAATGACAGTTCCCATCTTTACCTAAATGCGAGAGGTAAATGCAGTCATATTTTCTTGAGGATGGTGACCTTGCTGTTCAGCTCTGGTTTGTAAAGGCCAAAGCCCAGGCAGACGGGCTGGGTGAAGCTGGCGCTGAAATTGTGCAGGGGGAGCAGGGTGGAAGACGATCCTACTTCTGAAAAGGTGATGGAGCCAGAATTATAGTCCAGAGCCACTGCCAAATGGTTGCCTGACATTTTTATGGAGAGATGAGTTTTCTTTCGGTTATGCCAGGCAGCAAGTTTCCTGTCATGCTGCTGTGTCAGGCTCCAGGATATCTAAGCAAGACGACAGAAAATCAACTACTGAAACGCACAAGAAACAAAGGATTAAATATATTCAATGGGCTAGGCCTCTGACATTAGATGCTTAGAATAATCAACAAGTTTAATTTGTATAAAATTTGAATTAAGATTAAAGTTCAGAGAGAAAAAAATGATCACAGTGAATAAAAAAATTTAAAAGTTACATTATAAAAAATGTAAAATAATAATAATGAAGTATTCCTTCTGGTTTTAATACACTGGTCCTAAATAATAATATTACAAAACTGCACACAATTATTATGAATGAAAATACTATATTTACTGAATTTATATTTTAAGAAGGGGGTCTGTGACATCACAAAGTAAGAAAAACACCTGCAATGCTGTTCTAATACCTTATTGCAGCCAAAGGCAGTGCCCTCTTTTCCTTTTCTCCCAATGCTGTGGTAGGTCACGGCTATATCCCAGAAACCCTCCACCTCCAGCTCCCAATAATGGGTTCCTGAAGAAAAGATCTGACAGGAGACCACCTGAGACCAATGGTCGAAGCGGTCAGGATGCCCAGTTACAGGCAACCGTTTTTTTACTCTCATCACTGAGCGTAGGTCTTCTGAGATATTTAGGAGTGGATGGGCTGAATTTTTATCCAAGGTTAATGGGCTGCTTACTAAATAACAAAGAGAAACAGGCATTAGAAATGTCGCCACTAGATGGCACTACTGAACCAAGCAAATAATGCTGAAAACATATTTGCAGTAAACTACGTATTACAACATGCTGAAAATATTGACAAGGTTCATGCTTAGGTTTGCTGGAAATCAATAGTACGAATTAAATTACTTAAAAAATAAAAAGAGTAAAATGTTCCCATCATTGACTTTTATGAATGATAATACGCACTGAGATCTCTCTTGAGCTCAATAAGGCAGTGCAGGATCTCAGCTATGAATTCTCTGTATTTATTTTCCACATTTTCTAAGACACGTTTCTTATCCATGCTGGGCTGAGGTGGTGTGAACAGAGGGGAGTTGAGATCTGCCATCATCCTGCAAGAAAGAAGAAAGCGACTAATACTGTCAAATATTTACCCCCGGTTTCACAGACAAGGCTTAAGCTTAGTCCCAGCCTAAAATGCACGTTTAAGCTGTTTTAACTGAAAGCAACTTGCACTGATATATCTTAAAATGTATAAAGAGATATTGTTTTGTCTCAAGAAGCACACCAGTAATGTTTTTTCTAAGGAATGTTTATAAAAGCTTAAATATACCAATTGATCGAAGGCCAAATTGTAGCTAAATCTTTTATATAAATTCAAACTAACATACAACTGCACTCACAAATCACGAGATATCTCTACAACACACTAGAACAATCAAAGTTGATCTAAATACTCACTGTGAATCTTCTGTCTGGTACGCCTGTGAAAAAGAGTACTGTGAACAATCGCAAAAGTTTATCTCTCATTTTAGTCTCTTTTATTCTGAATGACATCTGTAAAGAACTTTTGTAAAGTAAGAGACATATGATGCCATAACTAAGCCTGTTGATGCATTAAAAAGGTTAATAAGGCTCAACTAATGACTAAATAGATAAATATACTAAATACTTATAATAAACCTTTTTTTTACAGTGTTGTTCTCAGTGTATGGTAAATGAGATTTTATGCACATTTAACCGGGAACAGTAAACTATTAAATGCAGAGGTCACTTTGCCTTCTCATTTTAGTAGTCCTCTACACATCACTGCATCACCTTTATTATGAAGTGTGTCCTCATACCCAAATTAACAGGAAGGGGTCACATTCGTCCAGCAGGGAGCCGAGGAAGCACCGGATGCTCTCAGTTTGGTTCAGATCTTCTCTCACCCTGCTGGAGTCTTCCTGCACCCTCTCCATGGCCTGCTGTCTCTCCTGCTCAGTGATGTTTATTACAGCCGACACTAATCGGCCCACCCGAGTCTGCAGGGCTGAGCCCATCTGTAACACCTGCGAAACATCACTCACAGAGGAGTCCTCCTAAAATAAACACAGATAAAGCATGCATTGAGTTATGCATGAAATCCCGACCTGTAATCATTATACTTCAAAATAGGAATAATTGGTTTATTCGATATGAGAACTTACAATGATGGTGCGACAAGCGTTCTGATGATCTTGAAGCATAATTTCACCTCGCTTTACTTTCTCTTCTGCTTTCTTGAACAGGCTCTGTATTTGGACCTGTAAAATAATCAACCCTGGGTTAACTCCTTCATTGACTTATATGTTCAATATTTGGGTGTTATAAGGAAATCCCAGGAGTCTCCCTCATATAAGCTGTGCCCCAAGTAAGAAGCTGCATCAAGCTTTCCTGTTGCTCAATCAGTAGAGCATTGGTGTTTATAACGCAGAAGTCATGGGTTTGATCCCAGGGAAAGCAAGAACCGATTCAGTGTGTTCCTTGAATGCAATGTAAGTCGCTTTGGATAAAAGCGTGTGCCAAATGCATAAAAGTAAATGGAAAATTTGAAGGTGGCTCAAAGCAGACTCTTTCTACTCGAAGGCTCCTTCAAATGCGGCATCTAAATATATATTTTGTTTCCCATTAAATATTGGATATAACAGCTGGGGTATTTCTCAGTGCTCAAATTGATGCTTCCTTGATTCTTCCCTCCTATGTCCTTCACCATATTACCCAGAAATTGATCATTCTCAGCCATCTTGAACGATATCTCAATTCGCTAACTCCACTGTGAGAAGGTAAGGAATGATGAATGAGGAAGCTTCCTGAGGAGTCATGAGCGAGGATACACAGGCTCCTTGTATCTCCTTCCCTCGCAATCCCATTGGGGTGGAGGTGAGGAAAAGAAATGACGATGCACAAATAAGAAATGAGTAGCACCCCTGTATCTTTCATGGCCATGCCTATCCCAGAATTCATTGCGTGCCAGTGACGACAGGATTAGTATTGGAGGAAGTATTGAGTTTTGGCTTACTTAAATATCTAATGATGCAAATATATAAACAACAACAACTTTAAGCCATTCAAATGTTGACTTAGATGTTAAATAAGTCAATATAGTTTATTCTCTTTATTATTTAGACACTTTGAAAACTCTGATTTGTTATCAGACAGTTTAATGTAAATTTCAAAGAAGTCCAATACAAACATATTACCGCCATTCATCAACGGAAGCTGTCACAGTTGCTGGACGACAAGAGCAATCCTCTGTAGGCTAGACCAGTGTTTTTCAACCTTTTTTGAGCCAAGGTACATTTTTTTCATTGAAAGAAAATCACAAGACACACCACCAACCGAAAATATAAAAAAAAAAATGAAACTCTGTAGCCTATATTAACAATATACAGTCATTCTTTTCAAAGTGTCTTGAATGGGAATCAAATAAACACTAAGAAACAAGTCTTTTATGATTAATAGGTTTTCAATAAACTGCTTTTTAAACCAATTAGGTGAAATTGAATAATTTTCCACGGCACACCTGACGATCTCTCATGGCACATTAGCGGCACAGTGGTTGAAAAACACTGGGCTAGACCATTTAATAAAATTTGGTCTGACTTTCACGGCCAAAGGATGCAGACTCTAAATCTGGACACAGTTAGTGATAAGGGTTCAATGTCACCTGCAAATTATTCAGAATATTCCAGAAATCACGTGAATGAGCGAGAAACCCTGTTTCCTCCTAGTAAAGGGCATTTTGTTGATCTGATCACAAGTGTTCAGCCAAGACACATTATGGTCTACATCTGGTTCTAAAATGCATTTCAAATGCGTCTGCTTTAACCACTTGCTTTCTGACCGTCTCGTGACACTTTTGCCTACATCACTTTTACTTTCAGCACACAAACAACCCCGTATCGCACAAATTAATATAATATAATATAATATAATATAATATAATATAATATAATATAATATAATATAATATAATATAATATAATATAATATAATATAATATAATATAATATAATATAATATAATATAATATAGGGTGTCTGATTTTACAAAGACAATAAACCAGTGTAAAGCCCAGTGTGAACAATCCTTGGACGTTATAAAAAATCCTGCAACAGGACTTTCTCTTAAACAACAATATAGCTGATCTAATAACTTACTTTGTATTCCTCCTCCACTTTTCTCATCCCTTTGACCTTGTGTTGAGCATGCCTTCCTTCCAGAATACAGTCTGGACAGGCATACTCCCTGTCATCCATGCAGTAATACCGGAATACCTCTTGATGGGTGGGGCACCTGCGGCGGGACACATCCATCAATGGCTCCACCAGCAGGTGAGTGCTGTAAGCTGGCCGGTGCAGATGTGGCTGCAGATGCTGCTCACACAGAGAGATCTCACATCGCAGGCAAGACTTCACTGCTGCTTTAACCTCATCACCCTCGTCTTCTGGACAACAGTCACACACAACCAGCCCCTGCTCCTCCAGGCACTGAGGGCATCCGAATCTTCGCTTGCCACTGCTGAAACTCTGGCTCCAGGTTTCTCGTGCACAGGCTGGGCAAAAACTGTGGCCGCAGGGAAAGAGCTGACCTCGACCAAACAAGTCACGACACATGGGGCATGTGTGCTCTTCCTCCATGGAGCCCATAGCAGCTGTACATTTGTGAAAAATTAATTTTAATAGTAAAACTTTAAATGATTTGAATAGTGTCCACTTATGTAGAAGCAAGGAATTGATTGGTGACTTACAAGAAGTCAAACCATGGCACAGGGATTAATACAGACTCAGACTCGTTTGGCACAAAGTAATTAGCTTACTATTTAGTTAATCTGCCTGCTGATAAACTATTTTTAGAAAGCTGTTCTATTTGACTACCAGATAAATTATGTAATTTCCCATTCATTTCTATTAAAGTCATTACCATTATATAAAAGGTGCTTTGTTTGTCTATTTTGTCTATGCAAGTTAATATGCTCAGACAACTTTAAGTCACTCTTTAGGTTTATTCCTCCAAAAAAACACTGGCACTATCAGAACAATGCAGTTTGTTGAGTATCCGAATGATTGGGATGAGATCTGTTTGAAGAACAATGGAAGATCCCAGTTCAGAAACTGTTTGAAATCAATGATTAATTTTACAACTCTGTTTAGTCACGCTGAGGGCACATAAATGCAGAAATGACACTTCACATTTGATTGATAACAAATCTGCCGTAATTGATCCCAACATTTCTCCGCAATATCAGACCGAGCTGGAGAATCAAGAGATCAAATTCTCAGAGGGCTCCTGACCTGAATGAATCTAGTTAGTTACAATTACAGGATTGGGATATGATCCACAAACTATATAAAACTGGGGGGGAAATTAGACTTACCTTTTGTATCCTGCAGCCTTTTGTGAGAACAGGATGATAGAAGCACAGCCCAAATGTATGTGCAAGAGTGAGCATGTGGGACAGCTGGCTTATCCTGCAATGACTTCTCAACCAGACGGACTGACCGCTCAACACAGAGAACCGCTAAGCCGTCACATGACCTGTCCTTTACTCAAACCATATGAGGGATATCTGTGGGAAAGAAATGAAAGAAAAAAATGTCACTTGGTGACTGTTTAGTCAACACTGATAGCTAGAATAAATCAAGATATTGTATAATAATGTACTCTCTTATATATTTGCTGTTATGATACACATCACAAGTTACTGAAGACACAAAACAAACAATACATTAAAGTGCTAACAATGATTTGAAACTTTGGAAGCATGTGACGGGTATGTCAGAATGTCTTGACTCATGTAAACACTCAGGGGGTGGAGCTTTTTTTTGGATCTCTTTTCAGGAAACTGAGAAACCAGTTTATCAAGTACAGAAACGCATTTAGTACAATCACAGTAACAGAGAAGAATATGCTTGAAGATTCATTCTTTTTTTAATTATAAAAGGGAAACGCAGAGAACTAAGAAAAAAGACTGAAGCAAACTTCCAAAACTTCAAACTGACAGCCTGAAGCAGGATGGAGGCAGGAGAGAATCATCAAGACAGTACGTTTTCCTTGTGTTGTACATGAATGTTTAAAAGTTTGACACAAACCCTATATGATACATTTTAGTGAGTGGATGATCTGATAAAAGTTTTTAAAATATCAACAATTTATATATAAAGTCAATATGTATGTATGTTGCTTTGGATAGAATAAATGTTGCTCAAAGGCTAAACAATGTATAAACATGGCGTTAAGGATTGTACATCACAGATTTTATTCCCAAGAAGTACAAAACAATATTGTAATGCAAAAATGTTTTACTATCTACAAATGCGAGGGAACACATTATAGTTCATTATAGTTTCATCAATGTCCTTTACAATGTCCTTATATATATATATATATATATATATATATATATATATATATATATATATATATATTGAAGGTTAAGTTAAATGTTTGTATGTACAAGTTTCCATTTTTACACTTCTAAGCTTGGAAACTTTGTTACCTTGTCAAAACTATCATCTGACAAAGGTTTAAAAAAAAAAAGAACTGTTTTAATAGTACAAACCACATGTATGTGAACATGCACTTGCAATGTAAACAATATATCTATTTGACAATATATCTGAAATATGATCAGTAAGTATTAAGTAATGATTAAAGATTCCTTAATTTTCTCTTGCAGATTACCCTGCTCTTCCAGAGATAAAGGTCATTATAATAGGGAGTAAAGCAGAATTCAAACGCAGTGCGGCCAATACCATCCTTGGTCAGGAAGACTGTAAAGTCAGAGAAGAAATAGTAAATAATGAGATGAAACAGAAGACAATTTATAACAGGTCTGTTACTTTGGTAATGACACCAGGATGGTGGAGGAGCTTCACACTGGCAGAAAGTGCAAAGTCTTTAAAGATGGAAATTGTGCACAGCTTAACACTGTGTCCTGCTCCACATGCCTTCCTTCTAGTCATCAATCTACACACACCATTCACAAACATGCATCTAAACAGTGTGTTGGAGCACATGGAGATTCTGGGTGAGCAGATCTGGAATCACACCATTGTTCTGCTCATGTATAACAACAAAAAGCAGAGAGATGCAGATAACAAGCAGCTGATTGAGAGAACAGGAGCAGAGCTTGATATTTTAATAAAGAAGTGTGGGAACAGAGTTCATGTCTTCAATTATACTGACAGCAAGGGGATACATGTGGAAAAATTGTTTCATGAGATAGAGAACTTGGTAGCTGAGAATGAAGGACAGTGCTTTAAAATTGACAGCAAATTGCTTGAGGATATGGAGGACAAGAGAAGAACTGTGAAGAAACAAGCAGAGGAGAGAGAGACTGCAGTAAAAACAAAGACGCAAACCTTGAAAGAACGTCTAACAGGTATAGTGCATATTTGATTTAAAATTGTAATAACATTGCAGAATTTCTAAAAAAGTTGGAATTATGTAGGCAATATAGACTCTAATTGAATGTAAAGCACTGTTCATGAAATGTCTTGTTATTTCTGGCAGAGAAATCTTTCCCAGAGTTCAGGATTGTCTTGATGGGTGGCAACATTGTTGGGAAGACCTCAGTGGTGAACACCATCCTGAAAGTTAAACTACAGAAGAGCATGGCAAGAAAGTGTGTGATGACCAAAGGAGATGTTGACCAACGAAAAGTAATTTTAATTGACACACCTGGATGGTGGCCGTACGCGTCTGTAAAGGAGACTTCAGAACCAGTCAAGAAGGAGATCATGTCGAGTGTTACTATGTGTCCACCAGGACCTCATGCAGTTTTTCTGGTTCTACGGTCTGGTGTCGCCTTCACTGAGGCACAAAGAAGGTCAGTCAAGGAGCACATGGAGCTTCTGGGTCGAAATGTCTGGAAATACTGTATAGTGGTGTTCAGCAGGGGAGACTGGATAGTGACGCCCACGATTGAAGAGCACATTGAGAGTGAAGGAGAGGATCTGCAGTGGCTGATCAATAAATGTGGAAACAGGTATCATGTACTAAACTACATGGAGCAGGATGATGGGAAGCAGGTCAGAGAGTTGATGGAGAAAGTGGAGATGATGTCTAGACTGAACACAGATCTCCTGAAACCTGTGGACGGAACAAAAGAAGAGAGCGACAGTGGATGGGGATCTAACCAGTCAGACCAAGACAAGTTAGAGAGAGGAAGCATGGATCTGGATCCACCTGAGAGTAAGTATAGCCTGAAAAAACAATGATTTGATTACTGTGAGTTTGTAAAACATGTTCATACAAAGATGTATTAATTATTATATTTCTTCCAACAGTGCATGAAGACTATGTTAATAAATGGCTTGAAAACATGGAAGTTGTGTCTAACTTCAGGAGCTTATCACAGTTTTCAGAAGATGTTTCAGAGGATGTCACACAAAATCAAGATTTATGATGGCTTGTATAGGCAAATACAGAAAACAGAAATTTGATAATCTTTCATATTTATATAATGAGCAGGATAGTAACTTATGTACTAGCAAAGTTTTGTTTGCAAATTGTAAAAAAAAATTGTTTGCTACTTGTAAATATAGGCTTGACTTTTGTAACCAGCTTTAACTTCATACCATCAGCTTCACATGAACAAATGTAGTTTTCTTTAATATGTCAAGAGGATTACCTGTATTTAAATATAAATGAGCATTCTGACATTGTGGAATGATTTTCAGTAAAACTAATGTCTTTTTGTTATTTTGTTTATATTAAAGTGAAAGTTCAAAAGAGCTCACTTGGGAGAACATGCTAAATAAATTATTTTTATTATCTGAAAATAATAATTTCATTTCCATTTTAATAAAAACAGTTCAAAAAAGTGTGGTGAAAAAGTTTGTATCTCCATTTTTAACTCCTTGTCTTTTCTATCTCAGTAATGATGCAGAGTTTGTACTTTAAGAACAAGCGCAAGAACAGAAAGAAAATATTTGAAATACTTAAAATACGCCACAGCAAAAGATAAGGGCTAAGAAAGAAAACTGAGGGAAAAGGAGAAAAGAAAAGAAAGCCCATGAAGAGGACAGCAAGATCTGTTTTGATATTTCAAACTGACAGTTCGCAACACATAATAGAGGCAGACCAATCGTTTCTAAATCTTAAACGTCACGTTTTAATGTAGACATAATTTGTACAATAATATGAAAACATAAATAACACAATTGGGTCATTGCACAAAGTCAGAAAAAGAGTAATATTTCGACAAACGTGGTAAGCAGACTTTTATTCCAATTATTTAAATTTTAATAAAATAATTGCCGGACCCTTTTACTTTATATTGAGTAACATTTGTTGAGGTAAACAATATAAACATATTTACACATAGTAGGCTATTTATAAAATGAAGTCCTTTATTCCAATTTAAAATTACGGTTAATTTAGTTACAACTTGTAATAAAGATCAATATTATCACAGCATACAATGCAATTATATTTGTGGTAAAGGTGTATGAATGTAAGGATGAAAGAATGTCATCAGATGCACCAATGTTTACAACATAACCAAAAGAAAACGAAACAAATGCTGTTGCTTAACACTACTAACAGCAGAGTTCTTCAGAGCTGCGTGATTTGCAGTGTCAATAAAGAATATTTTAGATTAAAAAGCCTACCAAACAAAAAGTCACTAGTATTTAGAAAAAAATGAGGGTGAAAGAATGCTTGCAACCCTAACATCCTTGAATGAAGTCATTGCAAAAACAATGATGGGGGTGGAGCTATTACTAGATTCTGGTCGGGAAACGGTTACGTGATAAACCAGTTCAACAGGTTAATCAGTACAAAGATACATTGTGTACATGCACAGAACAGACAGAACATGCTTAAAGATTCATTAGATTTTATAAAAAGAAGACCTTAGAAAGACTGAATACTAAAAGAGACTAAGAGTAAGAAAAGAGGAGTGACAGAAAGAAATATTGTAGCAAACTTCAAGAACTGAATCTGTGACGCACGATGGAAACAGGAAAGGACTCTGATCGTCATGAGAGTGAGTTTTTCTAATGTCTTACATTCAAAATTTAAAATCTCACTTTGGCTACAAAGAATTAAACTAGAAGGTTTTTCAGTTTCAAAGCAACTACTTTACAACGTCCCTACTGTATATTTCTATGTACCAGTTTTCGTTTTCACACTACTGTGCTGGGAAACATTGACAAAAATATGTAGGAATGTCAACTGATGGCAAACTCAAAACAACAATGTCTGCAAATAGCATTAACTATGCCTATTCATGACTTATAGGCTTTAAAAAAAGAATACTACAAACTACATCCATATGAAAAATACACTATTTATACATTTAACTAAACATTTGATGATCAATCTTAATTCATGTTTGCTGTATTATTAAAGATTCCTTAATTTTTTCTTGCAGATTGTTCTGCTCTTCCAGAGATAAAGGTCATTATAATAGGTAGTAAATGTGAATACAAATGCAATGCAGCTAATACAATTCTTGGTCAGAAACAGTGTAGAGTGGGAGAGGAGATTATCAAAAGTGAGATGAAACAGAGGACGAATCATAACAGGTCTGTAAGTTTAGTAATGACACCAGGATGGTGGAGGATCTTCACACTGGCAGAAAGTGCAAAGTACATAAAGATGGAGATTGTGCACAGTTTAACCCTGTGTCCTGCTCCACATGCTTTCCTTCTAGTCATCAATCTACACACACCATTCACAAAAATGCATCTAAACAGTGTGCTGGAGCACATGGAGATTCTGGGTGAGCAGATCTGGAATCACACCATTGTTCTGCTCATGTATAACAACAAAGAGCAGAGAGATGCAGATAACAAGCAGCTGATTAAGAGAGCAGGAGCAGAGCTTGATATTTTAATAAAGAAGTGTGGGAACAGAGTTCACGTCTTCAATTATACTGTCAGCAAGGGGATACATGTGGGAAAACTGTTTCATGAGATAGAGAACCTGGTAGCTGAGAATGAAGGACAATGCTTTAAAATTGACAGCAAATTGCTTGAGGATATGGAGGAAAAGAGAAGAACTGTGAAGAAACAAGCAGAGGAGAGAGAGACTGCAGTAAAAACAAAGATGCAAACCTTGAAAGAACGTCTAACAGGTATAATGCTTACTTTAAAAAAAAGAAGCTCAACAGGCTTTTACAATTAATAGAAGATGTAGAATTATAAAGGCAGTGTAACTAACTGACTGTTAAGCACTGTTTATGGACTCTCTTTTTTCTGCAGGGAAAAACTGTGATTTTCCAGAGTTAAGGATTGTCATGGTAGGTGGCAAAATTGCTGGGAAGACCTCAATTGTGAACACCATCCTGAAAATTAAACAGGAAGTCAATAGGACGAAAAAGTGTGTGATGAATGAAGGAAAGGTTGATAAGCGAAAAGTCATTTTAATTGACACTCCTGGATGGTGGCCGTACGCATCTGTAAAGGAGACACCAGAGTCAATCAAGAAGGAGATCATGTCGAGTGTTACTATGTGTCCACCAGGACCTCAAGCAGTTTTGCTGGTTCTTCAGTCTGGTGTCGCCTTCACTGAGGCAAAAAGAAGGTCAGTCAAGGAGCACATGGAGCTTCTGGGTCGAAATGTCTGGAAACACTGTATAGTGGTGTTCACTAACGGTGACTGGATGGGGACTCCCAAGATTGAAGAGCACATTGAGAGTGAAGGAGAGGATCTGCAATGGCTGATCAATAAATGTGGAAACAGGTATCATGTCCTAAATAAAGTGCATGATGGGAAAAATATCAAAGAGTTGATGGAGAAAGTAGAGATGATGGCCATATCAGGAAACACAGAGTTCTTGATACCTGTGGAAGGAGAGATAGACGAGAGTGACAGTGGATGGGGATCTAACAAGTCAGACCAAGACAAGTTCGAGAGAGGAAGCATTGATCTGGATCCACCTTATAGTAAGTAGCCTGACAAATGCCCTGAAAAACAATGATTTGATTACTGTGCGTCAGTAAAACATGTTTAAACAATTTACTTATAATCAATTTTCTTCATATAGTGGATGAAGACGACTACATCCCAGATTGGCTTGAAAATATTACGTTCGACAAATCTTACATACCAGAATATTTTGAGGACACTTCAAATGTCAAAGAAAATTAATATCACTGACGACTTGCACAGGAAAATACAGAAAACCGAAATGGAAAAATAAAGAAAACACTGCATGGAATAATTTTTCCAAAAATCAACTTATACCATCAGCTCAACCTCATAACAGGTCTACTCATATTGTTTGTAATGGTGAACACACAATTATTGTGACTGATAACATACCTAATGTATAAGGTTTTGTACTTTTTCTAATAAAGTGCTGGAAATGTATATTATTTGCTCTTTCATTATTTATATTCAAAACAAAGCCAGGGAACATTGCTTGATTTAATTCTGCAAAATCCACAAACTTATTAATGTGCATAATGCCTATCATGATTGTGTTTATCCTTTCATCATGGTTCACATTGTAAACTGCCATTCATTTGTGAACTAAAAATGTTCTTCTTCTTAAACCATGTTTATTTTTGTTGTCCTGATGCATTTGTATCTGCTTTAATCCACTAAATAATTGCTATGAATAAGAACCTTGAGTGAGTGAATGTGCTTATCTGTGCACATTTGTCGGGTTCAAAGAAGTTAATAAAGCATTATAGTATACTGTACTGTATTATAGTATGCTATAGAAAACCAGAATAGTACACCATACAAATACAGATCTCACGTAGAACACAAGAACAAACAAGAAATAGTTTTCCAGACCTTTACTTTTAGGTATGTTGTAGCTCATGATATTTAACACATTGAGATTGTGTCTAACATAGTGATAAATTGCATTAAATATAACTATTGTTGGGAAGACCCCAGTGGTGAACACCATCCTGAAAGTTAAACTACAGAAGAACATGGCAAGAAAGTGTGATGACCAAAGGAGATGTTGACCAACGAAAAGTAATTTTAATTGACACACCTGGATGGTGGCCGTACGCGTCTGTAAAGGAGACTTCAGAACCAGTCAAGAAGGAGATCATGTCGAGTGTTACTATGTGTCCACCAGGACCTCATGCAGTTTTTCTGGTTCTACGGTCTGGTGTCGCCTTCACTGAGGCACAAAGAAGGTCAGTCAAGGAGCACATGGAGCTTCTGGGTCGAAATGTCTGGAAATACTGTATAGTGGTGTTCAGCAGGGGAGACTGGATAGTGACGCCCACGATTGAAGAGCACATTGAGAGTGAAGGAGAGGATCTGCAGTGGCTGATCAATAAATGTGGAAACAGGTATCATGTTCTAAACAACACGGACCAGGATGATGAGAAACAGGTCAGAGAGTTGATGGAGAAAGTGGAGATGATGTCTAGACTGAACACAGATCTCCTGAAACCTGTGGACGGAACAAAAGAAGAGAGCGACAGTGGATGGCGATCTAACAAGTCAGACCAAGACAAGTTAGAGAGAGGAAGCATGGATCTGGATCCACCTGAGAGTAAGTATAGCCTGAAAAAACAATGATTTGATTACTGTGAGTTTGTAAAACATGTTTATACAAAGATGTATAAATTATTATATTTCTTCCAACAGTGCATGAAGACTATGTTAATAAATGGCTTGAAAACATGGAAGTTGTGTCTAACTTCAGGAGCTTATCACAGTTTTCAGAAGATGTTTCAGAGGATGTCACACAAAATCAAGATTTATGATGGCTTGTAGAGGCAAATACAGAAAACAGAAATTTGATAATCTTTCATATTTATATAATGAGCAGGATAGTAACTTATGTACTAGCAAAGTTTTGTATGCAAATTGTAAAAAAAATTGTTTGCTAATTGTAAATATAGGCTTGACTTTTGTAACCAGCTTTAACTTCATACCATCAGCTTCACATGAACAAATGTAGTTTTCTTTAATATGTCAAGAGGATTCCCTGTATTTAAATATAAATGAGCATTCTGACATTGTGGAATGATTTTCAGTAAAACTAATGTCTTTTTGTTATTTTGTTTATATTAAAGTGAAAGTTCAAAAGAGCTCACTTGAGAGAACATGCTAAATAAATTATTTTTATTATCTGAAAATAATCATTTCATTTCCATTTTAATAAAAACAGTTCCAAAAAGTGTGGTGAAAAAGTTTGTATCTCCATTTTTAACTCCTTGTCTTTTCTATCTCAGTAATGATACAGAGTTTGTACTTTAAGAACAAGCACAGGAACAGAAAGAAAATATTTGAAATACTTCAAATACGCCACAGCAAAAGATAAGGGCTAAGAAAGAAAACTGAGGGTAAAGGAGAAAAGAAAACAAAGACCATGAAGAGGACAGCAAGATCTGTTTTGATATTTCAAACTGACAGTTTGCAACACATAATAGAGGCAGACCAATCGTTTCTAAATCTTAAACGTCATGTTTTAATGTAGACATAATTTGTACAATATTGTGAAAACATAAATAACCCAGTTAGGTCATTGCACAAAGGCAGAAAGAGTGCAATATTTCAATAAATGTGGTAAGCAGAGTTTTATTCCGATTATTTCAATTTTAATAAAAACATTTACTCTTTAACTTTATATTGAGTAACATTTGTTTAGGTAAACAATATAAACACACAGTATATACATAGGTGGCTATTTATAAAATGATTTTCCTTAATTCCAATTTACAATTAGGGTTTATTTAGTTGCACCTGTTATAAGGATCAAATTTTTTTAACTATCACAGCATGCAATGTTTATATTTGTGTTAAATGTGGGTGGAGGATGGAGGAATGTCATCAGACGCACCCATGTTTACGACATAACCAAAACAAAAATGAAACAATGTTGTTTGTTACAGCAACCTTCTCATAAAATACCTTTTGAATAGTATCTTAACTCTACTAACAGCAGCAGAGTTCTTCAGAGCTGCATGATTTACAGTCTCAATAGTGAATATTTTAGAATAAAAAGTCTACCAAACAAAAAGTCACTAGTATTTAGAAAAAAATGAGGGTGAAAGAATGCTTGCAACTCTAACATCCTTGTATAAAATCATTGCAACATAATCATGGGGGTGGAGCTATTACTAGACTCTTGTGAGAAAGCTTTCAGCTGATAAACCAGTTCGTCAGGTTAATCAGTAAAGATACTTTCAATTCATGCACAAAACAAATGCTTAAAGGAGAAAACTGAGAACTAAAGGAGATTGAAAGTCAGAAAATAGAGGAGTGAAAGAAAGTAGACTTTGAAGAAAACTTCAAGAACTGAGTCTGTGACACACAATGGAGACAGGAAAGGACTCTGATCGTCATGAGAGTGAGTTTTCTTAATGTTGTACATTTAATATTTGAAATTTTAAAACAAATCTTATATGATGAACATACTCTAAGACAGTAGTTGACCTGACACAAAAGCTTTTTAAAATCTTAAAATCTTTGAAGAGAAATATACACATAACATCACATAAATTGCTGTTCAAAGCCTGAAAAGAAAAAAAACAAAACATTAATAAACATCTCCATAAATACATGTCGAACTACAGAATTAACTGTTTTTAAGTCTAAAAAGAAAAGTTTAAAGTTTTAAACGAATTACTACAAACCACGTTACAGCCGTTTGTCTATAATAAGTGTTGTATATGAGTTTATTTATTATAAGTTATGTATTTGTTTATTATTAATATTACTATGCACACACACACACACACACACACATATATATATATATATATATATATATATTTGTGTTTATTAAATTATTTAGCTAATTATCGTGCACTTGTTGGGTTGT
Organism: Rhodeus uyekii; assembly: GCA_037043235.1. NCBI lineage: Eukaryota > Metazoa > Chordata > Actinopteri > Cypriniformes > Acheilognathidae > Rhodeus > Rhodeus uyekii. Next base: position 1,891,105 of record JAWRVZ010000035.1, read on the forward strand.
GGGAATGTCATCTCATATGGGTGGGGGAAATAAAATGTTTGGATTTGGGGTATGGTGGTTACTCTGAATTTTTTGACCACCCTGTTATTTTTTCTTGGAATTTAGTTTGTTGGCATTATGAAATAAATTTAGAAATGCTTTTGAAATTAAAACTTTTGTGTTAAATAAATTTCATTTTGATTCATAAAATGTATTTAAATTCATAAATTAATTTTGAAATTACAGCATTTGGAGTGGCGTGCAAAATAATCACTAAAATCACTATAATAACCTTCTTCCATTGGCCGACATACGAAAAATACACAAATTTAACTAAATATTTGAAATATGATGATCAATCTTAATGTTTGCTTAAGATTGCAAGTGATAAATATCTTTTAATTTTCTCTTGTAGATTTACCAGAGACAAAAGTCATTATAATAGGTAGTAAATGTGAATACAAATGCAGTGCTGCAAATATCATCCTTGGTCAGAAACAGTGGACAGTGGGCAAAGAAATAGTCGAGAGTGAGATGAAAAAGAGGAATAATCAGGACAGGTCTGTTACTTTGGTAATGACACCAGGATGGTGGAAGAGTGTCAATCTGGCAGAGAGTACAAAGTTCATAAAGATGGAGATTGTGCACAGTTTAACACTGTGTCCTGCTCCACATGCCTTCCTTCTAGTCATCAATCTACACACACCATTCACAAACATGCATCTAAACAGTGTGCTGGAGCACATGGAGATTCTGGGTGAGCAGATCTGGAATCACACCATTGTTCTGCTAATGTACTTCAACAAAAAGCAGAGAGATGCAGATAACAAACAGCTGATTGAGAGAGCAGGAGCTGAGCTTGATATTTTAATAAAGAAGTGTGGGAACAGAGTTCACGTCTTCAATTATACTGACAGCAAGGGGATACATGTGGAAAAACTGTTTCCTGAGATAGACAACTTGGTAGCTGAGAATGAAGGACAGTGCTTTAAAATTGACAGCAAATTGCTTGAGGATATGGAGGAAAAGAGAAATACAGCAAGGGCACAAGCAGAGGAGAGAGAGATTCAAGCTAAAACAAAGATGAAGACTTTGAAAGAACATCTTAGAGGTATGGCACATTTTTTGGTCACATTTTTTTAAAATTATTATTATAAAGAAATGTAATTGTGTTGGTAATATAACCCAAACTGAAAGCTTTTGTAAAAAGTATTGTTCATGAACTTTCTTTTTTGAGCAGAAAAAAGTTGTGATTTTCCAGAGTTGAGGATTGTCTTGATGGGTAGCAATTTTGTTGGAAAGACCTCAGTGGTGAACACCATCCTGAAAATTAAACAAGACAACTGGAGGACTAAAGAGTGTGTGATGAACGAGAAAGAGATCAACAAGCAAAAAATCATTTTAATTGACACTCCTGGATGGTGGCCGTACGCGTCTGTAAAGGAGACACCAAAGTCAATCAAGAAGGAGATCATGTCGAGTGTTACTATGTGTCCACCAGGACCTCATGCAGTTTTGCTGGTTCTTCAGTCTGGTGTCGCCTTCACTGAGGCAAAAAGAAGGTCAGTCAAGGAGCACATGGAGCTTCTGGGTCGAGATGTCTGGAAATACTGTATAGTGGTGTTCACTAAGGGCGACTGGATGGGGACTCCCACGATTGAAGAGCACATTGAGAGTGAAGGAGAGGATCTGCAGTGGCTGATCAATAAATGTGGAAACAGGTATCATGTTCTAAACAACACGGACCAGAATGATGAGAAACAGGTCAGAGAGTTGATGGAGAAAGTGGAGATGATGGCTAGACTGAACACAGTGCTCCCAGCAGCTGTGGGTAAAGACAGTGATGATGAAGAAACTGGTATATGGGAGACAGAACAAGTTGAATGCAGAAGTGTCTTTATGAATCGACCTTACTGTAAGTAGTATTAACATACTCTCAGATCATAAGTCAGATCATACTAGTTTTACGAGCTTACCAATGATTTGAACATACATTCCATATTGTAATGTTGTACATTTCTTAAATAATTAGCTAAATAACTATACATTCCCTCCTACATCAACTATTGACATTTTTTTTCAGCTAAACATGTTTTTACACAATGACTTAACCTAATTGTATAATTTCTCCTCTTAGTGGACGAAGCCTGTATTGAAAAATGGAAGAAAGATTTGAGTTGTGTATCAGGCTATGGCACCACAACGGAGTTGTCAGAGATTGAGCAAATTGAAGAGGAACAAAGGCAAAAGTCGAAGACACCAATGGCTGCCAGACATATGTAACAACAAACAAACTGTAAACAGTCACAGTGTATCATATTAGCAAAAAAAGAGATAATGCAACATTTTCCATTTAAGAACATTAACATGTCATGTACTGTATAGACACTGGTCATGGAAATGTTAATTCCATCATGTCAAGTGATATGGGCTTTGATAAAACTGTATTTTATATATATATATTTAAACTGTAATAATATTTCACAACAGTACTGTTTTACTGTTTTTTGGATTAAATAAATGCAAAAATGTTGAGCATAAGAGACTTCTTTTAAAAACATTCTAAAAATCTTACTGTCCCCAAAATTTTTAACAGTAGTGTAGACTGAGAGAAATTTGTATGTCCTTCCTGCTTCCTGCTCTGTACAGTGCAGACGTGTTTTCTCTCTGCTCCCGCTGTGCTCTGGCGCTTTGGCATTTTGTCTTTTTTCTCTGACCCGCTGCTTGCTGGACTCCTGAAAATACTGAAATGGAATTGATTAACTGGTCAATCAGCGCGATCAATAGGATTTTCTCACAAAGGAAGGGTGCCCCGGGAGAACCCACGGGACCTTTGCTGCAGGGTACGTGATGGACCCATGGAACAACTGGCAAGTCCTGTGCCTGGAAACTCTGTCCGTGGAAGATGCAGAAGATTTATATATGATTGGATTATTGATGGCGGGGTTCTTATTCTTTGGCTTTGGGATTGCCTTGACCTATCGGAAGATTGGTAAGACAGCTGCAAGCAAATTCACCCAGCCGCTGTCTGTGGAAACTAAGGAATGCTTCGGGGTTGTGTGTGACCATTTGAAGGAATTAGATCATAGAGTGATACAAATTGAGGAACTGAACCGTAACAACGCAGTCCGGACTGCGGATACGCAGGGAAGAGTGGGCTCCATCGGGAGTCAGATCGGTGAACTTTTACGGACTGTAACCGGTCTGGCCATGAGGCTGGACGTAATGTCTAGGGGAACTGCACGGATCGAACGCGAGTGCTAAGGACCAGAACTGATTGATTGATTATGATCCGGACAAATTACCGAAGATCATCAAATGGATTAAAAATTGTATTTGCCTGACCTAATCAACTACCCCACCCAAACCTCACTTGTCCCTATCTCTCGGTCGGAAGGTCAGCCTGACAGCTTGGTCTGCTATCTTTCCCTGTGCACTGCCTTATCTCCCTTCAAGGACAAACCATAGAACTGAACTCGAAAACATCTGAAGTTATGGCTAACATTCTCACACAACACAATCTCAGACTCACTAGCACCATACACACCCGATCCCGATCCCAGCCCCCCTCCGTACGTCTGCCTGTCCTTATCTACCTCCTCTCCCACTCCATACAAAAAATCCCATCACGTGACCACGCGTACTGTGTTATGTTATGTTTTGTTGTGTTTGCTATGTAAGGCTTGCTAAACTGCATTCTTGTATTTCTGGAGAGCGTGTGGCGGCGCCTGAAATGGCTGCGGCTCAGAGGCTTGCTCCAAACTTCATTTTTCGTTATACTGTACTTGTACATGTGTAATGACAATAAACTTGAATCTAATCTAAGATTGTTTCAATTTATGCTTCAAATGTTTTGTGGTATGTTACTAAAAAACCTAACCTTAACCCAAACTTGAAAATTGCCAGTACAGTAATACCTCGGTTTGTGAGTTTAATTCCTTCCAAAAGCGAGCTCCTAAACCAAAATGATTGTACACCAACACTTTTCCCCATAAGAATGCACTAAAAATCAATTAATTCGCTCCACACGACCATAAATGCCCATTTTAAATATGTTTTTGGTTTTACCCTATTAATTACAGTTAAAATTATAACCATTAAGAGCTCATATAAATACTAATTAATAATTGACAATTAAACTCTAAAAACACTTGACAATTTACTATAATGCACTTCAGCTTTCAGCAGCGGAGGAGACGAGAGGAGGGAGGAGGGGGGAATGGGAAGCGGGCAAACCAAGGATTCAAGTGCAAATGAGTGAATTTATTATAATAGTTCAGAAAACAAACAAAGTGATAATCCAGAGGTGTATCACAGATGGGAGCCGCGGCCGCGAACGGACGCGCAGGAGCCGCGAACGAAGGACTCGACAAGACAAGAGTGGAGAGAAGTGAACTAAATAGGCAGATGACATGAGAATCAGATGAACACACACACACACACACACAGGCAGAACTAGGAGACAATGAATTCACGAACCTTGACAGTTACTGCTTAGAGGTACTGTATGTGTATATTTCACAACGTGAACAATAGTGATCACAATTAATTAATGTTAACAGGAGGTAAAACCGCTGTAAATCACTTATAAAAGAATCACTGTGGTGAATGATGCAACCAAACCAAGTGAGGCTAAGAGAATGAATGAGTTAAGGGGTGATAAAGGGGTTGGAACCGCGTGACCGTTTTATGAGAGGCTGTCATTAGGATATTTTCTGTAAAAATGCGCGCAACGATGCTGAGTGTTAGGACTTTTCCACACAAAACATGCACGTGGGTGAGGGAACATTTTTCTCGTACACCGATACAATGCTCGTACACCGATTTGCTCGTAAACCGAGGTATTACTGTATCTTTAAAAAAAAGGTAATAATTATTTTAATGGCTCTATATATATATATATATATATATATATATATATATATATATATACAATATATACGATCTATATATATATATATATATATATATATATATATAATATATATACATATACAGTAGTACCTCAAGATACGAAAGGCTCAACTTACGAAAAATCCAAGTTACGAAAGCAAAGACGAAAATTTTTACTGCTCTACATACGAAAAGTTTTCAAGATACGAAAGGTTTCTGAAAGTGAGCGTGGTTCGCGATTGTTGACGAGGGGCGGGGGTGTAGAGGGGTTTGCGACACACGCATACTCTCCAACACAGCTTCAGCGCCACTGCCGCTTGCATCCGTTTTGAGCGTGGGTCGCGATTGTTGACGGGGAAGGGGGGTGTAGAGGGGTTTGCGACACAGGCCTGCTCTCCAACACAGCTTCAGCGCCACTGCCGCTTGCAGCCGCGACAGAGTGACATTACAAGGAAATGTAAAATGAAGGTGTCATACAAGTTCGGCAAGTTCGGCGGGCCGGATATGGCCCGCGGTCCGTAGTTTGCCCACCCCTGTTCTATACGTACTTGCTGGTATGCTTTAGCTCAGCCACTCCGCACCCGAAACTTTACCTTTTCCTCCTCCTCCTCTGCCGCCACTTTCAGAGATAGCCTCACTCGAAAGGTAAGCTTCGACATTTTACGTTATTTCATTGTTTATAGGTCAATTTAGCTTTATTATGAAATTTAATGGGGTGTTTTTGGAGGGCTTGGAACGGATTAGCCATTTTACATGTAAAATGTGTTCCAAGATACGAAAAACTCATTATACGAAGGCCGCCTCGGAACGGATTAATTTAGTATCTCGAGGTACCACTATTACCAAAATTAGCCAAAATTGCCTTTTTTTCTTTTTTTAAATAAGATATTATATAATGTTAAAATGTTATCTGATCTAAAGATATATATATATATATATATATATATATATATACACACTTTATTTATTTTTTTTAGATCAGATACAATTTTAAGTCATATTTCCCTTCCATTCTTTTTGGGTATATTAAGTACACATTGTATTAATGAAGCAAGACCACATAATTGCCCCAGACGTGTAAAATACTCAGAAGCCCAAGCCTATTTACACAAACAGAGAAAGAAAAAAGTTTTAGGTTGTGCCCCTCTCTCCCCAAGATTTCTAACATGTTTAGGACTACAATCATTGTCCAACTCATTAAGCACGTAAATTCAAATCCTTGTGGTAGTTGTAGTCCTTTTTTAGCAGCTTGTTAGCAATGTAGCTACTCAGTGTTACTGTAAAATATACAGATGCACTCTCTCACAGTAACTCTATAGCAATAGTAACACCTTCGATAGTATGGCTAACACATGTGAAATGCAAAGTGAACAACATGGGAACATATTTACACCATTCTAATATAAATGCCATTTTGTTCCAGTAGCCTAAGAATTATTAGATGAGATATAAGATGGCTTTCGAAAAATAAATCTAATTGCATAATCTAATAAAAAGAAAACTGTATCACAGACACAACTCAAACGTAAAGGTCTCGCACTTTAGGCAGTTAAAAACAAAGATGATTCGTAATGGCTCGTTAATTACTCTGCAGAGACAGTGTCCGGATTGGACCGACAGACTCACAGACAGACATCCGTCGATGCTGCAGCGCTAGTGTGCTCAACAAAGGCTCAGGCCGGGGAGAGGGCCATTTTTACCAAATACAAAGGAAGCAGAGCAGCGAGGGAGGGGAGGACTATGGGAATGACAGGAATAGCGAAATATCACTTTACGAAATCCCAATGTGCCATCAAACCAAACACTGAACAATGGGTGAGAAGTGATCAGTCACGTCTACAACAGAATATACAGTGTACTAAGGACAGTAGAGCAAATAAATAATTTAGATGTCGAACTGCCTGCTGTCAAAGCCGACTGCGCATCACGGTGGCAAAATGCCGGAACAGCAATGATGATGTTACGACCCAGACACTGTACGACGTAATCTATCCTAATTTTACAAACAGCCGAGAAAGATTATCGTCTGCTGGTAAGTGTTTATACCATTTACAATCCCTGCACTCCAAATGTCAGCTACGTCAAAGTATTTCATGTAGTCATAAGAAATATGAATCATAATTGGTTATGATCATAGAGCGCGCGCCGGAGGACGCAACAGGTCGCGCGTACAGTAGAGCTGTACCTCCCGCGTGGATTTGGCTGACGTAATTATGACATTTGAACAAGAATTTTACGACGTGTACCATAGCATAAATTGAAATGCTAGCTAAAGACTTTATTGTTTTTTGGCACTAATATCGTTTTAATAATAAAGTCTTGACTTTTGATACAAATTATATAATTATATAAATGTCATACGTAAGGAATTTACGCTTTACTAAATGCTGTGAAAGCCAAATGATTTACAAAGAAAAAAAGAGAAAATAAAATAAAAGCATACAAGGATGTACTGTTTTATGGTTTTGTAAAATAAATGCCATGGCATGGATTGTGCTACTGAAAGGAATGCACCTAAAACATGACACATCTAATAGACAATCATAATCAGATATTTTTTTCAAATTCTATACTTGGCCTACATTTTAGTAATATGGTGACGCCGTTGACAAGAGAATCTCTGCAGGTCCTTTTAAGTTTTAATGAACTTAATGCAAGCCTGTTGAATGCATTACTTTGAGGAGAAGTTTACAGTTAGGCAATTGCATAACTGTGAATTGGACAAAAAAACAATATAACTCTATATGATAACTATGAATCTGTACCTTGCCAGATTTTTGGCAACAAGTTATAAGAAATATATAAAAAATGGCATTTAGTGCCATTTACATGCTCTTACCTGGTGTCTACTTATTAAATTCTCAATACTAAGACTTAAAAAAAGGTTTAGGGGAACGCCTTAAAACTTGGGGGTTTAAGGGAAAGGAGGGGTATATGCATGAGTAGGTGGTGGTCTGCGTTATTTGAATGCAAATGCAGAGAGAACAAGCCGAGACTGTGTTTGAGAGAGAAATAGGGAAAAGGAGGTGGAGAGTTGTCTTTGGATTTTAGTTAGATACTGAATAGATTTAGTTTGCCAAGTGCTTAGTTCACTTTTGAGACATTGCTTGCTCATGTATGCACTTGGCATTTGGCCTTGTAGCTCTCTATGTAAATGAAACATGGATTTTTGATTGTTTTTCATTACTGATGCCGTGAGATTTACTGTAATTTAGTTTAAAGAGAAAGATTTTCAGTCTGATTCAACCCATGGGCCATTTAGCCATTGACTTTCCCCTGCATCATGTCACGCCGGAAACAGAAAAGACCTCAGCACTTTTTCAGCCCCATCCACAACAGTTCGTGGCTACTTCAACATGGTGAGAAATGTTTTACTGTTTAGTAAGAGAGCTCCATTGTTTCTGCCAGCGAGCCATCTTGCAAATGCCATTCGAGATATTTGCTGTGACATCAACAGATTCATAGGTTTACAATATCTGATTTAGTTTTAAGAAAAAGTTATTTACATATTAATACATCCCAACAGCTTCCGTTGAATATCCAATTAATACTTTTCATCGTTTTCTGACTCAAACAAAGAATTTAGACCACACACAATATTATACGTAAAGCTAGAGAGAATGACTTAAAGAAAATGAAAAAGAAGGCCAGTTAGCAAAGCGAACCTAAAGGGAACAGAGATGTGTAATATGCTGAACTGAATTTTGAAAAGGGGATTAGAAAAAGGTCGTGGAAAAAGGTGGACAACATTGAAAAAGAAGGAGCCACTTGAGCGGGAATGGCATGAGACTTAATTGTCTCTGTGAGGCTTTGTGGTCGTGCAGTCAGGCATTAACTGCCAGGAAGTACGTGCATAAGAGTGTGTTGATCTGTGACTTAAATTCTAGAGTCCTTTAAGTACAGGAAACTCTTTATGCATCTCTCGCTAATATGTGAGTGTATCTTCATGTTATAATGTCCTCTGTAATTTCACATTGGTTTTTGGATATTGCTGTAATGCTAAAAGTCACTTAATTTAACTGTTTTTTGTGTTTGACTATGGCACTAAGCCTCACTGACCTTTCAGGCTTTGGTGGGTTAGGAGAGAAGATTTGTTTAAATGTATATGAGATATAATGGCAAATCTTCACTTACACAATCTAGAGGCTGAGTAGGTGGGTCAGTGAAAGGGTTTGGGAATTTTGTGGCGAGGTTTATTATCCATGCTCATTGTTGCTGTGGAAACAAAGTTGCCTGTTAGCGGTGCTAAAAGCATTGTAAGCTGGTCAAGGGATGGGATTTCAGATCAGAGCGAGTGAGGGGATAGAGAGAGAGAAGGCAGCCATGTACAAGACTGACTTAAAAAAAAAAAGTAAAATAAAATACAAAAGTTGTTCTTCATGAGATATGATAACAGATACCTTTAAAACAAATATTACAGTTAATATTAAAGTTAAATGTTACAATGATTACAGGAGTTCAAATGGCACAATAGGTGCCATTGATGGGAGTCTTGGTTAGAAAAGCAATACTACACTTTGGTTGGCATTTAATAGAAATACAGTGCTACAGGTCAGCCAGACGTATCCTCTGCATGTGTGAGCCTCTCCATATGCTATGTTTCCTTGGTGATGCTCGTGTAAGCAGTGAATTAAAAACAATTGTTAAAAATTGTTGAAAACAATTGGAAAGCAATCAAGGTGACAAAAACTTAAATAAAAAGAAAAGAACTAAAGGTTCAACATTGGGTTAAGAGGTTCATAAGGTTAAAAGCATGTGGATTTGACAGTTCACAAGTGCAAAAACAACAATAATGCTGTAGACAACAAACCATTAACATGCAAGAATCTAGAGAGTATAAAATGAATTAAATTACAAAAAACAAATTGTGTAATTGAATCTAGACAATATATTTTCTCTTTACTCAATTACATAATGAATGATAAAATCATTTTATTAATTCAATTAAAATAATATATTTAGAATGACAACTATACGTATTATACTATACGTATTGTAGTGGCTACCCTAATAATTTTCTGAAATTAAAATAGTGTAGGGTTTCCCTTTCAATATATAACTGTTTAGTATCAGTTTCCCGACCTGGTACCATTTTTTATTTGTGCATGTTATTGGATTTTAAACATTAGACTAGTCTGTGTATGGTATAAATTGTTGCATACATTGTTTCTCTCTCATTTCTTAGAGGAGCAGTTGGCAGTGAAGTCCCTCGCCTCTACTCTTGCAAAGAACTCTTCCTGCTCTTCCTCATACTCTACAACTCAAAGCTGCCAGTCTACCATAAACTCAAGTTCACCAGTTGAGAGGCTCACAACATCATCTCTGGCCAGACCAAGCCATCCTATCTTTCACATCCCCTACCAGCCCATACAATTTCCCTTAAACCTAACAGAGTGTCACCTTTCCCAAACTCCTGACATCCCATCCCAATCTACTAATCAGCCTATCACTACCACTGCACCAACTGTGCTCCACAACAACACTCACTCACCGATGGCTTCTCCAAAGTTAGGCGTGTCAGCAACCACAACCTCTTCATCCTCCTCCACTGCTGCTTCTCTCTGTGTGCCTCCACATTCTGGAAGCCCTAATTCTGTGCCTCAGGGTCCCCCAAGTCCAGTTACACCCTCTTCCAGCCCAAGCACAGTCCCTTCGGCCCCAGCATGTGCACCCGTCAGTATTGCTTTCATCTTGGAGGAGCTACGTGTGCTGCAGCAGAGGCAAATCCATCAGATGCAGATGACTGAGGAAATCTGTAGGCAAGTATTGAGACTGGGAGGAGGATCTTGTGAAATAGATTCAAAGCCATTCATTCTACCATCTCTGCCGCAGCTCTGTTTAAAAGGTTCTGATAACAACCCCAGACCCTCCCGACCAAAGTCGTCATCTCCCCCTACATCTGTGGCTCCCCTTTTGGCCTGTTTCTCATCCTTGCTACCCCCTCAGACCACCCCCAAGTCCCCCAAACATGCCCACCCTCTCTTGAATGTCTTACGACCCCATAAGGCACAGTATGACAGTGGGGTAGTTACTCCTGCAAACTTCACCAATCATACAAGTGCTGCCACATCCTCATCAATGTCCACACCCGCTGTCTCAAACTATCCACTCACACTTTCCCTTGGCCTATCATCGCAAAAATCATCTAACAGCACAGGAGCCAGTGGAAACAGTAGTCTTACCTATGGAAACCAATCTCTACCAGCAGCTGCTGTCCCTACTGCTCCCTCACAGGATCCAAAACTCTCTGCTCAAGGAGGTACACCTGTCTTATTATCAGGCCGTATGCAACATGCATGCCGATTTTGCCGGAAACTATTCAGCAGCGATTCATCCCTGCAAATACACTTGCGTTCACACACAGGGGAGCGTCCTTACCAATGCCCTGTTTGTTTTAGTCGATTCACCACAAGAGGGAACCTCAAGGTCCACTTTTTGCGCCATCGTGAGCAAAACCCTGAACTTTCTTTTTCGTTGTTTCCCTGTTCACTTTTTGCATCTGTCACTGGGGGATCAATGGGAGGATCAGCACAAACTCAAACTATCACCTCCACCAATACAAATGCTATTCAGAAGCATCAGAAACAGCATGAGGATGATCTGTGTGGTGACAGTCTTGAGGGCACTACTGCCTCAACACGCGCCACAACCTCATCTCTGCCTCCTAGTATTGATTTGGCTCTGCTGACCACTGCACACTCTCTCCTTCAGCTCAACCGTGCTGCTGCTGCAGCTGCTGCAGCCTCTACATCCACTACCTCCTCAATAACATCCTCATCATCATCCTCTCTGGCCTCCACCCTTCTTTCAGCTCCTGCATCATCCACCTCCTCCATTGCTGGGTTATATAAAGGAGTGAAACAACAGCGCTTTGATGAGAACACCCCACCTATACCTACTCTGCTGCCCCATTCTGCTTACTCACAGCTTGCCAACTTACCCAAAATCTTCTTCCCAGCATCTTCCACTCAGCATCTCCCAGGCCATGGGTTTCTCAGGCAGACAACTCCAGCCGGATCATTCCTGGCATCCCCTCAACAACATATCACGTTCCCATTCACAGCTTCATCCACTGCCCCTTCCATCTCGACCCCAACCTCAGACACATCAAAGCTGCAGAGACTGGTAGAAAAGTTAGAGAAAGAACCACATAGTCAGTCACACTGGGTTTCATCCATTGGGGAGACTTCTACCAGCAGCCATAGTGTAGCAGGTGCATTAAGCTATAGCAGCAGTGGTTTAATGAGCACAAGCACATTCAGTACAAATGTGGTCACCTCACTTCCATCATCTGCAATTCAAATACCATCATCCCTCTTCAGCAAGGAGTCACCTTACCTAGGACTTATGAACTCAGCTGGGACACTAGCCCCAAATCAGTGTAGCGTGTGTCTGCGTGTGTTAAGCTGCCCAAGAGCTTTACGTTTGCATCAGGCTACTCATTTAGGTGAGCGACCCTTCCCCTGCAAGCTATGTGGTCGTTCTTTCTCAACTAAAGGAAGCCTTCGAGCACACCTTGCCACCCATCGAGCCCGCCCACCAAATAGCCGTGCCCAGAATTCTTGCCCCTTATGTCAACGGAAGTTTACCAATGCCCTTGTGCTGCAACATCATATCCGCATGCATTTAGGAGGACAGCTACCACCAGAAGACATGCCTGATACTTCAACAGAATGTGATACTTTGTCCCATTCCCAATCTATTGAGCTCCCTGCTTCAGAGATAAGCCCTAGCAATATGGATGTTCAGTTACTACATGCTGATCTACAAACAGTTTCAGATTCTAGACATACTGAATCCCTTGCTTCCAGTACTGATCCCACTGTATGTCCTGTAACCTCCAGCCTACCTGCTTCACTTAGCTCAAGTCGTATACCACCTTTTGACCTAAGCCCTGACCCAACACTGAATCCAACCCCACAGTCACCTCCAACATTCAGACCTGATCCCCCTGAGCTCTCTCTCAGTGTACCTTCTCCAATAGAATCTGGAGACTCACTCGTTCCTCCTACCACCCAGTCAGCATCTGCAACAGCAACAACTGGTTCTTCTGCCACTAATGAACTATCTTTTGAACTTTCCAGCAACACTGCCTCCTTGGAAAATAAAAAGATTTCAAGCTCCTCTACTCTAATGAAAGCCAGTCCACAAAGAGATGACTGTGAGCTCAGTGAAAATACATCTCTATCACCTATTTCTTTCTCTGGATCCAGATCAAATCTGGAGGATCTTCTTAATATACAAGCTCATAATGCATCCAGGGTTCCTCGGCCACATCAAACATCAACACCACCTTCTCTTCTTCTGAGATCTGAGAGTGTGTCCTCTCATACATTACGACTAGAGGAGCATGACCAAAGCCTTGTCCAGAAATCCAAATCAATCCCACAAGAGTTCCCGAAGGAACAAAAGACTGAAGATAAAATACATAAAACACCAAAGAATGGTCAAAGGGCAACTCCAGATTTGAGTATTAATGCAGATATGGTGTCAGAAACTGCAGATAAGACAAGTGAGGATGCAGCTGAGGCTGAGGAGCCTGACATAGATGTGCAGAAGATTATAAAGGAAGCTCACTCTAGTTCAGCTGCAAAGGATAAAGTCGACCTTAAAGATATGACAGGAAATGAAATGGACAAAACAGAATCTACTGTATGCATTTCACTGACTCCCAGTCTTCCACCTCCCATGCCAGAGAAAAAAATCTACCACTGTTCTGAATGTGGAAAAGAGTATGCAAGTCGCAGTGGACTCAAGGTAAGTGGCCTTTTGAATTCATTAAGCTAAACTTTTAAGCTAAGTTATTGTCATCCAATGTGAATATGTAGTTCAACATGGTACAATTTGGGTCTTGTTGCAATTTGAGAGATACATAATAATGTACAAAATAACATCTATAACAGGGGTGGGCAAACTACGGCCCGCGGGCCATATCCGGCCCGTTGGGCTTTTTAATCCGGCCCGCCGAACTTGCCGAACCTGTAGTAAACCTCCTTCATTTTACATTTCCCTGTAATGTCTGTCGCGGCTGTAAGCGGCTGTGTCGCTGAAGCTGTGGTGGAGAGTAGGCGTGTGTCGCAAACCCCTCTACACCCCCCTTATGGCGTTAATTCCGTGCTAAAAAGGAACGAGCGCAAAACTGATGTTTGCGCGCGCGTAAATTACATCCGTGAGCGGAAAACAGAGCTACACGTAAATACGGGTACCCGCAAGCTAATTTTAATTTCTCGTGCGCGACATCTAATCTGCACATGCGCGATCATTCGCCCGCTCTCGACTGCTGTTTTTGCTCGCGCGAGCACTTTTATTTTTGTCAGTCGTGGGGCGGGGCTCGCTCTTGTAATAGTAACATCAAACGTCATTGGTTAGTTCCCTTTTTTCCAGAGGCCAGTTGTGATTGGGCGCCTGTGATTGTCAATCTAGAGCTGAGGCAAATATACGATTCAGTCACATTGCATATTATGGTTTTTCTGTCGATTAAATTGTATTAATATTGTTTTGTTGTAATTTCACGTGTCCCAGTCGAGTGATTTAAGACCAAACTATACAGGTTTTCTAGGATTTCTTATAAGTAAATGCACAGGTACGACCTTCACCCTGGCCCCTCTGTCAATTTTAAGAAACCAATGTGGCCCGCGAGACAAATAGTTTGCCCACCCCTGATCTATAACTATAACTTCTAGGGACATATGAAGCACCATGGAGGAGTTGTCAAGGCACCTCGAACTCCTGCAAGGACCAAAGGCCCAGAGAGAGTGTTGCATCATGAGAGGTCACAAACTCACCACCTTGCAACCTTTCTGCCACCAGGGCATCAATGATTTTCTTAAACCAAGCCCTCCGAAAACATCAGCAAGTATCGGAGAGATTTCCACCAATCACTGTTAAAGGAACCTGAGATAAAGTGTTGAGATCAATACTTATAAAGGATAATTATGGACCATGATTTTAGACTGTTCACCAATAAAAACAAAAAAACAATAAGACACACAATAACCACACAGAGGGTCATAACTTGATTTAAAAAAAAGTTCCTGATCTTTTATATTAAAATACCTGCATTGTGTATTTTAATGTATGTAATAATGTCTAAATATATATTATAGTAATTCCTTGAATATTATGTGATGTTCTTTTTGATTAATGTAAATTATTTTATCTGTGCAAGGTTGTCATGATGGTTTTGTTTATTCTTCCAAAGTTAAGATCTGAAGGTAGCTAAGGATTTGGGTGAGAAACAGAGCAAAATTTATAAAGCCAATGATGACAATTGACTGCTTCCATACTAAAAATTATTGTATTGATGTGCTGTTTCTTTATTAAGGATGGTAAAATTTTGAGGGAGTGCATTTTAAATTAAAAAGTATACTAATTAAACATTTAAAACGCACTAAATACAGATTCTTAGAAAGTTTTTTTTTGGTCCAAGATCTTGTTAGTCTACATTGATACCACGTTCCATTATGGTTTGGAGGGCAGTCGTGCACAAAGTGGACAATTTTATCAACATTCGGCCAAAAATTCAAGCTCTCAATAAGTTAAAAATGCTTACCACAGACAGTACGGCTGGAGCCCAGAGGAAATGCATGTAAAATTGTTTTCCTGGATCCAACCAAGTGTGAACCAGTACTTATGGCAAGCTGATATTAAAACATAAAATGTACATTAGATAATTGTACATGAAATATTCTTGACTTGTTCTAAAACATCAGGCTTTTAATTTTAAGAGTTGAAAAGCACCAAAATACCAAACTGTAAATATGACCTGTTAACCTATGTCCATTGTGTCCATGTTTGTCCTGTTCAGCTGTACAATGCTGGACAATATACTGCAACTAGACTAAAGAGTCGGGAAAGATTGTTTAAAATGCCTGTATGTTAGTCAGTGTAAACTCTTGTTACTTTAATATTGTCAGTGTAGCTATTGAAAAAGGTAGAATGTGACTGATTCTGAGATGAACCACTATCTAGCTTAAAAAAATAACCCTTTCTATATTTCTTGGTGGAAATGTTTGTTTCTATGGTGATGTTTGTTCTTTGTCTGGATACTTTTACATGTATCTTCCATAGAAATGAATTGGATGTATGAGTGTGATTGTGAGTTGTAATTTCATGGTACAGCTAAAAGAAAAAAATGGAAATAAAAATCAGTGTATACACGACAAGAACCAGAATATGACATTCTTTTAATTGCGCACACTCTTTGTTGTTTTTCTGTAAGAATACGAATCTCATTTACAATGATCTTACTCTTCCTTGGTGGTCTAAGGGAAACAGTTTTCTTCACATACAGGCATCCCTAATCCGCTCACTCCCTAACACAATCAAACTCCTCTGCACTGCTTCTGTGTGTGCCACATCAAGCGCAGTGAGGGAGAAACTGGAGGAAGCGTTGACAATCTGTCTGAGCACTGGCCTCTAATCTCTTGCACCATGACAACCATGCAGAGGCACATAAGGAGGACAGGGGGGAAAAAGTATATAGTCTACGTGTTTGTGTGCAGGGGTATATGCTGTGATGTATGGGTTTTAAAAGTGAGTACTAAAACGGTATAAAAAAAGGCTACAGAGTTGTAGTTACAAATACAAAGAGGGTCATGTGTCTAAGCTCACTATTCGTAAACTTCACAAAGCTGGACTTTATGGCCGTAGTGGCATTTGGGGGAAAAATTGCCTGTCTCCAAGGCCAACGCACCGAGTCACAAAATATGGCACACTAAGCACAAAAACCTGGACTTGAGCAATGGAAAAACTTATATGGCTTAATAAATCATCTTTTACTTTGTTACCTACTGAATGGATTTCCTATTAGAGAAAGTCAAGGTAGGATTCAACATGTATGTATGTGTGGGACACAAAATAAGAGATAATTTTTACACTGATAATGGCACATACAACACCTCATGTCATCTGAAGTCAACATACCTGAACAATTGAACCTTTTTATAGAAGTATATTTTCACCTCTATCTTTCCATAAATTGTTCAGGGCACCCCAGCAATAAGAACTGAAGCTATTACTTTTATTAAAAGTAAAAGGTAGGCTCCCGATAAGACACTTGATATTAACTATATTTATATTTTTCTATTTATCAAAATACGCATCGTGTAATGTCAAAATCACACCATTGGGTGGCAGTGTTTCATTTTGGTTAAAGTCGGAAGACATAAAGTAGGTCCAAAAATGGCATGTGCATCAGTTAGCAACTGAAAGACTGTTAAATCATAAAATAACGTACCGTGTAAATTTGTCACAACTTAAAGAGCCTGGAAAATGTATATACACCACCGCTAACCTGATTGAAATGCTCTCGATCTAAAAAAAGAAAAGAAAAAAGTACATATTAAGATAAATAACAATAATCAGTTTTCTGTAAACCTGAGTCAAACGAAATAAACATAAGCCTATTTTGTTTTTCTATAATGGTAGGGACTTTCCAATGACTTCCACACACACTCATGCTTAATTTTATGACTGTCACAATAACACAAACAATAACATAAAAAGATAAATTAGATTAAAGCAATGCCCTGGCATTATGCTCATATTTGTCCATTCAATCAGGTGAAATGAATCATTGTGTCACGCTTGTTTGCTTTCACAATGTTTTGACCGGTACCACAAAACACCAAACGAATGTCAAGCAAAACCATGAATTAAAATGGCAAACGCTGAACAATAGGCTAGTAAGGGAGGGAGGAAAGCTGTGGCAGATGAAGTATTTTCTCTGTCCACAAGGTCGAAGATCCTCAACAAGGCCGTTACGCTCGAGGAGTGGAAGGGAACGGGATGGGCTAATGTCGAGGAGGCAGGGCTTTGGCATTTCAGCGTCAGTTTTTTGGCAACACCTATCAAGCGACCACGTCTACAGCCCCGAGAAAGGGGCTGCTGTGCACATGAAACCGAAGATTTGAATCAACTACGCAATGAAAGAGAAATAAGACAAGAGATATTTACCAAGGATAACTTGTTTACATTTACAGTGCGTTCTCTCAATGCAACATTTCAGCGCGCAGTGCATAAACCTATGAATTTAGTACAATAGAGTTCCAGTCAACGCGATGCAATAGTAATCTATAGCAGTAATTGTTTACATTTTGATCAACTTTAGTTTATCCCCTGGAGAAAGTTCTCGTCGATTTCGTACCGCAAAAGTGGTAGTTAGGTTTTTTGAAAAGCGTGGTTATGTTTTGACAGTTACAAAGTGCAGCCAAACTTTATTAAGAGTAACAAAGCGTGTTTTCAACAAAGGACTCATCGACTGAAGAATGATTTGGAACGGGTTAACGGAGCTGTTGCTCCTAATATCTGTGTGCGCGCACAAATCGTCCTCAAAACAAGACATGAAACCTGAGGTGAGTATTCTGCATTATTGTCTAGACTTAATACATATATTTATCACTGATAACACATCCAGGACTACATACTTTGTGTCTGGAGATCCAAAATGCATACTAGAAACTGTGCAGCATCACACTGTTGCTGACTTCTCTATACGGTAAATACAATAGTCTAGTAAAAATGTTTTTAAACAATTTGTAAGCAAATGTACATCTAAACTGGATAAAACTTTCTTTGACAATAGTTACTTTACAGCACTCCAATAGTACATGCCTGCACATGTGTGACCTTCATTGAAGTAGGTCAATGCTTATAAAGCATAAAAGCCAGATTGTATGAAATGAGATTTGTGGGTAGATTGAGAATTAAGGGTCCTTGATTTAGTCTTTAGTCATATTTCACCACAAAATCAGGACATACACATTTATATTTGGCAATTTATTTATTTTTTTGCATTGTGGCATTAAACATTTTCATCTTAAAAGCACAAAACAATCTCATTTGTATGTGTGTCTATATATATATATATATATATATATATATATATATATATATATATATATATATATATAAAATTTATGCTGCATATTTTAATAACAATAAAAACATTTCATTACAGTACTTTTGAGAATCTTATGAGAATGATTATTTCAAAATACCCATCCAGAGACTTGAGGGGGAACATGCTCAAGTGTTATGTAAATAATGTCATGATGCAAAACTCATAAAATATGTGACATGTTTTCAAGAGATGTATAGACCCCTTTATAACACACTAATTTCCTTTTTAACTCTGAAAAGAAAAAGAAAAAACAGAGAGAATTACAATATGGGAATTAAAAGCCCTGTGTGATTCTGGAGTTAAATATTTTTATCAGAAAGCCAGCTGACAGAAGTTTATCAGCATTATTCAGTCACAGATGTTTAGCTTTATAAAGCTCTGCTCAGTAAACACTTAGAAAATAGAGTGGAGGACTTTGTTAAGGTCAAGGGAGATACCGCAGAAATTGAAAGATGCTGAGGATGCAAAACTGAGCGACGAATTACCACAAGAAAACAGGAAGAAATGTCATGACTGCAATGTTGTGGTCAGAGGGTGGATGGATATGCTGAGGATGAGTTGGGTGGGGTGGGCGGAGGGAGAGGGGGGGGTTCTGCTGCTATAAGTTGCAGGGTATAATGGATGACATCTGTCCTTAGTTATGGTCAAATATAAGAGGAGGGGTTTAGACAGGGCAGAAAACTCCATATGGACTCTTTTCTTCCTCTCTTTCTCCACTTTGGCTAACAGGAAGTTATCACAATCCTCCAGTGTTCCTGATTCCTTGAGGATATCCTTATGCTGTATAGACTCACCGACATCTGCAGTTTTAAACAATATTAGTGATTATATCCACCTCCTTTTGTTGTGAAAGTCAGATTATGGTTTAATGTACTCCCACACTAACCATGACATGCTATTTTTGTGATGCACTTCTCGTTATTAACAGCAATGGATTTGTCACCTGATGAGTGCTACTACATTAATGAAGAACTTCCAAGGACTTTTGCAACCTTGTACTTTATTTGGATGAGTATTTGGCCACATATGGCCAGTCACATCCTTTATAGGACAAAACCAGAGGAAATGGCCTGGGGATTTTCCGTACGGCCTTGACCACATGGCTTTAGAACAGATGTGAGATGATGCCAACAGTCAGTGATGTAGTGTCAAAGTGTAAGGAAGGAAGTGGGATGTGGAAGGGGGTGGCATGTTACAGACAAGAGACAAAGAGATGGGAATAAAATGGGATTGATCTTTTCAGGCAGGATATGTGGTGGGGTGTGAATGATGCAAGTCTGCGTAAAGAATAGAAGTTATTGTAGGCTGAAAAGTGATGTCATTTCAGAAATGATAGAATGACAGAGAAATGAAAGGCTGAATTAGACTACAAATTGTCCAGTTCCTGTGTCCCTTCAGGCCTAACAACCCACAGGCTATTGGAGTAAGAAAAAGTCTCGGAAAGATAATTCCCAACTGTCTTTTCCAAGATTCCCCTATTGTTTCTATTACGGTTTCCATTAAAAAATATTATTTGTCCTGTCATCAAACATCCAAGAGCTCCAGGTGTAAAAATATGACCTTTTGATCTTTAAAATACATTTGCTGGAAAGATGACTGACTGTAACTGGTATATCTTCATATCTTTTTTAGAAACAGTGCATGCATTTTTCTGTTTTTTGTGATAGGTAAACTTCATTGGTAAACTCCAATGCCATTGGCCATTTCTTTGTGTTGTTACGGTGTTGATACATTTAGCCGGCTGTTGAGGTTCATTAGCGTAACCTGAGCAGCTGAACTGCATTTTTATGATTTGGCTTCAGTGGATTTGGATTCACCACACGCTCACCCAGATTCTGTGTTATTCCATTGGCCCAGAGTAAATGGAAGTTGTGACTCATTTTTCCTTAAAATTGTATGTCATTCTCTGAAGTCTCTCTGATTTTACAGTGCATCTGCGCACAAATAAATGGTGCTCATTGCTCATTTTAGAAAAGGTATTACATGCTGTCGTACCTCGCAAAACTTTTAGAATTTATTTGTGGTATTTTCAGGCATGCGTCAAGCAAAAATGAAGGTTCAAATTATTTGTCACACTTAAGAATAGGGTACAATTCTCACTTTGAATTAACTATTAACTATGACTTTTGTCTCAATAAACTTCTACTTACTGCTTATTAACAGTTAGTAAGGAAGTTGTTAAGTTTAGGTATTGGGAAGAGATTAGGGATGTAGAATGTGGTCATGTATATGCTAAATATGGCATTAATATCTGTTTCATAAAAACTAATAAACAGCCAATAGCCTACTAATATGCATGCTAATAAGCAACTACTTAATAGCAAGAACTGGACCCTAAATTAAGGTTTTACCAAATTATTTAAAACAATTTGGAAGCTATGACTACCAGCAGGACTGTTTCTGTGTTTTACATTGGATTGGAAGTGATGCATTACACTCACCAGAAACCACCCAGTGTGTGAAGTGATTTTGTGGGTGGTGATTTTTTTCTTTATAATAAATATATAGAAATTAGTTATTGAACTAAGTCTGGATGGCTATGACAAGATCACCTCATCATAGAACCACTGAAGAATAGAACAGATTTTCACATTTAAATGAAATACAAGGGTATTTCACAGTTATTTTAAAAGATTTTTTTGGATACTTAGAGGTATAGACCCAAAATAGATGTTTGCAAATGTAAGTATTCCCCAGTACTTGGTCTTAATTCTTAGTTCAGTGACAATCATAGACCGGTCATCTTGTGAAGCAGACACCACCTTTTTATCATACCGCAGAAGTGAAGGATGACAGCCAGTAATTCATATGAATCTTATGAGTCCAAAATGTATTTATAACTTTAGGGAAGAATGAGTTAAGTTTCCAGTGAGAATTTTAAGAATCTTTGTGTGGAAATAATTTCCTCTAAGAAAGACAACAGGTACTTGGAAATAGACTCTGCCGGGATGGGTTTGTGTTCCAATTTCAAACTTTGTTTTTGAGAGACGCAAGAAAGGTTGTGCAACAGCAAAGACATCACACGTGATGTTTGTCCTTTTTGAGTTCACTTCACGCTACTTTCATCCATTAAAATCTCAGCCATCCCCCACTAATCCATATCCCATAAACAGCCTTCTTTCCCTCATATGGATATAACACACTGAAGCTTTGTTTGTGCTGTGAAAGACTGAGAGTGAGTCACAGACAGCCAGATCAACTATTCACTGTCTGATGATAGAAAGGAATGGAGAAGCATTGTAAGGAAGTTGGGAAAACTTAGACGAGAAAAGATACAGAGACAAAAAAATTGACTGAAGGAACTAATTAAATAGATGAATAAAAACATGAGGAGTATAGAGGAATAAAGAGTACAAGAAAACAAGAAGTTCTTCCAAAAAAACAAATTTCCAGGATTACATCAACTTGGAGTACATGCTCTGAAGCATCTGACTGTGGACGCAATCACATCTTCTGCCAAAACACATACTCAAAAACACATTCAGCCAGAAAGCACCATAATAGACATAAAACATGCTGATCATGCTTTCTGTTGACACTTTACTCACAAAGACCACACAAGCTATGACAGCCAAATCATGTGATCCACATGTTTTTCTCTATATGAGCTACAGCTGAACAAGGGTGTAGTTAGGCCCCACAGGGTGTGTCTACATTGTTGCCCTTCATTCCTGCAGAGAAAGAGAGTGAGTGAGTCGTGGAGGAGGTAGGGAAAGGGGGATTATGGGATAAGGGCTCTGTCTCTGAGGTTTCAATGGTATTAACCAGAAATTCCCAGGGAAATTACTGACTGGCAGCTTGGTTTAACTGGAGACAGTATCTCGTCCCCCGGAGGGAGTCAAAGACAGATAACATTTCACCTTTGATTACCTCATCTATCATCCTATATTGCTACAAACAGAAATGCATTTGTGCCGTCACTGACTCAGTTTTAAGATAGATAATGAAGCTTCTTTCTTGTGCCTCAAAGGAAAGCAAGGTCATGCACTTGATGTACTAGATCTGTTTAGAAGTATTTCTTTAAGTGAATTTTGAATTGAGGCCCCGTTACAATGCTTTTGTTTCATGAATTGTGGAAAGGAACCTTGCCCCGTGCCTTAGGTTGGTGAGTTACACTCCTGCCATCTGCAAGTTCTTGTTCTGTCAACGCAATTTCCAGTTCACACTGAACAAAGCTATTTATTCAATGCACAGTAAATATCAATTGCTAAACTACATATCTTCTCTATGCAAAAAATTATTTTCTTAATCTGCATTTTGTTTAAAGCTAAGCATCTTTAAAACAAGTTTACATTTTATAAGATAATAAGAATTTTTAAGATAGTCTTTTTCTTGTTTTAATGAATCTAGCCAAAGTTTGCTGGAATGGAGTAAGAGAAATTAAATAAAGATACACACTTACTGTTTGGGGTTAGTAAGACTTTTCTAAATGTTTTTTTTTAACCCTACCAAGACTGCATTTATTTATTTATCACAAAATTGTAACTTAAAATAATGGTTTTCTATTTTCATATATTTTAAAATGATGACAAAACTGAATTTTCAGCATCAATTCTCCTGCCTTCAGACTTACATGATCATTCAGAAATCATTCTAATATGTGAATGATATATATATCTAATATAATATATAATATATTCTAATATATTGAAAACAGTTGTGCTGCTTTACATTTTTATGTAAACAGTGATACGCATTTTTCATTATACTTAGATACAAAGTTCAAAAGAAAAATTTATTTGAAACAGCAATTTTTTGCAACAACATAAGTCTTTACTTTCACTTTTGATTAACTTACTGGCTCCCAAACCCTAACTTTTGAATGGAAGTGTGTTCATTAAAACAGTACAGTTTTGTGACAAGGATTAAGAAAAAATTTGTAATAATATAAAGGGCACTTTAGCAATTGAGTTTAATAATGCAGTCATACATCAGATCTGAATGTCTGTATGTTTTCATGCACCTCAAAATAAAAACGGAAAACATCACTTAAATATTTTATATAATAATAATAAAATTATTTTTTTTTTCAATCTTTCTGTCCCGTTCTAGGCATGGCTACAGCAATATGGCTATTTGCCACCTGGTGATCTCCGCACACATACGGCCCGCTCTCCTCACTCCGTCTCTTCTGCCGTTGCTGCCATGCAGAGATTTTATGGCCTGAAAGTCACTGGCAACATGGATCCCGCTACTCTAGTGTAAGTCAACTGCCCACACGGTTGAGACACCAACTGTATAATGTAGTGTAATTAATGTTATTATTGTATATATATATATATAGATATAGATAGATAGATATACAGTAGTACCTCGAGATACGAAAGGCTCAACTTACGAAAAATCCAAGTTACGAAAGCAAAGACGAAAATTTTTACTGCTCTACATACGAAAAGTTTTCAAGATACGAAAGGTTTCTGAAAGTCCGAGATTCGCCCCATAACAATTTTGAAACTCGCGCCGCACGCCGCCATCTTAGTTATAGTAGACTCGCCACCATCCTCCTGCTCTCCCATTGGTTCCTGATGCTAGCCAAGCCATGAGATCCTTCTCTCTAATTGGACAGCATCCCTCCCATCATGCATCTTCTATACGTACGTGCTGGCGTGCTTTAGCTCAGCCACTCCGCACCCGAAACTTTACATTTTTTATGTGTTTTCGTAAAGTTAAGTGTACGTACGTACGTTATCTGCCGTTTGTCCTCCTCCTCCTCCTCTGCCGCCACTTTCGGAGATAGCCTCACTCGAAAGGTAAGCTTCGACATTTTACGTTATTTCATTGTTTATAGGTCAATTTTATTATGAAATTTAATGGGGTGTTTTTGGAGGGCTTGGAACGGATTAGCCATTTTACATGTAAAATGTGTTCCAAGATACGAAAAACTCATTATACGAAGGCCGCCTCGGAACGGATTAATTTTGTATCTCGAGGTACCACTGTATATAGATAGATATATACATACACAACAAAAAAAGGGTCTAGAAGATACATTATTTCCTCCATGGGATCTGTCTTGCATTTTCTAAACACCTGTGGCTGGTTCAGGAGAGTCGAGATCTCTGTGGATAGATATCTCTGCGGAGTAATTTTGACCCATCAGTTGTGGTTGTTAGTCATGGAAGGAGAGAATGGAAAACTGGAGCATTGTGTCAGCAATCCTCCACTAGTGTGCAATGAGGCACGGACGATGTAGAATATATGAGGATAGAAATTAACGGCCATCCTGTCCAAAATCACTGAAATTAAATCTGTTGTGCGGTGGATGATCTAATGCATTGGACTGTGATCGCCAGGGCAATGAAGAGGCCCCGCTGTGGCGTCCCAGACAAGTTTGGAGCCGAACTGAAAAGCAACCTGAGAAAGAAGCGCTACGCAATCCAGGGACTGAAATGGGATAAACATGAGCTCACATTCTGGTAAGAGACCACCTTAACTCTATTCTGCTGGATCAATAAAGGAGCATTTTAAATTGCATTTAAGTCATCTTAGGCGCAAAACTCTCATCCAAACCATTACCAATTAATTGAGGTTTGCTGTCATAAACGTTTAGATATGGCTGTGGCTAATGCTTTAGTAAATACGCTCCACACTTATGGAAAAGTCATCTTTGGCCTTACTATACGATTCAGCTCCACTGCAGCCATGGCCAAAATTCCTGTGTGACTTGTCTGTAATGTAAATCACTTTCTCTCCCCCTCTATATTCCTTTTTTTCCTATGGCCTACTTTTCTCTGATTGCCTCTAATATACACCCTTTTCTTATCTCTTTCTCAGCATACAGAACTACACACCAAAAGTTGGGGAATACGAGACATTTGAGGCCATCAGAAAAGCCTTCAAAGTGTGGGAAAGCGTTACCCCTTTGCGATTCCGAGAGATCCCCTACAGTGACATCAGAGACAAGGTTGAAAACTTTGCTGACATCATGCTCTTTTTCGCTGATGGTTTTCATGGAGACGCCAGTCCGTTTGACGGTGAAGGAGGCTTCTTAGCCCACGCTTACTTCCCAGGCAATGGCATAGGAGGGGACACGCACTTCGATGCCGCAGAACCTTGGACCATCGGCAACCGTGACCTGTTGGGTAAGAAACGCCACCAACAGAAGTTAGGGAATACCCTAAACTTCCCAGGGTTCTCACTTTTTTGTGTCAGTATGGATGGTGGATCTTGTTTAGACTTGCACAAATTACTTCAAATAATCTTAAACCTGCTTGATTTGAATATTTGAGTTAGAAAGAGCGAGACGAGTCCAAGCAAGTATTGTGATTGTGCACACTTGTATTGAATTGAGTTGAATCAGCCTTACCCTTTCATGAGAATGCTTGGAACGTCTCTATTTGAAAAGCTTTATTCATTCTTTGACGTTTGCCTGCTGTCGATTAAATGCCTAAAATCAAGCTCTGAAAGAAAAAGAATAAGAACTCAGCAGTCATTTTTAGCGTCTCAAAATTGTTATTTTTAATGTGCACCACACAATTATGCAGAATGCTATTTAAGGTTAGCCAAATGTAACCTGTGCTGACATGGTTATCGCTTACTTTCATTCAGGTAATGATGTGTTCCTGGTGGCTGTTCATGAACTGGGTCACGCCCTGGGAATGGAACATTCAAATGACCCCTCCGCCATTATGGCTCCCTTCTACCAGTGGATGGACACTGAAAACTTTGAGCTTCCTGAAGACGACCGTAAAGGGATTCAGCAGCTTTATGGTAAAACAGTCAATGTCATCACAACTTTAATTGTTAAACCACACCATAGCTCTGTTAAAGACAGGGTTATTATCATTAACTAAAACTATGCACAATTTTCTGTAGTTTACACAGAGATGATAACACTATTGTTTCTACTTTGAAACCCTTTTTCAAAAGTTTGTGTTTTCAGTCCCTCAAAATACCATTGCGGTGTAAATGAACAGCCCAAACTTAAAACTACAATTGAAATTAAAATGAATCAAACCTAATTTGTTTAAAATTTATTAATTTAATTTATTTAAAATAAACAAAAATAAAATTATAACACACTGAAAAAAATAACAATAGCACATAACAAAATTACTAGAAATTAAACAAATTGAAATATAAAAGCTAATTCAAAATTAATAAAAACTACAATAGTATAGTTAGTATATAATAGTATATAAATAACACACAAAAAACACTGGTTTAATGGAATAGATAGTTACTCTGTCATTTAATTCAGGTTTGAGGATACTACTATAAAAATGTTGCTAATCGTAAATTAAGTAGGTTAGTAGTTTTTACATTACAAGTTACAAACACAAAGTATATAATTAAGAGGCCAATATTTATATAAATCAACTGTCACTATAATGCCATTTAATTATGGAATCGGATCATTTATCACCTATAAAACAAACTAATTTAGCATTAGCAAATTATGCTGCTTTGCTATCCATAGCTTATGCATTCTGGATAAAGAATAAATAAATTAATGTAAATGAAAACAAGCTAATTAAGCACTGAATTGAACATTATACAATGTATATATATACAACTAATGAAATCTAAATAACATCAAGTGGAAAATATAGTGATGAACAGCAGTATCTAAATATTTAGGTTTAATCGATGACCTAATTCACTAAACTGAAATGTTGCACTCTGCAGGACCAAACACGGGAGGACGCCCACGACCACCTGTCACTCCTCAGACCCCCCACCACACTCCATATCCCACACCATACAGGCCCGGGGGACCTAGCTTTGGTCCTGACATCTGCGAGGGCCATTATGACACCATCGGCATTTTCAGAGGAGAAATGTTTGTGTTTAAGGTACAAACTGAGTATTTGTGTACAGGTGTTGGCGTTGGAGATCATGTTGTATGTGTGTTCTACATGATTCCTGTACCTGTGATTTAGGATAAGTGGTTCTGGCGCGTTCGAAATAATCAGGTTATGGAAAATTACCCCATGCCAATTGGACATTTTTGGAGAGGTCTGCCTACAACTATTGATGCTGCCTATGAAAGAGAAGATGGAAAATTTGTCTTCTTTAAAGGTACTAGTCTTTTATCACATGATTTCATTGGGATAAAAAGGAGATTTGTGCTTTGGCTTTAATAGGCATGCTTATTGTTCCACAAGTAATATATTTCGTCATCTCTGGCTTGCAGGGGACAAGCATTGGGTTTTCACTGAGTCAAACTTGGAGTCAGGTTACCCGAAGACTCTGAGAGAAATGGGTAGCGGTCTTCCGAAGGACAAACTAGATGCAGCCCTCCTCTACACGCCTACTGGCTTCACCTACTTCTTCAGAGGAAACAAGTGGGTAGCTTTGATATTCCACGATATAATGCATGAGCACAAAGGAAGCTTAGATCTGAAACCATTTCTTATCTTCAATCAGATATTATCGTTACAATGAAGACACGCAGTCAGTGGATCCAGAATACCCCAAATCTATTAGCAAATGGCAAGGCGTTCCAGACAACATAAAGGCTGCCTTCATGAGTCGGGATCAAAGTAAGTCCTTTTTCAATCAAACTCCAGTCAATGCGCTTGAAGGATTTTTTTTCCACAAAAAAAGTAATTTGATTTATACGCTGCCTTAAAATGACATGTTCTCTGTCAATTAGACATAGGCACATATAATTCTGCAATAACCCAAGAAAACATAACTTCTTACTACATCCTAAACATACAAAGCACATTTCCAGTGGTTCTAAGCAATTTGTCTGTCCATACAGAAAACAGAAACAATATAATAAAATCACAGCCAGTTTTCTGGTCACTCAGATTTTAATAATGTCACAAAATAGTTCCATTTCAAATAAATGCTGTTTTTTGACATTTCTAATAATCTAAGAAACCTGAGAAATAACATTTCACTGTTATTAAAAACCGTTGTACAGCATATTGAAGTAGCGACTGCTATATATATATATATATATATATAAAACGGTTTTTAATAACAGTGAAATGTTATTTTCTGTCTTTGCTATATATATATATATATATATATATATATATATATATATATGGCAAAGACACTTTTTCGGATTTATATTGTCTTTACTGTGCCTGGTTAGGACACAAGTTATGTCCTTTGTCATATCCTGACTCCCATCCCTTTCTCTTTCCCAGTATTTTCATGCCTCTCTCCACTGCCCTGTTTAAACTAATTATTGTAGTTTTATTGAAAAAGTTAGGATGTAGGCCATAAATTACTACTATTATAAAGTCCTGACCTTTTTTCTCTTAAATTCACAGGTTATACCTACTTCTACAAAGCCAACAAATACTGGAAGTTTAATAACCAGTTATTAAGAGTGGAGCCTGGATACCCCAAGTCGGCACTTAGAGATTGGATGAGCTGTCCTAACGAGGACTCCAATACCGGTGGTGGCGGTGGTGGAGGAAGTGACCGTGATCGTGAACGTGAGAGGGAGCGTGAAAGGGAACGTGAAAGAGAAAGAGAACGTGAACGGGAGCGGGAACGTGAGCGCACACATGAAGAAGGCAAGACTGAGGAAGAGGACAATAAGGAGAAGACAGAGGTGATCATAATCGAGGTCGAAGACGCACCCAGCAGTGGGGGAGGAGCAGCTGCCGTCGTGTTGCCACTTATTTTGCTGGTCTGCGTGATCTTTACGCTCGGAGCACTTCTCTTTTTCCGCAGGTACGGCACACCGAGACGCTTGCTGTACTGCCAACGTTCCTTACTGGACAAGGTTTAAATGTTTAAGAAGGGATAATGGAAGAAAGGGAAGGGGAGGAGAGGAGAGAATTGAGAATATGGAAGAAGGGGACTTACTAGCAAAACAAAGGCAAAATGAGAAAAGCAAGTAAAAAAAATGGTTTTGGTCAAAAAGGGACGCTTTGTTGTTTACTTTAGAAATGATGCCACTCAGACAGATCTCTGCATTTTTTATATTTTGTAACTAGTGGTCTTGAACGTTTTGCTTTCACACCTGTGCCGAGCTCTTCCCGCATGCTGTACAAAGGCATGTGGTACTTGTTTCTTCATCTCTCCCTTCTTCCCTCAATGACTTTTTCTTCTTTCCCTTCTGGTGTAGAACATGACGCCAGCTCATCGCTGTTTGTTTAGCATTTTGTCAATGTCATTTTAAAGTTGTGATTGTTGTTGTATGTCTGACTCATTGTGAATTCTTACCCACTGTCGAAAACAGCATTGGTCCCAATGAGAAGACTTTGTAATTCTCTCAACACTTTAATAAAAAAGTACCATGGTAAAGGCTCCTCACAGTGATGGAAAACCTGGAAAAAAAAGGTTTGAAATATCATTAGGAAAATTGTCAATGTAGTTTAAAAAAAGATTTTTTTTAGTTTTATATAGTCAGAAATTGATGCGAGTTAAATGATTAAATCCTTCCAGAATGCATGAACTAGAAAAGTCATTGAAAAAGTGCTGTCACCAATCATTCCGTACCATAGTATTACCATCTATGAACTATGGGACCACCATATCATGAAACAATAT
Organism: Rhodeus uyekii; assembly: GCA_037043235.1. Lineage (NCBI taxonomy): Eukaryota > Metazoa > Chordata > Actinopteri > Cypriniformes > Acheilognathidae > Rhodeus > Rhodeus uyekii. Next base: position 1,921,343 of record JAWRVZ010000035.1, read on the forward strand.
CAGCATTGGCTCATGAAAGGTATTTCTTTTAACTAAACCAACACGGGGTCTGTTCTTACCTCATGTAACTCCCAACTCAGGTTAAGAATCCAAAGTCATGTGCCGTTCCAAAGATAATTGATACTTGTCCCACTAACAATGCCTGCAAAGCTGTGCTGTCTGTCTGTGTCCTTCAGTAGTATGGCTTTATATTGTACTGTATTTTAATTAATTACCATTATTGATAATGATGATGTCATTATCATTATGATTATTACTATTGTTATTGTTCTCCATGTCAAGAATGTGTTTTTTTGTTTTTAACAATTGTCATTAAAAATGTCCTGCTGGACAGGCGATAATGTATGTCTTATGAAGTGGCCTTAATTTGGGGGAAAGTGAATGGGTGGGTTTGTATTTTTTAAATGAAATAAATTTTAAAATATGAAAACGACATTTTTACTGCTTGTGTTTACAATTATTGATAACTTGTGGTGCTTTGTAATTTGGGATTTTAAAGTTGGATTAAAAAAACAATAATGATAATAATATTTAAATGATGATGATCATTATCTAAAAATAAATTGTGCTTGTTTCAAACCATTTTTTATGTTTAAGTCAAAAATAAAGTATTTTGTACGTTTTCTTTGCTGTCAGATTTTCCTTTCTTCTTTTTTTCTTTCTATGTCGACCAAACATTTTAAAACAGTCATAGTAGTAGCTGAATGGCTGAGCCAAAAAAATGAAATTTCTGTAATTACTTACACACCCTCATGTTGTTCCAAACCTGTCTGACTTTCTTTCCTCTATGGGACACAAACTATTATAATGGATGTCAGTGGTCACCAAAACATTCCTCATAATATCATCTTTAGTATCTGTAGACGAAAGAAAGTCAAACCCACGTGAAGCAACATTTTTATTTTTGTGTGTTTGTTTAGCCCACTCACTCTCATACACAACAGTGATGGGAAAGGAAATGCATCTGTGTCCTAATCTCCAGCTGCTCCTCTTAACCTGCATCTAAGTCCAAGACGTCTTGCCTTCCTTAGCCATACTTTCCAAACTGCTCTTTACGTCCCTGTAAGAAGCATATCTCGCATTAGCGCATTTCATTTTGCTCTTGAAGTTATGACCACAGAATAAGACAAACATCTTGCACTTTCACACATACATTTTGATGCTTCCACATAAGCTCATTTATTTAGCATAGAACTGCCGGCTTTTTGTCTTGTTATTTCAGTCCATACTTCTTTCTCCTCCCTTTTGCTGGCACTCAGAAACCCTTGGCCATATAAATGGGACGGAAAAAGCAGGCTAGGTCCAAGGATTAAGCGAAACCAGGAATGATTATAATTCTGCAAACCCTTTTGGCACTGTTCGGAAGGAAACATATCTCTGTTATAATGCGAGCGTGTTCGTCTTTGAGAATAATTACACTTCCAGATACTGATTGAGGAACAATCATACATGTAAGTGAGAGATGACACTCATTTTAATATGTCGGTATCCATTTTAGTGAAGGCAGCTGACTATATTTGCTGTTTGGAATAAGCGTCAGGAGATGGATAATGTTCTGGCACTCTGGGTCCAGTCACGAGGCTTTGGGGAGGGTGGGGGGGGGGCTTTGGAGGCCAGCGATCAAGGAGAATTCCATCAACAACATCTGGAATCCAAACTGCCTTAATACCAGCGGACTGCAGGAGAGAGACAAAAACATGCTTATCTTTGCACACACTGTTGATGCGATACAAGCCATCTTCATACAGACCTTCAAAAACTCCTCTGTATGAAGTATTAATAATGCATTGTTCCTAAAGGCACTGACTTTTGTATGCATTTCAACCAGAGCGAATCTTGCTACACAAGTGCTCAATCTATTTCACTCTGAGCACACATTTTAAGCAAGTTCAATCTTTTCCCAGCTGATTCTGCAGTATGAAGAACAACCTCAGCACTTTCTGCTCTGCCCACAATTCCCTCCATTTCTCTCCCTCTCTCTCTATCTCTCTCCCTTTCTCCAGGCAAGTAGAGTTGAGTTCCTCAGTTTCTGCTAAGTGACTCACTTTTTTTTCTTAAACAAGGCTTAACTGAAAACATTAGCAACACCACAAACATTTCAAGTCTCTCTCTTAAATCACATTCACATTCTTTTTTTAAGGTCTCTGGACAAAGAAGAGACTTGCCTGCTCTTTGTGATGCATTTTACGTCCTCAGAGTGCTCTGCTAGTTCAAGTGAAGTAGGTCACATGCTATTTAACATCCTTACTTGACAGGCTGTGACCACTTCTTTCATTATGGAGAGAAATTCCTGTCTTTCAATGGCTTTGTAGTGTCAACTACACAAAACTCAAAAGGAATCTAACAAAAAACTCCATTACCTCTTTAATGAAGGGGGGAAAGAATGTAATGAAAACAAACAAAATCAAACCTGGATCAAGTTTAGCCATTATGTGAACCATTTTAAAGCCATCGGACTTAAAAGGATCTGTTAATAGTGATAGGGAAAAAAGATTCCTATGTTAAGGGGAAAAAAAGATTTAGATGTGGAATAAATACAGGGCATGTAAATGCGATGCTTCTAAATGCAAACACATGTTTTTTCCACAGCATGTACGCGTTGTAAATTAACATAAAAATACCAGTCTTAATGTAGGACACACGTTTTTTTTTTTCCGTCAAGCCATAAAGCAGCAAATCATAAGTCATTCTGTTCCAATAGATTTTCTAACACCTACATACAACGACTATAACAAAATTTTGCGAACTCATCTCTCTGAATACATTTCCACAACAATATTTTTTTAAATAATTAAGACAATTTTATTCAGCAAGAACAAACGGATCAAAAGCGACAGAATTGACATTAAAATGTTGGTGTTTGAAAGCCATTTCAAATAAAAGTTTGATCCATTCCAGAAATATAAATTTGTTCATGGTTTCCACAAAAAAAAAATAATTAAGAGGCAGAACCATTTTCAAAATTGTTAAAATTCCTATTTTAACCTATCCTGAAAATAGGAAAAAAAAAAATTTGTTTTAAACAGCAATTCTAAATTGGTCAGCATAAACAACTTATATCAAAACAATTAAAAGTTAGAACATATTCCAGCTATAGTATGACATTTTCATAAATGGTTATACACCAAGATATGTTCTGTTACTAATCAAACTCATTATACTTCTTTTCATTAGAGTTTGCATTTTGTTACATACCAGTGCAACATAAATGTAGTTAGTAATGCTGAGTGTGCTAGAAATGTGCCTAAAAAGAGGCACCTGCCTCACGAGTTGAGCTATGGGAAATATACCGTCTACACTTAAGGCAGGGTGTGGTGCAAGTAGAATTTTTTCCCGTCGTTCCAGACAAGTGATTGCAGGAAAAAAAAAAAGGTTATAGGAAGTTAAACAATCAACATCTCTAAACTCATAGTGTTGGGTTTTTTCCATCCTCCTTTAAAAAGCAAACCCTTCCAAACTGTGCAGGAAAAGACTCCCCACCAGGAGCTGCTGAATCAGTCTTTTACCTCAACCCCCCGCCCCCACCCCCGCCCTGCCATCTGCACCAAACCCTGAACCCTCACTCTGACCCAGTCACATCCTCCAGGAAACCCCCCTGCTTCAGTTCAGGCCTGCAACAGTTAACTGGACTCTTTCTTCACCTTGTGACTTTAATGACTGAACTGCCACATCAGAAGCATGATGTATTCCTTTCCCTCCTTGTCTGTCTTTTGTCTGCCTCCCCACCAGTGTTTCCTCTATTCTCCTCAGGTTGACTTGCATTAGATCCCGTCACCCCTCCTCCAACACTAAACCACATATGGTTCTCGTATATAAATCTCTGTCTTCAAAGTCTTACTCAAAGCAAAGGAAACGGATGAGAGACACGATGCACAAACACAAGAAAGTTTACATCGATTCTCTTACGAACGTGTTCGTAAAATGTCTGAAAAGCAGTGGTTTCCAGCTTTTGTGCTGTAAGCAGAATTTTTGCATGAAGAATTCAAGTTTTTACAGCTTGAACCAAGCAGTTTTGGGGGTAGCGAGAGAAAGAAAGGAGGTTAGAAAAAGTTCTGAGATGCCACATCAGAGGGGGGCTTTGAAAAAGGAGCCTTGTGGTTAGTTTCTCCAACTGCTGGACACAAAAGGCAGTGCGGTGGGGAGGGGGCGTCTGCTGAAGATTGCTTAAAATCTGTTTACACTGCTCATTCATCAGCAGTTATCACAGGACTGACAGGATGTGGTAGTGTAGCCTGATCTGAGGGCCGGGCAGTGGGGGAGTGTGCTATCCTTATATTACCTGACCTGGACAAAATTTACGACAAAATGCACCTTTCTTCTTCTCCCTGCTTCCCTTAAAGGTTTTTTTTTTCAGGGTCAAAAGCAATCTCAGGGACAGTTCACCCAAAAATGAAAATTCTGTCATCATTTATTCACCCTCATAAAGTAAAAAAAAAACATTTGCACCACTTGTACATACAGTCCAACTATAACAATTTTATTTATTTTTTTTATAAAAAGACACAATAGCACAAACGGATACATTCTTAAAAGTTTAACATGTCGTATTCTGTAACAAAAAAATGACCAATCCAGAAAAAACAGTGACAATTCAATGCAATCTAAATAACATTAGTGAAAATGTTGCATAAGTCATATGGACTAGGTTTATTTATCGTTTTGTCCTGTTTGGAGCTTGAGAGATGGGTCTGAACCGTCGTCATAATGGAGCTGCATATAGACTTGGTCATGTTTCTTTATTTTAAAGAGGGGAAAAACATCCCCTCAGCTCATCAAAAATGTATTATTTGATAGTAATACCCTTAACAATGGAAGTACAAGGAGGCAATGAGTATTTCTATTTAAGAGCTGATATTTCTCTCTTCTGTAAAGTGTTATTGTGGCTATGAAGCTGTTTAAATCATCCTTTCAGCACTGTCAGTAATGTACAGGTGGATGAACATCTGGTTATACATTATGGACTCAATTCTGTGTGTGGATTTTCTATGTATGTACTGTACTTGTTTCTGGTATCCTTGCACAGTGGTTTAACAGGAATTTGTAATGACAGGCACTGAAGAATAGCATATGACTTTGTTTAGACAAGGTTATTAATTGATTTAAATCACACTAGTTACATGTTAAAGATGTGTTTAAGCAGTGGGCTATACTCTGGAAAAGTATTGTAGCATTTATCGCAGTGTAAATGCCATTCCCCATAAACCTCCACTGTAAACATTACTGTAAACGCATTTTTGCTTGTTTTTAATAAATGAGAGACGAGCCAAAGGAATTCTGTGGTAATCGACTGTATGCCACAGATGCTGTCGACAGCTTGAACTGAACCTGCAAAACTCCTTTAGACTTATTCCCAAGAGCCCTATGGCAGAATTATAATGCCCTTGAGGTATTCAGCCTGATGGTGGCGCTCTAATGATAATTGGCATTTTTTAACACACGACAAAAGCATAGAATGCCATCATGTCGTATTTAACACCTCCAAATGTTGTTTTAGAACATTGTAAGTTGTGTAGGAACTCTAGTGAGGAAAACAAAGCCATGTCTATTCTCAGAACAAGCAGACAACATAACTACCGGTACTGTACTGTATATAAAGGCTATTCAATTGAGCATGTTTAAACTTAAAGGTTAACTTTCACTCAGTTTATACGCTACTCCACATAGGAAGAACAAACACGGCAATTAATTACTGACCTGATGCAGACACAAGCTTTAGCGATCTGCTGTCGCCTTGGTCTGGAGCGAGGATTACACAAGGTTAATGAGAAAATAAGCAGGGCAGCCTGAAATTTGCCCCATTGGATCTCAATTAGAGCGCGCTGCAGTTCTGTTTTTCACCACAGATTTACATTGGATATTAGCGGGGCGCTGTAGAGCTGGGTCTGGCGAATCCATGCACTTCATTTTAATATATCCTGCTCACTGTACGACTTAGTTTAAAAAAATACACTTTGTCATTTATTATTAATTCAGTATAGAGGTCCATGTTTGAATGTCTATTATTTTGGTGGTTATACCTGACCAAACAAGTTTTTATTAAATCTTTTGTTAGTAGTAGTAGTACATTTGAATATATATATATATATATATATATATATATACACACACGTTTTATTGACCGTCCATCGCTGCACTGATAACCAAAGCCACTGAAGAAGAAAAAAAAGAATAAACTGATTCGGATTAAAACTTCTGAACAGAATGATGCGACATGTCAAGACCTAATTCTAGTGTCCGATCTTTCTGACACACAAACTCCCTGCAAAAATAAACTATGGGAAATGGATTTCAAGTAGGGTTCTTAGTGAAGTACTAAAAGTGACCTTTCATTCATCAAGAAATCTAACAACTACAAAAGACTCAAGTAATTCCTCTGATGAAAGCATCTAGTGCCAATTTAAGAGAAGGAACTGTGGGTCACAGAAGCGCTGCTGGGCTGGACTGTGTGTGGGCACGGGAGGGTCGACCCAGTTCAGCTGCCCTGTGCAGAGTGTGTTGCATCAGGCCGGAAAAATGCTCCAGTCAGCCACCAGGGCTCTAATTACAGAGGACCATTGCTGAGCTCGACAGGAAGGACGTCAAAGACCAGGGAGAGAAGGAGAGGGAGAGAGAGAGAAACAATGCAATAAAAATAGAAGGGTGGGAGTTGAGACGCAGACAGGGTGTGAACATTTGATGCATTATATTTAATTTACCTGCTCGTGAGCAACACAACCAGTCAACAATAAGTTTCAGAGAAAGGTAAGAAACTGTAACAAAAGACCTTCCTCTTCACACGACCAATCACAAGTTGCACAAGGAACTACCTATACAGAGAGAAAAGAAATTAGCAAGATTGTGTTGCTTAAAGTTGAGGTAAAAATAAAGCTACCATTTTGAATCTTGACTAAAAGGGCAGACTAAGAGGCAGAAGCATGTGACTTATAGATTTAGATTTGTGGAAAGCCTGCCTCCTTGTGGTATGTGAATGATAATCCTTTAGGCTCCTGATATTCAATGACAAAAAAATTCATACTTAATGATCCATTTGTTAACAGTATTAGCTTTTACAGTACAATTCAAAGACTCGGGGTCAGTACAATTATTTTAAAGAAATTCCATTCAACAAGGATGCACTAAATTGATGAAAAGTTGCAATAGGTATTGTATTTAATTGTATGGGATTTTAAATAAATGCTGTTCTTTTGACATTAAAGAATTCACTAATTCACATATTAAGCAGCAGCAACATTGATAAGAAATGCTTGTTGCATGTATTGATTTCTGAAGGATCATGTGACACTGAAGACTGGAGTAACAATCTGGAAAATACAGATGCTTTGTTATAACAGAAATAAATCACATTTCAAGTTATTTTAAATTGTAGAGATATTACATAAATGCAGCCTTGGTGAACAAGATACTTAAACACTTGAAAGGCCCCAAACTTTGGAAAAGCATAAATGTAGGTTGTAGAATACATTTAGGTTAACTTCTGAATACACTAACACCTTTTTATACTTACATTTGTGTAAATTAACATTAAGTGTATGAACTTAAGATAAAAATGTGTATAAATCAACATTAACCTATATTTAAAAAAAAGAAAAAAGTTTCATTGCAAGTTCACACCGAATGCAATCATGCTTTAACATTGTAAAGACTTAAACTGTAATACTACTAAATCAAATACATGGTTTTAACACTTCATACCCTAACACGACATGTATGATTTTCTTATAAATGTGCATGAATTCACATTTAGAAGAAAAAAGAAAAATACTTTTAACAGTCCAAAAGCCCGTATATTAATCTTTTACCTTAGTGTATCTTACATTGACGGATTCAAGGTCAGCATCACCTTGTTCAACAACCCCATCAGCTGAGAGTTCCTAGTTAATTTTTGACTATGACACATAGCTATAAACCCTACTGACAAATGAGTGTAAAAACTGATATGGTTAAAATCCAAATATTAAAACAGAAAAATGAGGGGGGAAAAAAAGGTTAAAAAGTCCATATAGACTTTAATGTCAACAGTCCAGAGACCAGAACCTCACCAAATTGCTCTGATGCAAGGGAATTACCTTAGAAATTTATAAAAGTTTTTCCTCCCCTAAAAAACTGGTCATTTAAGTGACTGAAACTAAAAAACAGAAGCGGAACATTGGGTGCATGCCATGTGCACAGCTCAGCTGATTATATTTGGAGGGACCTAGACATATGTAGATGCAACAAATTTGCAGATAAGCTCCAGATACCCTTCAAGAACTGACAAATAACTTTTTTCAGTCCTTAGATGTAACCTTTTTATTATTTGTACATTCAGCACTTACAGGAGTAAACAAAAAATTAAAAACAAAATTAAGCTTTTATGCTAAAATGATAAAAAAAAATATTAAAACCAAAAGTGAAAAGGTTAAATATGCATCCCATTATCCATGGCAACCTAGTAAAAACAAAGGTTTCATAAAAAGGCAGACAACAGGGAGGAAAGGATACAAGGAATGTGAGGGAAACAGAAGAGAAAAACAAATTAGCAATCAGGACTTAAGTGACACGAAAGGCTTTCAGAGCATCTCTTTCTGGACGCATCTCCACTCTTTCAGATCTGTTGAAGCTACACTGAAGGAGAAAGAAGATGTAACCAAATCTGGAGAACGTCTTGCAGTCCGACCCACTTTTACCATTAGTCCATTAACACTGAGGAGGGGAAATGAACACCAGGAGTCTTAAAGCCCAGTCAAAAGACATTGAGACGAGTCTACATGGAGACACAGCACCACCATGGTCCCAATGTGTGTGTGTGTGTGTGCGCACCAGTGTGTCTTTACGTAGACTGTGTGTGCATGTGTATGTTTGTATGAAGACAGAGTTGGTCCTCAGGAAGGTAGGCATAGAGCTGTTACAGCACATACAGGAACAGGGATTACAAACTGAACAGTTCCAGACATCTCTTAGCGTCTGCGATCTCTGGGCAGAGGGCCGCTGCGGCTTCGTGACCTCCTGCTGCCACTTGCACTGTTACCGGCAGGCCTGCGATATCCCTCCTTCCGTTTGTCCCCCTCTCGTTCCCTCTCTCGACCTCTCTCTCGGTCTCGTTCTCTGTCCCGGTCTCTCTCACCTTCCCCTCCAGCGGGCCCGCTGGTCTTCATCCTCTCCCGGTGCTCCTCCTCACCACGCTTCTTATCCTCCTCTTCCATCTCCTTCCATCTCTTCTCTCTTTCCCTCATGCGCTCGGCACGAGCCGCTACTCTCTGTGCTGCCTGCAATGCAAAGTGCGGTAGGTTATGCATACACTTGCACTGTATTATCATTCCAAATGTGCAAAGAAATATACCTGCTCCTCAGTGAGGGGGAGCCAGTATATGCATGGAGCTGCTTTGGTTTTGCGGAAAAGGTCATCCAGCAGTTTAGCAGGTGGCTCCTCGGGTCCTTTTTCTAAAAAGACAAAAGAAAGAAAATAGATTATAAATATACATATTTTGTATAATATATACATTTATATTTAATAAAAATATAACATCCAAGTTTACAAATAATAATAAATAAGGGTGTTGAAATAGTTTCTAAGATAAATTGCAGTAATAAACCATAATCGATTCTAGCCTACTGACATCAGTCACTGCATACGCGCTTCTCGCACTAGCGTAAAATAGCAGAGGGAGGCGAAACAATTTGCTTTTTGCTTGTGTGCATGCGCGAATGTGCATGTGTGAGTTTATTAGTTCTAAATGTTCCCGTCATCTGCTGTATTCAGACTTAAGTGTAGTTTGATGAACATTCAGGAAGTTTACTTTCTTGCAGATAAAATAAAGTCATTCATTGATGAAAACGAAAACATGCGCATTAATACTGGAAATTGGGAATGCAAGGCATCATGCTGAATAGTGACATCAAATCGAATTATGAGATCAGTGAAGATTCAGACCCTTAGACTAAGTACAATTGAGAAATCAACAAGTAATACAACTATTTAAATTTATAAATAATTATACATTTAAATATTAAATAATAAAATTACTATACTGCAAATGTCCTCACCCTTCTTATCGGTTTTCCTCTCCTTGCTCTTCCCTCTTTCCTTGCGCCTCCTCTCACGATCTCGTGAACGTGATCTTCTGGCACCAGCTTCCCGCTCCTCTCCAGGTTTGCTGAAGTCTCTCACCTTATCTCTGTCCCATTCCCTTTCTGCACGCGATCTCTCCCTCCTTTCCATTTCCCGCTCTCGTTCTGCCCACTGGTCACGCTCCGGCAGGAGAGGCGGGGGAACTGGACGACCAGGTCCAGTGCCTGCTGCCCCATGGGGCTCCTCTGGTGGCTTTTCTCCTGCTGGACCCAAACCCCTGTGGAAGTCCACCTGACGTAATGTACCAGGAATTAAAGGGTTTTAGCTTTCATACAAAAATAGATATACATTTCAGCAGATGAAATAAAACCCTTACCTCTTCTTGCATGCAGAAGTCAACACTGAGGAACTTAGGGTTACTCTGCGGCCATTTAACCCCATGTAATGCTGTACGAGTGGCCATCGCCTCTTCTGTACTCGAGTACTGAGGGAAAGCAAAAATTATGAAATGGTAAGCAGGTATGCAAAGAAAGAGAAAAAAAAAATCTGATTGATGCAGGGAAAAGACTTACTGTGACATAACAGTGAGATTTAATCTTGTCGATCCAGAAACCGTCCTCCACTAAAGTCCCTGTGCGGTTCAACAGCTCCTTCAGCTGTCCCAGGGTAAATGGCCTCACCTTAGAAACGTCACAAAACATGTCTTAGGTCACTAAGCTGAGACAATGACACAAAAACAGCTATGAATGTAGTATCTTTAGCTTATTAAAACATCTCTAGAACATCAATGTGCGTGTAGACATACTAGGTTGCAGACATGGACGATGTTTGACAGCTTGCCACGAGGAGGAGAGGGTTGTTTGGCTGTGCGGACCGGGTCATCAATGGTGATACTCACTCCCGACTTTTGCTGACTGATCGACCGCCGAATCAGCGTGTCACTGGGAGCGACTAAACAGGAAATAAAACGGGAGAAAAGGGTGAGATCATTCAAGACTGTTTCTATGGAACCCCATGTCAGACTTTATCCAAAACGTTCATTTCACACAACTGGTCTAAAAAAGGTGTAAGCATCACCTAAAGCAGTTTCGTCTGATGCCAATCACTAAAATAAATACTACTAAACAGACCCATGAGGGTTATTTAGCTGTTTTTAACAACAATGTATGGTATTAAAATTAAAAGATAAAGTAGCATGAACCGCGCCCCTGAAAAATGTTCATTTGTTCCTTCGGTAACTCTCACCTGTCTTCATATCTACATCCCGCCAAGGGGACGATGGCTCTGCCTCCATGGGAACTTGATTGGAGCCTTCCATTTTTTCCTCCTGGCTAAGTCTATCCCGCCCTTCACTTCTTTCTTCCTCATCCTCATGTTCACTTCTTTTGGATTCTTTCTGTCCATTCTCTTGAGTGTCAGAGGGCACAACCTGTTTTAGAGGAGAAAACCATGGATGCTTAAAATGTTATTCCAACAAATGTAAGCAAATCAAATCACATTTACTTGTAAAAGAACAACACACACCTGTGTAACAGTTCGTCTAATTTTCAGGTCTTGGTCACTCCTGTCTCCTTCCTCTTCCCCAGAGAGATGAACCTCCTCCGGATGAAGGTCTAAGACCGTCTCCTGACCCAAGCTAGGCTTGATGTCTGGTATTAAAGACTGTAAAGAGTAAGGACTGCATTATGGCACGAGTCATCAGACAAAGCAAGACAGGATTAAACTTTTGGGAGAGACATTTTTTCAGCATTAAAAAAAAAGTTAAGTCATTTTTATATTTCTCTGACCTTCAAAGAGTCTGTAGTGATACTGATGGAGGGTTTCTTGGCAGTGACAGCTGTACTGGAGCCCCATCTTCTCTTCCTGCCAGCACTAGCACCACTTGCAGTGTCCGCTTCCCCTTCCGAACTCACCACGCCAGGAGACAGTTTACTGCCTGAGAATACATAGCAAAAGGATATTAAAAAACAAAAAACTTATCAAACCCTTACAGGGTGTTATTAAAACCCTTTAAAATCACAGATTACCGTTCAAGAGTTTGGTGTCAGTGAAAATCTTTGAAAAAGTAATACTCTATTCAGCAGAGTACAAATTGCGGTTAAAAAAGACAAACATTAAAGGGATAATTCACACAAAAATGAACATTTGAAATGTGACAGGAAGCTTGCACTCCAGACTGGTGTGAACGCACTCAGGAATATTTGCAGAGGCTGTGGGTTACAGGTAATATTGTAAATACTGACTCCTGCACAGACAATAGTAGTTTTACTTCATTGGAGCCATTAGTTTTCATTTTGATATGTATGCATACGTTTTTTTATTTGACACCTTAAAAGTAATGGTAGTCACTGACATTGGCATTATATGAATGACCAAGGACCACAACTTTAAAATTAGCTTTACTGTTCTACTGAAAAAAAAAACAAAGACACCCACATCGTACTCCTACATCAGATATTAGAATTATGAAGACTAATGTAACAGCTGCTCAGTAATCCGCTTTGCCATCACAGGAATAAACTGCATTTCAAAATATTAAAATAATTTAAATAATTCTACAATGTTACTGTTTGTACTGCATTTTTGATAAAATTAATGCTGCCCTGGTGAGAAACACCCCCGCAAACCTTTAAACAGTAAATACAGTGAAAGATAAAATCACTCAAGGGGAAACTTGTGGAGATACTCACTGCTGAGAGAGATCTTTCGGGCCGAGAAGGTCTTTGGCATGGTGCTCTGAAAGAGAACAAACACATCCAAGCCAAGGGGAAAGGTGAGATAGAATAAATGTGTGGGGAAAAAAACAAGTATCAAAGAAGGGGGAAATAAGAGCATGTAATAAGACTGAAAAGACAAATAGAGACCAAAATAGAATGAGTCCTAAACAAGTAACCGAGTAAATAAAGCAAATCTATTAGGAAAGACCGCCTCTTCAGTCACAGTGTACAAGCACACACTATGTGCATATTCTTTAGAGGTTAGAGGTCTTCTAACAATTTCAAAGGTCTGTTTCTGCTCTGAAGACGCGGTCTTAACAATTCCTACACCAAAATGCTTTCTTAAAGGCCATGCTGCAGTTATCACCCTCGGGTCAAAACATCCTATAAAGCAGTTACTGTAGTAGTGAATTAAAATAAAGTGGCCTTGCATATAAACATACATCTACTCTTTATCCTGTAGTCAAAAGCTCCATTTTAGGGTTACCAGGGAGTCTGAGCAAATATTTGCATTGTCTAGGCAAAACGTTTAAAGTAGAAAATGGAGAATGACTACTTATTTCCCGGTACCATTGACATGTTCTTCACAGGGTTGGGAATGGCCCAATCGCACGTCTGTATGTACTGTATCTAGGCAACAACAGTCCAATGAAAGAAGGCTGGGATGTTTAGGCAGAGATCTGAAAGCTGGATGGCAGAAGAGCTCTTATGTAGAACAATGTGGGTAGAGTTTGCGAGGCTCTGAGTGTCTTTTTTGAAGTCCATCGTATCGGTATGAAACTGGAATGCGGATGGAGTCTTTCAAACAAACTACTTCGAAATGTTTCAGATTGCCGAGTCTGGGGCACTTCAATCTTTTGTCCAATATATTTGTGAATCTCCACAACTGCACATCGTTTCTGTCTGTTCAGGCCGAATTAAGGTGTTTCAGTCAAGCAGCCACAAAACAGCGAAACGGAGTCCATTTTCAAACTAACTGTAAAGTTTGATTGTGATAGTCCATAGGAAAATGAGAAAGCTGCAAAATCCAGCTGTCGTGGCAGCAGTGCAATAAGAGTCCAAAGTTTCCTTGGGAATAATGAAAACATTTTTTTTTTTGCAGGATGAAGAGAAAAACTAGTCCCATGACATAGCGAGCAACTGGAACAATCGTTGGAAAATGTCTTAACGCCAAAAAGTCACATCAAATTGTTCTGAAAGAAGTCCATTTATCTGCTTACGGTTTCTGACAATCTTTTCCACCGTTTCTGCCAACTTGAGCCAAAATGACACAGGCTCATGAGACGCTCAGTGAAACTTCAAACCCACATTATAGAGCCATTCATTATTAGTCCAATCAACAGATGCTCCGAGCGAATGCCATTCTGCAAATGTGGCCATTTTTGCCAGGCGTGTTGAACTTCATAGCTGACTCAAGGCTTATCAGGTAAAGCCATGGCACTTGGAGACAGTAGAACAGGTGCTGTAGTAGAGGTAGTAGTAGTTGTAGTATGCAGGTACCAATAAGGGCAATAGAAGAGGCATGAGCACCTTTACAACAAAGCAATCAAGGGGGTTTAAACATCAGCCAAAGTGACAGAGTGCCCCCTGCTGCTTCTGTCTATGACAGCTTCAGCAAAGGTTCATAAAACATCATCTGTGACCACAAAGAGAGCAAACAAAACAGAGCTGCTAAATTAGCATGTGATGCCAAATTTGGACTATGGACCAGTGCTTAATGCCTGCATATACTTGTAATAATTATTAATTTGGGTGACAGCTCTTTGTAAAATGTTGTTTGCCTCTTTGTGCGGAGGATATCTGGCGAATGATAGAGTTGGGTAAGCCCAGCACTCTTTGACAGTCTTACCTCCTCACTGCTCTCAGGAACCTTCTCAGGCTCCGCCATGACAGCCTCCTTCACCTCACTACTAAGAAAGACAGGAGCAAAGAGAACAGGGGGAGGGGAATGTAGCATGTGAAAATAAGTCATAATTTGCAAACTTCACAGTAAAAATCCCCCACAGTAAAAGTGTTTTGGAATTTAAAAGGAATGAAAAGTCATTTACTCACCCTCGACACAAAAGGAGATGTTAGACAGTCTCAGACACCATTCACTTTCATTATATGTGAAGGATGCAATGAAAGTGCATAGTGACTGAGGTAAATATTCTGCCTAACATCTCATCTTGTGCTTCCATGTGAGATAAGTCATGCAAGTTGAAACATGAGAGTGAATAAATGACATCATCCTTTCAAGTGACATTTTTAAATTAATACACTACTAATCAGCTCAGCCAGATTCATGATCAATTCCAGGTGGGGATAAAAGATGATAATTTATGATACCTAAAACGAAGTGTATCCTGAAACACACATCTTAAAAGAAATCCCTACAATATCCACTACTTCCAAAACAGAGATCGATCAAATCACCTCTACAATTACAGGCCCGCTTTAACAACAAACAAGAGAAACAGAAAAAAACGCATCAGGAATTCTAGTCTGCATCAATAACCTAGCGAATAGTTTCACATTGACCTCCAAATGAAAGCTCCAAGCTACAAGTCGAGTAAACGCAGAGCTCATCCCGCAGAGTGGATTGACACGCGTGGCGAGGCGACACTGTTTTACACTCATTCCCTTTTAGATCATTCGAGCGGCCGAACAAACCAGCAAAAATACTCGTCGATTCAAAGTGCGCCCTGATACTAACATATCACTAGCACATAAAGACACACGACACAAACAACGCTCCGCCGCACTGTTGGATGAGAGTACATGAGCGCAGCGCTTGAGCATCGTCTCTCTTTCCTCCCCGATGAGCATCGAGATCACGCACCTATCAGCGCCTCTCTAATGACTACAAACGGACGGGACTTCGCGAATTCATTGAAAACTGCTCGCCCAGAGCAAACGGGCCACCTTGAGCCCCGAGTTATTCGTCAAACACGCAGTACAGCCATGTTTAGATGAGAGAAAGGGAGGTGCGCGAGACTCACTGCAGTAGGACCCCATTATCACCGGCTGAGAGGCACCCGCACTGATTGCCTGTCAGTAATCCACACATACTTAAATAACGCGCTGTTAAAATAAGCTGCGTGCCGTTTTGAAGAGGAACAAACAAGCTAGTGACGCTACAAACGTAGCTAGAATAGTAGCGCAATACTAAATAACCGTTCAAAGCGGTGCATCTTTATGTTGGAAAGTCCAAATCGTTTGAGGTGAAACGGTTTGTTCGAACATGATACGCCGATTTATTTTCATTTCATTAAATCTTCAAATAACGAATAAATTTAAGTTTCTTTATTCATCCATAAACATGACATTCTATGGGCTAAAAAGAAGTTCCATGCTACAAAAGTTATGCATCTAATTAAGAAAACCAAATGCAGATTTGGGTTGGCAATGCCGCTGACCCAGAGAGAGGAATTGTCATGTAAAGGTATGAAACAGCTTCACAAACAGTATTTTCACCAATACAGTGTCCTTACTGTGTTACAATAATTGAAATGATCACAGAAGTACTGGGATAAACGTTTATAGTTCGGATATAAACACTGAAGATAGGGATCAAATTCGAATACATCACCTTTTGAAAAGAAACTTCAAATATTTTATCAATTACATTGTGACACCAGTAGATGGCAACAAGTGACAGTTTCTTTTTAAAATAATTCAAATAAAATAATTTTAAATACACTATAGCAATTACCATTGTCAAAATTGTACCATTGTAAATAACATAATTCTGTTTAGTTTTCCATTCAGAAACGTGAGAGAATCATGACCTCTATTTGAAACAAAATCATGCAGCTCGAATGTGAAGTGGGAAAAACAGCCATGTGGAAATCCATTAATATCATAGTGTAGTCAAAGCAGATGCAACCAGCAATACTTTTATATCCACTATTTTGGCAACATGCAGAAATGTAATGACAGCAATCTGCTTCCCATCTGCTTTCTCATTATGCATTACTTCACACAGCTATTTAGGTGATTTAAAGGAGTATGAAGTTATAAAATAATTGATCCTATTGCAATTTAATGAGCAAACCAAGACAATAATAAATAATCTAATTGTAGCATTGACAGCATAAACCCTGTGATTCTTTGATGCTTAATTCAAATAATTGATTATTGCATATTTGTGGTGTAACAGGCTTTTTTGACAGTACAGGACAATTACTTAATTCCAAACAACATACATTTTTGGCTTTACCAACTTCACACTGTACACAAATTACATGCGTTCATATTAAACCACACCGTAATGACCATATTTTATCTCTGTATGGGTGTCCATCCCTTTTTACCTGCTTAGTAATGTTCATTCAGTCCCTCATTTATGGTGCACAAGTACAATCAAAGTAGAAAACACAGACCTGGTAGTGTCTTTGTTAGTGTCATCTTCCTCAGTATCATCCTTTCTCCTCCTTTTTTCCAACTTCTCATCTTGTAGTTCAAAGCAGGGTTTCTAAAGTGTATAGAAAATGACTGTATATAAAACTGTTTATGGCCATTTTTCTTAGAGTAGACTGGGACTAGGAGATGACTATCAAAGAAAGTACAGTAGAACCCCGACTTACGAAACGCTCTACGTACAAAAAGTTCAACGTACGATAAAAGGTTTCAGGTTTTTTTCCGCCCGAGTAACGACAAAATGATCGAGATGCGAAAAATGAAATCTCGGGCCAAGGTGACGATTTCCAAGTGTTGTTTTGAAATTCGCGCGCCACTGACCCGGAAACTCGCACCAATCGTCCCGCTCTCCCATTGGCTGTCTCCCGGCCAGTGTTGCCAGATTGCAGATTTCCAGCCCAACTACAGCCTAAAACCCACGGGAACCCGTCCAATCTGGCAACACTGCTCCCTACTTGGACGCTAGCTTTCGCTGCAGCATCCTGCTCTCCTATTGGTCAGGATCGCTCCCACCAGCCTCTGTGTAGCGGCATTCCTTTCCCATTTCACTTCACGATGGAAGTGAAAGGGAAGAAGAGGATGCTCTCCATGGAGACGAAAAGGGAGATAATTGAGAAGTATGAAGCTGGGATGTGCTTGTCATACCATACTGAACAAGCAAGCTTTATTATAAAATTAAATGTGGTGTTTTCGTAGGGCTTGGAACGGATTAGGCATATAATTTACATATAAAAGCCTGACCGACTTACGAAAAGATCGACTTACGAAGCCAACCTCGGAACGGATTATTTTCGTAAGCCGGGGTTCTACTGTAGTACAAGATAATATTACTGCTACTAGGTCAAGCCAGGGTGCAAGAACCAAGTTTTATTATCGAAAGTTGGTTGCTTAATGACCTTGGTCTGGATGACATCCTCATTGCACACGTCTTTCTCCTCCTGCTCTGTGAAGACTCGTTTTTTGCGCTGAGATATAGGAGGCTTTTCAGTCACAGCCACAGATTGAGGATCTGTTTTTGATGGCCGAGTTGAAGAATCTTTTTGGACCGGTTTAGACTAAGGAAGATGGAAAGTAAATGTTTAGTAAATGTTTCTGTGGGCATACAAACGAGTTGCATGTAGCTATTACAGCATGCAATTCAAGGCAATATAATTGAATTATAAACGATTATTGAAATAATATCAAAATGTAAGTCTATTTAATCACACTTGAATTAAACATTCTGGGTAACAAAACTTGAGCTCAATTTGTTTGCTTCTCACTAACTTAAAAGTTTACACATGCAGAGGAAAGCAAAAGAAAAAATTGACAAGAGTATAAAAAATTGAGTCATGGAAAAAAAACCTCAATATCTCAAGCAATGAATGTTAAGTTTGAAGAGAAACTATGCCAGCTCTCTAATGCTATTGAAGTTCTTCTGCCAGTTGACTGAAGCTATATGAGAAGCATGTAGTGAGATGAATTTTGACAACTGACATCATGAGCGATGTCTCCTAACGGTTTAAAGAGAGTGAGCAAGCCTGACAAAAAGCTGAACACTTGAACCACTCACCCTCCTACCACCTGAAGTGGAATGACTTTTCTCCTCCTCTGATGATGATGAACTGGAGGAACGTGAGGAGGATGAAGACCCAGAATCTGAGTCAGATGAAGAGGAATCGCTAGATGATGATTTTCTTTCCTTTTTCTCCACCGCCTTTATTCTTTCTCTTCCTCTTTTCTTCTCATCTTCAACTCTTCTGAGCATCTCATGTTTAGTGTCTTTGCTCGTCTCACTGTCTTTTGACTTTTCCATGTTCTCTTCCTGTTGTGGTGCATGTTGTTGGGCGGCCACCTCAGGGTTCCTGCACTCAAGCTCATGGGGTTCTGCAACAAGGACTGCTGTTTGAGGGACGTGAGCATCTTCTTGCAACGGTTGCTCGGGTTTAGATGCTAATAGAACTGAGGGGGCTTGTGGCATCGGGTTGTCTGAGAAAGTACGAGGTCTCTTCAGCACTGAAGTTGGAGAGCATGGAAGAGGGACAGTCACAGGTGCATCTCTAAGAAAACGGGACTTCTTGGAGGAAGATTGAGGGGATAGTGGTGTTGCAAGTGTGGGTGATCGTTGTAGGACAGATTCTGAAGATTGAGCTTTTTTGGCAGCGCTTTGTGGTTCCCCAGCCTCACTTTCGTTTGGCTTCTCAGATGGACTCTCGAGAGAAACAGAATGGGGTGCTAAACAAGAGAAACCACCGATATCACGACCACGCTTCCATGGAGGAAGGCGGCTGTCTTTCTCTCGTTCCTCCTCTTTTTCATGTTTCAAAGCCTTTTCTTTCTCCTCCTGCACTTTTTTTCTCTCCAAAAGTATTTTCTTCTCCTCCAAGGCTCTCTGCTTATCTTCTTTTAAAGCACTCTCCTGCTCCTCTCTCCGTTTATCCAATGCTCGCTCTTTCTCTTCCTTTGCTTTTCTCTGAGCTTCTCTTTCATGCTCTTCTTCCAAAGCTTTCTCCTTCTCAAGTCTTTCTCTCTCCTGTCTTTTGCGTTCCAGAGCAGCTTCTCTTTCTTTCTCCACCCTTTCTTGTTCTTTGGCCCTTTCAAGTTTTTGTTGCTCTTTCTGCAAAGCAGCCTCTCTTTCCAGTCTTTCTCTCTCCAAAGCTTGCTCTCTTTCTTTCTTCTGCCTCTCCCTCTCAAGAGCTTGTTCTCTATCCTGTCTCTCTCGTTCTAAAGCTTGCTCTCTTTCTTGTCTCTCCTTCTCAAGCTGCTCTTTCTCCAATCTCTCCTTTTCTAGAGCTTGTTCATGTCTTTCCTTCTCAAGTTGCTCTTTCTCCAATCTCTCCTTCTCTAGAGCTTGTTCTCGTTCTTGTCTTTCCTTCTCAAGTCGCTCTTTCTCTAATCTCTCCCTCTCTAGAGCTTGTTCTCGTTCTTGTCTTTCCTTCTCAAGTCGCTCTTTCTCCAATCTCTCCTTCTCTAGAGCTTGTTCTCGCTCTTGTCTTTCCTTCTCAAGTCGCTCTTTCTCCAATCTCTCCTTCTCTAGAGCTTGTTCTCGTTCTTGTCTTTCCTTCTCAAGTCGCTCTTTCTCCAATCTCTCCTTCTCTAGAGCTTGTTCTCGTTCTTGTCTTTCCTTCTCAAGCTTCTCTCTCTCCAATCTCTCCCTCTCTAAAGCTTGTTCTCGCTCTTGTCTTTCCTTCTCAAGCCGCTCTCTCGCCAATCTTTCCCTCTCTAGAGCTTCTTTTTCTAGTCTCTCTTTCTCAAGTCTTTCCTTCTCTAAAGCTTGCTCTCTTTCTTGCCTTTCTTTCTCCAGCCTCTCTTTCACCAATCTCTCCTGCTCTAAAGCTTCCTGCCTCTCTCTCTCCAGTCTCTCCTTTTCTTTCTTCTCTTGTTCCAAAGCTTGTTCTCTCTCCAACCTCTCCCTCTCTTCTCTCTCAAGCTGTAAGGCTTTTTCTTTCTCTTCCCTTTCTCGCTGTAAAACACTCTCCCTTTCCCGTTTCAGAACTTCTTCTCGTTTCAGTCTTTCCCGTTCCAAAACTCGTGCTCGCTCTTCTTCCAATACCTTTGCCCTTTCCTCTCTCTCTTTTTCTAGGGCTTTTAGCCGCTCTTGTTCTCGTTGCCTTTCCCTCTTTTTATTTTCTTGCTCCCAAGAAGGATGACTACCTTCATCCTGCTTCATGCCATCACTTTCCTCTGTCACCGCTGTCCTAACGACACTAACACCTTGGTTGGAGATCACTGAACTAGGGTATGACAGAACTGAAGTTGCATTGGCTGTGTGGGTAATTGCAGACACAACTCCCTCTTGGTGGCTTCTCTGCCCATCAATTCCCTCCCTATCACGCTTTCCCACCCCAGAGAAAGCTCCCTCAGACTCCATTTTGCGTGCCAGTAGGGTCAATGGGCCAGGTCTGCGTTCAGTGGAGTCCCCTGCTGGTTCAGGGCTACTGCTACGACTATCACTACTGGAACTACCAGAACTTGAAGAGCTAGATATGCGCTGCCTAGATGGGGGCTCTCCAGGACTAGGGGGGCTCTGTTTAGGGGTGTCTGGAAGTGGGAAAGAGAGTTCAGGAGGAGGAGATGGGGGAGGAGTGGGCTGTCTGAGCTGCTGTGATAGTAAAGGTATGTGTTGGGGTAGTGGCTGCTGCTGTTGCTGAGAGCCACCAGATCTTTCCCTCACCGGTTGGCTTTTTGGAGGCTGTGCTCGACGACTCCGTTGAGCACTGGCGTTCCATTCTTCCTCTTCACCATCATTGTCATCCCCACCGTCGCTGTCATCACTGTCGGCCATTACATGGCTTGAAGTCGGTCCCCTTTCACCAACAACCCTCACTGATAAAGAGGCTATTGCACCAGGCTGGGCTGGTGCAGAGGGGGACGGCTGCCCCGGTGTTTCTTTTTCTCTGTGCTCATCACTCTCACTTGCAGTCATCCCAACTGCGGTACCTCCTTTGTGTTGGTCAACTAAGGAGGGAGCAACATCCTGGTGGAAATACATGAGTTGGACATGGAATGTAAGTTATGAAACAAAAGTCTAAAGAAATATAATTTTTCCTTATGTTGCATGACTGCAAGCAAAATATAAATTTTATAAGAATTCATGGTCCAAACACTGTAGAAGCAGATGATTGATAATATTTCGAACCTGGTTAGGGGCAGCACAGTTACTGTCATTGGCCTCTGTGTGGTCTTCCTGGTCTGTTCCTAAAAAATAAAAATAAGTCTAAATAATCAACCACTTGAATTTCAATGTTGAAAGACACGTTTATAGTGATTTGATAAAATCTGTTAGTATTTCAGGAAATTTTAATAATTAAAAATAATAATAATTATATATACATATATAAAAAAGCAGGTACAAAGTTTCTGTGCAAAGATTATTTATTTGTAAATACAAAAATATAATTTCCAACTTATAAAATCATATTAAAAAAAATCTAAATACAAAAAAAAAAAATCCCTTGTATAATGTAATATAAACAGTGGTGTGAAAGAGTCTGCATCCTTCCTGATTTCTTTCTTTTTTATTTTATTTACATGTTTTCAGATCGTTAAATTTTTTTAAATATTAGTCAAAGTTAACAAGTAAACAGAAAATGCAGTTTTTAAATGAAGGTTGTTATTACGGGAAAACAAAATTCAAACCTACATGGACCTATGTGAAAAAGTGCTTGCCCCCTAAATCTAATAATTGGTTGGGCCACACTAAGCAGCGACAACTCCAATCAAGCATTTGCGATAACTTGCAATGAGTCTTTTACATCGCTGTGGTGGAATTTTGGCCCACTCATCTTTGCAGAATTGTTTTAATTCAGCCACATTGCAGGGTTTGAGCATGAACTGCTTAAGGTCATGCCATAGCATTTCAAAAGGATTCAGGTCAGGAGTGGTGTGTTTTGGGTCATTGTCCTGCAGCAGAACCCAAGATCGCTTCAGCTTGAACTCTGCCATGCAGGCCATTTTTGTCCAGTCTATTTCTTATAGTGCAGTCATGACCACTGACCTTAACTGAGGAAAGTGAGGCCTGCAGTTATTTGGCTGTTTTTGTGGGGTCTTTTGTGACCTCTTGGATGAGTCTTCGCTGCACTCTTGAGGTAAATTTGGATGGCCTGGATAATGGCTCTCATTGTGGTTTGCTGGAGTCAAAAAGCTTTATAACCTTTTCCAGACTGATAGACCTCAATTACTTTTTCTGATTTGTTCATGAATTTCTTTGGCACTCAGCTTTTGAAAATCTTTTGGTCTGCTTCACTTTGTCAGGCAGGTCCTATTTAAGTGATCTCTTGATTGAGATCAGGTGTGGCACTAACCAGGCCTGGGTGTTGCTAAAGAAATTGAACTCAGTTGTGATAAACCAATTATGTTTTAACAGAGGGGTGAAATATGTTTTCACACAGGACCATGTAGGTTTGGATTTTGTGTTCCCTTAATAATAACCTTCATTTAAAAACTGCATTTTGTGTTTACTTGCGTTATCTGACTAATATTTAAATCTGTTTGATGATCTGAAACATTTAAGTGTGACAAACATGCAAAGAAAATAAGAAATCTGGACGGGGGTCAAACGTTTTTCTCTCTCACACCTGTGTGTGTGTGTGTGTACATGCCATGTATGTGTATGTATATACACACATTTTATTATAAAATAACTGTTGCCTATATATGACTGTTGCCAAAAAACATGCCTATATAACAAAAACATTGTGCATTAACAAAAACTACATGTTAGCATATGCTGAATGTACTTGTCCATTTCAGAGTAATCAGTGTTCCTGCAGTTCACATTTACCTCAATATACAAGGATGCAGTATTTGTGGCGGCAAAAAATGTTGCTACACACATTCAGTTTAAACAGGTTATTTGCACTGTTTTGTTTCAGATACTCACCATCAGTTTCAGCTGCCTCGCGTGCCTCTCTCTCCAATCGCTGCCTAAGAAGCTCTTGCTGTTTGGCTAGATACTGTTTAATGAAGCTGTTCTGACTCATTTCCTCCCCAATCTAAACAAACACACATGCAATCAAAAATGGTACAGTTGTTGTAGTGCAGTTAAGTCATCCAGATAAGAATAAACAGTAACATGCTTATTTCTGCTGTAAAGCATCTCAGTTTGGCTCACCCGGGAGTTAGGCTGCAAGCCGATGTGGTGAGTGGAGGTTTTCTGAAGGTTCTCCAACATAAGAGCCTATTGACAAACACACTTCATTATATCCTAAACACTTAAGTACACTTTGCACAAGCAGAAGCAATCAACAGATTTCTTAACTTGGACGTAAAAAGTTATGCCTGAAGCCTTTAATAAACAAACATGTTTGATAGAACCATCAAAATACAGTAATACCTCTGTTTACGAGTGACTTTGTATACGAGCAAATCCATGTACGAGCTTGGAAATACAAATCGGTGTATAAGCATTGTATCGAAGTGCGAGACAATTTTTCCCTTGCCCACGCACATTTTTTGTGGAAAAGTCCTAACACTCAGCATCTTCGCATGCATTTTTACTGGAAATATCCTAACGACGGCCGATACAACAATACATAAAGAGCATCACCCCTTAACCCTTAGTTCATTCTCTCAGCGTCGCTCGGTTTGGTTGCATCATTCACCACAGTGATACTTTTATAAGTGATTTACAGCGGTTTTACTTCGTGTTGTTAACATGAATTGTGATCGCTACTGTTCACGTAGTGAAATATATACGTACAGTACAGCATATAGACAATAGCCCTCAAGATGAGTAAGAAAGGTATGAAATTCTTCTCCCTCTAAGCAGTAAAACCCTCCTCTCGTCTCCTTCACGCCAGCAGCGACACTACTCAAAGGTAAAGTGCGCGTTACAGTAACTTGTCAAGTATTTTTAGAGTTTAATTGTCAATTATTAATTTGAATTTATATGAGATATTAATGTTATTACTGTATTTTAAATATGAAGAACAACAAAAAATGACGTGGCAAAAAAGCCTACTAGAGATTGACCGATAATCAATTTTACATAATTGGCATCGGTAATAATATATATATTTAACTATATCGGTCGATTTCTAAAAGCTACTACTGCTACAAGCTATTTTACCATGCTAAACCCCCCCACAGAAAAACAAAAACCTCACATGAAAAAGCATTCACTGACGACAACATAATTCTCCCTCTCTTGTGCATAATTTTGTTGTATGACAGCTGGGGTTGGGTGTTGAGAACCGCTTCTCAACTTCCAAGAACTGTGTATCCAAAAAGACACATGCATATCGATTCCCCTTAACTCATGAGTGCGTATTTTAATGACTTTAAACTATTCAAGCACAAGAAGACCGTTATCCAAAGGTCTAAAGCATGCTCAGAAAAAAAGTTATTTTTAATGTGATTTAAAAACAATCAAGCGCAAGAAGACTGCGTTGTTTTCAAGCACATTTGAACACTGTTTAACAGTATATTGGATCCGTGCAGCTCTTAAAGTGACAGGAGCCTAATATTCCTGCTGCCATCTCAAGAAAATTCATTTGCTCGACTTGGCTGAATAACTGTTGTTGCTATATTTGTAATGTTTATTTAATTTATAAACTGCAGTGTCATTCTACATTTGATTACAGCTTCTGTACCTGAATGAATCATGAAAGACCGTTTAGGTCAATCATATCTTTGTTAAGTTGCGTTAATTGTGTTTACTTGTTCTTTTATAATTACTGAGTATTTACTTGTCTTTAATAATGTTTGAAATGTATATTAGTTAGGCTAGTTGTATTTCCTATGGTATTTTTAAACAATAGGCAAAAGTTGCTTGTGCACATAATTTGCCTTACTGGATTCGAAATTGGCAATAGTTAAATTGGAATCATTAAAATTCAAGCGATACCGCACCCTTAATGACAGCAAAAATTATGTCTGCAAAATCGGGCATGTTTCATTGTATTACTTCAAATAAAAACAACTGACACCAAGCACAACTATACAGTAAGCCTACGTATTGTAAAATTACAAAAAATAAACACAATTTAATAATATTTGTATAAGATGTCAACTTTTCTAGGCCGGACATCACTTTAGATCACTACATGAGGTTTGTATGGATCAGAGTGAACTGTAGGTAGTAAAGGATAAAGGTAGTATAAATACAAAGAGAAACTGTGTGCTTATTTAAATAAATTCGTTAATCAATTAATATCTTGATTTCATCTTACGTCAACTAAGCAAGTGCACTAAGTATGTGTCAGGCAGACATATGTTCACATCTGTTCAGTAACAGTAACTTCAAATCAAACTTCAAAAGCAGCTGCTGCGCGCGGCACATC
The DNA here is from genome assembly GCA_037043235.1 of Rhodeus uyekii. Taxonomy (NCBI): domain Eukaryota; kingdom Metazoa; phylum Chordata; class Actinopteri; order Cypriniformes; family Acheilognathidae; genus Rhodeus; species Rhodeus uyekii. The sequence goes on from JAWRVZ010000035.1 coordinate 1,947,271, forward strand.
AATCAATCAAAATCTCCCACCGACGCAAAGCAACTGCGATTTCAGGAAACGCACATGACATTAAAGGGATAAGACGCGTCTAATCTTCCCAAAATTTACAATTTAAAAGACATTTTAGTAAGCGTGGCCGCGTTTCCAAACCCCCACCCCCTAACACCTTATGCACTAACAAAGCGCGAACCCGTCGACAACTTAAAAACCTCACAGTTCACAGCCATCCAGAGACTTGTAAACACAACCGCATCGCTCCGAACCCTTTGCGACGTCTGCTCCATCCCAAAACTCGCATGCATAGAAAATAATCGCCACTTTTGCATGTCACTTACACAAACACAAACAAGCAAATGGGGGGTGGGGGTCGGGGGGCATGATGACACACTACAAACTGCATGAGCACCCCAGCTAGTGCGCGCTAGCAGCTAGCGAGAGACCACCGACGCTCGGCCTCCGAATCACGGTCTTCGGACTCTGCGGACCCGAGAAAACAGCAACTCCCACTCACCCCTTTGAGCCTCTTGATGAGAGCATTCTTCTGTCCGCTTTTCGGAAGCCCTCTCTCTTCCAATGCCGCTTTCAAATCCGCCACCCGGAGCGAATGTAGCGGCCTCCCGTCCAGCGTAACGTCTTCGAGGTCCGCCATCTTGATTCCCTTCGCTCGTTCTGTAGCTCGCGCGGACCGCAACGCCTTCCTCACAGACGTCACCCACGATTCCGGAAGAGGCGGGGTGGAAGCGCAGAGACAGGACATCGAAGTTATTTGATGTTTTACACAAAATCGGTCAATAAAACATGTATTATTGTCACATAATTCCATTGCTTCTGTAATTTCTTAACGTAAATCCATTAAGGCAAACAAAGATGTCTCACGACGCTTTGCGTTTATACTCTATATAAGTCTTGTGTGCATCAGATGTTACCCTCCAATATTACCATCTTAGCAATACATTGACCTCGTTAAGCATTTTCTTTGTAAGCCTAATAGGAACAACTTTAAAATTTGAGTTCGTTGGCTTGCCTGCACAGATTATGTATTATCAGTAAAAAAATGTATACTGAGCTCGAAACCACATACTAGTATACAACACGAACTACTGTTACCATATCTTTCTATGATAGAAATAGAACAAATATGTTGCTAGAGTTTCTTTTAATTTTTCCGAATCGGATAAGTTCAAAGGAGTCGGTTCTCAGTTCAACGAATTGGTGAGTCGTTGATTCGTAAGGAATGATTCAGTAAATTTCACGAACGACTCATTCGTTCCGAGTCGTCAGACCGGTTTTGTGAAAAGAGCCGATCCAAAAGAACGGTTCATTTCACGATCAAAACATGCAGAGCTCCCCTGGTGTCCGAGCCGATGCGAGCGGCTCACTTTGAGCTTCAGGACACGGTTCAGTCGAGATTATTTACCCTCTGATTTCCGACGTTGAAAATAACAACATGTTTTTTTCGACGGAAGGTGACAAATCCAGCTAAAAAAAGGTGACGTTTGCTTTAAAATGATATTTGGACCTAAGTAATATTTAAAAACGGAGTTTACCCGTTTGTTTTGGTCAGCTAGCAATCTGACGTTAGCAAGCAGTGTGTGTCTTAACAAGGAAGTGTAGCCTTTACTGCAGTCACATTTTTTTTTAATTTAGCCGTTTTGCGAAGCCTTTGAATCGATGTAATGCAATGATGTATGTTAAATGAACAAAGGTGCCTTATTCAGTGTCTCAGTTTATGTACAATGTCATGAAAGTCCTCAACTTTAAGGTATCCTGTTTCCTTTAACGCTATAGTTTTGTTTAGTAACATCAAAGATAAGCTTGCTGAAATCCTTCTTTTTCTGACCTTATTAGAAATGGCTTGGTTCCACCAGGCTTTACAATGCTCAGGCCAGACAGATGCATCCATGATGCCCCCTACAGTGGAAGATCTGTCCCATACACAGGTCTCTAAGCACACCATTACACAGTTAGGAATGTCTGATGGACAAGGTTGGTCAACCCATCCTCCAGTCTCCATCACACACTTTCCCCCTGCCTCGGGAGGCATCGTCCCCCAACGTCTGGATGCTCTGTCCTGCACATCCCTCAACACGGGCTCCAGAGAAGACTCTGTGCCGCTGTCTTTCGTGACGCTTCAGGAGCAACGATGTGTTCTCGGTTGGTTTTTCGGATGGAACCCTGTCCAGAAGCAACGCTTTCTGGAAGATCTGATCTCAAAGGCTGTGCCTGGAAAGGTGTCTAGTTTATTAGACCAGCTCAACACACTACAGGTGTTTTATTCTTTTCCGTCCATCCAGACTTATCAAAAGATGCTTTGTAGGCAGATCTGTATGTAATCCTCTTTGTCTCTGCATTTCAGGTTAATGATCGCCCACCCAACATTTTTGAGTGCCAGTTAAGACTATGGACTCAATGGTTTGAGTCATGGGGGGAAGAGGAGAGAAATGCCTTTTTGAACAGCTTAGAGGAAAAAGACCCAACCTTTGTTACGTACTTCTATAGCCAAGTTGCTGGAACAGCAGGCAGAGATTAAAGTTCTTCATTCAACTTTTTTAAATTGTCTTTTTCACTCAAAATGTAACTGAAATCAAGTCTTCTATGGACTATTATATTGTCAAAGGGGTTTTGAACAGCTGAGCTTGGTATGCATGTGACCGTAGTTCAATCACTGTTGACTCGCAAGAAGTTTGTTTGAAAGCAAAAATGTTTTTTTCCTAAAATAAAAAAATAATAATGTTTTTCCACTATTTATGTTTTCTACATATGGATTTGCTGCTTCAGACAATTCACATTTCAGTTCAATTCAAATTTGTATTTGTCACACGTCATATAGATGTACAACAAGCAGTGAAATGTAGATCTGGCGTACTCATTGACTCTTCTGATTTTAAAGTGATAGTTCACCCACCTAAAAATTAACATTTCAATGCTTACTCACTGTTATGTCATTCCTTATGTCAAGCCTTTTTTTCGTCTATGGAACGCATAAGATATTCTGAACAATGTTGGTTCCGAACAGTTTTTGTTACTATTGGCTTCGAGTGTATAGACACAAAAAAAGACATTTAGCTAAATTTCTTCCTTTGTGAGGAAAAATTGAGGTTCGGATCAATATGAAAGTGAGGAAGGTATGACATATTTTGATTGACACCAAAAGATCAGATAAATATTGTTCGTCAAATGTGAATGTTTTATTAAAATGAAAGGTGCAAGACATTCAAGAATGCAGCAGAGATCAGTAACAATCCAAAATCTCAAGCAGAGAGCATTCATAAACAGACTCCTAATATATGGAGATCAATTTTTGAGCCAATCTAAGGATTTAACTTGCTTTAAGATCAAGGGAGGATCATTCAGGTTAGCGTCACTGCAGGTCTCAATATACGGATAGACCTTACCCTGCAGGTTTTGGCGAGTGAACTTGTAGATTACATACTTATTTTCTGCATTATAAAACGTTATCTCTTTATTTTTAAAATCCACCTGAACCCCAATTACAGAGGTTGTTCCAAGAGCGTTAACTTGAACCTCTTTGTCTGCAACGGTAACAAGCGTTCCATCTCTTTTCTTCAGAATAACCCAATACCCAGCCGAAGGGCCATATGTAAGAATACCTTTTCTCTGAGCGGTCGATTTGGCCACTCCCACAACATAACAATTTCTTCCAGCCACCCCTATTTCCCAGTAATGTTTTCCAGAATCATATCCGTCTTTTGCCAGAACTGCAATAGCTGTGTCGTAGCGGTCAGGGGTGTTGGGTACAGGCCGAGCCAATAAAGAGGTACGTGCCTCTTGCTGATTCTGTGACAGGAGGAGTCTGCGGTGGGCAGTGTCTGGGTCAAACCTCGGCCATTCTGGCATGGGCACAGACACATTTTTCTGAATTTAATTGCATTTCTACAGGTTGTAGCTAATTAATTTATTTTTCGTTTATTATGTAACGGTATATTATTATAACGACTGAAATCACAAACTTACCTTCCTTAGGAACTTCTTTTTTTTCCTCTATCATTTCTAGGGAAAAAAAGTTATAAAAGAAACAAACCATATGCTGTTAAATCTGATTATAAATAAAGCTAATGGTACTTTTTTGCTCAGAAAAAAAAATCTTACTTTCAAGTTCATTCACTTTATTTTTAGTCACATCCAGTTGTTGTTGAAGTTCCTTATTCTCATTGACCGCATCTATAAATATTGTGAAAATATTAAAACCTGTCAGATTTCTTTCTACAGATACATGCAAAATTTGATCAAATTTGGACCGTTTTTGATAAATGTCATTTGCATTGTTTATTGACTGTACAAAAAGATCATTGCACTCCACTCACCCTTTAATTTCTCTTTCTCTTTTTTGATCTCTGCCTTTATATCAACATTTTCCTTTTGCAATTCGGCAGCTTCTTTGTTCTTCTCCTGGAGTTTTTGGTCCTTCCTAGCAAGGTCTTGTTTTTGTGCTTCCAATGTCTTTTTTAAGTCTGATAAAGGGATGAAGAAAGGAGTCTGAGGTTTGAATACAATATAACTGACCAAATTATAAAATATAAAGCTGCAGAGCACATCCAAATCAATGTGATGCAATGTAAGTGTAAAAAAATAAATAAATAAATGGACATGTGAATATTATGAATGGATGCTGGATTTTTGCCTGTGCCGTCATACCAGAAATTTCTTCTTGTGATTTTTTTTCTAAAATGTTTTTCTCCTCTGTGATTTTTTTCAGGTCTGTTTTAAGTTTCTCCTGATTGCGAACTAAAACAAAGGGCAAAAATATAAAACATAACGATTAATTACTATAATGCATTCAATTTGTACATTTGATATTGGAACACTTCTGTCATTCATTACTACATTTTATTCTTACTCAAGACTTGATTGTTAGCATTTATGTCCTTAAGTGCGGCTTCGGTTTTAGTAAGTTGCTCGTCCTTTGTTTTAAGTGCCGTCTCTAGTACTGGAAAAAAAATAAAAAAGCGTTACAATGCATAATTTTTGATCTGTAGTAAATTTGACTGACAGTTCACTGAATTTTCTGAACCAAAATTTCCATTTGAACCTCTTCTCACTGACCTTCATTTTTATTCTTCACTTTTTCAACCTCTTTCTTCATACTGTCACGTACATCTTTCAATATAGCAATGACATCATCCTTCTCCTTCAGGTACAGGTCCTGTTTAGCAAGCGCTTTTTCCAGTCTTTGCAATTTCTCATTCAAACCTGATAAAGCACAAAAAAGCAGTCAGGAAAATAAGAAATGGTCAAATTGATTCTACCTTAGTTTAATGTGTCAAATTTGAGTCTAAAGATTTGAAAGACATAATGAGTTAAGTGCGTCATTCAAAATTAGTATTGTATTAGTATTAAAATATATTATATTAGTATTATAACCCCAATAGCTATATCATACTTCATTTCCCTACTGTATAGACTAGAAGTAGGAAGTATACTAGAAGTATTTCTCTCATGTTATGTCATAATTTTTATTCTTTGTTATGGAATGTCTTTGTGATGAGCTTGTCAGCATTAAAAATTCCAGCAAAGGTAGAATTAAGTGTGCAGTTTTCTGATTGGTCCAAGAAAATTACAAATAACTGTACAGAAAACTGTTGCTCTCCAGAATGACCACTGTCCCGCATTGTTGATATATTAATCAAGACCAACACATTTATTCATTTGAGCAATCTTAAAGATATTTTATGGTATTGGAAAAGTTTGACAGTGTTGTCATACCGGCGATGTCTTGTTTTGCTTTCTCTAGTGCATTATTTTTCTCCTCTGTGATTTTCTTTATGTCATCATTCAGACTGTTCAGCTTTTTGACTAAAACAAAAGACACAAAACTGAAATTCTTGCAATGACCAGTCATGCATAGGTGACAATAAGATATAGAATCAAACATAATTAAGCTTTTTTCTTACTCAAAGCAGCATTTTCAGCATTCGTCTTCTGAAGTTTATCTTCAGTGTTTGAAAGCTGCTGGTCCTTTGTTTTAATTTGTTTCTCTAGTGCTGATTAACAAATAACATGATAATATTTAACAACATAAAGCAATTAATAAGCATCATAATTAATTCCATGTTCAATAAAACTTTATTTATTTATTTGCTGATCCTCCAGTTGTTTCAAACCTGATCGAGTTTCTTTCTTCTGCTGAACACAAAAGAAGAAATGTTGTTTTTTCCCCTTTACACTATGGGAGTCAATGGGACCAATCAACTGTTTGGTTACCAACATTATTCTTCTTCTTCCAAAAAAATCCATGTTTGTGTTCAGAAGAAAGAAAGAAATACAGGTTTGGAACAATTTGAGAATTTGTAAATGTTGACAGAATTTTCATTTTTGGGTGAACAAACTCTTTAATAACACATCAAGGATAAAACGAACCTGCAGTCTTATCGTTCGATTCTTGTTGTAGTTTTTTCAATTTTTGTTTGCCTTCCTCAGCCTCCTTCTCTAGTTGTTGTATCCTGGCCTCTGTTAATTAATAAAGAAGCAAAATGTTTTTAATAAATATACTGGGATAGAATCCATATCTGGTAGGAACTAAACACTACCAGTCATTCTTTTGCGGAAATACAATATTAAAGAATGGGTAAAATCTTCATAAAATTATTCTCATTTACTTACTCAACTGATCGGACTGACCACAGTTAGCCCTCAAAATCAAAATCTCTTTTTCTTTATCCTGTACTTGCTTCTTTAGACCTGAAAAATAACAACAAAAAGACAGTTGTTTAGTAGTTTTTGTTTCCCCTTTCACTTACACTCACTTTCCCTTTCACTTAACCCGCACTTTCAAGATCATTTGATAGCAATGCATTTAAGATGGACTTACCATTAATTTGTGTTTTGTATTCCTCTTGGATTTTGTCGTGTGCTTGTGTTAGTCTGAAAACTGATTCCTTTATAGAAATTATCTTCAAGGCTGTATACATTTACAAGAAAAACAATTGGCAGATGCTTTTATCCAGACTGACTTACACTGCATTCAGGTATTACATTTTATCAGTTCATGCATTCCCTAAAAACCGAAACCAGGAAAATTGGCAATGCTAGCACCACACTTTACTCTTTGAGCTACACATACTTTATTCCATTGGAATTTGAAAGGAAATTGGACTTAAACTCACTCAGTCCAAGGCCCTTCTCTCCTGAGTTTTGCAACTCAGTCAGCAAGCCATTTAATTTAGCTTCCAGTTCTAAAAGATCAGAAGAACATCATTAATTGCGAGATTATGGATGAGATGTTTTTAAGAAATGCTTATGATGGTACACAAATAAATTAGTTTCAACTCACGCCAAATTTTTTCTGAGTTCTTTTCATTTGGATTCTCTTGCAGCTTCCATATCTCAGTTAGCAACTGAAGTACATCCAGAGCTGTAACAAACCATTGTGTAAGTATGAAATGATCTCTCTGCAGATGAAGGAGGCCAAAGAGTCAGTCAAATGGGGTTTGACTCACTTTTGGCTGATGTGGACCCCTCAGCTTTCAATTGCTTCTTTGCCTGCTCCAATTCTTTTTGCTTTTCTTTCAGTTCTTCCCTCACTCCTGAAAAGCAGACAACCATAGATGAGCAAAAAGTACAAAAACATGTTAATCCTGTATCTTTCATTTATATAAAGTGAAAAAGCTAATTAATAGATAAAGGATTTTGGTGTAGAGGTCAGTGTAGAGGTCTGAGAATAATGGTATGATTGATGCTCTTTCATCTGAATAATTCTGGAACGGCTTATACCTGCATAGCTGAAGTCAAAATCAACAATAGAATCAATAGAAATATACCATCATTACCTGAATTTCCTTGTGCAATTTGTTTGTCCAGGTACTCCACTTCATCAATTAGATTTTTTATGAAAAAAACTGAAACCAATATTGGAAGGAGAGCATTATGCGACAATATAAGAGTGAGCTAGACTTCAGTTTAACAAAATATGATGTTTTTTTATTCATTGCATTAATTACAATGTTTTGTCATTCATTTAATTATAAACCAGGGCTTCACTCACCCTTCTGAAGAATGTCACTGTTCAATTTAGAAATTGTGTCATTATATTCAGCCTGCATTTCTGTAACACACAGCAACCAAATGTCCTGTTTACACAACTCTCCAAATGTTCTGAAAGAACAATGTCTTTACAGCAGATAGAGGGATAATGCACCTTTGTATTTTTTCTGGAGTTCAGGGCATTCTTCGTTGTTTGCACAGTTTTCTTTCAGCTCTAGTGAGAGACAGATTAGGGAAGATGGGGAATTGTTCTTTAAGTAATGACTTTAAATGCCCTTTATTGTTGAAGATTTTATTGCTGAAGGTTTTACTTGTATTCTCTGCACGGATTTTGGCATTTGCTTCCTCCTCCTTCATCAGTTTCCTTTCTAGTTCTAAAAGAAACGTATCAAGTTGTGTTCTTGAATTAATGGAAAGTCTCAATGTTGATATACACTTTACTATTAAATAAGTGAGGGAGGTTGTAACTGATGGATGCATGGATTGAATGAAACTCACCAGCTATTCTAGTATTAGCTTGCAGTTCTTTTCCTTGCACTTGCTGTTTCAAGGTTCTCACTTCATCTATGAGATTGCTGATCTTTGTAACTAGAGGGACATGAGATTAACACGTTATTAAAGCAATGATCTGTTGCTCTGACAAATCCACAAATGCGTGTTTAATCTGCCAATCCTGATCATAATTGCAAACAGACGTAATTTTCTTATTGGCTGAATCTCTTCAGCGCTTGTCCACATACTTTGTTGTGATAGTATGGCATTCTTCTCTTTCAGAGATTCATTTGCATCATCCAAGGCCTTGTCACTCTGTTTTAGTTTTCCTTCCAGATCTGTGAAAGAGACAAAATCATACGAATTAATACATTTTAATCAAAGATAAAATAATCATGAAAATCCTTTCATGGATTGATGTCAAATGAATGTGACTGAGATGAAATACAAATTTGGGTGAAACCTTTAATCTTCTGCTTTGAGTTGTGTTCAACTTGGTCTTTCTGCATTTTCAGCGTCAAAACTTCTTTCTTCAGAACAGCAATGTCTTTCTCTGCAAATCAAGCATTTTAATGAAAGCTATAGATTTTCATTCGGTTACTGTTTCAACTCTTGAAACAAAAGGTTTCACTCACTTAACTGACTGCTGTCACCGGTCGCAGCAGCCAGCTCTTTGTTTTTTTCCTCCAGCATTCGTTCCACGTCGCCCAGTGCTTTTTGGAGCTCTGTCAGAAGTCAGTGTAAATATAGCAATAATCCAACCTGAGCAGTTACAATCTGTCCAATTTTGATAATGCATTATAATAGAATATTAAAGGGATCATGACATGGATTTTATTAATTATTTTAATATACACCTTAAGGTTCACTTATAATGATCACAAACATTTTGCACCAAAAAACAAAACAAATATACATGCAGAAAAATTATTTTAAATCTTAATTTTGACCCTGAAATGATCCGTTTTTAAGGAGTGGCTCCTTTAAGGCTTGTCAGTAAAAAAAAAAAAATCACAACTTGTGGAAAAAAATATTATTTGTATAAAACCATACTTTTCACATTATGAAATCAATTGGCTGCTCCAATACAGTTGGCTACTTTATTTTTCGACAAAGGTTTCTTTGTAAACTCTTCACTACACTGTGCTTAGTTTACAAAACAAAATGCTCCGAACAAACATATATTCCTCTGATGCGATCCAGGACGCCATTAAAATAAACCATCCATTTTTTTTTCGAAAACTGGGATCCTTCTGAAGTCTATTCAGAGACGCAAACAAGCTGTTTTAAATGGACGTGAATGGAAGTGAACTTTATTTTATTTTTTTGCTGTCAGAAACTGAATGTGCATCTGTATATTGTATCTAGTTTGTGAGTGTATACATCGTCAGTGATTATAAATGGTTGTATTTGCTTTAGATGTAATGCTCACATTCAGTGTAGGCAAATGTCAGCCATTACGCGAACCGAAGACCAGTGGACTATGATGTGACGATTCATCGATTTGTCTTGCTTTGTATTTGCTTGTGTGACATGACAGATCACGCAAAATCAAAATGTGATGGAGCTTTTGGAGCTTGATTAAACATGCTCTGTTATTTAATGAGAACATTTTTGAAAATTGCAGGATGTTTTAATGGTATAAAGGCCTCTTAAGTCAAAAGATTAAGGCAAATTTGATTTCTCATGTCATGATCCCTTTAAAAAATATCACACTTTTTTAAAAGTTATTTTAAAGTGCAAACCAAATTTCTTTGTCTCAGCCTGTGAGATCACTTTCATCAGCATTTCCCTTATCCAGGTTACATCAAACTGGAGAGCTAGGATTTCCAGCACTGAGGCAAAAAAAAAAAAGTATTATTGATTGTTCGTCCAAAAGCATCTGAAAAAATATGAATTTGGTATAACAAAACTTGAAATACAAGTGAACAAATGAAATGAGCAATGAAATGCTCATTAAGGCCAGTTCACACCAAGAATGATACCTATAACAATAATCATATTAGTATCCACAGAAGCTCATGATAACGTTGTTTATTATAAGCACGCGCTGCAGTTATGTTGTCTGCCACTTTAAATGCTCAAGTTCTTTAAAGCAGGACATGTTTTTACTGTTCATCAGCTGAAAAAAATAGCTGTTGTGTGCTATTTTTTTGCATCTTTATAGTCACCATCCTTGGTGTAATACGGCCTCAAGACATTAGAAAGGCATAAACTACTGTATTTATATGTGTGAGTGTGAACATAACTGTAAATAACATGAGCCTTAGGTCCGAACAAGAACCATAATTCTCCACTTACTTGGTTTTGCAGACATTTTATCATCTAATTCTGTAATCAATTTCAAGAGATCCTTCTGCAGATCTGAAACAAGAATAGAACAGGAGTTGAAACTTTCCATTTTAGATTGGATTAGATTAGATTCAACTTTATTGTCACTACACAAGTACAGGTACAAGGCAACGAAATGCAGTTTAGGTCTAACCAGAAGTGCAATAGCAGCAAGTGCAGGATATATACAATGGTTGCATAAGTGCAGGATATGGAGATGTACAGGACTTACAGGTAATATGTACAATGAATATAAATATACAGATGGTTATTACTATAACAGGTGAGTGTGTGCTATAAATATAATTACAGGTGTCTCTTACTATAAACAGCATTTACAGGTGAATATTAATTTTTCCCATTATTATACAACTACTACATGTGTACTGCATTATACACTCACTGCTGATTTGATTTAAGTTATCTGGATCTTTGCTCTGTAGCTTCCAGATTTCCTCCATCTTCCATATCACGGTAAGAACTGACAAGCAGAGGCAAAATCATGCATTCTTAGTAAATAGACATAAAACTTTACTGCAAATATTAATGCAAAAATAATCTCACTTTTTTCAGAGTTAGCGTCACTTTTCTGAAATTCCTCCCTTTTCATCTTAAGTTCTTTGAGTTTGTCATCCCGTATTCGTTTCAAATCTGTTATAAATGTTCAAAACTATCATAAATATTATTTTCAAGATAAAATGCAGTGCAGTACAATATGCTCTAGAATGACTTTTAAAACTGATTGCTTTTGAAATTCACAAGCACAAAAGGAGAGACATACCATCATTAGATGAAGACGATTTAATTTGTTTCGTTATTTGCTCTATTTCAAAGCTCATCAAAATAATCTGGACAGCTGTGGAAATGAAGTGTTGCCATGTATATTAAATTAAATGCATACTACTTTGAAAATAATGGGTATTCATTTTTTTATATACATTTCATGTCAAAAATCAACTTGCCACTCTTTGAGGTTGAATCTGATATTTTATTTACTTGAGCATTCAGTTCAGCTTCTGCATCTGGAAACAACGATAAATAAATAATACTCACAATACAATTATGATGAGATGAACCTTTATGATTTTAACTGAATCTGCACATAACATTAATAATTCAATTCAAATTGATCATTTCAAAGCATTCATATTGTTGCTTGCTGGGATGAAAAAGAGAGAAAAATGTCTTACTCGTGTACAGATCCATCAAGTCTCTGCATTCTTCTGTCTGGGCAATCAGCTTTCTGCGTAAACCTGAGTGAAGAAACGATTACAGATCACTCATCAATGAATGCTTTAATTTGGAATGAAGGACCCAACAATATACAATGAATACTGTTGGCTCCTAGCAAAGTCCTAGCAAATCTGCATTGTACATTTTAATTACTGGAAATGTTTATAGAACGTTTTTTTCATCAGTAGGCTACAAATGATTGATTTAAAAGCATTCATGGTAGATTTGTTATCATTGGAAGTAATCACAAGACGATATATCCGTCTTACTTTTGTTGTCAGAATCCAGATAAAGTGCCCTGTCCTGTTCCTTTTTCAGCTCTTTTTGGAGATCTAAGAAGGCATAATGCAAAATCAAACACAAACATCACAATTATATTAAAGCTGCTTATTAAAGCCAGTCAATCAATCAAAAGAAAATATTGTTTATATTAAATAATAATTGAAAACCATTCAGATCTCACCAGCTATCTTAAATTCGTCTGCTTTGTTTTGTCCCTGTGCCGTAATTAGCGCCTCCATAAATTCAAACTGGAGTGTAAGAATTCTAGAAACTAAAAAAGCAACAAAATAAATTATAACTGATGATGATGCAACAGTAGAACTACAATTTACGAAATCGAATAATTCACAAAAAATGATAATGAGGTATAGTAAAATGAAAGAAACTTACTTAACTCATCTTTTCTCTTCAATTTGGCAATTTTGTCCATTACTTCAGTTCTTTTCCAATTAAATTCTTTTGCCTCACCTACAAGATACAAGTAATTGGCATGATGAAGTACTGCTTGATATATCTAAATACAACATGCTGAATTAATCATAGAAGAATACTAGTCTGATTCCAGTACCATTGAGTTGAGCAAGTATTTGTTTATGAGCAGATAATTCAGCATTCAGGTTCAATATTTCTTTCTCCAGTGCAACAATGAGCTTATCTGTGAATGGATAACAGAAAATGGGAAGGATATGCTGCAGTTATGTAACTCTTATTTGTCGCACAACATGGATAATAAATGCTAATGTAGAGCTACAAGAAAACAAACACTGAACAATAACATACCAATTTTTTCTATGTGTTCTCTCCTCTCTTCTCGCTCCTCTTTCAAATCTGATAGGAGGCCATTTTTGTGTTCCAGTTTGCTTGTAATTACTGTCAAATAATAAAGGAGATGATACGATTGTGCACATATAAATCCATGCAGACCATCACAACTTAGCCTGATAAAGATTTTGCAAACATTAAAAAATGAACACTCACAATCAATCTGCACTTGGACCTTATTTTGACCAGAGAGACGTGTCTGTAGTTCCATTGCTTCAATTTGCAACGTAACAATCTGCAATACTAAAACAAAAACAAAAATGTATTGCGTTGTCTATTGTGGAAAAGATTGAAACTGTGCGTCTGATCCAGAATAAAAGGTTCCACTGTTCTCATTCCAATTAAACTCACTTTGGTTTGTAATGTCTCCTTGTTCCCCTGGTTGTTTGAGCTTGTATTCCAAGTATTTCTTTAATTCTGTAGATTAAATACAAATGAATATAGTTAGAATGTGTAATGTACTCATAACATTCACAGGTATCTGCATCATACACACCATTAAGAGAGGTTGATTTTGCTTTGTCATCTTTCAATGTCTCTACGCTTATCTTTAAAACTAGATGGGGGGAAAAAAATGAAGAAACCATTACTTCTAGTTCTGCTTGATAAGAATTGAGCAACGTCTCAAAACGCAGTGTCAGTGTGATATTGCTTCATGCCAAGTTTATCTGTACCTGTGCGCTTGAACATTTCAACACTGCCTGAAAAGACTTTCTTCATTTCGGCCAAGTCTCCCTCTGCTTCCTTCCGGCGCTTCTCCAGTCCTGTTGATTTTTAAAACACCTGCATGTCTATACACAGGACATTTACAGGTTTTGAAAGTAACGATAAAATATTGTAATACTGTTGGAACACACTTTCAATCTTCACGCTATCTCTCTCAGTGTTCGCCATTGCATCCATCTCCTGTAGGTCGATGACTTTTTGGAGAATGTTTAAGACTGAATGGGAGGAAAACAATGATAATAATAATTGGCAACCTATTGTCTTTTCATAATATAATACAAAAAAGGAGACAACTGTAAATGTACCCATTAATTATTTCATTATTTATCATTTTTCATTAATTATCCACATACCATCTTTGACTGGACTTTTGGTCTCACTGACTTGTTTGAAAAGACCATCCAGTTGCCTTTTAAGACCTGAAAACATGTCCACCAATATAGACATTGTAATTAATATAAATGATGGAAGATGGAACCGCATGGTATATAGTTTTAAATGTGAGTAGAATGAAGATGGTTGACTAACCATCAATATTATCCTTCGCTACTTTGTAAGAATCCCTGCATTTAATCTTCATCTTGTCAAGATCTTTCTGAAGGTCTAAAAAAAGTACAAATGACAAGACTTTCTAGCCATGTTGTACAATGTGGTATTGGGATGGAAACATTATTAATTATTAAATATTACTGAGCGTACCTGAACAATCCTTAGTAGTTTATTGAAATAAAATGAAAAAGGTATTTAAAAACAAATAATATATAAAGTACATTTATGCCTATAAAATGTATAAGCTAAAATAAAATAAAAACCTCACCTCTACAGTTCTTCTTTCTCTTGTGAAATCCCTCTGCTCCTAAAACGTGTGGAAAATTTCGCTTTAGGTTCACTAAAATTAGTGACATTGTTCAAAGTTTTGGCATGGTGAAAGACATTACAATATACAAATATAACATTTTCCAATGATATAATTGTCAACTTGCATTTTATGTTAGAAACAACTTCTAATGTACATACCGCTGAATCCACACTGAATTGATCAGAGCTGAATAATGACATTATTGTCTTATCAAAGCTGCTTTACAGCAGAATTTGAATGTCTCATATCTGATGAAATTTGAATAATTAAGTCAGTTATTTTCCTGTTTATTACTGTGAATTCACTTTGTACAATCTGTATTGTATAAAGTATTATATAAATAAAGGTAACATGACTTCACTTGCCATAAAAGCTTAGGATAAGAATTTTTTTGTAGAAACAAAATGTATACTTTTATTCAGCAAGGATACATTAAATTGATCAAAGGTAACAGTAAACACAAGTAAAATGTTTCGTAAAAGATTTCATATAAAAAGAAAAAAATACTTTTCTTTCTATTCAGTCCCTTAGTTCTAAAAGAAAAATCAATCACAGTTTCCACAAAAATATTTTACGCAGACTGTTTTCAACATTGATAATAATAAGAAAATGTTTTTGGGCAGCAAAAAAGCATACAAGAATGATTTCTGAAGGGTCATGTGACACTGAAGGCAGGAGTAACAATGCTGAAAATGCAGCTTTGCCATCACAGAAATAAATTTCATTAAAAAAATTACAATGGAAAAAAAAGTTACTTTAAAATGTGTTAAAATTTCACATTATTAACCAATAAATGCAGCCTTTGTGAGCACAAGAGATTTGTAAATGCACAAGAGAGCATTAGTGTTTACAACGCCAAGGTCATGGGTTCGACCCCAGGGAAAGCAAGAACTGATTCAATGTGTTCCTTGAATGCAATGCAAGTCACTTTAAATAAAAGCGTCTGCCAAATGCATAACAATGTAGTAAAAAGTAGAAAAAAAGTAAATGTAACCCACAACAACCGTAGAGTCTTTTTCATCACTCCCAGATGAGTCTGTACTTACAGGACCTAAATCACAATAAAAAATATCAAAGCACACACTAAGTTTTTTAATTCCTTCTCTCGTTAGAAAGACAACAGAGTGGCAAACAAAGCAATGCTGGTCTTACCACATTTAGCCTGTGTCAGCAGGTAAATTAACACAAAGAAAGAGCAAATCAGAAGATTCCCTGTCCACCCCATTGCTATGCGTGAAAGTAGTTTCACAGTGAGCTTGCATGCTTTATATATGAAGAACACACTGGTCTGTCTGTTATTGCCCAACTCTCATATTCACTGGGTCATTTTACCTATCATGCCGGAAGAAAGAGTTAGTTACTTAGTTAGTGTACCGTAGTTATGACAAACTCCTTATTTGACCTAAGACAGAACTTTGTCAAGAATGACCCAGGGTCAGAGTGAAAGAGTTTTGCACCAAATGACACAAATGTATTTTGTCTTATATATGCCTTGATCATACAATTTTATTCTGCTGTATTAAATATGTAGGGGATGGTTCACCCAAAAATGAAAATTCTATTATAATTTGCTCAGTCTCAAGTTGTTCCTGAATCAATTTCGTCTGCTGAACACAAAATAAGATATTTAAAAGGATCGGTAACGAAACCATTGACTTCTAGTACGAAAGAAAACTCTACTATGGAAGTCAATGGAGCCCTTCAAATGTTTGGTTTCCGACATTCTTCAAAACATCTTTTGTGTTCAGCAGAAGAAAAAATTTCATACAGGTTTGGAACAACTTGAGTAAATTATGACAGGACAGGAACTAACCCTTTAATATATAGATATGGTTTTGTCAGAAGTGTGATGTCATCACTGGATTTATGTTTATGAATTTACCGTCACTATCATAGAGTAGTAATTTATGTTTTATCTCACTAAGATATAAGATTTTTTGTATAAGCCACAAAGTTTGAGAATCAAAAATATGCTGCCAAAAAGAAATGTACAGTATACTATATATGAACTATTTGTATCAGAACAAAATTCTTATCACTGTGGTAATACTGACAATGATCTTCATTGCAAAAACTTTATTGCACAAGAGGAAAATATGTGTATGAGGCACACCCAGCCCTGAACTTGGTGATAACAAAGTAGTTTTGAATGTGGTAAATGTCAATGACATGGTCACTTTTATTTATAATGCAAATTCATCAACAGTTAACCAAAAAAAGCATGTCCAAATATGGAAGAAAAACAGAACCATTGGACAATAATTCTAAATTAAAATCAAATACTACTCAAAATGTTAGTTTTATTTCAAATATTATTTACATTTGAATTCATTTTGACATCATACACAGACTCAAAGTTTAGAATTATTAGGGCTGCAATAAAAAAAATTATGCAAGTCACATTTGCTTTGTGTGTCGGCTTGGCTTATTAGTGTTTAAACATTACACGTTTGAGGCTATTAATAAATTAATACTAATTAAAATACTTAATTTTAAGTTCATAAACATTATTTAGAGTAAATAATAATACATGACAGTAATGCCAGAATACACTCTGCTTAAATATTTATGCTTGTCACTGAACAGAGGAATTAAGTCAATTTTATTTATATAGCACTATAAGTTTAACACAACCATTGTTGCTTTAAATTAAAAATAAATCAGACATTTAAGAGAAGTTAAAATGTATATACATTTACATTTACGCATTTGGAAGATGCTTTTTTCCAAAGTGACTTACATTGCATACAAGAAACACATTGAATCAGTTCTTGCTTTCCCTGGGATCGAACCCATGACCTTGGCATTGTAAACACCAATGCTCTACTGATTGAGCTACAAGAAAGCAAATATACACAGGAAAGAAAATATATACATGCATATATGAATAACATAGAAACCAACTACAGTTTTTTAAAAATTCACTCAAAAGCTAGGGAATAAAAATGTTTTTAAACTGGATTAAAAGGCATTCAGTGATGTCTAAAGGAAGACTGTTCCAGAGCTTTGGGGCAAACTACAGAGAAAGCTATATCAACTTTTGTTTTACAAGGTGAACGAGGGACAGATAAAAGTAACTAGTCACAAGATCTTAATGACCCAGAGGCTCTGTGTGGCCTAATGAGATCACAAATATAATCCAGGGCCGAATATTGCAGTGCCTTGGAAGTTAAAAGGAAAGAAGAATCCTAGACAAGATGTAATGTAATGAGGCGAGGACAGGGGAAATATGGTCCCTTTTCTTTGTTCCTGTTATCAAACTGGCAGTTGAATTTTGAACCATCTGTAACCGAGCCAGTGTAGCTTGAGGTAAGCCAAAAAACAAAGAGTTACAGTAATGCAACTGATAAGTGCATGCATGAATCACAATTTCAAGGTCTTTTCTAAAAAGAAAGAGTTTAACTTTTGCTACAGATCTGAGTTGATAAAAGCTACTCTTTACAACAGTCTTTACATGTTTATCAAATTGGAGAAGAGGATATAAATAGAGGCCAAGATTTTTTGCATGATTCTGTAAGTTGTTTTAATGAAGTGGTTGATAGCTGCAGAACCGAGAAGGACTTTCAATTGTAGTGAGTTATTTGTCATTGAGACGAAAAGAGATGATCAAGTGAAAGGTCATGTCCTAGTTTGATTGGAATATATAGGTGGAGGTCGTCGGCATAACAATGATAATTTATGTTATATTTCTGAAATATTAAGCCAAGAGGGAGCATGTAGAGTGAAAACAAAAGAGGTCCAAGGATGGATCCCTGTGGAACACCACAAAGAATAGCCGCAGTGTGTGAAATAAATGACCTGATATCTAACAAGTCCTCCCCTTTAAGTATGAAGAAAACCACTGTAAAGTTACACCCTGAACTACAACACACTCAAGTTGTTTAAGAAGAATATCGTGGTCAATACTGTCAAATTCTGCGCTCAAATCAAGAAGTATCAGAATAGCAGAAGACCCAGAATCAATAGACAGCATAGTATCATTTGTGACCTTCAGCAATACTGACTCAGAGCTATGGAGTGCTCCAACACCAGATTGAAACGGGTCTAGAATATAAGTAGTATCCAGGTATGAATCAAATGTGAGTGCACAACTTTTTCCAAAACTTTTAAAATGAATGGAAGTTTGGAGATAGGCCGGTAGTTGTTATGATCAGTTGGGTCAAGATGAATTCCTTTCAGTGGTGGCTGAGCGATAGTTTGCTTAAAACTTCCGGGAAAAATTCCCTTTTGTAAAAGAGCTGTTTAATATAGTTAACAGGGTTGGGCTAATGGTGTCTAATACTTCTCTAAACAGACAACATTAACATATCTGTATATAGTTTACAGCTTAGTTTTTATTGCTAAGATAAAATCACTATCTTTTCTTGTTTTTTACCAAGCCTTTATCTGTGTGAGGAATAAACACAGGGCATCAATTGAATCTAACCACTGTTTGGTAGCTTCATATTGAACTGTGTGGACTGTGCACAACAGTGAAAAGGGGTTACTTGGAGACTGTGATGCTACATATATAAAATAGGGAGATTTCAGTGGTCTTAGGCATGGTGAGGAGTGACATATTTTGTACTTTGGTGTTTAATTCTCTAATAATAGTAACATGCCAGCAGGGGTGACTCTGCAGAGTGGCATCAAAGTAAATGTAGTGCAAAGTTTATCTGGAAATAATAAATGTCATAAATGTAAGTGCACAAGATCTAATGTGATCAAGATCCTTGAGTGCCCCACAATCATAAATCTAAGCTCTGTTGGAGAAATGAAGTGACTGCATTAAAACAAATACCACTATTTGGTAGTTTTTGTTGTAGGGTCACGGTTTAATTATGCAATTAAATGAGAATTCTCAGTGGTGGCCTTGTAGTCAATGTGATGCTCAAATTTAGTCTAGAACTACAATAAACGCTATGTTTACACAGCGCAGAGGTGTATTCCTGATTTCTCTCAGCATGGGGACAAAAGTGCAGTCAGTCAGTACATGGAAAAACAAAGTAACTTGCGTTACTTACATGAAAAAGGAACTGATACTTTGTTGTAAATTTAAAAGTATTGTGTTACTTTACTTGTTACTTGAAAAAAGTAATCTGATAACACAACTGACTTTACTTGTGTTACCCAAACACCGGAAGAGCCCACAGGGGAAGTGAATGGCTTGAATGATTTGTATAAGCATTGCAGATTCTTCACTCAATGGGGAGATGAGTCCATGAGATATTTACTCTTAATTCCAAAAAGTTTATTTTTTATTTTTTCAGGGATGCCATTTTTGATTCACCATTGAGTGAACAGTTCTTAGAGAATCTAAATAATGTTGTTTCCACAATAAACCATTTGTGGAAGGGAACAATCAATGGCAATTAAGAACCTTACCACTTTTTTCAAGATTGTAGTTGGCAGATCAGAGGCCCATAACCTTACCTTGCTGTAAACAAAAATGTTTCACCAAAGTTCTTGATTTCCTGCTATGTAATAAGGCTAAAGTTGAACAAAAGCTAAACAAACGAGAAGAATGGCGCACAAGGGGTGGGTGATTACATCATGGTTTCTATAGACTTGTAAAAGCAACCTTGTAGTTGCAAAACCTGTTGGCTTTCTATTAGACGTATTACGGGAATGGGAGGATGGCCATAAACTGGACAGTCTTATCTGCACGTTATAAAGCAGTTCATTTCGCCACTCTTTTCTTGTTGTTGGAGATTTCGAGTCTAGACAAAAGTTCTTGAGCGACAAATACCATTCATCAGAAGTTTAAACGCAGAGTTGAACAGGTACGTGTTTCGTTTACATAAATACCTAGCCAATGCGTAGGAAGGTCGCAATCGATTTGTCATCATAACGTAATACCGCAGTCGTCTATCCATAGCATTAAACGCATACGAGACTCATCGAGTGAGACAAGAAATTCACTTTTCCATCTGCACGGTGCTTTGATATATAACTGCGAATGTGTGATGATGCATCACTATTGCATAACTTGCATTCTGGTTCAATTAACTGTTGTTGTGAAGACGGTTGCAATAGATACATGTGGCCACAGGGTGACGGGGTTGTATTTCTCTCCGCTTCCCTGTCTGTTAATGATTCATTTTCGCGAATCGATTCTTTGGTTCAATTATTCAGCTGTTCTTTACGCCATTTTGTAATACGTCATCGCGTGGTTGTGACGTTCTGACTTGGCACATTACAAAACTAACGTGATCACGTTTTGACGTTTTTTAATTTGGTGTCAATAAGCATGTTTATTGTAATTTTACATAGTTGAGTTTGTATCTCTAGGGATATAACATTTTATCTAATTTAAACATTTAGCATTTACATCTGGAATACCCTCCCGGACTACCTGAGGGCCCCACAGACTACTGATGCTTTTAAACGCAACCTAAAAATATATCTTTTTAGAAAAGCTTGTCAATTAATTTTTTTATATAGGTTTTTGTTGTTTTGTTTTGTTTTTCTATTGAATTACTTTGATTTTAGGTGTACCTTAGATGCTCTGTAGCACTTTGAGATTGTACAAATGTAAAGTGCATTACAAATAAAATTAATTATTAGTACATCTCTAGGCTGAAATGTTTTGTATGTTGTAATAAAATGCTGTAAATAAAATCCAATTTGTGTGTTGATGCACTGTAAATTCGTAAACCCTTTAAATACCCGTTGACACCTATATCTATAAAGATACCTATGTTGGCATCCACATCAACGCATGAGAACGTTCTGGTTATTATTAAGGAGAAGTTTGTGGTAGTATTAGGGTGTCAAGAGCCACCCATTGACTCTGCTTCAGTGAACAGCCTTCTTTAAACAGTTTGAGCATTTAAAGCAGCAGAGTAGAAAACCTCAGCACTTGCTTACAATAATTAGGTCATGTTAACTTAAGTATGGAATAAAACAGCTGGGGGGAAAAAATGTTCTGAAAACGATTTCAACGATATTGGTAAAAAAAAAAAAATACCATTACAGTTATAGCAGGATTGGATGCCCCTGGTTTGTGTGAACCAATTCAGAGATCTAATTCAAAAGAAGCACATTATGAATCGGACCTCAATCTGTGTTTGTCAGATGGCACTATCAGGGTGGATTTGTGTGGTGACTGGTGCTTCCAGAGGAATTGGAAGAGGTATTGCCCTTCAGTTATCTGAGGCTGGCGCTACTGTCTACATCACTGGTCGACAGGAGAAAACTCTAAAGGAGACAGCAGCTGAGGTTTGGAAACTGACCATTGACTATCATTAATAACCCTGTTATTGTGCAAATGGGGAAGGAGATCTTAGTTTCATGCTTATTTTATTGTCATGGTGACAGGTGACAGAGAGAGGTGGCCGGTGTCTTCCTGTGGTCTGTGACTCAACTAAAGAGGATGAAATCAAGGAGCTGTTTCGACGTGTCCAGCGTGAACAAAATGGCAGGCTTGACATGTTGGTGAATAATGCTTATGCTGGGGTACAGGTCAGTTACATCTATGGTTTTTATTTCTGCATTTTTGATCTTAGATGCTTGATTTATCTTTAGTTTTGATTGTTTCATAAAATAACTTCTTTTTTTTTTATTGTTGTTGTGTTTGTCTCTGTATTAGGCTATTTTCGACAACATGAACAAGGATTTCTGGGATGTGGATCCAGATATTTGGGACACCATCAACAACACTGGACTCAGGTACAGATCACAATTCAGTACTATGCATGAAGATATGTATAAATTTGAAAATGTAATTTTTTTTTGTCACTTATTCAAGAAACAGACTAAAGTGCACCACTGTTCCAAAGTTTTTTTGTTTGTTTTTAAGTTTTTGAAAATTAGTATCTTATGCTCGTTTATTTGTTAAATACAATAAAACCATAATATTGTGACCTATTATTAAAATTTTAGATAACTGTTTGTTTTTTAATATATTTTTAAAAATATGACCGTATTAATTTCTTTTAAAAATCTTTGAGAAAAAAAAAGGTATTTTATGACAACTTGAAGGCAACGAGATACTTCAAGCAAAATAAAAAAATTAACTGATCTGGTTTCATTTTGAAAAAAATCAGGCCAAAATTAAGTTTGTTTTGAGTTCGCCATGAGTATATCAGGACATTTAGTACCAAATCATATCAAAATTTTACTTATTTAAAGCATGGCTGCACAATGAATTGAATCAAATTGAAAAATCATGATATGAAAAGATGGAACTAGATGCTGGGTCATTAAAAATATGCGTAACAATTAATTTGCTTAGTCCTTTCAGAGCCATATCAGAGATCATAGTCAGTCTTTTATTTATTTTTACAGGAGTCACTATTTCTGCTCAGTGTATGCTGCAAGGATGATGGTGGCTCGGGGAAAGGGCTTGATTGTGTTCATATCATCCATGGGTGGCATGCGATATCTCTTTAATGTATCCTATGGGGTCGGCAAGGCTGCAGTGAGTCAGTCCACACAACATTCTTTATTTGCAGTCCTTTTTAGTGTATCATATTTAAATGTCAGATTATTTCAGTTGCACAGAATGCGTTCTCAGTTAAAAAAAATTTGTTTAGTTTGACTATTCCTTCATTATTCCCTGAGCATTTATGTTTCATCTTTCTTTCGGTTCTTTTCTTCAGTGTGACAGAATGGCAGCGGACATGGCAGTAGAGCTGAAGAAGAAAGGTGTGGTTTCTGTCAGCCTCTGGCCAGGGGCAGTTCAGACTGAGTTAATTAATCAGTATATGTCTCAAGATGAGGCTCCACCAGGTTTTGATCCTAAAGTAAGCCAATTTTATTTGTCTCGGCTATTAATCAGTATTGGATTGAAGTTCATGTAAAATGGGAATGATCATGATAAATATAGCTTTCTAAATATTTGTTTACAATCTGTGTTTCTTAGTTCAAGGACGTTTTCAAAAATGGAGAGACGACAGAGCTTAGTGGACGATGCATAGTTGAGCTGGCCAAAGGTTGAATTATTATTTTTATTTTATTAATTAAATGAGCAGTTAAAGCTAACATGGTTATAAATTACAATCAAAGGCAAAGGTGAAATGGTGAAAAATGAATTACTTGGAGGCTCTTGAGGTTACTTTCTGTCTCTTGGTTGCAAACAGATAAAAGTCTGATGTCCATGACTGGGCAAGTGTTGATGACCTGTGACCTGGCTCGGCGTTATGGACTCAAGGATGTTGATGGTATGGTGATAGATGTTTATACTGGAGTGATGGTGCTTCTAGTTATGAACGAAGATGTATAGATTTACTGTAGATGTTCCAAAATTCTACAGTGTTGATTATGCACTTGTTTTTCCAGGCCGCAGTGTCGTGGACTACACCTCTCTGAAGTTCATCATTTCCCAAGTACCCTATGTGTCCTGGCTCTCCGTAATCACTCCTTCATTCATCAGAGTGCCTCGTGCCATGCTGAGTTTTGGCAGTGGCAAATTCTAACATGCCTCATTGCAGAGACAGTGCCTATTTTTATAATCCTGTCTTTTTTTATTGTTATTTCTAAAATTATTGTAATGTTCATCTATACAAATGAGTAAACGCTGAATAAAAATAGTAGCCAAGTATGGAAGAAACTTATAACAATTCATCAGCACATTACTGTCACAACCTGACGTTTTCCAAAACGATAAATAAAATAGTTTAACGCGAAAGAGAATAAATGTTATAAATGAATGTGTACTTGCTAAACAATTTATTGCAATAAATACTGACATTTTACTAGTCTTTTGTTGTATGTTTGATATGTTGCTCTTGAATGCTTAATTCTGACTGGTCAACTATAGCACTCAGCCCCACTAGGGCAATCTTACACGTTATACCTCTCTGTTCTCTACAAGTGTGCTTAATAATTTAAATCAGATCAATATTTAATGTGTTATTTAGTCATTAAATAAGTTGTTTTCCTGGACGATCAGCTGTATCAAATAAAAAAATTAGGCTATTTAACCTCAAATCAATAAGTAATGTCTATTAATGTATTTATGGGTAGCCATGTATTTGTAAAACCAGGCAAAATAAAAGGTGATCAGGGCCCCTATGTAAAGTGAAGGGCTCTTGTATTACTCTAAAGGGCTTTGTTTTACTAATTTGTGGATTAAATTCATTGATGTTTCCTGAACTCTAACTTTCAAAAAGTTAATCATAAAATATGTCTGATCAAAGAATAGTGATTTGCAGCCTTACCTGAAGACTCCTGAAACTTTTCATGTGGCACAATTCACATGGTAATCACATCCCAGATGGGAAGTACGTTCACGGGGCCAAGATTCAGCTGTGCTCCTCCTCCCATCCCTCTCCTTCCCGGATTGGACATGCACGAGCAACGCACCGTCGTTTCATGAGAAGAGGGGGCTGGTCCGAGAGTTTCCTGATCCTCTCTGTCTAGCCTCGGTCTGACCGGACAGGCGAAAAACACTTCGGGCTTTCCAGAACAAAAGCAACAACGGACAATACAGACCAGCTGAAGTGGCGTATCCACGTAAAACATTGAGAGGAATTGAAGCGGTGAGTTTGTATTCCACGCAAATCGCTATATCGTTTACATTTGTAAAGTTTTTAAAGCGTAGCTGAGACGGAATGAATGCTCTCGAAGCAGGTTATTGGACCCTGAAAGCCACGCGATGGGTCAGGCGATTTTGTTTAGCTTCGCGTCGTGTTCACGTTATTTGAAGCATTTGTTTTTAACGAGGTTCACCGGGGAATGTGTGATTAAGTGGGACACAACGGGAGTTTAGGTGCGTTTTTGAAGCGTGAGCGGATTCTGCGCCATGAAAGGGGTTGTGTACAATAAGTATTTTGGTATAAACCCTTGTTTATTGTAGAAGCATTCGGTTTATGATGGCCTTTACACCTGCTTACTGTTTGTTGGATGACTACATACTGTAGTGATCTCATCTCACATCCTACGACCTGCGTCAAAAGTTCCCTACGTAAGCTGATTATAATAGAGGCCATGGACAAACATCGGCCAATGACGCAATTTCCAACAAGTCTAACCAAGTTTTAGTCTAAACTGCATTGTATTTCTGTTTCATAGAGTGTATGTGTGATAGATCACCGTTTATGTCAAAAAAATATTAAAAATCTTTCTTACATAATTTAGTTATTATTTTAGACCATATTCATATTGAGTATCTTACATTTATGATTAAACATTTGAAAATGTATGAATTTATTAAGTGTCTTGCAAATACATTCGCATATTTGTAAATTGGACACTAGATGACAAAAGCTACTCTGACTTCAAGGGACTTTACGCTCAGTCCAGTCATTCCAAGTCATCATCTGATAAATGAGGTCACCACAGGCGGTCTGGAATTTATCCTGTCAAGTTCACATCCAACTTGTTTTGTGTATGACTGGACTGCTCATTCTGCTTGCGTGTAGTGGTAAATTGCCTAACATTGGCAAAACCTTTCCAATCAGTATTGCCTAATCCTGTGCTCACGTGGAGTACTGGCAAAAATCGGTTTCTGTGGTTCACAGTTCAGATTTCTTTTGGGCTTTTTTAAAATCATAGGGCTAAAACTTAGATTGTACTGTGTTGTTCGTTTAGAAATTGGAGACCATAAGCAGTTAAGGTGTTTTAGTCAGGACAAACACTGAGATATCATCTTGTCATGGTTAGACACAATGTTAAGGCTCAGACCAAGTAGAAGTTGACCAACGTGTGCTCTGTAGACTGCTCTGGGTAGGCAAATTGCAAAACTGGTAAACAAACCAGCTTCACAAAACGCACTAACTTTTGTGTCCTTTATTTAACCAAGACCGACTCCTACTATCCTTTCCCATCTGTTGGAAGGTTAAATGAATGTCTATATGGTTCTATGGTGTTAGGCAAACGGGGGAAGTGGACCATTACATGTGCTGGAAAGGGGCAAGGGAGCTGTGAAGGGCAGGGCCCCCATCTTTCTTTTGCCCCTTGCCAAAGTGGGGGTTGGGTGTGCATTGGTGTAGAGTATACGACAGGCTTTAATAAAAGGCTAATGTGTGGAAGAGAACGGCAGGGGGAAGGGGGTGACATCTGTCCTTCTTTCAACTTTGGAGAGGAAAGTCAATGGCTGGACTGTAGACTTGACCGTAAAGTTCCAGTTTAATGACTTTAAGGGAGTTTCATGAACGGTGTTTCTCAACTCGGTCTCTAGATATGCGTCAATAACGTCCGATTTCTTGAGGTTAAATTGGCTACATCTTGCAAATGATTTGAAAACTTCTGTTGTAGGTTCGACTTATCAAAGACTGACCAGAACCCCACCCATTAACCCCCTCCCCAAAGCATCATCCTAGCACACATCAGTCAACAACAACCCACCACCCCCCAGCATTCCAACCTCTTCACCTCTCACAATTCTGGCTTCCAAACAATCAGGATTTTAGCAGTTCACAAAAATGAATTGTTCAAGAAAAGGCAAAAAAAAATATGGGGGTAGTGCACTGTGCTGTGTGATGGTGCTTTTGAGGGCAAATGCAGTTTCTAATCTGGCCATTTCACAATGAATGTACAAAGTCACAATTTGGGCCTTGATTGCCTTTGTTCATCAATAAAGTGCTGCGCTGGTCAGCGTCTACCAGTCACACGCCCCAAGCAAGAAAAAATAACCAACTCTAATAACTACGAATCCAGATTATACTTGTATTCTGTTGTAATATATTATTTTCTATTTACCAAAACAAATTAAGAGGCTAATCTCATTCTACCATTAAATTATTTTTTTATTGCATTCTAAATTGTATTCATTGTCAATTGACTCAGTTTCTTTGTCATTCTTTCAGTCTGCGGCAATAGAGGTGTGACATCTCTGATGGCGACGCACACATACCATGCCTTGAAAGTTATCTCTCCCAGAGGGGTGACAACAAAAAGAGAAGACGGAAACCTCACAAGTCCACGGCTGCAAAAATCACCACACCACAATTTTGATGGAAAAGAACATGTAAGCCCCTCTAATCGCCGACCAAGAGAGAGCAATGGCAGTGCTGGAGTGAGCTTCAGCACTAATAATAACTCTGTAGTATGTCTTCCTTTGGTATCCGAAGGACTGAAGCTAGTGTGGACCCAGTCCGATCAAACACGTGAGCTGGATAGTGTCCCTGAACTTGTTCAGGCCTTCAACACTTTCCCCTATCCAACATCTCAAGAGGTCAGCACTCTTGCCCATGTCTGTGCTCTTCCCCTAGATAAGGTCAAAGTGTGGTTCATGGTGCAACGCATCAAGTATGGAATTAGCTGGGCATCGGAGGACATTGAAGAGACACGACTCAAACTATCTAGGCCAGGGCTAACAAGTGAAACTACACAAAAAGAGAGTACTATGAAGAGGAAAAATCCAATTGAGGATTTTAAAACTGAAGACCATGTAGAAGATCTAGTGCAAAGTCCACAAGTGCCTCACAAAAGACATAAAATTGAAAGCACAGAAATGGCAAAACTCTCTCCTGCTCCGGCACGTTTCCGTTCATCTCTCCCTCCTCCTCAGGATTCATACTACTACCGACAACCAATAGAAATGCCAGAAACACCTCAAGCAGCTACCCCGCCTACTTCTACAGAATCTCCTGTTGGATCTGAGCAGCCACGACATAGCCGCTACAAAAAGTCCAAAGCCCAGTTAGCTGCATTACGTAAGAGTTTTCTACAGGAGAACTGGCCTGATGAGACAGAGCTCCAACGCTTGCAAGAGGAGACAGGCTTAACACGTAATGAGATTCGAAAATGGTTTAGTGACAGTCGCTACCAGCTGCGAAATGGTAGGGGGTTGACAACATCCTTCCCTGCTACTCAAGGAGAAAAAAACGAACCCAACTGTAGCCTTTCATCTCAGTCTCAAGAGGTTCAGCCTCTTTCTCTCACTATTAAAAAAGAAACTACACAGCATGTTGACAATGAAGGCAAAGAACAGACCAAGCAAAGAACAGGATCGCGAAAGAATCGCCAGAAGGGCACTCAGTTTTTCCAGCTTTTCCTGTCTAACACTCTTGAGGCATTTGAAGAAGGAGCAATAGGAGCTGATGAGGAGAAATGCTCAGAGGAAAGTGAGATTCAGAATAATGATGAAGTCGGAAGTGAACAAGAAAGCGAGGGGCATTGTGTGACACCTCCAGAACCAGCTGCACCAACTTTATCTTCTTCATCCATCACCCCATCTAAAAAACACTCCGCTAGGTTGTCGAAATCTGGACGCTCGATTAAAGCAAGCGCTTTGAACAACTCCCTTAACTCCCTGGACAACTCTTCACCTTCTTCGGTATTAACAGTGGCTGGACGGCCAAGGAAAACAAAGGAGCAACTGACCATCCTAAAGGAATACTTCCAGAAATGTCCATGGCCAAAGAGTGACTTATACACACAGCTAGTGGAACTAACATCTTTGCCTCGTGCTGACATTATCCAGTGGTTTGGGGACACCCGTTATGCTGTAAAAAATGGCCATGTACGCTGGGTGCATGCTGACGTACGTGAACAAGTGCTTGCCGAGATAGCGTTGTTACAAAGTGGAGGGACTGCTGCCGATGCCAGTGGAACCCCAGGAAGTGAAGGCAACAGGAAACGTAAGTCACAAGGGAACAGCACAACAAAAATACAGAAGTCCACAACAGATGCTGTAGACATCAGTCCGTTGGAGCTGTATTATCAACAGACGGGACCATTGCAAGAGAAAGACCTTGACCATCTCTGTCGAAAGTCAAAAATGAGTTACCAACAGGTGAGAGACTGGTTTGCGTCTAAAGACAGTACCACACTGGACACAGAGCTCGCTGTTATTGATTAATATAAAGAAACCATTTGTGCTCATGTCTGTTAATCTGCTGTGAGTCCAGTAATTAGGCTAGACTCATTTGAAGGCACACTTCATGCAATGCCCTCTTTTCCATTTTGAAACAATAGCAATATGAAGTATTTTCTTCAACTGGCACTACATCACGTTACCTATCTTACGAGCAGTATTGAAAATGCTAAATTGCAATGTATTTTTGGTCTTTACCGACTATTTGACTGCATTCACTACTAAGTATTACCTTTGTTTTGCTATTACTGTTAGTAATCTTTTAGAGCCTTATTTGCTTTTTCTTAGTACTGACATGATGCTCAAACTGTTTTTTTTTTCCAGAAACTTTGGTTTATGTATTAGGTACTGTAGTTTAGATGTTTGGGCCAGAAATGTTAGCAAATGTGAGAGTTTGTTTCTGTTTAATTCATAGAAGATCCATATGGCGTTGTATGTTGATTCCCTCTTAAACAACTTAAACCTTAAGTTTACAACATTTTACCCCCTTCCAATGAACCAACATTCCGCACTTAGAGGTTTATGGATGCATCTTTCTAATCTTGCTACTTCATTCTGAATAAACATTTCATTTGAATACATCCCTACTGCAGATTTGTTCAGTGTCCAATGGAAAGACAACAAAAGTCATGTATTTTGCAAAATCTTGTGCCTTTTTTGTAAATTTGTGTTTGAGGGAGGCAAAATAAAACATGACCAATTATGCTTAACTCACTGTTGCATTCTGTGTAACTTTCCCTCTCAAGATTATCAAAGGTGTCTCCTCAAATGTGGTAATTATACCACATTTGAATTAAGCAAATGAGAGTATGAAATGGCTTGAACTGTAAATTTTTGACATTATTTGGAGTACAAATAAACTATATTTAGTATTAAACTAAGGTTTAAATTCAATCAGCGTTTCAATTATCAACAGTCACACAAATGTTGGTTGTGTGCTAAGGTCAAATCTGTACATTTTAGCATATTTAAAATGCTGTTATTTACAATAATGGCAGAGTTCTTGAAGATATTAATCTTTGCTTTGTTACATTGGGGGGGTTAGTTCATTGATTAATTTATTTCTGTGATCCTTGTAACTGAGCCAAGCTTACAAAAATCTTAATGTGTTGATTTTTCACATTTAACAGTTTTCTTTCAAATGCAAATAAATTTCTACTGTAAAAACTAAAGTGTTACATTTTGTTTATATGTATAATTTAAATTCTAGCAATAACCACATTCAAAAAATGAGACCGATTGTAAAACTGAGGGGCCAAAGTAAATTAAAAACATTTGTGATTCATATCAGTTTTATTTGTGTCAGCTTTAACTAAGCGTAAAATTAATTTTCAAATAAAAGAATGCCAATGTAATTTTGATTATATTGGCAATTTTGATTTTGAATATATATATGACAATTATATATTTGCTAATATTATGCAAATGATATCACCCATCTTTTGAGTGATTTAGCTGTATTAGTGATATAATAGCTTTCTAATGACATGTATTAGCAACAAATTATGTTATGGCCGTGGAGACTGGAGTGTAGGTCTAGCCAGAAGCTGGAACTGAAAGTTGTACGGAGTTGTATGTTGGGACCTAAAAATTATGAGAAGGGAAGACAGACAGTGCAACTTCATAGTGTAAAAACTTTCAATTTACAGCATTAAAAATGTTTAGTCTTGATAAATGCATAAAATGTTACCTTGTGGGAATGTTAACTGAGCTGGGTGTCCCTTTAAGATAAAAAGAGAACACAACCATACAATGAGTCTAAACAGTAGCGTGTCCACCTTGAATGACACCATGAATACTTTATGAAGTCAAATAATGATATCTGGCAGATATGATTAACAATGTCATTATTACATCACTTACTGAAACCATGTTCACGTACTGAACTCATGCTTGACATAGAGATGGATGACCCTGGGGGTGTCTAGAACAAATGAGACGTAAAACAGTCACACAAGGATTGCTTATCCTGATAACTGAATGTATTAAACTAAATAAACGATATGTTAACTCACTGTCATCCCGAGTCTGGAATGTCTAAACCTCTCCAAAGTGTCACCCGAACTTGCATGACAATCAGAATTGGATTATATTATTTGAGACAAGGCAAATGTACTGTATAAAAGCAATTGAGATGATAGTATGCAATCTACCTGAGCGCTCTAGAGCGAGGCGTGACTGGAAATGTAACGGTAAATGAAATGTGATAAGAACAAAATATAAAGAGCTTTATAGTGTTTATAATTGGTTTCTGTCTCAAACAAAACTTGCTACCTGGTGATGTGACAGCCACAGGAAGAATCATTCTCGGAGTTCCTCTGTAGAGAGAGAATATATTTTAAATGTTTATATTATATCATATTATAGCACATATCTATGCACATAGACAATTATCCGTATTTACCCATTAATCTGAAAACTTCCCGGAGATGTCTGTGTAAAGGGGAGAATAATTATCACATCTGAAGGCCCAACAGAAGTCAGAAGGCAAGTGATGGATGTGCAATAAGAAACTCTCACCCTCCTCTGAGAAAGCGGCTTCTTTAGTTCTTCATTCTCTTGTTTCAGCTCAGAGACTTGCCTTAAACAAAGCACAAGTAACTAAAAAGTCCCATTTTAAGTGCCGCTGCATATATCTCAGATCTAAGCCTCAAATTACCACCTGTTGCACTGATCTCTAACTTCTTTCAGCTTTTGTTCCAGTTTCTCAGACCTGCTTCTTAAGAAAGCGATGACTCGCTCCTTTTGCCTTTTCTGGAAAATATCAATCTAGTGAAGAAAAAACACATTTATTTAATTTATAAATTAAATCATCTCAGGGCTTGATGTCAGTGACGTTAATTTTGAGTACCAGAGTTCACAGCAAATGCTGATGTTTTTTTAGTCTTCCAAATGCAGTCGATTATAAATGAACTGAGACAAATGAAATGTATTTGTTAAGAAGAAAATGAGTGAGACCTGTGCAATATGTTCCAGTCGAGTCTGAATGAGTTTCAAAGGATCTTTGAAAAACATCTTTTCCTGAGGCTTCATCTTCACAAAATGAAAACAATATGTCAGAAACAGAGTTTGATTAGATTAGATTAAACTTTATTGTCATTACACAAGTACAGGTACAAGGCAACGAAATGCAGTTTAGGTCTAACCAGAAGTGCAATAGCAAATGCAGGATATATACAATGGTTGCATAAGTGCAGGATATGGATATGTACAAAATATATATAGAGATGGTTTTTACTATAACAGGATTTACAGGTAATATGTACAATGAATATAATATACAGATTTATATGACTATAAACAGCATTTACAGGTGAATATGAACCATGAATATAATGTATAAATGAATATTATAATTTAAAATGAATATAACAGGTGAATAATTTACTTCAATAATAATGCTTTTAACCAGAATGACAAATGCTCATAAATATTAAGACTTTGTAATGTTTTTTGTTTTTTATTCTAGGCTCTTACAGACAACTCCATCTGCTTCCATCCTCTTCCTAGTCAATTTGAGAAAACAAATCTGCACGATACAACTGTTTTCTGTATTTTAACATTTAAAAACAGCTTCTTAGTATATAAGCCTCCCTATATGTGATATATAATTGTGTGCTTCGTGAAAGTAGTAAATCAATGGCGACATTAACCCAACTTCAGGTATGACTTGAAAATACAAGATTGATACTTTTTCAGAGCCAAAACAGTGTATGAACATAACCGTATTTAGTACCCCGACCACTAGGCCCAGCTCCAAAATGAACCAGAGTTGAGCCGGCTGTGTGAATGTGCCCGAGATAATCTGGTTTCTCAGAACGGGTTGGACTCACCTGATCAGATATGTGAAGGTAGTTACAGGCTGCATGACAAACTCGGCACTGACCTTTAGAACAACACATTACACCATCTTAATTTACATTATCGTCGAAAAACACACCGAAATTCCCGAAAATTAACGTATTTCGGACTCACTTGTATTTACGCAGTTTTCACAAAATATATGGCCACAGCTGGACACAGCGAATCTTTTCCCTTCTCTTACAAAACAGTTGTTACAGTGAAACCAGTTCATTTTATCACTCTAAAAGACCATCTAAAGAAAGCTAAATATTATTAACGGCTGAAATTATTAACGAAAGAGCTGTGCGCGTCGTATTACTCAACACATACTCATGGGGTAGCAAACCGTCTAATACGTTATATAATCTGTCATACTATAAACTATTTCTATGAGTGGTATACTCAACTGAATTACATCCCTAAGTAAATCTCAAACTGGCGTCGAGTGAGCGTAGGCATTACGTCACTAAATGGCGCCAAAAAGAGAAATAAATCTTGCCTGTTAAGGGAAGGTAGAACATTTAGTTTTGAAACGCTTTGCTTTTTGTGCGAATGCATTAAAGGCTATGGTTTACATTTATATTCTACATAAGCACAACGTCACTGGTTTTAGTAATATATTCAGCAGGTTTTTCTTGTCCCAGACAGTCACACACACTAAAAACAGATACTTAAGGGGGAAGCTACAATATATGTTGATTTGGGTCCACTAACAAATGTTCACCATAGATAAAGAACAGCAGTCACTTTATAATAATTTTATTTTCTTCAAGAAACACAACAGTTGAACAGGCACAGGTATAGCGCTCCACCCTTAGGACGTCCAAAACAACTCCAGTGGCTTGGAGGCACCCACCTTAGGAAACAAACATGACAAGTCACATAATGGAATGGAGTAACAATAATAAATTATACAAACCTTGTCAATTCCACGCGGCATGACTCAGTCCTCAGTTTTCAGTAATAACAAGAGGCCCAATCACAGAAGTGAAGGTAGAGGAATCTGTAGATCATGCGGTCACTTTATGTCTGGTAGTAAAACGAATTAAACTACTCCTCACAAACATCTTAAATGTTCTATATTTTGTTTTAACTTTATGAAAGGATAATTTAATCATCGTTTATATTTTGAGCAAAAATGGGTAACATTCACCTGCGGTTATTTCTCTTTTCTGTCTTCCTTGACAACTAGTGTCACAGCAGCTGCAGAGAGAACTCTGGGATGGATCATCAAGCAACACCCACCTGCAAAAACAAAGAACTTACACTTTCTTTTTGCCTACTGGCACCTATGGTTTCATGAAGAAATTTTTACTTCCATGCAAAATTTCCATTCTTTAAATCATGTTCACAAAAAAAATGGTTAGTTTAAGAACTGCACAATGGAAAGTGAAAATTGTGGATGAAAAACTGCACAATGAAAAATTGTGGATTCTTTGGGGAATCCACAATTGTTGTATGGCACCACTGTAAAGGCCACATATATAAAAGTGTTGTTTTTGGTAAAACACAAAAGTTTATTTGCCATTAAATTACCATACCGTGAGCTGTTCCGGTCATATTGACAAGCTTTCTTGCCATCATTTAAGTCACTTGGGTCCCATGCCACAAGCCTGCATTGCAGGTAGACCTGATAGTGCAAACGATAAAAAGAAAATCAGACAAGCCCAACATAGACAAGCCCAACACAGACAAGCCTAACTTGCATCTTCTCCGTTGGCAAACTTGAAAGCCAGAAGACTTAGCCTGATCTCTGACAATTTGTTTCTTGGCAGAAACTTGGAGTTTGTATTTTTGCTGTCTACCAGACACCTTAAAAAAAGAAAAGGTAATTGCACAGTAACCAATTTTAGAAAGTAATAAGACCAAGAACTGTGCTAATCATTCCACTACTATGAAATTGCACCTACCCCTTATTGGTAATGAGTGGGTGAATATGAGAATCTGGGCCCAATTCTGGTGTTGTGGAGGCAACACATTCATCCATGAGCAGTATTAATGGCTGATGGACATTCTGGTCAACTGAAGCAGCAATTGGGATTGTTGAGCCTAGTGAGAACGTTGTGGTTGTGGCCACACCACTAAAGTCATCTATAATCAGAAAGTTAGTTGTAAGATAATTGTAGATTCAAGAAGAAAGTCAAGAAGGTTTCATTACAAGTACATACATACCCTTCATGAGAACCATACTAAAGGACAGATTTCCCTGGCCATTTGTATGAAACAGCACAGGATCATACCCAGGTGACACCCAGTTTTCTGGCCTGAGAAAAGGGCAGCAGTTTTGAGCTACATTGATCACAGAAGGTCTTCAAGCAGCAAAGACAGATTAAAACGGAACATGAGGTCACCTTTCATATTTACAGACCACAGGGTAATAAATTGGTGTAGTTTTTGGCAAAGCTGTAGAAGTGATCTCAGTCTCATATACAAGCTCGTTGATTGTCACCTAGGGGGAAGAGATTGAAAAGAGACTAATGAACAGATCAAGTATTTTATATAGACTATGCATTGCCATTTCAATACACTAAAATTTATGAAACCCCCTTTCCCCCCCACTCACACCATTGCTAAAGCAAATATACACAAATGTTGTTGCTTCTGTCAGCACTGCAAAGACACTTATCACCGTCATCTTTGTGTCACAGGTACTTTTTACATGTACAGAGGTCTTCAAAAAGTTACGATTTGAATATGGCCCAATGAATTCCTTAGAGAATGTTTGTTCCTCTAGTTATTAACCAACAACCCAGTGGTCCATACTTCCAAACACACAAGAAAATCAAGTAGCAAATCAGCCATCCTTAACGGTTAAATGATAGCAAGAAAGTTCTGCATTGAACTTACCATCCTCCTAACATCACAAGCCTCAAATTCAGCATAAAACACTGCTTCGGACTTGTGAGGTTTTACAGAAACCTGGGTTGGAGAGCAGCCACCCAGGCGGAGAAGGCTTGGATCAACTTGAGAGTTTTCTTCAATCCATCGAACAGACATAGAGTTTTTTCCACAGTCTACAGTAATTGCTAAAGGTAGGGGAATTTGGAAACCATTTTAGAATCAGTATACGAAATTCAGCAATAATGAGCAGCATTTGATATCAAAATTCTTTATATACTAGCCTCATATTACCTGCTTGTGCCACGAAGAAACCATACATATTTAAAAAAACTACAGGTATAAAAAAGTAAGCCATGTTGACAATATGTTGTTACATGTTCCGAGGAAACATTTTATGCACTTTGATTGATAGCTAATATAATTAAAAGATTACTATCTAAAACACATTGTCCAAATGAGCTTAATGAACAGCAGCTGCTAATGCTTTAGCTCTAATCACATAAAATGTGGCAAATATTGCAAGTGTAGTGTTCAAGGGATGAGTACAAAATTAAATCTTTTCAAATGTATAGAAACTGGAAGAATGTGGTGTTGATTACAAAACAAGTGGGTTGGTTTTATAATGGTGGTATTCATTCCAGTTGTGTATTATATAAGGGTTTTTCATGCCAACTTTAATTCGAACCAACCAAGTAGCATTTTTAAAATTTCTGGCAATGTTTGCAAAGAAGGGTCCACCAGAGTCCACCGCAGAGTCCACAGAAGAGCTGCTTCCATCATCAAAGACCCCTCCCACCCCCAACATGGACTGTTCACACTTCTACCCTCAGGACGGAGGTACAGAAGTGTGAAATCCAGGACTGCCAGACTGAAGAACTCTTTCTTTCCCTCTGCCATAAGACTCCTAAACAGCAGATAGGAGTCTACAATCACATCACATGAACAATTTGTTTACATACTGCACTACCCTCACTTTACACTATAAGAACTGCACTACCTCACTTTACACTATCAGGACTGCACTACCTCACTTTACACTATCAGGACTGCACTACCTCACTTTACACTATCAGGACTGCACTACCTCACTTTACTACTTTACTCTTGCCCTTTTACATTTTGTATATATACACATATATCTGCTCTTTTATAATCTATATATTTATCTTATTTTTATTTTACTTGTGTGTTACCTGTGCGACATTTACTGTGGACGGCAAAGTAAGCATTTCATTGTACAGGGAAACATGCTTTCTGTCTGTACACATGACAATAAACACTTTGAAATCTTCAAATCAAAGTCAAATATGGCAATTTTTTAGCACTAGTGTTAGCCACCATTTGAAATTGATCACAAGGGGAATGGCAAAACATTTTTTTTAATAAGCTCAAGGATTATCTGCTTACTGTGGCTTTATACATATTTTTCCACATCTTATCATATTTGCACAATTACTGCAGTTTCACAAGGCAGATACTTCAAGTTCCTCAAGGAGTTTTAATATTACCTTAATTCATGCTATAGTTTTCTCCCTTAGCTGGAATAACCAATTTAATAATATATCAGAGAAATATTGAACCAATTTATTAAGATAAAACTAATGCAACACCACTTCCCTTATTTTGGACAAAAGAACAGTGAGAAAGTGTCAAATACAGACTCAAATAATGGTTCATAGTCTTTTAATGAACAAGAGAAGGGGCAAAACATTTTTTTACTTTATCCCCTCTTAAGGACCATGAATCAAACAACTAAAGAAAGTTAGTTTACTGTATATATTACTGTGCTGAATAAATAACCATTGTGTACAGAGTAAACCCCGCTGGCCTGTCAAATTCACTGCGTCACCAAACAGCCACTCAGCCAACCAACGGAGAGAGAACAACCCCCTCCCCCAAGTATTAAACAATTTTAAGAATATAATTTACAAATCTTTCTAGGAGACAAAAAAAAAAATCCATTGGCACAAAGGAGTAAAATCATGCTGAATCTTCAGTAATTGTCAAAGGTCCCAACACAGACTTTAGAACCAGTCCTCGAGGTCCTGTAATCCCAACACATTGCATTTTAACTTTACAGGTTAGCAATATTTAACATGATTAGTTATGTCTTTTTTATTTACCGGAATCAGCATCTCTCTTTCCACGAACTCCACATGTTGAATCACAGCATTGACAAAGAGAACTCTGAAATGGGTCATCTAAAAGCTCCCATCTGTTAATGAAAGTCATGAAGGTCCCATGAATCATTTCAACATTGAGGAGTCTTAAGAATACACAAAATACACTTACTCTCCTTTGGCTTGATTATAATTGCATGCCTTCTTCACGTCGCTGAAGTTGTCAGGATCCCATGCAATTAATTTGCAATGGATATAGATCTGCGGGTGGGAGAAAACAGGCAGCAACAATCTCAGGTTTCATAACTTGCCATACTCCTATGAAGAGACTCCCTCACCTCTTGCCCCACAGCAAATCTGAATGCTTGAAGGTGAAGCAGGATTGATGAGGAGTGATATCTTGGTAAAAATCTGGAAAAACTTGTCTTACCAGCCACAAGACACCTATGATGGGTTTATATCAATAATTAAAAAAAAAAAGATATGGCCACTAAATTGCATCTAACTTTGTGTACTATAATGTACTAAATAATGGAAGTTTTAAAATAAAACATATGCATACCCTTTATTGGTGATGAGAGGGTATATAGCAGTATCATGTCTGATTTCAAGGGTTGTAGAGGCTACACATTCCTCCAGAAGCAACATTAGTGGCTGATGGGCTTGCTGGTTAACACCAGCCCAAATGGGGATAAAAGAGCCAAGCGGAAAGACACTTGATTCTGCAGGGCCACTGAAATCAGCTGGAGAGAAGATGATAGGAAAGTTATTGTTAGATCAAGAAAAAAAAAACTAAAACAAGATCAGCATACATACAATTGAGAACTGCCATGTGAAAGCCCAGCTCTCCATGACCTTGTATAGAACCAGTAGAAAAGCCATTGGTGGCAGGGGTCAAACCCTTTGGCCTGAAGACAGAAACAGAATTATTGCACATCGTCGATGGAAACAATTTGGGTCCTGGTAAATACATAGTTGTGATGTTACCTGTCAGTCACACATCTGATCGGATAGGTGAAAGAAGGAGGGTTGGGCTTTGGCAATGGATTATAGGTTAGCTTGTTCTCATACACAAAGTATTTCCATGTAGCCTAATTGGAAGGAAGGGGGTGAAAAAAAACCCTCTTAAATCACCATATTTTCAGGATTTTGTGATCTCGAAAATCCTAAAGTGAACTTACCGTCCGTCTAAAGCCACACTGACTAAGCGGATAGAAAAATTCTGCTTCTGCTTCATTAGATTCATTTACAAACTCTGAAGCAGAGCAGCTACCCAAGAAAAGTCGAGAAGGATTTCTAACCATCAATTTGTCCACTTTCCACTTAATATGAACAGACTCTTCCGTACATGTAACTTGGATATCTACAGAAAATGAGAGAGAAAGTTCCTTTAGTGTATACCTCAAAGTTGAAGTCAAATAACTGTTTTCCGTGTTTGGATCCTGGTCTCAAAGCATGTTACTAGTAAGTAGACCGTCTAGGATCAGCCACAAACAAACTTTCTGCTCGTCAAAATATGGTGCTTAGTCAATCAGCTAATAATCAGCTACTCAGTTCTAAAACTGGATTCGTTAAGATGTTAGGTTACATGTTAAGAACATGCATATTATTCTGCATAAGTCTCTTTTTCTGGTGCCATAAAAAGTTACCATTGTTACTATCTTCAGAAGTCTCAAATCCTGTGGCTACTGCAAAAACAAAAACCAATTGCCAAAGGAAATTCATGATCAGTGAGTGCAGGCGAGCTAGATGCAAACCAAAAAGAGCCAAATGCTGCTACTTCGTTAGTTTAAATCAGTCAATTATTTTAAATCAGTAATTTACAGCAGCTGACACCTGATGTGGGAGGGGAAAAAATAACAAGCATTGAGTACCTAAATGGAACGTATGATACTTTATATTTGCATCATAATTAGTTCTAACTAGCTACAATTCTGTACGTACTTTTAGAGTTTAGGGTTTTATTGAGTGTTTATTTCGTTGGATACAACAAAACGTACGAAAAGCGGAACTATCACTATAGTTGCACAAACCTACCCGGAGTTTATTTCGGATACACGGGAATTCAGATTTTATTTCCGTAGAAGCGGTTTATTTGTTAATTTGCATTAGGTTTTCTTAACCATTAATACTGTTTAAAATATCTGATCGTCTTGTTTCTGTTCAACTTGAATGAGTTAAAATCCCTCAATATGTTGATTAAAGTTAAGGTGAGTGATTTCTGTCATAGCTTTTAGCCTTTGCTATGTGAGTTTCAATAATCTATTTTAACCTGCTTTATGCTTTCCAGTATTAATAACATGCGGAGACTGTTTAAACCGGATTGATTTGGTTTGAAATTGTAACTAAAAATTGCAGAATATTTTCTAGATTTATTATTGAAGTGATTCAGATGGATAATTTATATCATCATGCGTCTCAGACACTCACAGGCAAAGAAATAGAAATTGACATCGAGCCTACAGACAAGGTATGATAATTATTGTTCTTAAAATGTGAGTGTTTTGTTTTTTTGTGTGTGTATCTGGAAGTATTTAGAAATCACTTCTGCGTTTTTTGTTTAAATGAAGGTGGAAAGAATCAAAGAGAGGGTCGAAGAAAAGGAGGGGATCCCACCACAACAGCAGAGACTCATTTACAGTGGAAAACAGATGTAAAGTTTCCAAGTAATAGTAATTCTGAAGTGAAAATAATGAAGTGATCATGCTGTTCTCATTTGTCTTTCTTAATTTCAGGAATGATGAGAAGACTGCTGCAGACTACAAGATTCAGGGAGGATCTGTCTTGCATTTAGTTCTGGCCCTCAGAGGAGGGGAAAACCTGCACTAGCCCTGCAATCACGCAGTCTTTCCTCTAATCTATACTTTTATGCTTGTAAATAGTAGAAATCAGTGTTCTCATGTACATCTAAATGCACAGCTGATTTGCCAAGTGGCTCTGGTGTTCGAAGCCACAAGTGGACATGGCTTTGCATACATCATTTAAGTCATGTTAATGATAACATTCATGCGTTTAGTTCACATTGACAGTATACACATTTTTGCAGGTTAAGCACAGTTATGTTTTAAGTGACACTGCTCCCTTATAAGGGCTCATAAACAAGTTTGCATTATCCCTTGTTATTTTAAATTATTCTCATCCAGATCTTGATCATCTTTTAAGACATATTGTTTCCTAAAATCATTTTCCTTAAACTAATTTCTTGAATACAGTGCATTATACCATATATATGTTTTATTGTATTGTGTTTAGAGGAATAAACATATTGGACAATTGATGTGGTATAAGAAACATGAATAGGACATTATAAATATGTGAGATGGTAAGTTCACATTTACGATCAATAAAATTATACTAATAATAATGTTCCAGGAACATCCTGAGCTTAGAGAAGAAAAATTGTAAATGGCAAAATGATGAGAGGCTTGATAGTAACAGTAAGGCAATTGGAGCTCAATATCACAGCTAATGTTAATTCCTAGAAAGTATGAGGATTTAGGAGACATGAATGATATCTGTAACTCAAGTTCTTTAGCGACTGTGCATAAAGGAGATTATCTAACGACAGCATATGTTAGTTTGACTGTTCACTCTTGTGCAGTAATTACAGCACAACAAACCACACTTTGTTTTAGACAATTCAAACCAAGATAACACTTCATAAACACCTGTTGCATCAAATCTGTGCCGTGAGGGCATTCAGTCTATAA
The DNA here is from genome assembly GCA_037043235.1 of Rhodeus uyekii. Classification (NCBI taxonomy): domain Eukaryota; kingdom Metazoa; phylum Chordata; class Actinopteri; order Cypriniformes; family Acheilognathidae; genus Rhodeus; species Rhodeus uyekii. The sequence goes on from JAWRVZ010000035.1 coordinate 1,989,265, forward strand.
TACAAATGCTGACAGACAGCTGCCTTTTCTGTAGATTTCCATCTCAATGGGGAAAGACAATCGTGGAGATTCCAGACTTGTGCAGGCTGGTCACAAGGGGCTGATTGATGGCTGACAGTTCCAGGCCAGACTGGGAAAGGAGTCAATTTGTACTGTATCCTGATGCATAGCACCCTGATTTGAGTAAGACACTCGAACCCGCATCTTTAGGCTGACCTATAGGAGGAAAATAAAAGTATATTAAACTTATATAGCACTGATAAATTAAATGAGAAATCGAGTTGCACAAAACTAAAGGAGGATGGACTTGCCTTATTGGGGTTGTTGAGTAAAACAGTCTGTGTGACTTGACCAAGGCCGTGTGCTGGAATCACATTACCACTCGGAGCTTTCATCTGCAGCTGAACACTCTTGGAAAAAACAATAATATTGTATCTGACAAATGTATACAGTAATTTCTTTCACTGAAAATAATTTCAAACTTATTGTGGATGTAATGTGGAGAAGAATCACATTTATCATTTCTGTGCCACAAAATGCATTCAACGACTCCTTTGAAATAACAGCATAAAACAAAACAGCAATTTTCTACATTTCTACAGAAAATACCATATATTCAATACTAAATCAAAACACCAACACAAGTGTTCAATTTCATTACCATTGCCAAAAGAGGACAATTCTATCTTGTAATGCAAAAATGTACCATGTAACGTATACTGGAGTAAAATCTAAACCGTAGAGAGCCGTCACTCTTGTTTTGTAAAGACATTTTACAGGAAAAAAAAACATTGTGCGATGCTATTTGTGGTTAGAGTTTTCTTAGGTCATTCTTTTATAAATAAAGTGTGTGTTTTTGTTTGATGAAACCTTTGCTAGTGTTATGGAAGATTGACTTGATTTGAGACATTTATGAAGTGTTGTTGTAGTTTTAGTGCATTTTAATGTAAAACTGCTGTGCCAAGCTGAAAATTGGTACGGAAAACTGCAATAGGCATTGACAAATGGGTCCTAAAAAACTAAATCTTCTAGATTCACCAGCCATTTTTTGTAACAACGGGTAAGTAGTTGTTACAAAAAGTTATTACACTCCAGTACAAAAGCTTATATTATAGAAGACTGTTAACAAATAGGTTTATAGTGAATTCTCAAATATTTCTGCTAAGTTCAGCATGTTGCATAAAGCAAAACGAGCACCAAGCTGCTTACGTGAAGTGTGTGAAAAGTTGAAATGAAAATCTGCTGCTTGTGTGTACAAAAACAGCAGGTGGCGTAGGTACAGACCTTCGGTACCGCTGCTTGAAGAGTGAAGTTGGTGATGTCACTCGGATTGGAGTTAGAGGCAATAAGGGTGACCGTGATGTCAGTTTCTGTCTGTTTATCACACTGGATCTTCAGGCTCAATCCATTCTTCTCATACGCCGTCACAGTGGCAGGAACTACATTCAAACACAATGTGTGTAAATTTCACAATTAAAAATATTTTAATACATTTTAAAATTGGAGTAATAGCGCTGCTGTATATTACTGGAATAAATGCAAATCAGTCTTCAGTGTCACATGATCCTTCAGAAATCACTCTAATACACTGATTTGTTGCCATTATAATTGTTGAAAACACTTAATTTTTGGTGGAAACTGATTTTTTCTCTTTTCAGGATTCTTATTTAAAATAATTAAAAGACTGACACCAAAATTTAAATGGTAATGCGTTTTTTAAAAGGTCAAACGCAAATCATCAGTGATTCAGGTGTCCATGTTCTCACCTGGTGTCGGCTCCAGTCCTCCCAGCAGGTCAAGAAGATCGGCACTAGAGGTATTTGTTGGAGTGCTGGTTAGGGCAGGGTTGGGCTGAAGAGGTGTATCGGTCCCACCCAGGAGATCCAGAAGGTCAGACACCTTTTAACAAAAGTATAAATACTAAAAAATGGTGTATCCATTCTTTAACAATTCAGTGTTTAAATACAACATAATATAATAATTACCTGGCTTGCTGGTTCTGAGAGCAAACCTGCCTCAACTGGCTTGGGTTTGGATGGGTCAGGCTCCTTAATCTCTCCTAATGCGTCTCCATTAGTGTGTCCAGGTGAGTTCTTATCCATCACAGGCATTCTTTCCAACACTGCAGCTCTGACAGGAAAGCAGCGATGACCGTGATTAAGAACTGCTTAAGAGTTACACCACTCGTGCATGATCTCAGGGTTAAAAACAGCTAATAAAGCACACCGCCCTACCTCATGTGGTCATATTTCTTGAAGAGTGCATTATATTCGACCGCTCTCTGCTGAAGTTCCAGGTCAATGCAGCTGCCGTAAATACTGACAACACTTCTGATTCGGCTGATTGAGAGAAAAATAGAAAGATGAAAAAGATACAAGACAAAACAGGCTAGCTCAAACAGTAGAGCATTGGTGCTTACAACGCCAAGAAGATGGGTTTGATTCCCAGGGAAAGCAAGAACTGATTAGAAAGTCAATGTGTCCCTTGAATACAATGCAAGTCGCTTTGGATAAAAGCCTAAAAATGAATAAATGTATCAGTACCATAATGGTTATCAGCCGAAATTATATATATTTTTAAATTACAATAGTTATTTTCTATTTTTAAAATTTCTCCTATTTTTAGGGTACATTTACTGTCATATAATGCTTACAGTTAATCTGGAAAAAAAACACATATGTGAATAACACTGTTAAATGTAATCTTTAGATAATCTCTAAATATCCTTTTTTTATACTGCGTGTTGTATTCTTGTGATGCCTAAACTCAATTGTGGCATTTAAAATGACTTGAATTTAGTTTCCAGTGTTTTAATCCATTTAGAAAAAAATACTGTTGAATTATACAAATACTTCTTTCATATTTTCTCATTCAATTCATTGTGCATTTTTGCCAGTATTTCATAATAACGTTTCTCACTCGACATTGTCGGTGATACGAGTGCTCAGCTTCATGGTAGCAGTGAGTGCGAAGCCTCTGGTTGCTGGTGATGACATGTGAGACTGCAGAACTGTTTCCAAGGCCTCCAGGACGTCATCTTCTGTAACCTAATGACAGAAATGGCCCATAACACAATTTAGTCACTTCGTTTTAAATGATGTGCAAAACTACATATTTTCAAAATTGACTACCTGGTTAAGGATAAAACTTATATTACAAGTATAATTATTGCCCTGAAGGGTTGCTGTTAAAGGGATAGTTCACCCAGAAATGAAAAATCTGTAATTTACTCCTTGTTCCTGTATGAAATTCTTTCTTCTTACCACACTGCTAATGAGCGCCATTGACTTTCTATTTTTGCTATTTTATTTTTTCATACTATGGAAGTCAATGGGGCTCATCAACTGTCTGGTTACTGACATTCTTCAAAATATCACATTTTGTGTTCAGCAGAAGAAAGAAATTCATACAGGATAGGAAAAACCTGAGGGTTAACTATCCTTTTAAAGTTAGAAAACTGTTAAACTTTAAACACAAAAGTACAGCATGCTAATCTAGTGAAATATCATAACCTATCCCTACCACAATAATGAATAAGCATATTCATGTTTAAATGGTATTTACATGATACTCCAAGTACTAAAAAAAAAAAAACATTTGTGCTACCGTGGTACTTGTAAAAGTATAAATTAAAAAAAACTTTGGATACCTTCTTGTTAGTGAGTTGCAACATAAAATACACTGTGTCAATTTACATGTCAGATACACATTGATCTAGATCCATATTGTCACTGATTAGAGCACTATATGTGCTTCTGCTGGAATATACCACCATTATATTTCTGTTTACCTGCACAGGCTCAATCTCCTCACACTCTCCTTTCAACAGCAGGTCTCCATACTCCCCTATACACCAGCACGCAACTTGGACCAAGGATTGCTATGAAAACAAATGGTCTATTACACACAAATGGGCACGTATGAACAAAAACCAAAACCAAAACTTGAACAACCATGGGACTGTTCACACATGACACATTCTGCATTCAAAATATCTACTCAAAAAAAAAAGAAAAAAAAAATTTTGTTCATTGCCCTGAGATGGTCAATGGCCAAAAACAGAATGGACATGTTTGTAAGAAACAAGAAAGAATCTTGTGTGGAAGGCCACTAATGTATGTGTAATATTGTCTATAGGCCAAAACATTTTTATTTCACTGCACTGCTTCTCCATTTTTTATTATGTGAACACGCTCTAGATGCACTTGCATCTTAAAATAAGTTGTTTTAAAAAATTGTCTCCAGGCCTTGCATTTTATTTGTTACACTGACCTGTGCCTTACATTTTAACAGCAAAAACTTGACCAGTGTGAATGGCCCCTTACAAGCAAAAACACGTCCTTACCTGTGAAATATCTTTTACAAGCGCTCTATAGAGCTTGTGAACAGTGTAACAGTGGAGCTCAGATGCTGTAGTGATGAGTTGAATTAGGTTGGGCACAGTCTCATCTCTAACATCGCCCCCTGCCTGAAAGAGAAGTACAACATTTAAAACTTAATACGGTGGAAAAGAGACAGTAGTTCACCTAATTCATTCTAACACAGTATCAATTTCTTTTTTGTGAGTTTTAGGAGATTCCTTTCCATCAGTTCCTAACACAAAGCTATCTTATGGCTTCAAGAGTTATTATTTTTCAAGCTTTTCATAAAAATAAAAGCCCATTTACATTCATTGCACGGAAAAGCTCCCAAACATTGCGCATAAGATTTCCTGTTGTGCTCCCAAAAGAAATAAAATAATACTGTGTTGAAATGGGTGAGAACTTTTTTATATACTGAATGTCATTGACCTTTTGTCATACACTAGGAGAAATGGAACTCTTTTAGTTGTGTAGTAGTGGCTATTTACCGTAGTGAGCACATGCAGGATGGTATCAATGTGCCAGCGCTTAGAAGGGGAATACCTGACCAAGACACACAAAGACAAAGTCCTGCTCAGTGCTTGTGACTTGCCACATACACAAAGATAGACACATTAATGCAGAAAAAAAAACACAGATTCCTCCACATGACATGTTTTAGAAGGGTTAGCCATTGATTGCTAAGCTGAGACATCACTATAGCAAAGACTGAGCTCATGAATATTAATTAGCTCAAAAAGACATTGCCAGTTAATCTTCATGGTCCAGCTGCCTAATTAATATTTACAAGCTAAACCTTAACCTTGGTACTTTTTATAGACTGATGTGTACAGATGTTTGCATATTAATTCATAATTGATCTGGGGAGCACATCTGTGGTTGAGTTTAACAATTTACCCTGGAGAGGAGTAAAAACTAAATTTATAAAATAAAATGTAAACAATTAAAAATGTCACCAACACATTTTTTTACTCAATTCACATGCTCAAATAAATATAACACTGTATTTGATAAACATTTGCCTGTCAGAGTACATAAATGTAAAGTTTAAAGTAAAAAAAAAAAGATTTTTTGTAAATACGTAGAGATTTAGCACCACACTTTTTCTAATATCCTTAGCCACCTCTCTACGTTACATAGAGAGGTAAGCTATATATCTTAATGTTAAATGACGGGGATGGGCATTAAACATCGGCATGTCTTACAGAAACCAACTTTGACATTGACTTGTACGAGTGAGGTATGTAAAAAGGAGTACTTTCTTAGATTTGAGATATATAATAGGAAAGATACACTTGACAAATGAACGGGGCTGAGCCACAGCCACACAGACATAATGGATGAAACTAACAGGTAGATATGAAGAACAAAGGACTGATGATACCTTTCAGCAGCATTGAAGATGCCAGAAGCAGTTTGAGATCGAAGCTCTATGGGACAGGTTGAAAGAAAAATGAGGAGCTCCTTCATCATTGAACGAATGTTCACAGCCGACACAAGGGCAAGCGACAGTTCTAATGCACGACTGTGGAAGAAAAAGTGCAGGATGAATAACTAATTATACATCTGTATTGTCTATATGCATTCTCTGCTTTTTAAATAATTAATGGTACCGTTTCACAGAGGTGTCTTGATCTTTCAGGCAGTCCACAATGGTGCCTCTATGCCGCTGTACTGCATTGTGGTCTGTCTGCACTATCTTCTGGAGTGATGTCATTGATATGTAGCTGTTATAGATGAGAGACAGACAATAAGCATGTTTTGGCAAGAGTAATTCAAAAATTGAATTCTAACCAAAAACATTGTGGTCTACTGCAAGTATAAAAAAATAAAAATACAAAGAAACTGAATATCTGCAGACACTATAGAATAGACTAAAATGAACGAAACTACCATTTCAAAGGTTTGGGGTCTGTAAGAGTTTTTACTGTCATAAAGGTTGCAGAAAAAAACAAAACAATATTATAACAATTTCAAATAATTGTTTTCTAATTTTATACATTTTAAAATGCAGATTACACCTGTGAAGGAACTTTATCAGTCATTACTCGAGTCACATAATCCTTCAGAAATCAGTATTATCAATGTTGAAGACAGTTGTACTTGCTGACCCAAAACTTTTGAAACTACTAGAACAAGAAAAACAGGCTAACCCTGACAGTTTCTGTTTAAGAAAATCTGAGTACTCAACTCAAATATGAATTGAAAGCAGTGGGTAATCAGGTCACAGTAGGAAAGCACCAAAATAAGTATGTGGTGGTGTTATAAAGAAATAAAATAAATAAATTAGATCTTCTGTGATTAGATGAAGAAATTCAATGCAAGTATTAAAAAAAAAAGAAACTTACCGAATATTCCTGTCATTATTAAGCAGAAACCTCCCCAGAATATTCACAGCTAACACCTTAAAAGACATACATTTTATACATTTAATGATCTGAAATAAACTACAGGAACAACATATTCCCATACTCCCGTTTAAACCAACCAAACATAAAACTATATGAAGCATGACCAACCCTAAGCCCACTCTCTGAGTTGATGTCCATGATAGTTAGGACTGTTTCATAGAGCACAGCGCTGCCTGCGGTCTTACTGCTGTCTGTATTTGTAGCCACCTATGCATCAAAATCAAGCATTATAAACTCTGCTTTAAATATACATAACTAATCTGATTAACTGGATTTGTTCTGTTGTACCTGTGCCAACAAGTCATTCATGGCATCACTAGCGGTGTCATTATTGTGACCTAGGATTCTTAGCAGTCTAAGGATGCGCACCTGAGAGAAAGAAATAGACCAATCAAGTCATAATATTCAGTCCAGTCCAGTGTAATGTAGAAAGCATGTTGTAGTGACATTAAGCTTGACTGTAGCGAACAAACCTGCAGAAAGGGGTCGCTGATACCAGCGACATTGTGCTCTGGAGAATAACTGGATGTCACAAGACCTTTCATGATCTGAACCAGCTCAGGAACAGCCTAATGGAATTAAGCAAAAATAAGCAGAATAAGCAAAAATAAGCAGTCTGTATAACTGAATTATTACAGTAAACGTTTTGGTGAAAATTGACAAGAGTTACCTTACGGAACTGTTCGAGTGTGTCAGGATTTCGCTGACATAATTCAGTGATAAGAACTACAGCCCCATGCAAAACCCCTGTGCAAACAGAGAGCCAGTTACAAAATGTTTTTTGTGAAAATATATGTTTTAAAAAGAAACTAAGTAGCTAACCATGGTTCTTCTCAGACAAAAGAGACCTTGCTGCAGGAATAAACAGCTCTGCAAGCTCTGGGACCTTTCTTATTATGTGGACGGCACACAGCGTGGCCTAAAGCGGTAATCAACAGTACACAGAAAAAAAACTAAACAATTTAGCAGGATTGTGACCTAATGTCATGATTGTAAACTAACAACATCACAATTCAGCCTTCTGTACTTCATGATAAAATATCCAATCCATGATAAAAGTATGCACTCATAACTGAAAACCTTTTCTGGTAAAACAAAGGGACATTGATTATATATTTACATTTTTTTAAACAAAATAATTGCTAGGGACAATTCAGCAAACGTTGGATATTGGTAGCTACAAATTTTCTTTCTTAAACTAGACTTACTTTTTTTATGGACATAACATGTCATGAACTAACCTTTTTTTTGATATAGCAATTAGAGGCCCTGAGGAGCCGCTCGATCTCTGGTGCCAGGTCTCGACACATCTCAGCTGAACCCATGCAGGCCAGAGTGCAAAGAGCCAGAGACTGAACATACTGACTGCTGTGGGAAAGGTCACTGTAAAGAGATTAAAAAAAAGGCCAGACAGACTAATGATTTAAAACTGGAATTACATTTTACCAGCAATCCATGATTCATTAAACTACACTTCAAATGTTTGGGGTAGATAAGTTGAAAGACATCTCTTATGCTCACCCAGGCTGCATTTCTATGTGTAGTGTAATATATACACACGTATGCATGTATAAAGCCAATTTAAATAAATTAAACAAAATTAGTAAAACTGGAAAAAGTAAATGTATATCAAATGTATAGTATTCACTTCTTGATAGAGTTGGTAATCAGTAAGCTAGCATCCTGCTTCTCATCCAGGAGCATCATGGCTCCCAGGTAACCCATCCGCTTCTCGTTGTACCTGGGGCTGGCAATCAGACGTACACACTCCATCTGCAGGAGTCAATGCTAAAGTTATGACCATAGGAAGATACATAACAGGTGAAAGACAACTGAAAAAAAGAATACACAGAGGGATAAGGCTGCAAAGAGGAGAAATAAATGAGGTGCCAAGATGTGATGCATAATTCCATAACTGGAGATTATAAAACTGTTATCCAACAATGCAATGGCACACACGTCGAAAGTTACCTGGCCGAAGTGTGCAGGGTAGCCCAACATGTGCACGTAGAGTAGTTTCGCAAGGCTGTGTGAACGCTCCCCATTATCACCCTGACGAAACTGTGCCCGGATATCCGCACACTCTCTTTGGATGATGCCCCTCTCCTCACCTTGTGTCCGGGCACTTCGGATAACCCGAATCATTTCCTGTAAACGCACTGACGGACTCATGACTGTATCTGTAAACGAAGAGATTGAGAGAGGCATTTCACAGAAATTGAAAAAGGAACAAAAGCAAATGGCTTTACATTGGTAGTTTTTGAATACTTGACTCAACTGCATTTTTTAGTTAAACTTTTTATATTAAATGTAACTCTGAAAGTCTAATTTGCTTTCATTTTAGATAAAGGCGGCAATACCTTGAACAATTTTTTATTATTATTATTATTGAATAATTAAACAATATGGGGTACCAAGTTAAACTTTTATGTCCTGATGGGGACCACCAAGTGTGTTGAAGGCAATGTATTTAATGAATAACAATTTGATAATCAATGCATGAATTGTATGGATTAATTACACAACAGTTCAAAAGTTCAGGGTAAATAAGACTTTTTTAATTGTTTTTGAAAGACATCTCAAATTCAACCAGGCTGCCTTTAAAACATTTATTTATTTATTTAAAAGGTTCCATTTTAATATATAGAAATAATGTGTACATTTAATATATTCTTTATGGAGTTTAGTCCTATGATGGCAAAGCTGAATTTTCAGTCATATGATCTTTCAGAAATCCTTCTAATACAATTATTATCAATGTTGAGAACAGTTGTGCTGCGATTAAGCCTTTGCGTATGATCCAGAACCCAGCCGTGAGTCTAGTCTTCAATCAGCCAAAGAGAACCCACGTCACAACCCTCCTGATCTCACTCCATAGGCTTCCAGTTGAGACCAAATTTAAAGTTAATGCGGGCTTTACCTACCACTGGAACAGCTCACCCCTACCTCAACCCACTACTACAAATACACACCAGCTCAGGTCACTGAATGAAGAAGAAGAAGAAGAAATGTTACATTTATATAGCGCTTTTCCAGAGCTCAAAGCGCTTTACATAGTACAGGGGAATCTCCTCAACCACCACCAATGTGCAGCATCCACCTGGATGATGCGACGGCAGCCATATTGCGCCAGAACGCTCACCACACACCAGCTTAATGGTGGAGAGGAGACAGAGTGATGAAGCCAATTAGTATGGGGGGGATTAGGAGGCCATGATGGACCAAGGCCAATGGGCAAATTTGGCCAGGATGCCGGGGTTACACCCCTACTCTTGCGAAAGACATCCTGGGATTTTTAATGACCACAGAGAGTCAGGACTTCGGTTTAACATCTCATCCGAAAGACGGTGCTTGTTGCAGTACAGTGTCCCCGTCACTATACTGGGGCATTAGGACCCACACAGACCGCAGGGTGAGCACCCCCTTCTGGCCTCCTAACACCACTTCCAGCAGCAACCTAGTTTTTCCCAGGAGGTCTCCCATCCAGGTACTGACCAGGCTCAACCCTGCTTAGCTTCAGTGGGCAACCAGTCTTAGGCTACAGGGTGATATGGCTGCTGAGCCAAAACATCCTTCTCCAAAACCTTCACCCTCTCTGGTGGACACACACACACAAATCATATTTATATTCTACTGTAAATTCCTTCTTTCCTCTAGCTGGTGTCTTATTCTAGCTAAGACATTTACATTTATGTATGTAAATGCATTATTATGTCTAATACATTTATTTGGCACACGCTTTTATCCAAAGCGACTTACATGTCTATCTTGCAATTCTAATCAGTTCTTGCGTTCCCTTGGAATCAAACCCATGACCTTAGTGTTGCAAGTGCCTCGCTCTACTGTTTGAGCTACAGGAAAGCCGGTATTGTGTACTACAATGACTGTTGGCTCTTTGACAAATGCCTTGTTCCTCTGTGACCCACTGTGGATAAAAGTGTCTGCTAAATGCATAAATGTATTTTTTTGGAAACCATGATCATTTATTTTCAGGATTCTTTGATGAATACGAAATTCAAAGAATCTTTAATCACCTTTTAACAAAATGTTTAAGTATTTTACAGTGCCTTTTAGAGCATGATATCCTGTATTCATTATTTTTGCATTGTATGGACATGAACAATGTAATAATCAAGATATTAAAAATTTTTAAGCTTAAATTATAAAGTTTTAACGTTTAAAATAAAGTTACAATTTTGATCACTCTTTAAAACCGTTCTAAGGGCCTAAATAGTTTATAGGTTATGCGGGCCTGTCAGCTCTTCTTCCTCTTCCTCCAGGTGAGGAACATACACCTGCTTTCATTTCAGATCTTCCCATGGAGACTACATTCATTCATTCACGCATGCGCACCGCGGCCTTCGGTCCTGTGACGTTCATAATCTAAACGCATTCCACATCTTATTATCGTTTTTGACAGAACCATGTATTTTCATATATTATTATATACAGCGCAGTCTGTGTTCATATATAGTCCGTTTCTTCGAACTACCATCTTCAAACCCAAACGCGGTGTGTACATTAAAATCAGATGCAATAAAATGCGGGCAAAATGTCAACAGTCACTTGAATGATCTGAAAACGGCGATGAATTCGTGCTGCTCCTCGCTCTCACCGGCAGCAGGAGACGTAAACATTTCTTGCGTCGTGGTACACTGTTTCTGTTTGTGATTAAACTGAGTACTGCTTACTGATACTTTTCGGTGGTAAAAGTCAAGTTTGTAGGCTTAACGAGTGTTGTCAACCCGTGTTTGTGTTTGTGTTTGCGTCCGCTGCCGTTTCCAGCATCTGATCCCGGGCTCATCGTCTTACCTTTGGCCGCGCAGTAATTCCAATCTCCGAAGCCTGTCGGCTGCTCAGTGCCTAATACATCCGCTCCTCCTCTTCTGTTTAACCTTACGATGTATCCGTTGGTGACCAAACGAGGTATTTTACTTTACCATCAACTTTACGCAGTAACAGCATTTACAAATGTGTATAAGCCTCATAGTACAGCGCGACTTCCGCCATCCGGGTGTGTGCCATTCATTCCCGTTCAGCTGCTCTGGAACAATACTTGTGTGTATTTAAAGGACCCGCGAACTATTTACTGACATTTCGTCTGTTTTTCTAGGTGAATTAAAGTAAATTATTCAATTAATTATTATATTTAGTCTTTAAAAAATAACTAATATAAATTGTTATTTATTTTATTAGTAGTAAATAAATCAGTGTTGGTTAGTAGGCTAGACTATATTTTCCAAAGTAATTAACTTGAATATGGTAAATATTTATAATTGTATTATATGAAATACGTAATAATAATTTTATTCATAGTTTTGTCAAGATGTTTAAAATGTCATATTTTAAAATAATGTATATTTTGTCTTATGCTCACCAGACATCCAGTTTTTTTAATCAAAAATAAAGTAAAAGAGCAATATTGTGATATTTATTTTAATATATTTTAAAATGTAATTTATTCCTGTGATGCCAAAGCTGTATTTCCAGCATCATTTCTCCAGTCTTCAGTGTCACGTGTTTCTTCGGAAATCATTATAATATTGTTATTTGTTGCAAGTATCATTTCCTGTTATCAATACAAATATTTTTTTTCCCCAGTTTTTCAGGACTATTTCAAAAGAACAGCAGTTGTTAACCTCTCAATAGACCACAGTGTTAAATAAATGAATATTATCTAATTTATCCCACTAACGTCTTTGGTACATAGTGAATAGTTATTCACTTGACAATAGTCTTTCATAAAAACGAAACTGGAATAGAAACTGGAATAGGCTATACTAGTAGGAACTGAAAAGTTGATATCTGAACCCTAGAGCCACACAGAATCACAGAAGTTTACAATATGTTGATAGAGTAATAGTCTCTAGTAGAATAGTATAGAATATAAATCATTAATGTCTAATGAACCACAAATGAAATTGTTAGAAACAGAGTTGACATTCATTTATTCAGTATCTGCTCAGGAGCTGAATTCTGTCAACACTGTTCTTAGACAGCACTGTGTATTGAGGGATTAGGGTAAGATCTCACTTGTTTTCCAAAGAATGGACATGACTGTAATGAAATAATGTCTCACTGTTTTAAACACTGTGGGTTATGTATCATTGCATAATGTATAATGTATTGATATGTCACACATTCTGGTAGATTCAAGCTATCACATTTTTTTTTTTTTTTTTTTACTTTTCTTTAATTTGTATTAAATGTATTTTGGTTACCTTAATATATTTTAACAATGACAAAGGCCCAAGAGCAAAAAGGGGAAGTGTAAGTTCTCCAGTCAGTGCAGGCTTACCTTACCTTCACTATTCTTTAAAGGCCAACTGTGTAACAGAAATCTGGACAGGTTTTTTTGTCCTTGTCCACCATGAAAGCAGGGTGTAGGATGTGGGTTATATAACACAGCTTGCTATTCTTCCCATTTATTCCTAAATTACAAACATTTTCCATGCTGAAAAGATTTAATATACAGATTTCTCTCTTTCTTCTTATGTGTGCTGTTTTGGGTCAAAATGTATTTTCAACAAGTCTTATGTGCTTTCCTGTTGCTCAAACAGTAGAGCGAGACGCTTGCAATGCCAAGGTCATGGGTTTGATTCCCAAGGAAAGCAAGAACTGATTAAAATGTCAATGTGTTCCTTGAATGCAATGTAAGTTGCTTTGGATAAAAGTGTCTGCCAAATGCATAAATGTAAATGTTAAAAATTGCACACAAGAAATGCAAAAATGTGTTTATCTTCACCACAACCATTTTAAAACAGAGAATACAATTTAGACTTATCAGGAGAACATCAACTAATATGCTCAATATAAAAATACAAAATTCTCTGTAACAGTGGCAGCAGCAATATTTGTATTGCGTCTAATAATCTTGCCAATGTGTGGCAGTATTGCACCAAGAATGTTTCTTAAGGCCAGTCTTACAAATAATAGTAATAATAATAAAAAATTACTTTTTAAAATGATTAAATTAGTCTCCACAGTTGTGTTCATGCTTGTTTTTGCATTTTCAAAATCTACCAAATTCATATTGCTTAAGTCTAACTACTGAATGAATATCCATCAATTAACCTGTAAATTCACTTCCTGCTCACTCTTCGTCTTCATTTCCATCTCTGTCCTCAGAGGGATAAACCACCATGCACAGCTTCTGCCCCAAGTGTGTCAGTTTAGCTATGTAGACAGAAAACAGCAGATGAAGCATCTTTAGCCTCTGTAGGCCTCATTTACAATCTGATTAGTCTAAAGCAAATGTAACTGACATTTGTAAATCATCTTAAGACATACCAACAAAAGAACTGAAGCTCTTTGGCTTGTTTTCCCAGTATACGCCACATAGATACACAGGAACACCTGACAACATGAGTGCCAGACCAATGCTGCACACCACAGGCTCCGAGTACAGAGAGAAGACCAGCAGGAATGCCCAGAAAATCAGGAACATTACCGGCCATGCCAAGCTTACCTGTTGAGTGAAACCTGTTGATTACAGTAAAAGACTACAAATGCAGGCAATAGAAAAAAAAAACTTTAATTATAAATAATTATTGTTCACCGGCTAATGCTGGGTTCTGACAGCCCTTGAGGTTTAACACTATGACAAAAGTATAAAATCAATTCGATAAGATTCAGCCTTACCTTAATTGGCCGATGAATGTCTGGTTCTTTGATGCGAAGCACAATCTGCCCGGCAATAGTGACTCCGTAAAACAGGTAGTTGATGAAACCAACATAATTGATGAGGGTGTATATGTCACTGGTGCACAACATCAACAGAGTTGATATACACTATAAAATAAACCAGAATTTGATTAGAATACTTACAACCTACCATTCACCAACACATTGCATATCATTTAGAAAAATAAACGCAATTTTTACACAATTTAAGAAAATAAATAAAGCGCTCACAGTGAACAGCAAAGCTGGGATGGGTGTACAGCGGTTCATGTGAATCATTGCCAACAGACGGGGAAGATGACCCTCCCTCGCACCTGCAAAAAACAGCCTGAGAAAGTCTTATATAGTTAATGCAAAATGTGATGCAAACTGAAGGAGCAAATGAGAAATAACACATTAAGATTGACCTAGATGATGTGAAAAGGGATCCATTGACCCCTCCAAAGGTGGACAGAGCCACAGAGATGGGCATGATCCATGACATCCACCCTAGCAGCTTTTCACCAAATGTCTGATGCAGATTAAAAGAGAAAAAGAAGGCACTGCATGGGTTCAAAGAGAAAGGTGAAACGTTAACCACCTGTATAAACTTTTATACAGGTGAGGAGACATTCAGCAATATTGTCAGATAAGTCAGGCAGATCTAGTGATGAATAGGCTGTTTAATTTTCTAATGAAGGAAGAACTCAAAGTTCTCACCACTGCAACAGCATTGGAGGCCAATAATTCCTGAGGGCTCATTGCTGTAACATATGCAATATTCACAAATATATAGACAAAAGTGACCAGAGGGATTGAGATGGAGATTGCACGAGGCAGGTTCCTGTAAAGAAAGAATTAAAACATGGGTTGAATCTCTATTATATATATATTTTTGGCCGAAGCTGTTTCTGTCCGGAACTGATATACACCACAGTAAGTTGTACATGAATGATCTTAATACCTTCTGCATCTTTTCAGAAAATAAATAAATAAATAAATAGAATTCTCAGTTAAGTGTTCACTTTGTCTCAGATGTTTCTCATAAAATGCCTCAGGATAAATTAAACAAACACAATACAAAATTGCATGGCCTCAATAACTTTCATCTTAGAAGAATTTGATGAGAAATATTTAAGTAGAAATCTCTGATGTTTTAGTATGTTTACAGTTTGAGATACGGTTGTGATCTCCTCTGGAACGGAAGAGGAGATTCATAAATTTACTTGATACATTAAATTTCTATCCCAGCAGAAAAATGTAAGAACCAGATTAGTTGGCAAAAACCTACATTTACTTTCCAATTAATTTCAATGATGTCTAGAAGACAAATTGAAATCTCATTTGTGATTTTTCTTCTTTTTTCCCTTCCTATGGCTTTTCACCACACAAATTTGATGTCATTTACAATATAAATGTCAATAGAATCAAGACACATTCCTGTAGCTCAAACAGTAGAGTGTGACACTTGCAACACCAAGGTCATGGATTTTATTCCCAGGCAAAGCAAGAACTGATTAAAATGTTAATGTGTTTCTTGAATGATATTTAAGTTACTTTGGATAAAAGCGTCTGCCAGATGCATAAATGACAATAAATCTACATTTAATATAAACCAGATGTTGTTAAAGTGTACATTATACATGACTGTTAGTATATAAAATTTATATTAATTTTAAGAATGTGGAAAATTACATCTCAGTGCTGCTGCGAATAATATTGTTTGTTCAATGCATGAAAATAATTAAGTAATCCATAACAGAGAGGCAAAAAATCACTCTCAAGAACTTTTTTGTTCACTGTTCCTTGCTGGTGGAACAATCTCCCTGACCTCTTGTCAATAGTCAAAAGACAGCTGAAAACTCATCTCTTCCATGAGCACCTACACACGCACATAACACATAAATAAACCCCATAAAAAACCTTCCCCTTTGTCCCTCTATTCTCTAAGCTTATTCTACTTGTATATTTAATGTTAGAAACTTTGCTTTGTAAGCACTCTTGTGTACTTTTGCGTCTTCAGGATGAAGCACTTTCTGTACTCCTCTAATAGCTAAGTAGCTTTGGATAAAAGCATCTGCTAAATGAATAAATGTAAATGTAATCCACACGAGTTTTTATCTATTTTGCATGAAAATAATTATGAAAATGAAGCTCTTAAAGACACTTCTCTTTTGGGGTTATTTTGTCTGACTACATTATCCCTGGAAAATGACAGTGTACCTGTAGGGGTCGATGAGCTCTTCTGTTACATAGTTAAGAAAGTTCCAGCCCGCATAAGCAAATGAGCCCTGGAGGAAAGCGAGTGCAATGCGTCCCGTGTCATAGGGCTGGAAAGGGTGAAATGCATGTTCTGGCTCCAACCAATAATAATGACCTGAAGACACAAAACAAAGAAGCATTTTATGTTCTGTGCCTGAATTAATACGCGGATAGTATCCAAATGAATAGAGCAAGTTGTAGTGACTACTGCATGATGAGTTTTATTCTTCATTTTTGTTACATTTACTGCAGGAAAGCATAGTATGCACTGTAAAGTACACTTTCCATGAACAAAATCAATGGTTGTTTTTTTGAGGATTTTTGTGAGAAAACATTCAATACTCCTTTTTGTCCTTGGGATATCAAGCACATGAAAGCAACAGACAAACGGCCCAGCATGACAGTCAGACTTCATATGAGAGTTTGTCTGTGCTTAATGGATTTGTGCTCTTTTGTTTATAGTACTAAAATGGGTCAAATATGAAAAGTATATCCATGTAATACTCTTAGCTTAATGCCTGCTTTTTTGTATTGAAGCCCTTTATGTTCACAGGCTTTCAGTGTTTCTTAGCTCTGATACAATGGTGGTACAATATTAAAAATATTTATTAATGCCAATATGTTTATGGTGGTGATAAAAACAATACTAATTTTATCACAAGGTCTTTGGTGAATAAAGAACATTTAGTGAGAACATGTAAAAGTGACATTGAACACATATATAATGTTACAAAATAAGATGCCATTAAATGTTACAAAAAGGGATGTCAAAAGTGTACAAAAGATTTCTATTCCAAATAAATGTTGTTCTGTTGAACTTTATAGTCATCAAAGAATGCAAAAAAAAAAAATCATCACGACTCCCACAAAAATATTAACTGTAATATTAACTGTTTTCAGCACTGATAATAATAAATGAGCACCAAACAAGCATATTACGCTGAATTCTGACGAATAATGTGACATTGAAGACAGAAAAACACATCTATGAATACTTGAAAAATATATTAAATATATTTTTTTTTTAGATGATTGAAATGATGATAATGGTTCCTGAAAGATCATGTGAAACTGAAGACTGAAGTAAAGGCTACTGATAATTCAGCTTTACCAACAAAGGAATAAATTACATTTTAAAATATTTTACAACAGAAACCAGTTTATTTAAACTATAATAATATTTCACAGTATTACTGTTTTTCCCTGTAATTTGGATTAAAGAAATGCAGCCTTGGTGAGATTAAAAGAAAACTTAAAAAAAAAACCCCACAAAGAATATTAATGTTTCCAAACCTTTGACAGGTAGTGTGTACATTATCACTTGTCATTTTTTTGTTCTAAATTGACTAATTGACCAGTCATTTCTATAATACAATATTATTGCAAATTATAATATTTTAAAATAGTCTTTAATAGTCTATCTTTTACTGCATTCCTGAACAAATAAATGCAGCCTTGCAGCAAAAGAGATGCTTTCAAAAACAAAAACCTTCCACAAAACTACATACACACACACATGCATGCACATACACATATACCGGGTCTCCCTGTTTTATGTGGACTTTGAATAGACATAATACTTTTTATACTGTACAAATTGGATATTCTATCCCCTAACCATAACCCTGATATTAAACACAAATTTCACAGTAAAAATTCTGCATTTGTACATAAAAAAAAAAAAAAACACATTCATAAGTTAGGAATACCCAAACATTGTGCACCCCAAAAACTATAAGGAAGCAACCTGAATTTTTTTTTTTAAAATATGGAAAAAAACCCATAAAAAAATGTTTATCTGTGGCGTAAATTAATGAATGGATTTTATATGTAGCAGTAGCATGGGATGTAATGTTATAGTTTACCCTTGCAGATCTGCACAATGCCCATAATGATGATGAGGCAGAGGGCGAGGAGCTTGCCCGTGGTGAACACATCTTGTACACGTGTCGCCCAGCGGACACTGAAGCAGTTAATGCAAGTTAACAGCACTACAAGGAAAAGAACAAATGATATAGATTCAAACTGATAACTGTAACCATGCAAAGTTACACTAAAATATATAGATATATGTATAGACTAAATTAAGCAGAAGAATACAAAAATAAGCTGCTGTTTGAAAGCACTGGTTTCAATAGTGATATGTTGCTGCAAGATTCAAGAGCATGAAAATAACAGCTTTAGATTAAAGAATGAAAGCAAAGCAAGAACAGCCAACAGGTTTAAGCTTCCACTATTATTAAAGTTGCCAAACAACATTATTCCACGGCTTTGGAATCAGCCAGAAACATGTGGTTTAAGAGCACTCTCATTCTGCACAATATGTACTATTTGAGCTCCCGCAAGAGAAAATCCTGAATGATCCAGACCTGTGTGAACAAGCTTTTATGAAAACCTCACCATGAGTCACAAAGCTGTCATGTTTCAGTTCATTAACTGCATAGAACCAGTTCTTGAGCTTGAGGAGGTTATGAAAAGGCACTTTTCTCATTCAAAGTGTTACTTTTGGTCAAGCCAAAGCTCACTAAGTATGTTTTTTAATAGAATTGTAATAGGCTAAGTGGTAAAACTTGCAATCATTTCCTTAACTTTAAAGATGAGGAGATTTTTAAGGTCATGCGGGGCTTCTGTTTTCCTTCCATCAGAGTCCATTAAATTCAAATCTAATCACATTTGTTGAAGAGACATCATGGGGTGCATCTCAATCAGCTACCTAGCTTCCGTAGGCCGTGAATCAGTATATCATGTACACATATTCAGGCATGGATAAGGACAGTAAGGAGCCTGGCTCACTACACATTGATTGGGACACTTATGACTTCATTTCCAGCAAAATGATAGCCTCCTTAGTGCACAACATCACTGCTGCACTACAGCATTCATGCTTAATTATAAACAAGTCGATTAAGCAGGGTTGGACCCCTTGGGTAAAACGTGTTGATATGGACAGTCATATTGTAATCTATATGTTCTAACTGTGAGCATTTACTTACACAGGCAGACGGCAGCAAGAAGACTCAGACCTCTCTCTGGAGGGAAGCATGAAGGGAAGAGAGGCTGCAATGCGTAATTGGCAAATGTAAGGGCAATCACAGCCTGATTAGTTGGATAGATCACCAACACTGCAGTCCACAGCCTTAGAAACCTATTCAGAAAACAAGCCCTGTGAGATCTTACATTACATTACATCTAAAAAATGATTTGGTCTTACCCAGCAAGCCCTCCAAAAATGTCCTTAACGTAGGAATAGTCTCCACCTGACTTTGGAATTGTGACACCTAGTTCAGCATAGCACAGAGCGCTGATGGCAGTGATGATGCCCGTGAGAGCCCACACTATGAGTGCCAGTCCCACTGAACTGGCATTTTCCAACACACCCTTCGGACTTACAAAGATCCCAGACCCAATAATGTTACCTGGAAAATAAAACAAACAACTTGATTGTAGCTCATTGATGATTGTGTCTGAACTAAAGTAAATCCCCATGATAGCGACGATTCGGAAATCCATTGCCGCTTGTATATTGTATATAATTGTATATATTTCTTATTTTGTATATATATATATATATATTCTTTTCGTATCCTTATTTGTACACTTCAGTATATCACTTATGTAACTAAATTATTACTTAAAGCCTTTCTTTGCTTTTCTGTATTTTTCCATAGTGTAAGGATGAATATTGTCTGCACGTCTCAACAGATAGAACATGTTATCAGAATGTTTTGAGAGTCTCTCTGTTGGTAGTTGGACCCTGAGCCGAGTTCAGCCTGGGAGAAGCTGTGTATCTGTGTGTGTGTTAATATGGTCTGTATTGGTGAGGTGATTAACTGGCACCATAAGGAGACAGAATGACTTGTTTCCGACAAGCCATGTGGAAGGTCACTAACCTGTCAACCATGTGATCAACGAAGATATGCTTCAGACTGTCTGCTCTTGTGTGGAAAATTACTAGTTGTTTATCTTTCTTTCTTTTTTAGCCAATCAGAATCATTTAACCGTCATCATTGACGTAGTTAGTAGCCTCTGTTAGAGTATAATTGCTGTAACGATGTTATTGTATGTAAGGCGGCCTACGAACACTCTTTGTAAGACTTGAAGCTGGCTTCTGCTGGCGAAACTGCAAACTAAACTTCACTAAAATTTCTTCTATTGACTGCACTTCTGACTCCTGGTCTTCATTCAACATATCTGGTCCTCGGGTCTTAACTGTAAATCCCCTACACCCAAAAAATTAAATTCTAAATTCCAATATTTAGAGGAAAGGTAGGTCCAACTCTCTATTAATGCTTATTGTTTTGGACATCAGACAAGCACTAATGCTTGTAATAAGCACATAGACATGAGTAATGGCTGCTGAAAATTCAGCTTTGCCATCACAGGAATATATTACAGTATTATGAATTACAATATTAAAATAGAAAACAGTTATTTTAAATTGTAATGTTGTTTCAGAATGTTACTGTTTAACTGTATTTTTTCATTAAGAGACTTTCTTTCAACCACATTAACAATCTTACTGACTTCAAACTTTTGAACAGTGATGTATGCCGTACAGTATGCCATATAAAATCAATTGTCTCTGTGTTCTACTATTCTTTGTGCCTCAGTCTGTGTTCCTCTCCTGTAAGGTTTAAGACTTTGAGGGCTGGTTTTAACCAGTCTGGTAAAATATTAAGAATGCTCATTGTTTACACCTGTTGGGCAGTGAAAGACTTCTTTGTTTGGAAACAAAAACAGATAGACTTCTCAAGAGGATTGGAAAAAAGACAAGCATAGAATGAAGTAAATAGTAAGTAGAACGTCAATTTGTATTTTGAATGCAATGTCAGTCACTTTGGATAAAAGCGTCTGCCAAATGCATAAATGTATATATACATTCCACCCTCTATTGTTATTCAAGCACCTTTCAGAGTCCCTTTATGTCAGTAAAAAAGCTCCTTAAATGTCCCAAATGAACAAAGGCCTAATCATGGCTTAATCTAAGCCTTGTCTGTGAAACCAGGCCTAAGGCTGTTATTCAAGTCGTATTAGACTTGTAACTTGTAATGGAGTCATTTTCACTGCAAGGTAACTTCTCTTTTACTCAAGTATGGTTTTCATGTACACTTTTGATTTTTGTGTGTCGCTTGTAACATATGGAACAAAACAATTATTGTACTGTTGGCCAAAGTTAACGCTGTTAATTGTTTGCCAACAAAACAAAACAAAACAAAAAATAACTGAAAATATATTTTTGAGATGGTAAAAGAAAGAAATTTAAAAAAAAATTACATGCAAACATTAAAAGTCAGTTTAAGATAAAAAAAATAACAATATATTATTCAATCATTATTTTACAATCATTATTTTCATTTAAAGAAATTAATTTCAGGGCTTCACATTTGTCGGTCAATCCTTTACTAGCAGCCAACAAACTTCTTTGGTCGATCTAGTGTTTTATCCAAAGCAAATACAGGAACAATGGCAGTTTATCATTTTGGTGTTGCCTTTCTGAGAGGAGATATTAACAATTGTCCAAATGATGCTTCATCCAAACCCTGAACCTGTTGAGAAAACAGATCCTTAACATTTTTGTGTGAAACAGCTAAGGTCTTAAAATGATCACATAAATAATCACACACACTTACTACTGCCAATACCAAGTACCTGTTAATGGGCAACACAGGAGGATAGTGACTCAACCTACAGTAACCCAAACACTCGCAGATTAAATCTCAGATAACATGCATTAATCCAGCAGTGAGGTAATTGGCAAAAACATGTTGGTGAGTCTAAATTACATGCGGTGTAGTGACCTAGTTTAGTTTAAACTTGCTACCTAATACTGTACCCCTACTGATAAATCTCTTCATCGTTTTATAATCCTTCCTTGTGCAAAACCTGCTTGAACTCACAGCTGCATTTGCTCTGCTAAAATGGATTCAGTATTCAAATACTGTATTTCTCACTTCAATCACACACTGATTAAATATAATATTACAAAATGTGAGAAAATGTTGTATTGTGTGCATTATATGGACAAAAACTATAGACCTACTTTTTATTTTCTACATGTATTTTCTACCATATAAAGTGGAAGGAGAATAAAAAGAAAGTAAGGAATAAAACAATATCTTAGACTTACCCACAATAATACCACATGCACTGAGGAGTCCGATCTCTTTCTTCAAGGTCACTGCTGGTTCTCCGTCTGTGTCTGAGTTGGGCACTGACGCAGGCCTTCGTCGGACGCCACTGCTGCTCATTTTCACAAACAGCAGCGACTCTGTGCTTAAATGTTAATGTTCCGAGTCTCCGTAACTTTATCCTCCCTCCCCAAACTTAATGCATTAATCTGATAATCCCGCCTACGGTGCTCTGGTTTGGTCTAGTTTAGTAGATGAGTGTAACAGAGGCAATATAATGCAACTACAAAGAGATTTGTTTTATTCAGTAGCTCACTGGAATTACAAGTCTTATTCTTATGGCCCAAAGAAACAAATGAATCTGGGTCATGAGCAGATAAACAAATAACATTGGGAACTTTGACCTTTTGACCACTAAAAGCATAAAAGTTAGTTCAAAGTGTGGAGCCCCATTCCTATCATCTTAGAAAAAACTCATGCTTTAGTAAATTATCTTTATTTAAAAAAAATATGACAAATAAAAAATTAATAAAATAAATATTATTTACATGACCCTTTCTTGTTAATTTCCTAATTATGATATTTTACCTGATAATTATGACTTAGTATGTCATAATTATGATTTACCAAAGCAGTACTTTTCCCCTTGTGTCAGAAATGATAATTTGTAAGGTTTTGATAAATTTTTATTTCTAGAAGACATCTTTTGAGAAAAATTGGGTTGTTCGTCATATGAAATAATAATAAGGATCCTTAGATGATCTGAACATTGATCTTTCCTGTAGTGCAAACAGTAAAGCAAAGCGCTTGCAACACCAAGATTATGGGTTCGATTCTCAAGGAAAGCAAGATGTGATTAGAATGTCAATGTCTGAAAGCGTTTGCCAAATGCATAAATGTAAAAAGATCTGTAAATATACACAGACACACAAATCAGAGCTGCAACCATCAGAAATATTGAGGCGGACACCATTTTTTCCATCACTTCACAGGGACAGAATTATGTTTGCTAGTGGCCGTGTGACAAAATGAATTCTCTGGCTGGAGAACAAAGTTTCAGTCAGCCATGCAAATCAATGCGTTTTCCCATAGCTAATTTTTTATATATTTGTATAGTGCTCTTCACAGCACATACTCTTCCAAACCTGATTTACAAGTGAAAATGTCTTACAAACCACCCAGTGAGTTTGCCAAGGGCAACTCCCTAAGATGTTTAAGTAACCAAAGAAGAAGCCAAGACATTGGTATTTAAACGATGAAAAAAACAATGATGCAACAGTTTGTAAAATTTAATTCCAAAGAAATGAGTGTTTCTATATAAAGCACGTCTTTGCTCACCAGCTTTCCTGCAGTTCACAACCATTAGCATTGGCGTTTACAATGCCAAGGTCATGGGTTTGATTCCCAAGCAAAGAACTTGATTAGAACATCAATGTGTTCCTTGAATTCAATGAATGCTTTGGATAAAAGCGTCTGCCAAATGCATAAATATAAGAAGTCATGGATCCCAATCAATAGTGCTTGATCAGCTATTAGTGAATATTTCCTGTGTGATGCGAGTAAATAGGTTTAGATGTATTGGCAGAAACGTCCCTTGTTCACAAGCTGTTCTCGCTTAATGAGTGTTCATGAGTAAACAAAAGCAGAGCTAATGGTTACCCTTGTCTATAATTGTTTAGATACAAATTACACTCACATTCAAACAGCTAAAGTGACTGTTCTTTGCATAAGACAATCTGATGTTTAGGTAAACGTTATTTAATTGATTCAGCATTAAAATGTTAATGTAAATATTGTGGCTGTTTGACCAGCACAACACAACATTTGCTCAACTGTCACAATCTCAGATAATTGCTACACGATTATCCAGGGTATTTGTATGTTTTTTTTTAAATCAAAAATTAAAATCAATCACTTTTTAAGACCTGCACAAATAAAACAAACCATCTATATATAAACACATGTATGTATGCATGTATGTGTGTGTGTGTGTGTGTGTGTGTGCGTGTGTACATGGATATAAAGCAAAAAAACGTTTGAGTTTGGGTTGGGACAATCATAAAGAAAGATCATGAAATATTTTGTCTCCTTTTTATTATTATTACTATTCATGTTAAGACAATACATTTTTAACAGCAAAAAAGAAAACCATATAAAAGTATGCAATATGTTTCCTAACATGGCCTGACTGAGGACATCATACTACGACTGTTCTAACCATGGGGCATTGTAGGGGAAATAAGGCTGATGTATTATGCATGATGTCAAAATAGACTGCCTGTCTCATAATCAGCTCTAGAAAATAATGGTCTTCAAAAACAAACTAATATGTATCAAATACTCCAGGCTTCATTTTTTTTTTGAACAACAGGTGTGTTTGAACTAAGAAAGAGCACCAGGATAATTCGCACATTGCTTTAAAGGATACCTCGCAAGTGCAGTTTTAATTTCCATCCTTATGAACATTACAGAAATGACCAGATACATTGCCGTCATTCACTCAGTGAGTGTAGTTGGACTCCTGAAATAAGATATTTAAACCTGCCACTGTACTGAAAATCAAATAGTTTATTTAAAAAACAAACTAACAAAAATAAGTCAGTGTAACCCCATGTTATAGATGATGTCAGTGTGGGAGTCTTGCTACAGGCCGATGGTGTAAGAGCGCCCGGCAGGGTTGTGAATGGCGGAGCATGTAGGCTCAGTCACAGCCCATTCATACCAGACCTTCTTTCCATTGTTACACCTCCAGAACCTCACGCTTACATTGTCGCCACAGGACAGCGGGATCGGCTGCTGCATAGGGAGAGAGGGGGAAAGAAAGAAGTGATAGGATTACATGGCTGTACACTTTAGCGCATTTACAGTGGAGTTTTGACAGTGCTTTAAGTTCTAACTGTATTTGTGTGTCCATGACGCACTCTCTTACAAAATGATATTACAAGAAAACATACATCGTATGACGGTTAAGAGAGCAATAGAGGACTGAGATGAAATACAGCGGAGGACTGAGGATTATAAATGATAAAGATAAACTGCAAAGATGAAGCACACTTGGGACGAGCCAAGTGAAAAATGCACTCTATATTATTGTTAAATTAAGGTAGCACGGCATGCACAATTTCATAAGAGATCACAAAAAGCATTGCGATGAAAAACAAAAAAATCATTCAGTTTTGGGGTTGGTATGCTTTTTGAATGTCTTTAAAATAAGTTTCTTTTGTTCATCTGGGCTTCATTTATTCAATCAAAAATATAGTAAAAACAGCAAATGTGTTTGAAGTATTATTACAATGTCGAATTATTTTAAAGTTCAGTTTATTCCTGTGTGATGGCAACATTTTCAGCATCATTACTCTAGTGTCATATGATCATTCTGAAACCATTCTAATCTGCTGATTTGGTGCTCCTGATTTTTCAGGATTAAAAAATCTTATTATTGTCAACATTGAAAATAAAGTGTACTTATTTTCCTTCAAGATTCTTTGATTAATATTAAGAACCAAAAAAAGCTGCATTCAAATTTTAAATGTCTTTCCTGTCAATTTTGATCAATTTAATGCTTCTTTGTAGAATAAAAAAATTGAATCAAATACTAAAAATCTTACTGACCCCAAAGTTTTGAACAGTAAATTGATTTCACTTCTTTTCAGTAAAACCAAAAAAAAAAGAAGTCTTTCTTGCACTTACTTTTAAAGGGAAAAGGATGGGGAACCAGGAGAACATCCCAGGAGAGTGCGTTTCAGGTTTTATACCTGCAAAGATGAAGAAAGAAATGAAGCTTTAGAACACGTCACACACAACCGCAAGCACACAAACAGAACTTTTGTTCAGTTAACCTGACTTAATTCTTAATTTAAACACTTTATAGCTACAGATTGATGCATTCTGTGAAGATTAATACCCATTTGGATGTAAATTAGATTTTAATGAGATAAGGCAATGCCACTTTACGGTCATTATTACAGAAAATACTCAATGTGGTAAGACAGAAGTTACTTTTTGTTTACATATGAACAGTCTGGTCACAAAGCAAGTGTGCTTGAGCGACCCAAGCCTTAGATTGTGAAATGGGACTTTAAACTGACCCAGTATGAGCGCCTGCTACTACAGGAGACTTACTGAGCGTGACATCTTTGTAGAGCGTGGCCTCAAAGTATCCAGCAAAGCCATGAAGCACTGAATTACATCCCACGGAGAATCGTAGACATTGATACCGGTTATTATTCATATCTGTGCAGGGTAAAGACCAAGAGTTAATGGCTTCGTAGAAAGTGTTACAAAAGAAACTACAGGTTGGTCTTCTTGGCATTAATGTGCCTGTCTCTGCATGATCTCATACCTGTGGTGGGGTGTACGAAGGTGAAGCATGGCTTGGGCTCAGCAAGTTGGTGGAAGTTGTGTAGTCTGACAACATATGGTGTCTCAAAATGGCACTCTGGGTCTTTATCTCGCTCCCGACAGCCTCGCACTTCATTATATAATTTAGATGAGGACAACGGAGCCAGGAAAGAGGTGTAGGAACAGGGAATGCTTACGCCACCGTCTAAAAGAAAAAACAGGTTGAGCCAATCAAGAGATGCTAAAAAGAGCGAATTAAAACAAACACAAAATTGAGATCATCCCAAACCTTTGAGGAAGTGCTGCGCTCCATCAAGGCACTCAGGTGAAAGCTCATTGTCTCCGAATGACCCTAAAAGCTCGCTCACAATGATATCTGCTTTCTCTGGAGCCGTCCATTCCCTCATGTCACATGACACAACAGTCACTTGATCACCCCACTCCTCAAATTTCCAGTTCTCCAGCCTAAGAAATAGAAAGGGAAAACGATAACACTGCTAACTGATAACACTTCCTTAGAAATTATTGCACTGGAAATCATGTTTTTGACACTGCACACTGGATTGAGTCTAATTTCTGTGCTACTTTTGCAATTTCTAATTCCGAAAGAAAAAAAAACACACAAAAAATGCAACTTTAAAGTAAACATCTGCTTATTTTAAAACGTTGAACGCATTCAAGAATTAGAAGTTATCTGAAAGTAACATTACGGCTGCTAGAACAGCATCACAGGGGAAAAAACTTTTTTAAATATATTAAAACAAAACGATTCTTTTAAATTGTAATAATACTTTGCATTATTATGTTTTTTTATTGTATTTTTCTCAGTGAGACTTCTTTCAAAAACATTTCTTAAAAACTGTAATTATAGTATTTTTTTGTCAAGGCAAAGGGAGAAAAGAAGTAGTCACTTTCAGTGTTAAGTTACTTACGTGACTACGGCATTAGGGTTCTTCTCAACGGCATATACACGCAACTTCCTCTTAGCCTGATTTGCTGCACGAAGCGAGGCGTTTACCAGAGGACCACGACCTGCACCTAGTACCATCAAAACCCTGAAAAGAAGACTCAGCGATTGACAGGCTGCCAAGCAAACACCATATCTCTACATATTTTCTGCTTATTTCTTTAAGAACTGACAACGGGACACCTGGTAATGTGTGAAGTCACTTACTGCACATTGGTTTCTATCTGTTCTTCAGGAACTCTGTCTAGCAGACATCTATATACAGCCTGTTAGAAAAAAATATTCACCATAATCAATAAATACAACATTGGTAGTAACAGTTCATGCAAGATTTTTCCTTTCTGCCACCACAACATAAGTCTAAACTACCACTTTTGAACATTTCAATGTGTTCTTGCTGAATAAAAGTTGTTTTCTTTAAAAAAAATCTATAAGAAAAATTACTGACACAATAGCAAAGATGCTCTGAATACACATTTCTATGTCACTGTTAGGATGTGTCCTTACAACTTCAAATAAAATATTCCTCTCTAACACCCGAGATCCTTCCTTCAATGCAAGTCAAATGTCAATTTTATTGAAAATGTAATATAAGCTCTACTGACGCAACACACACAACTAATGAGAATAACTAACTGGTGATCCACTGATGATAAGATTCTGTTTTTCATAAGCAAGTCATTTTAACTCACCTGTTGGTACTGAGAATATTTGATAGGATCCTTTTCAAAAACTTCGTACGTCTGTGATTCCAGGTTGTCCATTAAAGGCTGACAAAACAATTAGGCGTCACATTGTTATAATCAAAAACAAAAGAATCAATACTGTGCTTAAAAAAAAACGTAATGCTTTGAGTCGCACCTGCAGTGGTGACTGTAGGTAATCTTCATAGCCTTTGGCGAAGAGCTCGTAGGCATTAGGTGCGGGACGGTTTTGGTTGAGGTACTCTAGATACTGCAGATAGGAGCGCAAGTCTTTCTCACTGTGACGGTTCGCCCCTGTGAAAATAAACTGAGCCTCCAGCTGAGGAGACCGTAGATTGTTAGACACCTTAACTGAATCAAATGAACGTCATCATATTGGTAACATTTACCTTGAAGAGACGGAAAAGAACTCGCTGGTGGGATTTTGAAAGGACTGGAAATCCTTTTTTATTGGTTAGAAATATGCTGGTGGGGAGAATGGCTGCTTTGATTGGCTCTCCAAGCCACTTGTCGATCACCGTGTCAGATGGCAGGTCTGCTCCGATCTCAATTGCTTCACACAGAAGAATAAAACTATAGGTGTTAGTATTCACTGCTTCATTTTTAATTGGCGATTAGAAGGATATTTCAGCTTTTTTTTGCAGTTACCAAGGCAAATCCTCTTGTTATAGTCACAGAGCGTTCTGAATGAGTGCCACCTGAAAAGGGAAAAGGAAATTAAATGAACAGAGGCCGAAGATTGCTTTGTTCTTCATGCAGCTGAGAGATTTAATCTCACAGCAGAACTAAGGAGACACTGCCACAATCATCCTTGATGGGATATTACATTAGATAACTTATTTAATATCTACACTTAATTGAACAAATGGCGTTGTTTTAGCCGTCTCACCATGCCCAGGTCTTCTCATCATTGCTGCCATCCTCCATTTGTTTAGATGGCTCATTCTCAATGAGATCTTCACGCGTGTCCTCAGGAGCCAACAGTGGAACTCGTATCCAAAACTATGTAATTAAAAATAAATCACCATTGAGCTAATTTATTCCTAATCAACTAAAAAGAAATCAGCATTACAAGCAATAAAAAAAGCAACCAACTGAGAAAAACCCAATGGATTCGTTTCTGCGCTGATGCATCACAAGAGGCTTAGCATTATAATTGAGTTGATACTGTGTCCTTATTAGAACAGAGGTTGTCTTCATATTGTTTCTAATAAGTATGACAAGAAAATGTCTGTCCTGAGCATAAAGGTGGTGTAAATTGAAGGCATTTAGACTATTATTACAAATTATAAATAACCAGTGCAGTCAATTGTTTAAAAGTTGTATTTTATGATACGCTGAATTAAATAACATACTTATATTAACTATTCTGATCATTCAGAAGTCATTCTAATATGCTGATTTGGTGCTAAAGAAACATTTTTTTTATTAAAAACAGATGCTTAATATTTTTGTGGAAACCGTGATGCATTTTTTTCAGGATTCTTTGATGAATAGAAAGTTCAATAGAACACCACTTACTTGAAACAGAAATCTTTTGTCTCATTTTAAATGGTTGTGTATCTGCGTTTTAAATGCGTTTATTTTTGGTGGTTTATATACACATGATGATGAGATAGTCTTTAAGCAGGATTTTAAAGTATAAACAGCTTACTGTGGACTTATAAAAGCAATTGTTTGCATTTAGACGAGACTTTAAGTTAACATTTTATATAAAATGAATGTGTTAATCTGATATCCCTATAAGTATTGCAAAAGGATTTTATCACTTAACCTTTAAGGATAAAGCATATAGTATTATTTTTAAATAACAGAAGGAGAGCAAGCAAAAATTCTGGGGTAAAATAACAAAGGGTCTATTCACACCACTAATTAATTTCATCAGAAAAAAAGGGAAGCAGCCGGAACAAAGATTATGTGTAAATCATAGGCCCAGGGTGTACATAAACAAATAATGGTGTGTTCTGCGCATATTAGTTTTCATTGTACGCTACAGACTGCCATTACCATGCAAGAGTGGTGTCCTGTGTGGATGTGGTTGAGCAGGATTCGAGCCAGGTTGGCACAGTGCGGACCCCTTAGAGGGATCATGAAAGCTGGCAGCCCGAGATAAGCACAGAAATTGAGCTCCTGTACCAGCGCCTACAGCAAGGGCACGAAAGACATTAGAAGGAGAGATCACATCAAAACAATCAACAAATCTGCTTAGCTTCCTGTCTGTTGGGCAGATCTCCAATAAATGGTCCTTGTTTGCATCTGACTCTATTACAGTGTGTTTGAAGGAGCCCAAGATATTGTAAATGTGCATGTGTAAACAGTAGGTTATAGGGATTAATGTATGCCTAAAGAATTCAGATTAGATGAGGAATGTTTCAATAATTTGAAAAGGAAAAATAATAATACATGAAGGACCTCAAACAAATAGATAACTACAAAATAATGATAAACAGAAGACAATATGAACATACTGCTTCAGAATTCCTGCGCTCTGTGGTCAACTCTGAGTCCGTCTCAATCCAGGAGGACAGCTTTCCCACGATAAGCGTGTTCCAATCTAATGAAGAAATAATGGACATTTTATTACAAAGATTTAATCGTCACATCTAAGTGTATGAAGCTCTGTAAATGCAATTAGACAGCGTATCATGGAAAAATATAGAACATGTTAGTCATTCACGATTTAATTTCTTAAAAAAGAACTTAATGAGAAAATGACATTAAAGGGTTCTTATCGCATCATCTTTAATCATATTATTTTTGTCCTCCGAGGTTCACTTAAAAGCTAGTTAAAGTTTTTGTGGCAAAAATAGTCATGATTTAGGCTTTATAACTTTTCCAACCTCTTTTTGACACTTAAATTTGAATGTGCCACTTTTAAGTCACTCATGGAATGTGAAGTGACTTCACAGCATTTTACTCATTAATTCTTCTGGTTAATATGATCTATACAACTACAAATTATCTTGCCATCACAAGGCAAGTTTCGGAATACCGAATAGTCAGCATTAATATGTAAACGTGGGCAGCCACATGTTAGTGCTTTCTTCTATCTGATATATCTATATGCAGATGTTTTTCAGCTTAGTTTCAACAAATTGACTTTTCCAGCTGGGGAAGAAGTTTTTAGAGTGCTAAAAAGTAACATTGTGTTTAATACTATGACATACATGTTTATGGATTTCTAACTTTCATAGATTCTTGTGA
Source organism: Rhodeus uyekii (assembly GCA_037043235.1). NCBI lineage: Eukaryota > Metazoa > Chordata > Actinopteri > Cypriniformes > Acheilognathidae > Rhodeus > Rhodeus uyekii. Next base: position 2,021,305 of record JAWRVZ010000035.1, read on the forward strand.
AATGATCACTTTAAAAGCATGAAATCCTTACATAAAAAGTGCAATTGAGAGAGTGCTTCTTTATTTCTCACCTCTGCCACATAACAGTAAGTCAGAACGAGTTTGGGCACCAGGTCGTGACTTAGCAGGGTCCAGTTCATACTCCCGTCTGAACCGCGGGTGGAACAACGGCATGCACAGGAAATCAAAGCTATAGGGCAGAAAGACATGCATTTAGACAAACAAACAGGCACACAAAGAAAAAAAGATACTGGCTGCATTCCATGTTTACAGTACATGCCAAAAGTCTTCAATGGGGAGGGGACATAAAATTGTATTTTGGAATTTATAGATCCCACCTTAGGAATAGAATATATATTTTTCAATTCAGAAACACCCGGCTTATTTAGCAATTAAAAAAGCTTATAAATAAAGTGATAAATCCTTTGTATGGATTTGGAGCCACAAAAATGGCTCTTTGGGATGTTTGTGAACTCCTGTTATTCAGTTGTCAAGTGATCATCAGTCATTAAAACCTCTATTTACACAGCTCAGATGTTTGAATACAATACATGTATCTCAATCACTTGCACTTTAACAAATGAACAGAAGAAACATTCCTAAAACTTCTGCTAGTTATAGCGATGGAAAACGAACATGTCAAATCGACATGACTGAATAATTCCATTCAGACTCAATTATTAATTAATAAGGCGAGCCCATTACATTTTAAGACCCGTTCTAGACATTTCAGTAAAGCCTTAAAAGGCCATACGTTATTATCTAAAATTAAGTGGAGATTCATGTTTGCAATATTAGCAGATCCGATGAATCAGCTAAGCTAGCAAATGCTCATGTGCATCACGTGCGGCGACATAGCCGAGTGAACTTCCACTGAACACACTTCACTTCATATAGCTTCAATTCAGAAATATGTTTTATTGTTTCCTGCACCGGTAATTCCCCTTGCTTACCCTAATTTTGCGACTGCGGCGAGGGTATCCGCCACCTCGGGAACACAATTCAAGTCTCTCCCGCAGGAGACCCTGCTACCTGCACTGCCGGACGCCATCGTTAGGAGACTGGATGGGAGGGTACATTAAACTGATACAGCACTATGGAGAAACTGCAGCCATGTTGGCTCAATACAAGTGTGCCTGCACTTTACCAACCATGTGGCGATGGATCCAAAATGGCGATTTCATAAAAATCGCAGTTTCTTTTTCTCAAGAACTCTCGCGAGACTTCAGAAGAACGAGGTCAAGGCTATGAGGCACAAACGTGATGCAGCAGACTAGAAAGGGACAATTTGATCCTTGAGGCGAACTTGAATTTTCTCCAGAAAATTTGAGAGAGCGTTTAATTAGTTTTAAGGGATTGCGTCGTTTATGTAATAATCAGCTTGTTTTTAATACAACAGGATTATTCATTATAAACTGAGTTTAGTGATAACCATGGCAACACCGCGTTATTTTAATTAAACTGAGCACTGCTTATTCCAGATTAAACCTATGTGGCAAATAGATTTTGCAGTGAAATTTTACAAATAAAATAATATTTGATGGCCTTAATATTGCCTCAAGTACAATAGCTCTCCAAAACTTATTGAATTAGTTATTCACATCACTTCCCACTAACCACATTTGTTTCCACTTTTTAAAAAAACAGCCAAGATGTCTACTACATTTTAAGTTACTGATCATTCATAACTATTAGCCAAAACAAACCCATAAAAAATATGAGATAATATACTAGATTACAAAACCAGAAATTACTTAGTTACATGGATTTAAATATTTATGATCTTGATTGATTTGATTGATTGAATCAAAGCTTTCAGTTTTACGACAGTCAGTCACTGCTGACACCATAACAATAAAAACACAATTCTCAGAGACCTCTCCCAGTCTACAAAACAGCAATTTCTGTGTAATTTTAAAACTATACATTTAAATGTCAAAATGTGGTGCTTCTCATTCAGTAAACAGTGTGCTCTTCATGCTTTTTTTCTGGAGACTCAAAACCCAACATGACTTGACATGATAATCAGCTTCAATGTTAAACGATTTCTGTACCACCTGTATAATCTGTATAATCTGTAAAATCAAAATACTTACATACATAAACAAAAGCATTGTTCCGAAACCTATCAAAGCATATTATTTGTTGCCATAGTACACAAGCTATCTACAATTAGATGAAATTAATTATTTCATCTGGATTCAGTTTTGAACATGGTTTATTTCTACTGCTTGTAAACCCTTTTCAGAATATTTTGTGAGATTTGCATATGAGTCCTCTCTATGTGTGTGAATGACAGACTGAGCTCATTACACACTCATCTCAGCAGTTTTATGATTATGTTTGAAGAGTCGCTTCAGTGTTGTGCCTCAATGATAACCACAGAAGCATATCAGATAAAAAGGGTAGCAAATATTTTTGCTGAGACATCATAAGTGTGCTTGTGTACATGGGAATATGATGTGAATACTGTCCACCTCCTATATAAATCACAGGTCTCAGAATGGTCTTTTTTTGTTTGTGCAGCTTCAAAGGCTCAACATTGCACCAACTAACTAGTTGTTTCCTCACTAAAAGGAAAAATGGCTCTTCAGGATGTTTGTGAATTCCTGGAGACCTTTGATGACAGCAGCCCGTGCTCTTACCTACAAAATGAGATGGGATACATGTGGCGGACACCGTTTGAGTTTGACAGAGACAGCCCTTTTCATTTTCTTTTTCCCCCTCAGCAGAACACCAGAAAAAGCAAGGCACCAACTCTTCTCTCTTCAACTCTCTGCTGTCTGTCACCTCATCAGCAACCTTTTCAGCTATCACACGGTACCACCACTTTGGGTTTTATATTTCAGGATGGCGTAATAGCTGCTGCAGACACTCGCGCCAGCTGTAAGGGTCTAATTTGCTGTCCGATAAGTCAGAAGATAATGCCTATCCACTCTCATCTTGTGGTCAACACCTCTGGCAGTGGTGCCGATTGTATGCTATGGGAACGGATCCTCACCCGTGAGATGAGGCTTTACCAGCTTCGCCATCGCAGGAGACTAAGCGTCAATGGAGCTGCAAAGCTACTCTCCATGATGCTTCATCCATTCAAAGGCACTAATGTGTGTGTGGCAGCTACTTTATGTGGATGGGATGGAGAAGAAACTCAGATAACCCAGGAAACCCAACGGTCTTGCGTGGAAATGGCAGATGTTAAGGAAGCAATGGAACAGGATACCAGTGTATCTGCAATTTCAGAATCTGCTCTAGGTAGGCAGAAAATGGCCTCAATAAATAAGCAGGAGGATATCGTGAAGGACGCTCATACACTAAATCCAACTGTGTCAGATCAAAATACCAAAAATGTTCTGTGTACTTTTGGAGGACGGTCTGGTCCCAGTGTGTGCTATGTTTGCAGTGATGGCCTGAAACTGAAAGGAGAGATAATATCAGTGGGCTCAGGGTCACCCTATGCATATGCTGTGCTTGATGATGGTTGGAGATGGGGAATGACTGTGGATGAGGCGGTGGGACTGGCACGGGAGGCTGTTTTCAGAGCCACTCACTGGGATGCCTACTCTGGGAATAATGTAGACCTTTTCCACATCACTGCCCATGGCTGCAGACGCAGAGACAGAGAAGATCTGAAGGAGGAGTATTACAGAGAGAGGGAGAGAGAGAAGGAGAAGATGAAGGAGAGGGAGAAAGAGAGACAGAAAACAAAAGTTGCATGAACCAGCTGAAGGGGAAGGTGATATATATTCAGTACACTGTGGATAGGGACACAAAAAGTGGGAAAACAAAAAGACATGAATGGAATGTGAATGAGAGTAGAACAATGTCAGGCGGTTCATTTGACAGCACAGATAAAAAGAATACAAAATGCACAGTGAAAGCAAATAAGTTCTCATAAAATTCTTATTTAAACCAAATTAATAAAAATAATTATCAATACATTTTTTTCAGACAAACAACTGTAATCATAAAAACATTGGATTTTATGTGATGTTGCAACAAAGGATCAAGACTGGATTGTTTTTTCTGTTTTCAATCATTATTATTCGACAAAATGTATTAATATGAGAATTTAATGTGCAAGAAATGTTGATTTGAATGGAAGTTAATGTGTTATTCTGTAATGATTTTAGAAAATTATAAATTAATAAAGCAATCAGTTTTTGGATATTATCATACCCACCCTATTATCATTTGAATAACAGATAAAAAGAATCAACAGTTTCACAGTCCAAAATGATAGTCCAGGGGACCGTATTCACAAAAGGCTACAAGTAGCTCAGGTTTACAAGAAACTCTTAAAAAGGATTTTTACTCTAAGAGAATTTCACGAATAATTTTTTTTACTGTGAAAGGCTGTAAGGAATAGCCAAGAGGACTCCTAAGTCTCTAAGACCAAATCACAAAATCCTAAAATGGCTATTGCCATCATTCCGCCTAAAGACACTGTACACAGTTGAGGCATTTACATTACATTTATGCATTTAGCCACTTAAAGCCACTTACATTGCATACAAGATACACGATACAAGATACAAGTGCGGAGCATTTTCTTCATAAATACAGTAAACATTGTGATTAGTAGATTTTAATGACCTGACATAAACATTCATTAATGTACAGGCATAATACATAGAATGATGGAGAATAAAACGCTGCAGTCAAGTTGAAAATATCGCCATGTCCTATCGCCTGCACTGTGTTTGTCAATTGAACTCAGGAGTCTCAGACAATTAGCAGAACAGATGCTTGTTTACTAATTGATGCTTGGCTGACTAAGTGTCACAATTAGTGACACTTAGTCAGCCTACATTTTAAAATCTTTATTTGAATATAGCAAATTTTTTGTTTTTAAATCTTTATTTCTGCACTGACACTAATTATGCATTTTTCCTCACTTCTTCAGTGTGTTTTTAGGAAGCCATTGGTTATAACAATCATTATTTTAAGCCTATTTTTGGGGGTGAAGTGTAGAAAAAAGTACACTGTAAAAGTCTATTAATTTTACATACATTTCTGTTAGCCAATGAAGTTCAAAATATAGATAAAAATAATAATTTAGTACATCAAATATTTAATTGGTAAATTATTTGATTTTTTCACAAAGGATGGATTCAGAACTGCATGCTAGCATGCTCGGTACTCTATCAAGCTTTGCATTAAAAATGTACTTTATTCAAACCAAAAACCGTCACTATGATACATTACAGCTTTTTTAAAGTATAGTTTTAGTCATTCAGTATTTACGTCAGTACTATTTCCTTGCTTCACAACTGCAGTTTAGTAGTCCAGGTTCGTTTATCCAGCCTCCTCCTTAGCTATCCCGCCTCATTTACTGAAAGAATGTAATATTGCATTGTTTAACTTTATCTGGAAAAACAAGCATCACTATATCAACAAAAATGATTTAGTTCACAATTATGAAGAAGGGGGATTAAATGTTATTGATTTAGAAATAATGAATAGTGTTTTGAAAACTCAGTGGTTAAGATCATTTCTCTGTAATTCAAACTGCTTATGGTTCATTGTATCTTCTTCAATATTTGGGAAAGTAGGTGGCTTGGAGTTTTTGATTAGATGTGACTTTAATATATACAAATTACCCCTTAAATTGTCTGCATTTCATCAACAAGTTCTCCTATGTTGGAAATTAGCATTTTCTCACAATTTCAGTCCACACAAAACTTGTATTTGGAACAATCGTTTTATTTTGCACCATAACAAATCTTTATTTTATGGAAACTGGTTTCAATATAATATTCTTTCCCTATTGGACATGACAGACAATTATGGAAATGTTCTCAATTACAAGGATTTCTGTTTAAAACATGGATTTGCATGTCATCCTAAAGAGTTTTACAGTGTTGTAAATGCCATACCCAAAAACATGGTATTATTAGTAAAAGGGATTCTTTCACATTACTCTGTAACATTCTCTCTCCCATCTCCTTGTCTGGGTGAATTGTTTATTAGAGATCATAAATGTAATAACAAATATATTAGAAATGTCTTCACTAATAAACTTCATCCAAATAGAATAAAACGATATTATGTTTTCAAAGAATTTAACCCTAAAGAGGTGAAGGAAATGAGAATGAATTATCTTACCTTTCCAAGTCTCCCTAAAGTGAAAGAGCTTCATTTTAAAATAATAAATGATATATACCCGTCTAAGGAGCTTATCAAATCAAAATTTGATATTGGAGAAAACTCTTGTCAATTCTGTGATAGTGATATTGAAACCACTGAACATATTTTTTTTGATTGTAATTACTCAAAGTTGTTTTGGGCTCAATTGTGCAGCAAAATGTCATGTGTAATTACATGGATAAATCCCCTTGAATACAAACAAATTAAGTTTGGTGTACTTAAGGAAGATTATTCACAACATTACTTGATTAACAACCTTTTTGATGTTGCTAAATATTTCATTCATAAATGCAGATCTCTGAAAACCCCTCCATCCTTTCCTCACTTCTCTAATGAACTCAGACTTTTTGCTGCTTCTCTTAATGCTCTCTCAAATGAAAAAGCTACTGCAGTTGCCAGCTTCTTCAGTGAACTAAGTGCTCAATAACTACTTGCTACCCCTTGTAAGAAATTAGTTATCTATAATTGCTCTTTTATTTTATTTATTTTTGTCTTTTATTTAATTATTATTATTTTTATTTTATTTTATTTTTTTTTCTTTCCTTTTTGTTATTCGTGATTGTGCATTTAATGTATTACATCACTATTACATATTGTATTTGCAACTATGTCTGCCTCGGAAAATTGTTAATATTGTTTATTCTGTACCTGTTTTGTATGTACATTTGTTTGCTAATAAAAAAATAAAAATAAAAAAAAAACAAAAAAAAAAAAATTAAAAAAAAAAAAAAAAAAAAAAAAAAAAAAAAAAAAAAAAAAACTGCAGTTTAGTAGTTTTGCTGTAAATGGTCATCCTGAGCCTTAGATGACGCTGTGGCGCCACAATCATTTGCACCGTTAACATGTGACACACAAGAAGCAGAACGCCGCTTCTGGTTATTATCTGAAACATGGCGTTGTCTAGTATTTTGCGGAGTGAGTCTGCGGATTTTTCAGATCGCTTTGACCGTCCTTTTGCGCACGGTTTTGGCACCAACCAGACGGATCTCGGCTTTGGAGACGCACTAAGTGACAGTCTGAACTTTGCCGTGAAACCACTGGATGAAGGGGACGAACAAGAGAGAAAAATTGAGTTTCTGCATGGCACGACCACCTTAGCATTCAAAGTGAGTCCGTTTAGCCAACAGCTAATAGCATCTGACCGGTTTAAAAACGATGTTCTCTTTCTTACCACTAATATATCCATAACCTAGCAATCACGACGCATTCAGAAGCGCGTGTCTTTTACAAAGCTGCCCCTAACTTACTGAGTGTTTGTAATGAATAGGCAAAGGCTAAAGGATGACCGACTAGACAGTTCGCTAAGTATACCAGTGTTTACTCATTTGACTTGGTTTGTACGTTTAGCTCATTTCTATCGTCTGAAAAGTGACGTGCACTGATAAATGCTTATGTTTTTTGTCTTTTAAGGACAGCGCCCTCATTCGTTGAGGTAACAAGATCCTCAAACTTATGTCAAACAGAGCAAAAACGTCTTGCATTTCTTCAAAGTGTCTAAAGGTCTGAATGGGAGTTTAAATTGGAGGATTACAGTATGTTCACATACTTTAGCAAAGCTGAAGTCTGTACGCCAAAGTGAAGATTGTCATAATAAGACCCATAATGACACAGCAACTAATGTGGTAATGTGGTGAATAATGATTCATATCTATGATCCTGAATAGGTGATTAAATGTTATGCACACATAAGATATAAATATATTTATTAGTAGCCCTAAAGTGAGTTTATTCTCAAACAATAGAGTGTGGCGCTTGCAACGCCAAGGTAATGGGTTCTATTCCCAAGAAAATCAAGAACTGATTAGAATGTCAATGTCTATTTTGAATCCATTGTAAATTGCTTTGGATAAAAGCATCTGCCAAATGAACAAATGTAAATTTTTACAGTCTGTACATTTTACAACTGCATGTAATTTAATGTCTGCAGTGGCATAACTTTATAGTGGTATAAATACTTCATTTTATTCTGAGTAGTGGCACTAAATTGCATTCACTTAATAGATTATTCACAAGCCTGTATTAGTACATTTGTTTGAACAAACTAATTCTAGCTTATTGATGTCATAAAAGTAAATGATAACAGCACTGATTGGCTGATAAATATTCGATACTATAAAACTGTAGACAGGGTAACATCTTTGTTTTATTCTTTTGAGAGAATTTTAAAGCACTGATAAACTGAAACATTAGTGATTTTTGAAAAAAAGGGGACAATGCGACTATTGAAAGGCTCTCATTATTTCTTTTTTAAATCAGGTTAAAGAGCTCCTATTATGCTTTTGCAAATATTAGCTTTCATCCTATTCGAGTGTAATAGTTGAATTGAATGAATGTAAAACGTCTGCATAGTATTTAAGATCAAAGTGCTCAACAAATAAAGTATTTCTCTGAAAAGAAAGAATTGATTCTGAACTGCTAAAATGTGTCGTCAGCAATTCCTTCTCCCTTACTGTCACATACGTACGTAAGACTGTACCAAATTTGCTTATTAACAGCCTTCATTGGCTGCCCGCAAAACATAGTCTACTTTGACCCGTCCTCAAACACTGTAATTGTAGCTGAGGCTTGGAAGAGTTTGGTTCATTCTGTCGACAGGTCAAGAATTCTGTGCTGTAACTCCACTTTGTATGCACTTCAAAAGGATAAGGACTTGCCCTGGAATTGATATGGAAAAAAATAATGGATAATTGTCGACTAGAAGAGGCTTAGGTGACCAAGATTGTATTAGTTGGTTAGTCACAGAAAGAAAGGTAGAAAAAAACTCAGTAGGAAGAGGCAAAGTCCGTGAGGGACAGATCATTAATGGCGGGTTCTGTGTGGTAATTACAGTATGTTGGGCAGGAAATTCACACGCTCGCTTATCATCCATCAACCTCAAATATGGATGAATATAATTCATTTTTGGTCATATAGATAAGGGCAATGCATCATTCCAAACTGTACAGGGTCTATGATTATTTGTGTACACTCACAATAACAACAAAACGTTGTGCTTTTGTAAAATAAAGAGAACAAAAATGAACTGAAACTCAGCGTATGCTACTTGCCTCATATACAGGAGAAAAAAATCTAGAGAGTTTGAAATGTCTACTTCTAAATGAAACGATTGAAAACTAAATCAAATACACTCTGATTATGTAACCTGTATGAAAAGTTAATTTCTTTCTAAATGAGATGTCAACTTCTCTTTGCTGCTGAAACTGACTCAAAAAACACTAGTTTATTGGTAAATAATTAAAATGTCTCCTTGCTATTTATTTCGAAAAATTCATAACTTTTGCCAGTGCTCTGACGCAAGCTTTATGTGTGCGCTTTGTGTATTCTGCCCTTCAGTTTCCTTTATATATGTCTGTAATCAAATGAATATAAACATGCGATTAGTCAACTAATGGCTTAAATTAACTACTTGTCGACTAGAAAAATCTTTAGACAGGGGCAGCTCTAATCGTTACTGTTTGTGTATCTGTGCCTGTGGAAATTCAGATATGATAGTAGGTGTTTCGCTTTCAATGTGGGCTGTAAGCGGTAGACCAATCACAGCAGACAGGCATGTCTGACCGATTAGAGCAGAGTAGGCTCTTGGAAAATAGGGGCTTAGTGGAGTGAGTCTGAAAACGTTTGATCAAAGATTCAGTCTGAGTAATGAGGTGATGTGGAATGAATAATTTGAGAAAATTACTTCTTTTTTCCCTTGAATGCATTGTTGAAGACCTCTGTAACAAAGGAGGAGGAGGTGGGAATCGATGAACATTTAAACTACTTTTAATATCAAAATAAAAGTAACGGCAGGAGCCCCTCGGATTGCTCAAACATAACTAAAATGTCCAGGCCTGGTCCTCTCTCATCCTTCACTGTAACCTCCAAAAAAAAAAAAAACTTTTAAAATAGCATAATAGGGACACTGTAAAGTTATTATACATCAGTGTTTTTGTTGTTTTTTTGGATAATTTAAGTGAAAATAAAAATAAATAAATAATTAAAAGTCTTCACCGTGTTTCTCTCACCTTTCTCAGTTTCAGCATGGCGTTATTGTGGCTGTGGATTCCCGAGCGACAGCCGGCTCCTATATTGCTTCACAGACAGTGAAGAAGGTGATTGAAATCAATCCGTACCTGCTTGGCACTATGGCAGGAGGAGCCGCGGATTGCAGCTTCTGGGAGCGCCTGCTGGCCAGGCAGTGCCGCATCTATGAGCTGCGCAACAAAGAGCGCATTTCAGTGGCAGCTGCCTCCAAGCTACTGGCTAACATGGTGTATCAGTACAAGGGCATGGGCCTCAGCATGGGCACGATGGTCTGTGGTTGGGACAAAAGAGGGCCAGGTAAATATCATTTTAATTTTGTTTTGCATTTGACCACACCTATACGTTTGTATGTATATGTGTCTGTATATGTATATGTAATGCACATGCATACATACAGTAATACCCAAGAGCGAGCTCGTAACTCAAAATGCTAGTACACCAAAACAATTTTCCCCATAAGAATGCACAAAAAATCACTTGATTCGTTCCACATGACCACCAATGCCCATTTTAAATATTTTTTTGATTTTACCCTATTAATTACAGTTAAAATTTTAAACATTAAGGTCTCATATAAATACTAATTAATAATTGACAATTAAACTCTAAAAATACTTGACAATTTACTGTAACGCGCACTTGACTTTTGAGTAATGTCGCTGCTGGCGTGAAGGAGGGTGAGAGGAGGGTGTTACTGCTCATAATAAAAGAATTTCATAATTCTTTCTTATCTTGAGGTCATTGTCTATATTCTGTACTGTATGTATATATTTCACTACGTGAACAATAGCGATCACAATGTTAACAAAACGAGGTAAAACCGCTGTAAATCACTTATAAAAGTATGTACTGGTGAATGATGCAACCAAATCGAGCGGCACTTAGAGAATGAACGAGTTAAGCGGTGATAAGCTTTGTGAGAGGCTGTTGTTAGGATGTTTCTAGTAAAAATGCGTGCGAAGATGCTGAGGGTTAGGACTTTTCCACACCAAAAAATCGCGTGGGCGAGGGAAAATTTCTCGTACACCGATTTGACTTTCCATGCTCGTACACTGATTTGCCCGTGTACAAAGTCACTCGTAAACCGAGGTATTACTGTTTAAAATTACACACGCATACGTATATGTGTGTTGGTGTGTGTGTGTATATATTCAGTAATCCCTCGGCCGAAAACTACAATGCTTGGGGTCTCTTCCAGAAGCCTTAGAAGGTGCCGAACGTTTGGCTGGCATCATAGGGCTTAAACAAATTCACAATGTCACCCTAAAAATCGTGAAAAATCACAAACAACACAGATAAGGATGAAGAGCTGTGTCGCATACGGATGTGTAGAAGTGATTTGGACAACATGGGATGATGGGAAACTGAATGCTGTATTTAAATTTATTAATTTACTTTACAATATTAATCTATGACCAAAAATGACTATTTTTAATAAAGAAATAATTAAAATTTGAAAAAATATAAGACGTATTTGCTCTCAGAAACCTGCGATATAGATTTACATGTAATATCATTATAAATCCACTATGTACTGAGGGCGCGGTAGGTGAACCGCGGTATGGCGAGGGATTATTTTACGTGTGTGTGTGTGGGCACACTGGGAATAATAAATACATGATGTATGCAGGTAATGTTGTATATAATTTATAAACTTATTGCCTATGTGATTATTCTTTGGAGCTGCCAGTAATTGTGCTTTGATATTGGTATTGCTTTTCTCATTAATTAATTATTTTATTGATAAATCATATGCAAAGAATTGGCATTAACATTGTCGTAAATATTAAAAGTTCATACACTATTTCTGGTTAATATTGTCTTTTGAGTCTTGGGACTGAGGATTATGTTAATGAGATGTATTGTAATGGCATTTACAATAATATTTGCTTTTAATTAAAGGTGGTTTTCTGCTTCCATTAAAGTTGAGCAAAAACATTCCTGCTATAATCTGTTTGCATCTGGAATAGCTATGTGATGTAAAAAATTTTTTTGGTGCCATTTATGTTTTGAATGATTGCTGCAGTTGGCATGGGGACAAATTATGTGATTATTTTCTCTGCTGATTTGACCCTTTCTGCTGAAACAGCTTTGTAAAAATAGCTCTATCACCATAATTTCCTGCCAGACTCCAGTGGTCGCCGGAATCTGGTTTTAATATGCAGCACCATGACTTTGTTTTTGAGATGAATCATAAACTTGCACATTAGTGGACTCTTAAGACCTTTTATTTTCTTGAAAATTATTGATGTCCATTTTTCTTAATTGGACGTTGCATTTAGATCTATAAGAGGCTTTTAATCTAATGGTCTTAATGGTGAGCTCTGCCCATTTTCAGTTCATATTGTTTCTTCTTTACATGTGGAGTGCAAGCCTAAATGAAACAAAACTAACTGAGAAAGACTAAGATAAATGACTGCTACAAAATGATGTTCATAAGCGTGAGTGTGCAAACCAGAGAGATGGTTTAGCCAGTACCACCAGATGGCAACATAGCACTCTGTGATCGTGATGCAACCCATCAATTGCAGACACTGGGGTGTTGTAACTGCTCTACATCACGGCCAATGTGTTTAAAGAGGCCCTGCACAGTGACACAGTAATGGGAAATCAATATGCCGGTGACTGTGGGCCAGGAGGGAGCAACACCATGATGGACGCATCTCTCAGCCAGGGCGATCGGGTCGCATGCAAAAAACCTGTCAGCTCGATCAATTGGGGTTTATGTGGTGACACAGACTAGCATGGCCCCCAAAAAAACAACCTTTGCCTGGCAGGCAAACAAAACTAAGTGTTAAATCTTCTAATCAATTTTGCAAGTAGTGATTGCTGTTAGAATTTCGATAGCGGCGCTAGCTGTTACAATGCGCTGTGATTCAATAGAGAGGTAAATGTTGTGCAAATTAAATCAATCTTGATTAAACGGAGCACATTTACTGCCTTAACAATGTCTGGCACTCCTATTCCTGTGATTAAGGGTCTGCCGTGAGGAATACATTTAAGAAATTGTGACATGGTTCTTTTGACAAAGATGTTGATTGTACGATTTAGTGCAGTGTAACTTCTGTTGAGACCACTGTTGACATCCTTATGTTATTAGAGCCGTTCTATAGATGCATTCTCCTTTTGCCGGTTGAGTTATGAACCGTTTACAACTGGTATTAAAATTCATTTGTTAGGGTCCAAATGTTCTGTGATTCAGTCACCTACTCTATCAATTTGAGCCTTATTCAGGTATGTGAGATTTTAAAAGACTGTACAGTAGAACCCCGACTTACCAAAATAATCCGTTGCGAGGTTGGTTTCGTAAGTCGATCTTTTCGTAAGTCGGTCAGGCTTTTACATGTAAATTGCCTAATCCGTTCCAAGCCCTACGAAAACACCACATTTAGCATGTTGAGCTTGAGTGTCAACTGCGGTGCGGAGAGATCTTCCTGTCAGCGGGGGAGGGGATTCACAGCAGCACTCGCTGCTGACAGGGAAGAGTAGGATAGCAATATGTGTATTCAGAAAGTCTCCAAAAGTTTTGGGAAAAATTGTAGCTGGAGTGGTCTGAAAACTCGCTATATATAGCGACAAAGACGCTAAGTTGGCAACACTGAACGCCACTACGCAGAGGCTGGTGGGAGCGATGCTGACCAATAGGAGAGCAGGATGCTGCAGCGAAAGCTAGCGTCTGAGCCGGGAGACAGCCAATGGGAGAGCAGGACGATTGGTGCGAGTTTACGGGTCAGTGGCACGTGAATTTAAAAACAAAACGCGGAAATCGTCGCCTCGGCTGAGATTATTGTTTTTCGCATCTCGATCATTTTGTCGTAACTCGGTGCAAAAAACCCACCGAAATCTTTTATCGTACGTCGAACTTTTCGTATGTAGAGCGTTTCGTAAATCGGGGTTCTACTGTATTAAACAACACCAGGCCTCGATGAATTATTCCAGGGTCACTCGCCCTGCAGGACTAGTGACCCTAAAAACTTACTCGCCCTTCACATAAAGCACTCGCCCTGCATTTTAACAGACAAAAATAGTTATTAAAGTAAAAAACACATGATATACTGCAAAACCAAATATTTATTGGTTGAATGCAACAAGAACCCAGAAACAATATAATTAATCTGATAGTGAATCTGAAGATCATTTTTATGGACATAAATTTAATAAATGTACTATATACAAACAATGGGATGCAGCCACGGAGGCGTTATTTACTGGATTTTATTTTCTATATTATAACACCGATGTCCCGCAAATCAGCCCATTTCAAATGATGGAAAAACAAAATACAATCCGCATGACGCTAAATCCAACGCCGATAACAGTAACATTCACTTCGTCCAGCTCAAAGTCAAACATGCTCAATTTCAAACACAATAAGAAGTAATATGTCTATGACGGCTTTGACAAATGTGATGTTACACGGGCAGCTATGTTTCTCTGTCTGCCTCAAGCCCGGCTGATGCCCCGCCCCCGGAGTCATTTACTCCACTGTGATTGGCCCCCTGAGTCATTTACTCCACTATGATTGGCCCCCAGGAGTCTTGTACTCCACTGTGATTGGTTGGCTTGCACAGCTGCAGCTCGCACGAAAAAGGAACTTTTCACACACGCACACACAATGCGGTAAAGCGCTATTCATTAAAAACTCGCGGGCCACACTTACATTAAACTTTCATATGGTCCCGCGGGCCACAAAATATCGTTTCGCGGGCCGCATGTTTGAGACCCCTGAGGTAAATACTACATTCGTGATTCGTGGTTCAAACTTTAGAACTGAATCGTGTATCTGATCGCTACTAGCCCGTCGTCGATTTTCTGCTCTTGTTTGGCAAATTTTACGAGTGTTATACGGTCTGAAGTTTTTTCTATGTAGTAACAGTTGAATGATTAGAAAAACTGTATCGGAATCTGAAGAATCTAACTCGCCCGATAGGGCGAGTTATATCAAATTTCTGGGATTTGTCGAGGATTGGATTTGGATTTGTCGAGCCCTGAACACTCTTGCCATCATGCAGGATGTACATAAAGTGGTTACATGAGATGCATGTTGAGACCTAGGTGTTACTATGGTCTGTATCTTTTTCCAGTATCTTTCTACATTACGCTCTTTTTGTATCTACTTATAATTTGTTCTCCGATGTCTTGTTGTGCACCTTCTGTGAAAGTATAGACAAATTCTGTCCTGAGCTGCAAATATCAGCAGGACTGCTATCTCAAAGACATAAGAAGCTCTTTCAACTGTCATCTTTTCATGTTCTGTAGACACGGACTGGCGATGTGCATGCATGCTTAGACGTCTGTACACACAGTTGCTTTGCTTTCTGAGCAGCTGCGCTCATCAGCGGCACTCTTAACCAACCGTGGCTGTGTGACAATCAGCAGAGCAGTCAGCCAATCACCTGTGTATATTCCTTCCTTTTGTCTTGAAGTTGCCATTCATACATGCAGACAGCCGCTCTTTCACTCTTGCACATCTAACTGCCTGTCACCTTTGTGATGGAGTGCAAGGAGTCTGGCTGTCGTAACATCCAGAGAACGCTCCCGCTTCGGCGCCTCTGCTTTACGAGGGCTCGCAAATTCAAGTGCCTCTTTTGTTCAACTTTACTTCCCGACCCTTTCTCAGCGACACAGGTAGCATGCAACGGCCGTTGTGTGATAAAACGTTCCCAGGTGTTGTGTGTTAAAAAAAATCCCAGTCTGCTGAAGTACCCTCGCACTCCGCTCCTGATGCAAACTGGTGGCTTGCGGCTGAAAGAGATACATTTTTAACCTGTTTTTAGTCCACACTTGGCTGTACAAAATGGTAAATTACCTTGCATGCATTCAGGGAGCTGTAACGATTATCAGGTCGAGCTAACGATGCGTACAGAGGGTGTAATGTGCTTGTTGAAGACATCTGAGCCTTACTTCCTAAGATTGTCCTTAAAATATCTCTGCGAGACGATTTTAGGGTCCTTGTACTTAACTCAAACTTTCCAAGTGCAAAATGAATATTTCAGGTTGCTTTCAATACTAATGATGTTCTTTTGCGTTGTGATCAGAGTAACCCGCTCGCTAGTTAAAAGGGCTGAACGATGTTGAAGACAAATGTGATCATGCAAGGGTGTAAAATCAATGTTACGTAATAGAACCAACATGCTTCATGTTCTCCTTGGGCTGACTCATGATCTCTGACGAGTAAACCTCACAACAGCTTGTTGCCATCTCTCATAAGTCATCGGAGAGCACACTCTCACTCAAAGTAACAGTTATGCTATCTCCGTTGACCTACAACTTTGACGTTACATAAGATTTCATTATTATTTCATTATCACAGCCTATCACCCAAAAAAATACTTACCCTCAAGTTGTTTCAAAAACTATGATTTTCTTTCTTCTGGAGAACATTTTTTTTTGTCAATACAATGAGTCAAATGTTGTTTTATTGTGCGGACAAAATCAGTTCTTCAAAATATCTTTTGTTCCAGAAGGTGAGTAAATGATGACAGTATTCTTTTTTTTGGATGAACAATCTGTTTTCTGCTCCATCTGCACCCTTGTTCTACTAGAGCACATATGGGATGTAGTCACCATTACTGTTGGAGTGCGTTTTGTCATAGGGCAGCATCCCGGATGCTTGAAACTTGCCTTAAGGTGATCTGCTGCTGGACTAGACAGTGACCCACCAGTTCACCAAGTGTGATCGGTGTCGTCCATCATTTTTGGGGAGAGGTCAGGTCTTCAGGTATAGATCAATAATTAATTCTGGTGTTTTTGGAGCGATCAATAGTACCTCAGGCGGCGCCCTGGATTAGACACTGTGTTTGCTTGTGTCTGGTCAGTATCTTGTCATTACTTCGATCTACTGAATTCTCTCTTAAGGCTTTTGCTGCTTTTCTTCAATTTTTTTCCATTTTTGTGGAGGCACCTGCAGGATGTGAAACAGTATTGATGGTCTCTCTCTTCCTTCTGCTTTCTCACAGGGCTCTACTACGTGGACTCAGAGGGCAACCGCGTGTGCGGAGACCTGTTCGCCGTTGGTTCGGGATCCATGTACGCCTATGGTGTTGTCGACAGTGGCCTTCGCCAAGACTTGACCATTGAAGAAGCCTGCGACCTGGGCCGTCGCGCCATCTACCAAGCTACTTACCGCGACGCCTACAGTGGAGGCCAAGTCAATCTCTACCACGTCCACAGTGATGGTTGGGAAAGGGTCTCTCAGGAAGATGTGCTTCAGCTGCACCATAAATACCAGAGTGAGAAAGCATAGAGGGAGGGGTTGGATGGAGATGAGGGATGAGGGAAGAGGTCACGGCGTCAATTGAGTTTCAAAAGGAAGGGTGAGACCAGTTGGATGAAGAATGAATGGCAGATTAGTGAAATAACCTGAAAGCCACTTCAGTTAACTTGATATCAAATCTGCTTCCAGGAAAGTTAATTCCAACTCTCTTGTAAGAGCTGGCTCATCTGTGCATGAGAAACACAAGGAAAGCTGTCTCTCTCTCTCTCATCTCCCTTTCTCTTGAAGTTAGATCAATTTCCGTTATTTTTCTCAAGCATGTTGCTTGAGTTTTCAGTCACAGTTTCAGTTGCATTATAACCCCATCCATCGCAGTTCCACTTGTTGTTTGTGATTATAAAATAAGAGGGCGCTGTATCCCAATGGACACTATAACTAGCCAAATCTCCAGTTGGCCAGCTTTCGTTGAGTGGGAGTGGGCTTCTGTTCTTCTTTTCTCACATGTATCTGCAGTTACCACAGTTACTAAACCTACTCTCAATAAAACCTAGCATTTTTGCAATTTAAGTGTTTTTTTTTCTCTTGATCCTGATGTATTGGTTGGTAAGTGTTTTGACGGGTGTTCACAAGTTGTGCTGTGGCTCTAAAGTGCATTTGGAAACTTGAGTCACACCAAATGTATTAAATATTATTTGCATTTAAATATCAAGCCAGCAGCATCTGCGAAGTACCAATAAATAATGCTATGTCTTTTCTTTACTTTTAGGTAACTTATCCCAAGATCATTTTAGTCAGGGCTGCATGATGTCTTAATTTATGTAAAAACTAAATTCTAAAAGTGTCCTAAAAAAAATCAATCTCTGTCACTATTGTTTTATTGAAGAACAATGAATCATGAATGTTCTGCAACCACAAAATGAATCGTGGTTCAGTTAATACCAAGACTCCCAGTTTCTAATCTTAACGTCATAATTGCGGGAGAATTACCAGAGTAAATAATCAAATATTGGCGTTCAAATATTGTGTTAGACAATGGGGAATCTTTCAGTCAAAAATATTGAGAACCACAGGTCTAAATTCCGAGTTAGTGCTATTTTTCATTAAAATAAATGCCACTTGGTTTGATATTTTATCAAATTAGGGCTGTCAATTAAATTCTGATTAATTGTATGCAAAAATGTGTTGGGGAAAAATTAACGCAATTAATCATGCCCCTTGACCCATGTGTAAATTCCTTAAGGGATTTTCCTACTTTAGGAACAGCTGAAGCTTGAAATACCACCATGTTTTTTCCATAATAACGTTGTCTTTGAATTTATCAGTATTATCTGTGAAAAGTCTACAAAATGCATGATTTCCTCTTAAATGTTTTTAAATTGGTATGTCATGTAATTATAAATGAATAAGTTTTATTTTAGAAGTGAAAGTCTATATTTATGCAATGCCATTCCTACATTTGTGTCCCAACTATTTTGGGGACACTATTCTAGATGTTTTACTCTAGGTAAACCTTTTAATATCAGCTCAGGTGGCTTAAAAAAATTTTTTTTTTCATAATGAAATTCGTTTCAGCCATGTTTTCCATTTGTCTCCATCAGCACAAGAACTCTTAGGTAGAAATATTTTCCTCTTCACTCCTCAGGCCCTTTTTTAAGTGTCTTACTTTTCCCATCGTCTTGCCTGCCATCACTGCTTTGTAACAGCATTTTAGAGATGCAAATAGTCCATTGTGTCTTTGTCTGCATTGGTCTCGTCTTGTGGGCTATTAGTGCTTGCGCTTGCTGAACAAAA
Organism: Rhodeus uyekii; assembly: GCA_037043235.1. Taxonomy (NCBI): domain Eukaryota; kingdom Metazoa; phylum Chordata; class Actinopteri; order Cypriniformes; family Acheilognathidae; genus Rhodeus; species Rhodeus uyekii. Next base: position 2,040,482 of record JAWRVZ010000035.1, read on the forward strand.
GTAAACAATCTCTAATACCTAAAGCTGACATGGAAAATAGTGATAGTGTTTTGCGATCGTCCTCAGGCTTTCTGGACTATGGACATTCCTTGGTTCTCTTAATTAGGGGGGGGGGAATGTATTTCTGATTTTCATTTCAGCACACCTTGTTTTCCAGCCCCAAATACGTTCTGTCACTTTGTTTTATAATGCAAGGATTCGCTGTGCAGTAGTTTTATACCTGAAAATAAACACTAATAAAGGCTATGGGATGATGTGGTGGCCCTGAGCCCCAATGATTGTTAAAAACTAGTTTCACAGGTGGCTAGTTGGCAGATGGAAAGCAAATGGGATTTCAATAAATGTTAATGAGGAGTTCTTCTCCATTACTTTGCTTGGAGAAAATGAAGAGATGAGAGTTGCTTACGACATGACTACAAATCACGTTTGCTAATCATGTTTTTTTTTGTTGAGTAATTTAGTTGCAAAACATCTGCAGCGTCAAACATGTATTTGTTTTGAGTAGTGAAATGAGATGTTGGGCAGGTCACTCTTGAAAGCACTTTGAATACTCATTTACTACCTTAATTATCCATAATGGTTAGCTTTTAGAAAATGTAATTCACATGCATTATAGCAAAATATTGTTGTTGGGTGCATTGTAATGGGAGAAGAACTGGATAGCATTGATGACCCAGTTGCCATTTGTGTCTCTCATGAGTAATTTGTATAAACCTGCACTTCAAAGTCTAAAAATGTAAGAAGAGCTACTTGAAATTTCAGTACCAGCAGCGTGCTTGCTGATATTTATGGATCATCTTCACACTATTTGTCCTGTGATTCACCAAGCATTGTGATACAATCCACGTAAGTCTGTAGTGATTTGGATAGTCAAACTGTATCTTAACCAAAGCCAAAATGAAGAATAGGATTGTGTGAGAGACCAGCTGGTTAGTTTGCTAGGTGCCAGCAAGATGATTTTCACAGTGTCAAAAAATAACCCCAATGCACCCACGTGCCACCATCTGTCAGGTGGCCACAGCATACATGATAAATCTCTCATGCTTCAGTTTGATTAGCTCTGAATTGACTTTAAATTTCACAGTGAGGGTGGGCGACATACCGGGAGGGACTGTCGTCACTATCGCGCTTGCGCTCGTAATGTTGCTGTGCTGCCTTTTTAGAACGGGTGATTGTAAACCAATGAAGGCCAATTAGCAGCGAAAGACAATTCATTTCAGTATATGCACGCACATAATGCAGCTGCTCAAAGAGCATGTGAGAGCTGAATGAAGAGCTTTTTATCATCTAATTGGGCTTGAATGAGTTTAAATACACAAACATATGTGTCAAAGTGACATGTATTTGCAAGTAAACAGTCATTGATGTATTAAGTGAATAGTTGAGAGAGAAAAAAATTGGGAAAGAAAGAGCAACACACTCAATGTCTTAATGTAAAAGCATCCGAATTTACCTACTGTCATTATTAATGCTAATCAAACAACAAAAAACAGACAAACTGTTTCTGCTCAGTCTTTACTGAATCTTTTGTAACTTTAAGAGTAAATATATATTTAATTTACAGTGTAAATTTTACACAGACGATGCATGTTTTTAATATAAACATTTCATTTTTTATTTTGTAGTATTTCTTATTATCTAGTCTTTGTTCTATTGTAGTTTTTCTTTGCTCTTTTGTATCACTTTATTTGTCTTCATTAAGCTTTTTTTTAATTATATTGAAAACTGAAGTGATGAGTAACGGTGAAATTTCAGTCATATCAAAAATGTTGATGTCAATCTCATTCAAAGCAATCATATTATCATCATGAAAAATTACTGTATCACTCGTGATACAGTAATACCTCGGTTTATGAGTTTAATTCATTGCAAGAGCGAGCTTGTAATCCAAAATTTCCCCATAAGAATGCACTAAAAATCAATCGATTCGTTCCACATGACCATAAATGCCCATTTTAAATTTTTTTTTGGTTTTACCCTATTGATTACAGTTAAAATATAACCATTAAGATCTCATATAAATATTAATAATTGACAATTAAACTAAGGCCACGTCCACACGATGCCGGCGCGTTCCCTATCCGATCTTTTTTTTCCTCGTTCAAAAAAAAAATATCAGCGTCCACACGATACCACTGAAACCGACTGAATCCGGTGTAGTTTATATGCCAGACCAGTATGGGGCGCTGTATTTCTGCCACAGATAATGCACTATACACAGAGAAGAAGACTTTGAGCATGCGCATTGTTGTTGCTGTTCAGTGTTGCCAGATTGCCAGTTACGTTTTTGTCACGTCCGACCGGGAACAAATGCATTGGGCTGGTTGATAAAATTTGGGATGGTTTTTGATGCATAAAATCGCTCAACATTTTTCATTATTTATAAGAGTACGCACTTTGGGCACTTTCATCGGTAAACAAAAAGGGTGGGGTGTTACTGCGTAGAGGGAGACTTTCCTACCTTCATTCTATATGCTGTACTGTACGTATGTATTTCACTACGTGAACAATAGTGATCACAATTAATGTTAACAACACGAGGTAAAATCACTTATAAAAGTATCACTGTGGTGAATGATGCCATGCTGAGAGAATGAACGAGTTAAGGGGTGATAAAGGGGTTGGAACCGCATGACTGTTTTATGAGAGGTAGTCGTTATGATATTTCCAGTAAAAATGCGCGCGACGATGCTGAGCGTTAGATTTTTTCCACACAAAAATGCGCGTGGGCAAGGGAATACTTTTCTTGCACACTGATACAATGTTCGTACACGATTTGACTTTCCATGCTTGTATACTAAGTCACTCGTAAACCGATGTATTACTGTATAAGATTTGTATAAGATTTGTTATATCACCAACCCCTATTTTTTTTAACACTTTGGTTTTCTTTTTCTTGTCAGGTTGGTCTATTGGTTGGTTTTATAGGTGATGATTTTAAACGCAACTAAGACCAACATAGACAACCTGTGCTTATCTTAAATGGTTTGCTGGTTTCCCAGTCCACTGTGTTAGCTTGTTTTCTGGTGGTTTTAGACACACTTCTGCTGGTCAGGCGGGGAGATCTTTAAGCAGCTTTTTTTTCAGCGGCACAGATTGGATGCCAGCTAATACCAGCAAACCGTCAAGCTGGTCTAAGCTGTTTTTTTTTTTTCCATGAGGGTGGTCAGGTTCAGCCTGACAATAATTGTCAGAAAAAAAACAAATGCAATTCCTTCTGGTCTGGAAGATGTAAGCACAAATCAAAATAAGAAATACAGTGGATCGTGATTTAATGCTGTGGTTGTGATTGAATATACAACAATAAAACAGGGTTTTTTTTCCACTTCGGAAGCTGTTTCCGGATCGAAAACAAATGAGAGGTCAATTTTTCAGGAAATCACTCTCGGTCCGATACAGTGTCCGCCTAAAGACTCTCGAGACTTTATGTAATCAACATGCTTCAGTCCTCGAGCTTGTTCCTGGTGTAATTGCGTTGGGTTGCACTCGCGCACCCCCCCTCCATTTCCTTTCCTTCCCTTCCCTTACCAATGTTGAGAGGTTCTCTTTTTATTTTATTTTTTATCTCTGCATGCGATGGACACACACTTGTCATTCCTGTTGCGTATCCCTTTTGCCCACTGGGGAATGTATCTTGTGTTCTCTGGGCCCCCTGGAAACAACATTGATGTGTGCTCCCATAGCTCTCCACTCATATCATATACAGAATAAGATGTGGGCTTGGAGGCCCACATCTGGTGTCCTATAATCTAATAGGGATTTCATAGAAAATAATAAAACAGATTAACATATAAAAACAATGTTTTTATTTAACAATGTTGGTTTTGCTTTATATTTACACAAAGTATTATCAAAGTGTCATTAAGCTATAATTCAACTAAAAGCACAATAAATTAATAAAATATACATAAAATAATATAACACCCTTTTTTTTCTTTTATTATACCTACCAGCAATATAATTCTGGTTTCACAGACAGGGCTTAGATTAAACCAAGGTTAGGTTTTAGTTCAGTTAGGACGTTTAAGTAGCTTTTGTAAACATGCCTTTAAAAAAAACATGACTGGTGTGCATCTTGAGACAAAACAATGGCATTGACAAATTTTAAGATATATCTGTGCAAGTTGCTTCCAGTTAAAACAGCTCAGATATACTTTTTAGTCTGGGACTAGACTTAAGCCTTGTTTGTGAAACCAGGATAAATGTCTTTGCAGTCAGTCCAGTGTCTTAACAGCTGAGGTCAGAAATGATAAAGAATGCAGTCAAAGGTCAAATAAAACAACTTACATTTCTAATTGTCTTCGTTATTGGTGAAAAACTACTGCATAATATTCTATTAAATAAAGCTAATAAATGTGTCAAACACAATGAAATGTATAATTTTGTTTTTGACAGTAGGCCTATTGTTACCTATATCACATCAACAACAATCCGTGTGACATGCATATCCTTTTTTCTGTGTGTTATACAAATCAATTAAATAAGAGTGAAAACAGTCACAGATTTTGAGCGAGTAACTGATGTGTGCCTGTATACCAAGATACCGATACTCGGACGTTGTTGGCAGATCTTATTAGCTGTCCTATTCCTGTGAAAGTAAATTGGGCAATGAAATGATCAGGGGACGGCATCACATTACCACCCCTAGCTTGTGACCTTCCTCTCCTTTTCATAATGTTACTGGTACCCCTTCCTCAACATTTTCAGTCATTCTCACTTCCACTGTAACTTCACTTCCAACTTCAGCTGTTCTCCAAACTCAGATTTTTTCTGTTCACTAGCTGTGGCAGTCGCTAATTGAGCTGAAAAAATAAGCAGGGACTAAACCATTTGAAGCACAAGTTTTTGCATTAGTCAAATCTGGACTCTAAGAAAGCATTTTGTTTCTCTTATTAGCTACATGTAATAACTTGACCAGTCACATGATTATCAGAGTGATCAGAATCAATTTTGACTGATACAATAATGCAGGGGATTTACAGTTAAGACCCAAGGACCAGATATGTTGAATGAAGACCAGGAGTCAGAAGTGCAGTCAATAGAAGAAATTTTAGTGAAGTTTAGTTTGTAGCTTCATCAGCAGAAGCCAGCTTCAGGTCTCACAAGGAGTTCGTAGGCCGCCCCAAATACAATAACATTGTTACAGCAATTATACTCCAACAGAGGCTACTAACTATGTCAATGATGACGGTTAAATGATTGTGATTGGCTAAGAAAGAAAGATCACTCACTCGCTCCCTCCCTCCCTCCCTCCCTCCCTCCCTCCCTCCCTCCCTCCCTCCCTCCAAGGCTGATCTTGTCTCAGGCTCCAACCATCAACAGAAAGACTCTCAAACCATTCTGATAACATTCTCTGTCTGGTGAAAAAGTAAAGAAAGGTTTTAACTAATAAAAATCAGTTGATTACAAATTAGTCTTTACAAATTATTCAAATAAGAAAAAGGAAAATAACATATGAAAAATAAGACAAAGAAAAGAATATAGGTATAAATAAGAAAAATAAAAGATTATATACAAGTGGCAATGGATTTCCAAATCGTCCCCACAATAGTAACAAAAGGTTGTCGATATTTCAAAATATATAATGGAGTGTCATACCATGAACAGAGGCGTGGTCTGAAACACTCTGCATCAGAAATCAATCAGAGATCGACAAATTCAGATTTAAGTAGCTGGCATAGTAAAAAGGCCATTTGTATATAGCACTCTGAAACCAGAGTTGAGCATTGTCAGATTAACGGTACTTTTTGATTGTAAAGTTTAACATCAGCTCAATGGTGTAAGGAGATTATACGATACACGGATTTTCACTGTAATGCCAAACCAATCCAATAACGTTAACACCAGCTCGAAACACATGGGAGTCTAGCCTAATGGTACACAGCTTATGAAAGGTCATGTTTCAATTAAGTTTGAGTATAAAAACTGTTAAACATAATATGAATGGGTTGTATGCGTTGAAAGCAGTTATTTTTTTACTTTCTAAATAGTTTGTTATGAGTTCAGTGTGGCTGAGCACATGGTTAGCATAGGTGCTTCGCAATTAGCGAGACAACCTGCAGTATGTACTAAATGGTCAAAATAGCCACGTAATTCGATTCAGTAAGAGTTGATGATGTTTCAGGGTTATGAATTATCTTCAACTTAGATATTTGGTCATTTATCCCCCCACCCACCTTTAACTGTCAGTTATATGTTGGTTATATACTTGGATGAGTGAATTTGGTATGTGTTGTCACTGAATGCAATACAATAAACACAATACAAAGGACTGAGCAGTATATTCAGCTGAGAATGTGGTTGGCATAATATCTGAATCAGCATGTTACATCACCATGTTGTCATTTGGATTAAGGTTGAATATTAATAAAATGATATTTTGTTGTGTACATTCTTTAAATCATATTCTGCTTGCTACTATGTCTGTGGTAAATACTGCATATGGAAAATCTTTGAAGTTGGTCGTGTTTAGTCATTACTATCCAAAGAAGTTATAATAATTAATGTAATGTGCGGAACTGTTGTAATATGTGTATTCTTTTTTGTAGCAAATACAGCAATGGGAAGCAATCACATTAGCATTCCTTCCTAACTGTATTATGCTTCTTTTCAGGAGTACTACATAAAATGTTGATGGAAACTTACACACAAACTAACCAGCAACTGCAACTTTCAGACACCATCTTTCCTTTTCTTGCTCAACTGATATCGAATGGAATGCATAGGATTGTGGGATATCAAAGGCAGTGAAGGATACATCTATGATGTCTTCAAAAATCAATCAGATGAAGGTATCTCAGGAGACACTTATACCATGCTTTTCCAGTCAGGGGGAAAGGATTCTATTCCTCCCCACGCCCCCCCACCAACTATGGCTAGACACAAACCAAGTCAATAGAAACTTTCACGCTGTGTTTAAAGAGGAACATCTAAAACTTTTGTGCTGCAACTCCAAACTTGTTGGATTGAATAGACATTGTTAGTTCGGTTGACAGAATCTGTGACAAGGATGATATTTTTTTTTGAGAAGTTAAAGCAAATGTGAAGATTATAATCTCATAAATATTTCTGTCAACTTTAAGAGTGATGGTTGAGAAGACCCCCCCCCCCCCCCCCTCCTTCTACAGATATGTAAAGTGCGTTGAGTGCCAAGAAAGGCACTATATTAATGTAACTAATTATTATTAAATATTTCTTCCGTTTTAAAGCAACTAGACCTTTTACATTTTAAAGTTTAGTGTGACGTTTATTATGATGACGTTGTAAAACTGAACTACATGTTAACACACTTTGTTCAAGTCTTGTGGCTATTTTAATGTTTATGGATTGACCTTATTCACTAAGGGCCTCACAGATACCCAGACCTTTGCTTTTTTTTTTTAAAGGTGACTGGAAATCAAAATTATTCCACATGTATTGTCGAATTAGTTTAACTTGTTCTAAACCTGGAAAATTCCTTTTTAAATTTTCCAGAGGAATTCAACAAGCATTTATTGAATGCAATCAGTGTTATCAACCTAGCAGATATGTGAATAACTTCAATCAAGGGTTTACAAATGTGCAGAGTAAAATCTTGAAACTTGACAATTAATTTAGTAATCCAGGGCAAACTATAAACTTTGTGAAACCAACCAAGGCAAACCATATGTTAACAATTAACATATTAACTTATTTAAATATGTATATGTATGTATGTGCGTGTATGTGTGTGTATATATATATATATATATAAATATATATATATATATATACTGTGTACACAATATCTAAAGTGAAAAAGTGATTATTTTGACCATATCATCATTTTATCCATAATTTCTGACTCCAAGCTGTATAAACTTCCATGCTTATTGGATTTAATGCATATATCAAGGTGTGCATAATTATTTGGCAGATTCTTCTCTTCAGGAAAAATGGGCCAAAAAAGAGATTTAACTCACTCTGAAGTCAAAAATTGTAAAAAGTCTTTCAGAGTGATGCAGCGTGTGTTTTTGTGTGTGTGTGTGTGTGTGTGTGTATGTATTTATGTATGTATCAGTTCTTAAAATAATGTCTTTTCTTCTAAATGTGAAGAACATTTGAATAATCTAAAGAACCCATTTTCACTATAAAGAGCCTTTTGTGCAAACAAAAGATTCTGTGGATATTAAAGGTTCTTCATGGATCCATCAATGCCAATAATAAACCTTTATTTTTAAGAGTGATGACTGCATTATTTTAATCAAAACATAAAAAACTGTAATATTCTGAAATATTATAACAATTTAAAGAACAGTTAAAAAAAATTATAATGATTTAAATGTACTTTATTCCTCTGACAAAGCTGAAATTTCAGCAGCTATTACTCTTGAAAACAGCTGCAGAACAGCTGCTCCCCCCGAACTGTGAAATGAGCGTTATCTTAAAATGTAACACCATGCACCTTAAAGCAGGCAGAAGCAGACACTTTTGTGGTTGTTGGTCAAGCTTAATGTCTGTGAAATTGTGTTCGATGATGGAGGTTTCAGATGATAGTTATGAACAAGGTGGAGAATGGTGCACCATTAGTCATCACCTGTCTCTTAAGTGGCTACTTTGACACCAACTGTTCACCTCTTCTTATGACGCTTGACCATATAAATTAAGCGTGTCTGTTTGTTTTATTATCAGTGTCTCTATTTCAAGTATGTGGTGGCCCTAGGAGGGAGACAGTGAAGCGGGCGATTCCATTGTCAGAAGAGAAGAGTTTAAGACTGATATTTGCGGCTGTGGACACTTTGCTTTTGTGTATTTTTGTTCCTTTGCTCTCTATGTCCTTTTGAGCATGCCCCACGGGCACGACTAGCAAAAAAACCTTTATTGCTTTTCACAGCGGGTCATGGAGTATGCGGCACTGTGCATCAAGCTAAATCGCATTGGCTGGCTGGTGGGATTAGAATGGTGTGGCGTTGAGCTGTCAGCTACAGCAAGTAGCAGACTGAGCAAAATACCACTACCAAACTCACTATTCAACTTGTATAGATTCAGTGTGTGTGCTGGACCTTATTTACATGTGTTTAGCATGCACGAAGGACATTTTTTTTAATTCCGTATAATTAACCTTATCTTAGTTATTTGTAAAACTTGTTCATGTTAGTCTCTTTCTCTCTCAGGCTTGAAACGTATGCACAGTCACACATTTACAGAGCAATAAGAAAGTAATTATCCCCATAAGTCCATTTTTGCAGTATTATTTATAGTTGAGCCTTGAACCAAGAAAAAAAAAAGTTTTGTCATGATGTTGAAATGTGGCATGAAGTACCCAAAGAAGTCTTGTCTGAACTCTATGATAGAAATATTCAATATATGTGACTGAACAGATTTAGTCTCCTGAATCTAATTACAGCGATCCCTCGTTTATCGCAGTTAATGTGGACCGGAACCCCCGGTGTTACTCATGGTGTTACTGCACTGGTATAAAGAGGCCTTTAAATCAGTTCGGGAAGCTTGCTTCTGAGAAAGTCGAAGAGGCTCCCACTCCACTCATGCTCTTATTCGTCGATCTCGCGCCGGGAACCAATCACGTGTCTTGTCTGTGTGCCTGTGGGTGTGTACAAAGCCTCTGAGAGAGTTTCTCTCTTTGTCTGGCATCCTGGGAAACTGTTTCTCTCGCATCACGATGAAGCAATTCGATGAAGCAATTCCGATATGGCGGTATTTTTTTATTTAAATTTTTCGATGAATTAAAAAAAATACTTTTTTCTGCGATGCACTGAGGCCGCGAAACTGAGAGATTACTGTACCTACTAAAACTGGGGGCAGTATAAGTAATAGGTGACACCAATATTATCAAATAAATAATTTTTTGAGAAGATGCGACCCCTTATCTATATCTAACACGGATGGATTCCTACCTGTCGTGATAATACTCTACTGACATTAGACTAACAATTACAGAAGAATCATCTCAGAGATGTCTATTTAAAATGCCTCTTTCTATCTGGACATATATACAGTGTCTGCTCATTTGCAATACGTCACTAGGATGTTTCCTATCAGACGTTAAATAGAAATATTAGATATTTATTATTTCTAAAGGATGTAAAACTGACATCTTAAAGACGTTTCTCAGATATTTGTACACAGCAGATGCTTTCCTGATGAAGCGCTCTTCAACATCCATCTTGCATGTGTGCTATCTGGGATTAAATAAAGCATATTTTGTTACCTTTTGAAGCTTGGAAGGGTTCAGTTTGAGCAAATATTTCATACAATTATCACTGTCCTCGTCAGAGCTCATTTCCCAGTACATTCAGCATCTGACTCATTTTCTCGTTCTGAAACATTCTCAAAACTATAATTTTCAACATCAATATTTTGATCTCTGACAGCTTCTTCACCATCAAGTAACAATGAAACACCATTCATTACTTGCCATGCAGTAAATCGTTAAATCATTCTGCAAAGTCATAAGGTCGAAAGTGCACTATAAAAAGTTTTTTTTGTCTCCCAAAAGAAAGATTGGATTCTGAACTGCCTAATTGAGTCTTCTGTCCTCGGTTCATCGTCACTAGATATTAAATTTGCATAATTCTTGCTTATTCCAAACGGCACACTTCATATATGTACTTTTGGTCTTGTGAACGTAATGGCTGCCTTGTGCCTCATGTAAAGTCTTTGAAAGCGTAGTGTGTCCCATTTGTCATTTAAGGTTTCAGAGTTTGCTCGCGAGCCCTTGATGCTCTGCAGCAGAGACTTCTTCCTGACAATCAAAGCGGTGTTCATCACGAAAGTGCGGACGCATAGGAAGACTGCAAGTGTTTAGGGTCTCATTAGGTACAGGGTCCTTGACCCGCCCTTTAATCCAGGATTTCACTGATGACTGCTTCTCAAATCTCACAGTTCAACACGAGTTTCATAAAATGCTTGCTTTTGAAAGCTGGGCCAGCTCTCATTTGGAACAGCTTGCTCCTCAGAATCACAACCTGTAAGTATGATTTTTTTAATGTACATTTTTATGTTTTTTTAATACCTCGGTTTACGAGCGACTTGGTATATGAGCAAATCGGTGTACGAGCATGGAGGGTCAACTCGGTGTACGAGCATTGTATCGGTGTATGAAAAACATTTTCCCTCACCCACGTGCATTTTTGTGTGGAAAAGTCCTAACACTCAGCATGGTCGCGCACATTTTTACTAGAAATATCCTAAACACAGCCTCTCATAACAGTCACGTGGTTCCAACCCCTTTATCAACCCTTAACTCATTCATTCTCTCAGCATCGCTTGGTTTGGCTGCATCATTCACCACAGTGATACTTTTATGTCGCTATTGTTCACGTAGTGAAATATACACGTACATTACCTCTAAGCAATAACTGTCAGGGTTCATGAATTCATTGTCTCCTAGTTCTGCATGTGCATGTGTGTGTGGGGGTGTGGTCACTGATCACTGCAGCAGCCATCATCTCACACACCTGATTATCGTGTCATCTGCTGTCTCTGCCGTTTGCTCGCGCACGCTGTCCCTGCCGTTTGCTCGCACGCGCACTGTCCCTGCCGTTTGCTCGCGCGCGCACTGTCCCTGCTGTTTGCTCGCGCGCGCACTGTCCCTGCTGTTTGCTCGCGCGCGCACTGTCCCTGCCGTTTGCTTGCTCGATTAATAGAGTAAAATTAATTAATAGAGTAAAGCCAATTTTTTATTTTTTTTAAAATGGGCATTTATGGTCGTGTGGAACGAATTAATTGATTTTTAATGCTTTCTTATGGGGGAAATTGTTTTGGTGTACAAGCATTTTGGTTGACAAGCTCGCTCTTGGAACGAATTAAACTTGTAAACCGAGTATTACTGTATATATTTTCTACTGGGTGTTCAAAATACATAGTTTTATGTTTTATACTGTCTACATTTCTGGGTATTTCTCATTACAGAAATAGCTCTGCTAATCAGCTGTTGACCATTAATACCAAAAACTGTCAGTTAATGCAGATTGTCAGTTGTTCTTACTACTCTGAGTAAAGATAAAGGGTAGAGAAATAATTTTTTTGCAAACTTTAACGTTTCATCAGTCATTCACGTTAGTGCTCGCCTAGCATATGCGCTGTTATTGATACAGTTCCCGCATGTGCACAGCAATAAATTAGAAATATACACAACGGTTTGTTGATGAACATACACTTTTTCATATTGACAGTGAGGAATTACAGTTGCAACACTTCATGATGATCACCTCAACCTGATTAGCATATCACTGAGAAACGTCCTGCTCAAGGCATTCCTACGATGGAGGTTCAGGTTGAGTAACTAGTTCTTCCCAGGTTTCATCATCAGACTCTGGCTCAGATTGGTATGATAAAATCGACACAATTGTTACTGTCTTGACTGTGTGAACAATCACTGAGGAAGCCTCCGGAGATGAAGATTATGATGATGGGAGCTTAGCTTCTGACATGCGCTGTAAGTAGTTGACCAATCACAACAGGCTAGGCCGTCTGGCCAGTCAGAGCAGAGTAGACTCTCGGAAAGGAGATATTTAGAAAGACTGACTCATCTGACTAATGATCATTAAAGAAGCACAGGAAAATGTGGCTATGTGCAATGTATGAGAAAAAGTGACCTTTTTGACTGCATTTAAACCTGTTGTAGGAGACCTCCCAAACAAAATTAAGAACCTTTAAAAAAGCATAATAGATATATTTTAATATTTTAAACAAAATAGCTTCCTCTTCCATTTGCAGCAAAATCTTTTTTCTTCTTTGATGTGTTTTATGGCACAAGGGCGGGACAACCTGTTAAGCACAGCAATAGTAAACCACAACCATCCAATCAATTCCTGATGGACAAAATCAAGTCTCTCGCCCTACATATTTCCTTTTATTAATCTTAATGCAAATAATTAATTTGCATTTGTGCCTTTTTTTTACAATAATTAAATAATTGATTAAATAATCAACTGAAAGCTAATACAGTAATCCCTCGCCACTTCGCGGTTCAAGTTTCGCGGATTCAGTGCATCGCAGATTTTTCAAAAATATTTAGCGAAAAATAAAAAATACTTCCACATCGGCAGCCGTATTGCGGAAAGCAGCGTTGATTTATTGTGATGTGCGAGATAAACGGTTTCCCAGGATGCCAGATGAAGAGAGAAACTCACCAATGAAGCTTTGTACACACCCACAGACATTGGTTCCTGGCGCGAGATCAACGAATGAGAGATCACTGTATTCAGATCCGCCTCCATCCTATCAACTACGGACCTAAATTTTTTCTTTTGTGTTAATCTGTTTCAGTTGGATATATACGTCCCAATACGGAAGAAAAAAATCTGTCACAGCTTCTGTTACATCGGCACTAGGTACTGAGGTTTGTTGCTGCCACAGTACCCGTACAGCAGCACCATTTGGTTGGCCAATCATTTATGCCTGTGTGTTTGCACAGAGTGCAGTTCTGCCATTAGTTTGGATAGTTTAATGTCTTTTGTGGCCGCTGTGACAGGGATGTTAGATATGCTGAAACAGCCTCCTACTCACCTAAGGCCCAAGTCTCTGAGGCGTGAAGTCCTCTCCTTTCCTGTAGTTTCCTACTTAATCTCCCGTGAGCGTCCTGTCTCATTGGCCATCTCTCCTGTTCAGGCTAATCAATGCCCCAACCCTCCTCACGGCAGTGGAGGACTAGCCTTAATTAAGGCCCTCCAGCTCGTTACTCAAGCCATTCCCCTCCGCTGCAGGCCTCTCCACTGTCGCCACGCTTGTAATTCTCCAGGCCAGCGACATGAGCGTAATGAGAAGGGATGCGTTTGGCCTGCCACCGCTGATGGATGATCTAGTGGGCAGGACGTCAGGACAGTGATTGACAGCCGCTAGACAAGATTGGGTATAATTGACGAATCCAGTAGTGGATTGTGTGAAAGTTGTAGTAATGGATGGGAGAAGGATTTGGGAACAGTGACAAGGTCAAGAGGTGAGAAGATTAGATTCCTATCATTCTTATTCCTTGTCGGCTGGTGTGGAAATGAATAGATCATGTTATGGAAATGAACCGACTTTGTATGGGACACAATAGGCTGAGGTACGAAAATGTGTTATGCAAATTTCAGGTGTATTTTTGGCTCGTCCTTTACCTTGAAAGCCCATGTCGTGTCCTTTACACATCCTGTTTACCTGGATGCTCTTTTGCTTCCTTTCCTTGTGTGTAATCGAGTACGAGCTCAAATATCCAGTGGTGTTAAAATCCCGCCAGTTGCTATCTAGAGTATAATGTCAGCTTGTCAGGACTGAAGCGGAATCCCTGAATAACTACATATGCCGACCTTATCTTCTGCCTCCCTTCTCTTCTCCCTTCTATCTACCCCGGTGTTTGTCTCTATTTGACTCCTTTTGGTTATTCTCCCTAGAATCTCTCTGTTTTATCGTGCTCTCACTTCTCTACCCACCCTTTCTCATTGTATGATCTCTCTCACTCTCAGCGAGGACAGATCTCCTCTCATTATGGTGATGGTGATGATTCAGATCACTGGTGCTCTTTCCCTAGTGCCTCTCCAAGGCCTTTTTCAGCAGTCTGCTCATGAACTGTTTGTCTGTTCAAGGGCACACTGTGACGCCTCAATCCGCAAATTTGCTTATATACACACCTACACGTGCTCTTATCTAAAGATACACTTTGATTCCATGACCTAGGGTGTCTAGTGTCTTACTAAACAAGACATCTGACCTTGATGCAAGGTTTTGGATCATACACTTCACATTTTACAATGAACTTTGGCCCTTACTTCCCTCTTTAGAGTGAATAAGTATGTTTTGTGAAAAGGTATGTTTTTAGTATGTTACTGTTGCCATGGCAATATCGTTTTAGGGCCGTATCTCCACATTGTAGTCACCTTGAAAGTGATTTTAAATTCTTAATGGAGCCACTTTTGATTTTGACCTACATTTATGTAATTTATCTCTTGTATTTTTCACTGTATATATGATTTCAGCATGGTGTCATTTATTCTTACGGTAGCTGAAAGGTGACTGATTTATTCATCTTGTTCTAACATCGAGTGAAGCACAGTTTTCATCTTTAATTCTATATTATAGAAGTGCTTTTGCCTTCTCTATGCACTTTTACGGTTTAAGATATATATATATGAATAATAATATAGGTTTTTACAGAGTTAAGTATACATTCTACACACTGAGTATTTAAAAACAGTATTTAAACTCTATAGAATGTAAATGGTCAGAACCAGATCACTGTTGTTTCTTTCTAACTTGATATATATCCTTCACATTATCGCTTGTTATTATTCTGCTCCTTATTTTTTATGTATGTAGTCTAGTGTAGGACAGAAAGCAGTGGTGAGTAGCAGCCAGTACTTTCTTTTTATACTAACTCACTATTTATGTTATATATTATTAAAACAATGGCCCAATCAAATGTAAGCTTTTTTTTATTGCTTCAAAAATAACTGTAATAATACTACTACTAATAATAATGTCATATATATATATATATATATATATATATATATATATATATATATATATATATATATATATATATATATATATATATATACACACAGTATATATACATACATATGAAAATGTAATATCAATGTTGAAAACAGTTGTGTTGCTTAACATTTTCAGGGAAACAGTGATACATTTTTTCAGCTTTCTTTGAGGAAAAACAACACATGAAAAAGTCTTTGCTATCATTTTTTGCTTTCTAATGGTATATATAGGTCTGCATTTTCAATGCATATGTTCTCCCCCCCCCCCCCCCCCCAGATATTAAATTCATATTTCTTGTAGATATTATTTGTTTGACTATTGTTATTAATTGTTGCCTTCTTTTCAGGCCATTAGTCAATAAGTCCTGGGGCATCCTGGTGCCATGATGATTGCAGGCCTTGAGATACAGCTGAGTGATGACAAAATTTTAATTTTTGGGTATCAATCAGCTTCAGCATGTGCATATTAGTCTGCATCAGTTCAGTAACTAGTTGGCATGTCTGTCCTTCCTATGTGGAGTAGAGTATCAAATTAAGTAATAAATAAGTATAAATAATTTAGCTTAAACATGCTCATGTGAACAGCTTTTATATAGTTTTGTTGTGTTTGTTTTATGTTTGTTCTGAGAATAGACTTCCTCATCTGAATTCTTCCACAACATCTGTCATCCTAAAACAACATTCTGAGGCAATAAATTGGCCTATTAAGGCAATTCTAAGATAAGATTCTATGCGTATGTTGTGTGTACTTAAAGCCTGTCAATCAATATTAGAGAGCCAACCTCAGGCTGAATAACACAACCTCTGCCAAAAGTGTTCAGTGATTACAATATAAAGCTTACGAAATGTTTTTCATATGCTAGCGTTGAGACCCAGATTATGCCCTACATATATCCGCTACTACTTTAAGGGACTAATATGCACCCTTACACAAAGGTGTACCTTTTGAAAGACTAGGCCCCACTGCCCTAGTGACAGTTTCTTTTTTTTCAGAGCGTGGACCTATTCAGGCCGATTTGTAGACTGATTGTCAGCATTAAATGTGGCCTTTGTTGCACTGACAGGGTAATAAGCCAATCAGTGATGAAGAGAACATAATAGGCGCACATTATCACAATGACAGCGACAGGGTAAAAGGCCAATCAAAGCGCGACTAGCACTTTCTCCACTCACTTGACTTTTCACCTGTGTCTTGTCATTAAAGAGACATTGTCTCCATGTAAAACTTGTGTCAGAGTTGCACAGATTTGTACACATTTGCTGCACGCACTAATGTTATGTTTTGTAACATTAATGTTGTTGTTTTTTTTCGGTGTCCACATTATTTTCTCATCAAGCTTTTTGCTGCCTCCCATGCCTCTTTGGATAAAATGCCTCTGGCAAAGACGATTATACAGTGCCTCTACAAGTATTTGGACACTTAAGCCTCACTTAAAATGTATGCCATTGCAGCAAATAGCAAAACATGAAACAAAGTGATGTTTTCACATTTGGTCCACAAGTTTCACTTTCTTTTCAGTATATTGTATTAACTGTAAACATATTCCATGGACTTTTGCCGAGAGGTGCGGCTGGCTGGCACCACACACTTTTCAGAGGTTTTATCAACTAGTTCTCGACTCCGCTCTGGGTACGAGGGTGCTGTTGTAGTGAGCTGCGACACACTTACGGCTGGCGTCACTGAAGTGGCGTTGGCATATCGTTCCCCTGGCGCTTTGACATAGCTCGAGTTACCATGAAAGGGAACGTCTCGGGTTACGTATGTAACCATAGTTCCCTGAGGGGGAACGAGACGCTGTGTCTTCAGCCTCAGCTCCTTGGGCCTCCGGACTCTATTCAGACACTTAACCAAGCTGCTGCTTCCGGATTCCGGCGTCTTTTTTATCACCTTATTCATGACGTCAATGACCCATGACGCACATTCACACAGAGCTTGTTTATACAGTGCTTCAAATGACTATCGTCAAGGTATTCCCCTAGCGCTTTGACGCAGCGTCTCGTTCCCCCTCAGGGAACTAAGGCTACATATGTAACCCGAGACGTTCCTTTATCTGATATTAAAAGCGGGGTTTAGAATGATGATAACCCAGGGTTAAGTGCAGTTTGAAAAACGCTTTTGGGATTTTTTTCACTAATATGTTTTCTTGTTTTTTTTTAAAATTTTTTAAAGATGTCTTTGTTTTTATCCCCATGTAACTTCTTAAGACAGAATGGCCAGCTGATCCAATCTTACCTTGAAAGAATTTATTTTAGTCAATGCTGGCTCATCTCATCTAGTAAATCAAGGACAGGTTTATTACTTGTAGCATTTTGGATGTGTGTGTCTCTGTAGCATAGGAGTGTTGCACCCTGTGGGTATTTGAGAGAAATCATTCAGGGTGTCTTCCTTCAGCTCTCAGATTTATTCACCTTATTAGTAGATATTAAGTGTCTGGTAGTGCATCTGTGCTGTAATTAATTGTGTTGTTAGATCACTGTGTTATACTTAGCAGTGTGTGTATGTGATGACTAGAATGTCCCTTTCTAAAAGATGAGGTTTAATAAAGACAGAATGACTCCTAATCTGCTGTTTACCACTGCTTCTCACCCTTGCTGCTTCTGTCTTCATTCCCATTTGCAGCTTTAATTAGTTTTACTAAGTCCCGGTGTCTGCTGAAGATGCGCACAATCGTTCTCTGCCATACGACCCGCCGTGCATCCACTTACAGCTCGATCTCTGCTTCAGTTCTAATCTCAACGGTTTGTTTGTTTGCATCACCTGACTTCGGTAATTCTTTGCTGTGATCGTGCCCATGTAGACTTGGCTTTCATCTTATTAATTGGCAAATCTGTGCTGTGCTGAGAGCTCGCAGGAACACCATAAGGCCTGGGCTGGATACCAAGCCTAGAGCTGAATGCCTCCGGATGCCTAACTGATGCGTCAGCGTGGGAAATGAGATGAAGGGGCAGACATCCCCTGCTTCATCATGCTCCTCATCCTCCTCCTCCCCCAATATGCTCGAAACAGCTGGAGTGTCACTCATAAAGCAGAGGCCGATACTAGAGATGGTTGCGAGGCAGTGCGCAGGTGTCTTAGACTTCTTGGAAGCACTGCTGGATTCTTGGGAAATTGTGCCTCGAGGGTAAAGATGTTGTCACTGTCCATCTAGTTTCATTATCACCACTGGTGTAAATGGGCTAAATTGACTTGGAAGTGGGTAATTGCCTAGACGGATGACTTATGACGCAGATGTTATGTGCACAGCCTCTTTTTGCTTTTTATTCTCCTATAGATGATCTTTCATTCTAACTTATGCTACCGTTCAAAGGTTTGAGGTGAGTACGTTTTTTTGTGTGTTTTAAAAAAAGAAGAAATTAATACATTTATCCATCAAGGATTAATTAAATTGATCAAAAGTGACAATTCAATTTCAACTTGTTTTGATCTGTATACTCCTCAAAGTTTTGAAGAAATGGTTTTCACACAATATTATTGTATGTGCATCAAATCAGTATATTATAATGATTTCTGAAGGATCATGTGACACTGAAGACGGGAGTAATTGCTTCTGAAAATTCAGTTTTTACCATAATAGTAATAAATTACATTTTAGAATCTATTAAAAATAAAAACTGTTATTTTAAATCATAATATTTCACAATAATACTGTTTTTACTGTATTTTTGATAGAATAACTTGGAGAGAATAAGAGATTTCTTACAAAAACATAAAAAAAATGTACTGACTCCAAAGTTGTGAACATTAGTGTATATTCACTTAACAAAATTCAAACTGATTAATTTGGCTGTGCTTTTTTTTCAAATAAACTTGAGAAGTCAAAGTATACATTTACAAATAGTGTGCCCAAAAAGCATCTGGACACTTAAGTCACCAAAATGTCTGGCTTTCATTGCAGTTTGCAAAATATCAATGGCATCAATGATGCGAGAGCTTTTCAGAGCTAAAGTGCACACAGGTGTCCTAGCAAAGTAGCCACCCGTGTAGTTCTACACCAGTCTCCAATAATTTTTGAATTCAGTTTGAACAACATCTATTCAGTCTATTGAACATCACTTTTTTGCATCATCAAGTGTTTTGATTGAAAAGTGTGCTTATTTTTCTTTGATAAAATGCCATTTGTTTTGATATTTTGTTTATATATATATATAGTACAAAAACATGTGTATATTGTAATTTAAGTGTTCAAATATTTTGGTTTCACAGACAGGGCTTACCGTAGATTAAGTCAGGCTTAGGCCTTGTCACACTTGGTCCTGTCTTTCTGTGTCTTTGTCACTTCCCTGTCACTGAGGTCATGGGGTCACTTCCTGTTGTCACTTGCTGTCTATCGTGATATCACTTCCTGTTCACTTCCAGGGCTTTCTAGAACCTTCCACACCTTTCTAGTTTCAATTACCTCGTCAGTGTCTCCAGGTGTTTCCCATGTCTGTCTCTATTTTCTACCCTCTTGTGTGTCCTTGTCTTTGTCAGTTGTTGATCCTGTTAATGTGACTTTGTTCCATGTTCCTGGTGCTGTAAGTTTTGTGTGTGGATGCTATCTCCTTGTTTCTCCTGGTTTCTCCTTGTTTCTCCTGGTTTCTCCAAGTGTTTTCTGGTCTCCTAGTTTTGCACAACAAGTGCCGTTTTCTGTTTATATTTAAAGTGGTTTTGTTTCTCCGAGTTTGAATAAAAGTGAGCTTCCGTTTGGAACCTGTTGCTCCTCGTCATTCCTCTCCGCATCGCACACGTTCCTGCTCTCCCGTGTTGTAACAGGCCTTAGTTCAATTAGGACATTTAAGTAGGTTTTACAAACAACTCTTAGAAAAAAATGTTACTGGTGTGCATCTTGAGACAAAACAATGGCATTGACATACAGTATTTTAAATGTGTCTGTGTAAGTTACGTTTGAGCAGTTTTAACTGAACATGAATTTTAGGCTATTACTAGACTTAAGCCTTAAGTCTGTGAAGCCGGGGGTATAACATTTGGTACTCAAAATGTCCTTTATTGATTTTGCTTTATTGAAACAAAACATAAAAAACAGCTTGTTTTAAAAGTTTGGAGCTTTCTGATTTCCAAACAATTAATATATCAACACTAAATGATGACAAGGATATGGACTTGTCATAGGAATGTGGATTATGGTCTCCACAAAGTTCTCTTATCTATTTTAGATTCACCGCAGTTGTTCGGGATTGTGGCTTCTGATAGTGTTAAGTGTTTGAAGAGGTTCTTTATGCTCTGTATACTTTTCTCACTGCAGATTGGCCCGCCATCACACTTCTCCGACTGTCTCTCACTATCTGAATCTCCTCAGCTTCCAGAACCTGAACATAGAGGGAGGTGGATATTATCTAAATAAAATGATCCTTCAGGTCAGTCCAATCATAAGACAAACACAATTAAATAGTTGATTGAAAGGTTAGGCGTGTATGATTTGAATCTGTGTCTTTGTTATCATTTCAGTTAAAACAGAGATTATTTACAATGGGTTAATTCTGATAGTTTGGTCTTTTTTTGACAAGATCCATGATCATCTTGTCTTGTACTAACCATTTATTTCAGTGGAGATTTGTTTTAAGAAAAACCTGTAACAGTGTAAAGTACAGGGTGGAAAATGTCAGTGAAAACTAAATTATGGTTCTTTTTACCACAAAAAAGTTACACTTACATGAAAAGTGGTCCTCAGGGAAATAATTAGGGAACTTGTTCACCTAAAAATAATTAACCTCATGTCATTCCAAATCTGTATGACTTTCTTTCTTCCATCAAACAAAATTGATGAATTAGGTAGGCCTACTTTTCTCCATGCAATTAGTCCTCATGGGCACTGAGGCTTCCAAGCTTTAATAAGAAAACAAAAGCAT
The DNA here is from genome assembly GCA_037043235.1 of Rhodeus uyekii. Lineage (NCBI taxonomy): Eukaryota > Metazoa > Chordata > Actinopteri > Cypriniformes > Acheilognathidae > Rhodeus > Rhodeus uyekii. The sequence goes on from JAWRVZ010000035.1 coordinate 2,061,784, forward strand.
CATAAAAGAGGTCCCGGTGACTCATGCACTATATTAAGTCTGAAGTCACACGATAGCTTTGTGTGAGGAATATTCCAAAATTTAAGTTGCAATTCACTTATCCTCAATATTTGGTGATCTGTTGACTGCTTATTGAGTTGAATTTAAGAACCAAATTATGCTTTTGTGCCCTTTTTAAAACTTGGAAGTCTCAATCCCCACAACTATATGGAAAGGAGGAGTAGCTAATGACAGATCATGAGTAACTAATGACAGATTATATATGGTGATTGTATCTAAAACCACCTTGATGGATACTCTGAAACCCTGATTGCACAAACAGATTATGGAGGCTAAAATTGCATATGGAGGGAAAGAGAGACATTTTGGCAGAGATGGAAAACCTCACTATGATCAGATCAGCTTATAGCCCAACACGCCGCTTGAGATATGCAGCATGACGCAGCAGGAGAGACGCTTGAGATAAAGCTAAAGAGATTGAAAACACAGATTATTCTCTCCATCTTTCTCCCATCCTTGAGGCTGCGGTGTCTATGTGTAACCCTGGGGTTAATTTGGTGTGACTTTGACATTTATGAAATGTATGAACTATGTGGTTTGGACCTACACTCCAAAAGCCAAGGGGTATATCAGGAGAGATGGAGATGGAGGTAAAGGCAGGGGTAGCGAGAGAGGGAGCAGATGGGTCAGCCATCTGGTAGAAGGAGAAAAGGAAGGGAGATGAGAGGAGGAGGGAGCACTGGAGAGAAGCAGGGAGAGAGATCCATGGGAAATATATGAGTAGGAATGAAAACATCAGATTGGCCTGTGTTTGTGTTAGACATTTATGTTAGATAATCCGGTGTGGGTAGTGTACTTCGTTACATTTTTAAGGGTTATTTTCTTCAAAGAATCCTAGAAAATGCACCGCAAAATGTCTCTTGAGCACCAAATTAACATATTAGAAAAATTTCTGAAGTAATGGCTGCTGAAAATTCAGCTTTGCAATCACAGAAATAAATTCAATATTTTGAACATTTTGAAAGATATTCAAATAAAAACAAAACATTTATTTTAATATTTCACAATATTACTGTTTTTACTTTAACTTTAAAATGTATTATTTATATATAAGACTAGTATGTTATTTACAAAAGTAAAAAAAAACAGCTTTGTAATGTCAGTTTACTGAAGTTATAATCTCAAGTATTATCTGGAAAATATTTACTTACGTAATATTAAATAGACATTGTATATTTTCTATACTTTATGTAAGGAAAAAAAGAGATACAGTTTCAATTTACATTATTTGTTTTTTATAAATAAGAAGCATATTGTCACTAAGCAGCTTTACTGAGAATATTGCCATAAAACGCTTTAGCAAACTAAAGGTGATTGGTAAGGTGAAACTCCCTAGAAAGATACAACAAAACTCTTATATAATCAACAGTAATAAAAGATGTTGTGATCTGTGAGCAGTATGACCTCTGTGCTCTGCAGAAGAACGAAACTCAGAGAGGTTTGGAACGACATGAGTGTGAATAAACGATGTTCGTTTTCGGGTGAACTATTTCTTTATTTCACTTATATGTTTTTTGCAGAAAATGTGAGCATGAGGGTTCAGAAATGAAAGAGGAAAGGAAAAGGGACAGATGGAAAAAGCAGAGGAGTGACACGATATGTTATACTAGAGGGAATGAAATGACTGAGAGCAAAGGAACAAGTCTCAGAACCCACTCTTGTGGTAAAGTTTAAAAAGATCAAAGTAATGATCTTTCTAAAAGACCAGATGTCAAGGAAATAGATACCAATTTATTCTAGGCAGCCAAATTCTTGAATACACCTTAAATTGCACCTCTCCTGGTCTGTCAGCCACGTAAGATAGAGCACATTAGTGAGACAGCTCATAAACTCAGAAGAAATTAGGCCTCTTTTGAGAACGACAAACACTTGTTTAATTTGTGTAAAAAGACGTGACATCTAAAGTATATAACAAATTTTCAGTGCTCTAATGCTCTACGGTTTCCACTTTTCATCTGTCTCCATCTCTAAATATTTAGCTAAACAACTGTAAAATCTTCTTGTCTAGATTATTCTCTCGACATGGTTAATGATGATTACCAGCGCTGTTCATTACCATGAACTGATTGTGTGGTAGATAATATGCATTTTTTTAAATAGCTATAGAAAATTACTTCTATTACTTTAAGCATACTACTTTTAACAGATTTTCCCCCGCCCTAAAATAATATATATAAAAAAAAGAACACAAAAGCTTCATGAGATTCCAAAAGCTACTGCTCTGTAAAAAGAAAAAAGATCAATACATCATGGCAGAATGTTTTTCCATTACTCCTCATAATAACTGAACCAATTTCAACCTGATTTTGACTTATATTTTAAAATTGAGTCATGAATAGTTGAATGTAGTTGAAAATTAGTTGAAATTGGTTAAACTCAAACAAAGTTTTATCTCAATTTCAAAATATAATTTGAAATATAAGTTTTATATAAGTTAATATAAGTGTGAGGGTATTTGACCTTGTGACCTTCGCCCCTGGCCCATTTAGGCGCTATGACAGGTCAGTGTGTATAAGTGTGTCAGAGTAGATGAGAACTCCTCTGAGTGGGTTTCCCAAATTTCTATCTCACTGTTCAATATTAGAACAGCAGTAGGTAGAGTAACAGATCAGAGAAGGGCACGGTAGCCCTGGAAAAGAAGAAAAACAGGACGAAAATATTTCACATAGGTCCGCACCAGCACATTTATTATTTACAACCCGCCGCTCGAACGCAAATAATCCTCCTCACCCCTCACTAGCGCAAAACTTTTTGAATTCATCGCCCTCTCAACAACAAACCTTCTCCGGATCAAACACATCCACACACCCACACACCGGCACAAATGCTGAAGGAGTCAGCGTGTTTGTGTTATTGTCTGCTGCTTAGGACAGGACTTCAAATGGTAAATGTCAGCAGGAGATCAAGGCGAGGGGGCCTTATGGGCGAAGCCTTAGTCATTGTCATTGACAGCTACAGGTAGACAGGTGGAGAGAGACAACGTGCTTGTCGGAGACGGAGGATGGGAGATATCAGCAATTTTGCCTCCTGTTTTCTTGGCTGTAAGTCTGTGCTTTTTAGTGTTGTCAGAAAACTCTTCAAAATAACTGGCTTGGCTGATTTTTCCCACACTGTCATTGCTTCCCATATAGTTGAAGGACTAGTTAAGTCATTTTGATCCAAACCTGTTGACCGCCACACTGTTCAAAAGAAAGCTGCTTAGTTTGATTTCTGTTTGAGCAGTGCTTCATACGTCTACAGTATTGACAATAAACGATTGTTGTTTTTAGTGTTCAATCTTTATTTTAGTGTCCTTGTTGTAGTATGCTATGGCAATAAATAATAAATAATGTATAAATAAAATCAGCTAACCCCAAACCAAACCCTTATTCCTAACTCTATCGTAAGTACATAGTTAATTGATATCATTGAAATGCATAATTGCACTGTAACAAGGACAACTTAAAATAAAGTGTAATAAAACTTTGGTAATGTGATGCCAACTTTAGTGTTTAAAAAAAAAGTAAAAATGGTCCAATGTTGTTTTAGACCCTTTTGATACAGGTCGGGAACAGTAAATTATGACAGATTTTGTATTTTTGGGTGAACTATCTATTTAATCAGAAGTGCCGGATAACATTTAAATACATTTTCTGTTCTGTTATGATAATACACACATTAAATGTTTTTAAATGATTGTCAGGCGTAAAGGAGGTGATACTGGAGCTGAAGGACGACGTGGGTCAGAGAGTCCATCACTTTTTTTTAAATAGTGCCCTTCAAAGGCCAACAGATACACAGACACAGACACACACACACACACACAGACAGAGGATGCCTTGGCAGCAACACCAAACAGAAAGAAAACAGTCATTCCCGTCTGGATAAATACATCCATTTATGCTTTGACTGGCTCCGTTCTGCTTCTATGTTAGAGGAGGGGTAGTATTTTTAATTTTGGACTCACATAATGTTTCTGTTGTGCTGTCTTGTCTGAGAAATATTAATAAATGTGGAGGGATTTGCAAAGAACTGCACTCACCAGACTATAGTCTATTAGCATAATAAATGTAAATAATAAAGGAGTAATGATGTTGTAAATTGTTATGACTGCAAAATTATAGGAATCTATTTTCTATTATACAAGGGATTTCTGTAAGAGATAGTTGTCATGATTGTTGTGATAGGCTGCAGACTGCTGAGAGCGAGGGAGAGTGAGTACGTGATGAGGGATTTTAAAACAGTCGTTTTATTATGGGGGAGAGAGAGAGAGAGGGAAAGGGAGTGAGAGAGAGAGAGAGAGAGAGAGAGAGAGAGAGAGAGAGAGAGAGAGATGCGATAACAGCGTTTGCCCTGTTCATATTTGACTCAGTGCTTGTCATTGAACACCGACAGACTCACACAGCGCAGAAAGAAAGTCCACGCATTAAGATCGACATCACAAGGTAAAATATTCATTTTTTTTTCTATGATCACTTGACACTCGGGAGGAATTTACCGCGAGCTATCAAAGCCAGAGCTTCTGTCTGCTTAATATTTTAGAGTCTCTCTCTTTTTAAATGTTGGATTTAGAAATATGCAGCCCAGTGCACCGCACGAAGGATTTCTTTGCAAATGTATTAATTTCAAATGGAAGATATTGTATTGTAGTTGCTCCCCAATTGATTATTTTGGCTGTAAATGAGAATTGTGAATAAGAAGAAACAGTATCGTATTTTGTTCAGTTTGTGTCCACTTAAATTTTCATGAATGTCTATCTAAAGTCCGCTGTACGCTTGTTTATAACAACGTATAGATCATTCAACACATAGTCAATACAAAGTACCGATGTTCCCCATTAATGTCCAAAAAACTCCAGCATGTCCACCAGGACGGACTAACTGGGTGATACATGCATGCGTCATTCATATAAGCGGTGGTTTTGTGATATATGACTATATGAGTTATTAAATAGGGGACTCACTCTTGGGGAACGCGGACCTTCCACATGACTGGGCGCGCGGAGTTGAAGTAGATGGCGCGTGCGCTTCCGTCTGTCTGTCACCGTTCAGGGATCCGCGGGGCAGCATCATACACGTTTAGCGACACCCCGGTGTTCACGGGGCACATATTAAACGGTTAGTACTTCCTTAACGGCGGTTTCACCGTTGACACTCATTTGAGTCCCTAATAATGTTTTTAGGCGCACATTAAGTGAGTCTGGCTGCGCGTGAACGAGAGCGCGGCGGCCAGGCTGGATGCGCTCTGCTGCTCGTGCCATGTGTTTTCCCAAATGTATTAATAGCGCGAATGCCCTTTTAGTAGGTCAGACGCTGTTTTGTGCCATGTTTATTTGTATTAATGATTATAGTCGGCTGTTGGTAAATTTGGTGCTGTTTCATCACCTATGGGCTGCGTCAAGGAGCCTACGTGAAGCTATATGATGTTTGGGTTTGAGTGTGCTTAAAAGAACTGACCTCTCTAATGAAATCTTAACCCCCCAAAACTAAGTCCAAATAAAAGGCTGTCTGTGGCCTAACGTTAGATTTGGTCAGAGTGTACAAAATAAGTTGCGTTCGTTTAAGGGGGTTACCATAGCAACAGTAGGCTGGTCGATCACTTTTCGTTATGGTATGGTACGGCACATCGACAAAACATAAGTAAAATTGGAATGCTAGTATACCCAAAAAATAATTAATAATATTTGTTTTAAATATATTTCATATTTTGCTGACCCCTCGTTGATATTATAATACAGTAATAACTTGAGATACGAGCATAATCCGTTCCAGGATCGAGCTCGTAACTCGAATTGGTCATATCTCAAATAATTCCCCCTCCCCCCCACAAGAAATAACAGAAAAAAAGGAAAAATATTTGTTCCGGCCCTCTAAAAAACGCCCTTATTAGTGCTAATAACAATGGAAAAAAACAAGTTTTTAATTTCTATAGAGACATAGGCTACACACAAACAAATTATAGTATATAAGGATTCCTGTGATATAAAATAAAATTTATACTTAATACTCGCTCGTCTCCCCCTGTATCCCCTGCTGTAAAACCAAGGTGGCCCTCTAGTGGACTGTATACTGCAGCATATTCTAGTATACTGCAATTACCCCATAAATGTATATAACATACACCACAGGAAGACTCGCGGGAGATGCGTATGGAAGTCAACGAACCCATGAAGTGAACGAGTGAGGCGGCGTGGGCTCTGAGTGCTCAAACACCTAGCGTTGGCGTCTGTAAGCGTGCTCGTATCTCAAATCTTTACTCATATTTCAAAGCAAAAATTAGCTCGAAGGCTTGCTCGGATCTCAGAATACTCGTATGCCGGGACGCTGGTATCTCAAGGTGTTACTGTATTTATCACCAGTGGTTTATTGGTTGAATGCGTGTCACTTAAAGTCAAAATTGACAGTGGGTAATAAATTGCGGTATCTATTTAAAACGATTTATCCATGCACAACAGTAATATTATTTTTTTATTTTCATGTGTCCTCTTAATCTTTGATCAAAATATCTTCCCTATTTTTGATGTCATCTCTGCTTTGATGACATGTTTATTGACTCAAGGGCGGGATGACCTGTCTCTCAGATTGCAAAACCACAATGATCTTATCAATTCCCAAGGGTCAAAGTCAAGTCCTGTCCTCCATTTTTTAATTGTATGTATGTACATTTACGCATTTGGCAGGCGCTTTTATCCAAATCCTTACATTGCATTCAAGATACACATTGACATTCTAATCAGTTTTTGCTTTTCCTGGAAGTTGAACCCATGACCTTGGCCTTGCAAGTACCATGCGTCTATTTTTTGAGCTACAGGAAAGCACATGACGTAACAACAGGGAAGAAAAGATGATCTTGTGGCGTCTTTAAATTTGTAATGTGTTTTGTGCATATAAAATACTTTATATATTGTTATAATAATCCTATAGTAAGTCCAGAAAAATAATTTCTGGCGGATTGACTTTGTCTTTACACTGTTTGAGTATCCCTACCAAACTATTGACCCAAACAATGGGGTGAATTGTGGGCGGGACTAGCTAGTCCAACTGCTGGCTGAGGAAGGGAGTGCATTTCTGTCTGTTATCACTAGAGGCAGAAAAGTCATACTTTACAAATCTCTAAAAGAGGGGATGAACATGGATATTTCTAAATGTGAGGAATTATTTTGCATCGCAGTGCCTGGTTTTAAGTTATATTTTTGGGCTTGTTGCCTTTACAATAAAAGGACTGGAGAGAGGGGTATTCAGAACAGGAAAAGATCTTAAGCTGGGACTCAAACTCAGTTGCTTAAAGTGCAGCTGCACTTTATATGTCAGGGGCACTTTCCTGCACGTTGATGCTCCGACAGCACAGATTGTTTTTATCTGAATTAAGCAGATGGCGCAAGTTGAAACTGTTGTGTGGTTGTCTAGTATTGCTTGCTAATGATATACTAGTTAATGGCTTGTAGTGTTAGATGCATTTATGAGATTTGGGGAGTCTTCATCATTACTTGGAACACTAGAAGAGCTAAAAAGCATTTGTCCATTGTCACATGCTGTGCCAATAAAAATAATAAGCAGAGGAAGAAATTCTCACAGAAACACTTGAGGAGCAGACAGGAAGCTTAAAGAAGAAGAAAAATAACTTTGAGTCTCTGCACTTTAACTGCGTTTCAATATGTATCTTGTATTATGGGCTTGTGATGTCCATATACACACCTTTCTTACTTTTCTCTCATTTGGTCTTTTCTTGTACAGTAATTGCCTGTGTGTGTGCGCCTTGAAACAAAATGCATTTTTCTCCTTTGATGATTTTGCTCTATCAAAGGGACCCAGATACAAATTGATTTTTGTTGTTGTTGTTTTTATACAAGTTATATGCAGAAAAAAAATGTTTTTGTGATGCACAAAATCTTTCAGCTTGGCTAAGCTTCAGCAAGGGGAGGTTCACTGTTATAAAATGGGCCAGGCAGGAGGCAGCTTGCAGTTCGAGTGAACACTCCTCTGATTTTATTTAACACGACTTCAGCAATCTGTGTCAGCAATAAGCTTGTAATTGTTTACACTCAAGGAGCTCTTGCATTTACCAAGGGAGAAATGGAGAAGGAGAGATGGTGTGAGGGGAAAATGAGGAGGCAGCCATGTTGAAATACACACAAGACATTGGCTCAATGACTTATGTTGGACAAAGGCAAGAGACGGCAATAGAGAAATATGTTATTGTCACTGGGAAGACTGTCTGACTCACAGCCTTAGGCGTTACTTTAATTTACAATAGATGCAGCTATGGCATTTGCAAGGAGGAGAAGAAAAAGGATGAAAAGAAGTGAGGAATGGTGAGTGTAATGTGTTTGTTGTAAGATCCAAACCTGAAATATTTGCTGTCGTAATTTGAGAAAAGGGACCATTAAGCAACAACTACACAACCTTTGCAATTTGGAAAGCAAGTGTGTCTGTTCCACAGAAAAAAGGGAATTGTTCCTCTAAAAAGCTTCCATCTACAGCAGGCCATTGAGTAAAATGAAGTCGACAAGCTTTATCAGATGAGAGGCCCTCAGAGACCAAGTTAAAGTGAGTATTAAAGCTAACACGGGGCTCTCTTTAACCATCCTGAATCAGATTAGTATCATGCAGATTGTCTCTTTGGATACTAACAGACTGCTGTGCTTGTTTCTGACATGGCATTTAGTGTCAGCGATATGTAATAGCTTGTTTGGGTGTGTGTTCATAAGTGGACGTAACCAGTTATCTAAACACAACCTTTTAACAGATGTTTTAAACCTTCTCTAAAAGAAACAGTGTGGCTCTGTAATTTGTTAGTGTGAATCAGGGTAATAACCTCCTTTTCACCATGAGTAAGAATCAGATGAAGTGAGCAAATGAGGTGACACTTTCGATCTCATTGGCGTTTAGAGAGCTCACAGTGCTAAGTAAAAAGCCCTTGTGCTGGTGGTTGTGCTTGAATCTGTTTATTATTTTTATGCACTTCAAACTCTTTTATTTATACTGTTTTTCACTTACATTTTGTCATTTTTATTAGTTTTCTCAATATTTTGTGGGAGGCAGTGGAGCTTTTTGTGCCAAAGGCAGGAAGTGGTCTCCACTTGTAACAGTTTTACTGCTACTTTTTGTGTCAGTATTTGGTAGTACGATTGTTTGTCTTTGTGTAGGATGTTTAGGTCATTTAGGTGTAATTAATGTTCATGTAAATAGTAGCACTAAGTTTATTTTTGTTTAATGCAGCGGGTTCTTTGTAAGAATGAGGATACAGCTAACATTAATAGGACTTGTCTAAGAGAGGATCACCAATCGACCACGCCTTCAGCTTCAAGCATTTACTACATCGGCTGGAGTTGTGTTTTCTGTCCACTGGCGGATATGTCCTCAACTGCAACTGGCTTAAGTACTCTTTCTTCCCACTGTTACCTCTGCAAGGACTGAACTCTAGGTGGCCTAAAGCTACAATTGGACTGCTCTTAAAAAGGGAAAAAGGAAGTAATTTGTGTTTGTATTTAAGTTGATGTTTGAACGATTTTGTTGTTGGGTGCTTTAAAGGATTAAAGGTGACTCATTGGAATTTAGGATGTCTGGTCCCTCAATTTATTATGCAATTAGTGATTTAAGTTTGAATTAAGACAAACTGTTGCATAAAAATGGCGCCCGAACAGGGACCCCTGAATTCCAAATTCAATTGAATCTTAAGACATATACCCTAATTTCAATGAGTCATTTTGTCTGTGCATTTATTTAGTTACACATTTTGAGTCACCGCATTACCAAAATATTTGATACTTGATGAAAAATGGCCTCTTTGGAAGCCGAGAGAGAGGGTGATGTTCCTTTAACCCCAGATTATGCATCAGAACCTTTCACTATTCGTCGTGAGCCTGTCCAAGACCTTATTCATTCTCTCAGTAATTTGTATCTGGAACATGAACAGGAAAATGTTGACCAAGACTGTGATTTCGATGATACTCTGTTACCTCCACCTCCACCAAATGAAGATGATGACAGTTTGGTAACTATGATCATGGCTTCCAGAATAAATAAATTAGAAGGTAGAATGGAAGGGTTGGAAAATTCCTCTGATATTCATTTTAAAGATATGCAATACCAGTTAGATGTACAAAGTAGTCGGTTGACTGTCATTGAAACTCAGCTGCAATCCTTGCTAAACCAGCACAAAGACCATCATGCAGAGCTACAGCGTTTAGAAAACTCACTAACCACCCAGCTGAAGGTTGAATGTGGCCGAGTAAAAGACGCTTTGGAAACTAAAGTCCAGGAGTTGGGACAAGCGGTTATGGATTGTCTGAAAAGGAGAGATGGCCAGCTGAGAGCCCTAATTCAAACTTCAGGGGGAACGACTTCGACTCCAAGTTTCCACCACACAGTATCAACCCATGGTTCTTCGCGACCTGTGCATTGCCAGACACCCATCAAGATGGAATTTCCAAAGTTCGGAAGTTTAGACGGTGAGGATCCCATTACATATCTAGAGCGATGTGACGAATATTTAGCTATGCAACCTTTGAACGATGTAGAAATCTTATCTATGCTTCCTGCTGTATTGACACACACCGCTAAAGACTGGTGGGTAGCAGAGAAAAGGAAGGTAAGAACTTGGGCACAATTTAAGATTGCTTTTCGCCAATCCTTTTTATCTGATGATCATGAAGCGGAAGTAGAACGAAGAATCAGAGAGAGAAAACAAAGAGTTGATGAAAGTATCCGGACATTTGCATACCAATATAGAGCACTATGTCTAAGATTGAAACCAGCTATGACAGAGCGGGAAATCCTCCAAGCGACACTTCGCAACTGCAATCCAAGAATAGCAAGTATTCTAAGGGGTACTGTTTCTACAGTGGACGAACTGGTACGTGTAGGAACGCTCATAGAGAGAGACATTAGTGAGGAGAGAGCTTTCTGGAGACAAAGACATCAAGACACCACCTCTAGGCCTCAAGAAGCTAACAAGTCCCAGAGAGGACGGTCATCCAATCCACACATTGCCGTTGTTACAGAAGACAAAAGAAAGCCGCTAACAACATTGACATTACCCATAACCATTCGAAGTCATCAATATCAAGCAATATTAGACACGGGAAGTACGTATTCTTTAGTACAAGAGTCATGCTGGAAGAAGTTGAAATTAGATCAAGAAGTCATGCAATCAAGTAGAGGACAGACCTTTTCCCTTGCTAATGGGTATGTACAGTCAGCCTTAGGAATAATAGACTGGAAAGGTACAATCCATGGGCATAATTATCCTTTAAGAGCGTATGTGATGAGAGACTGTGATTTGACGTTCTCAGTGGTACTAGGTCTCGAGTTTCTGGTGACCTCAGGAATCCTTATTGATTTTAGAAACTCCACCTACAAACTGCCCGAAGAAGGTGACTCAATCCACACCTTCATGACATCTTCACCCTCACCAACGGTCAGTCTGCACATTGCATTACCTTTAGAACCAACAACTTCCTCTACACTAACTACCATAAAAGAGTTAGTGAATCGAGCAGATGCTTCCAAAGCACAAAGACGTCAGCTAGAAGGCCTAATGCTTGATTGGCCAACAGTATGCACCGATAGTTTGGGACAGACCACTTTAATTCGCCACCAAATCCATACCATCGATGAGATTCCTGTTCGCAAGAAAGCTTACCCTGTTTCTGTCACCAAACAAAAGTTCATAGATGAAGAAGTAGCAAATATGCTGAGCAAAGGTATCATAAGACCTTCTGTTTCCCCTTGGGCAGCACCAGTAGTCTTAGTGCCAAAGAAGGATGGTGGTACTCGTTTCTGTGTTGATTACAGAGCTCTGAATTCCAAGACTCCTTTGGATGGATTTCCAATGCCACAGATTCAGGATATCCTAGAGTCATTGTACGGAGCAGTCGTTTTCAGTACCTTAGACCTTAAATCTGGTTACTGGCAGGTAGGAATGGAGGAAGGTAGCATCAAAAAAACTGCCTTTGTCACAAAAAACAACCAGTTTGAATTTGTTCGTCTTCCTTTCGGCCTCAAAAACGCCGCCGCAACCTTTCAAAGGCTTATGAACAATATTCTGAGAGATTTCCTAGGAAGATTCTGTTTTGTCTATCTCGACGACATTGTAATTTACTCCAAGTCCATTCCAGACCACTTCCAACACCTTAAACTACTCTTCACGAAACTGGAAGCAGCAGGATTAACGCTCAACCTCAAGAAATGTTCCATGTTACAAAAAACCATTACGTATCTGGGTCATGTTGTTTCTGCAGAAGGTGTCCGTACTGAAGCCTCTAAAGTCACAGCAGTGAATGATTTCCCAGTGCCAAAGAATCTCAAAGAAGTCCAAAGATTTGTAGGTCTTGCAAGTTGGTACCATCGTTTCATTCCCCACTTTTCTGAGCGAGCAGCACCTCTATATGCCCTAAAGGCCAAGAACGCAGCTTGGGAGTGGACTGTTGAATGTCAGAATGCTTTCAATGATCTTAAGAACGCCCTCCAACGAGCCCCAGTTTTAATGCCACCTGACTTCACGAAGGATTTTAAAGTGCAAACTGATGCTAGCGATATAGGATTAGGAGCTGTGCTGACACAGGACTTGGATGGTGCAGAACATGTCATTGCTTATGCGTCACGACTTCTACAAGGTGCAGAGAAATCATACTCTACTGCAGAGAAAGAGTGTCTAGCAGTGGTGTGGGCTGTAGAGAAGTGGAGACAGTACTTGGAAGGAAGGAACTTTGAAGTACTCACAGACCATTCCGCTTTGACTTGGGTATTCAATCAGCCTAAGCCATCTTCACGCTTGACCAGGTGGGCTTTACGACTACAAGGTTTTAATTTCACGGTCAAGTACCGGAAAGGGTCCTGTAATGTAGTACCTGATGCTTTGTCCAGAGGGATGCCTGTACAAGAGGAAGTAAGCCATATTGCCCTATGTCAACCTACGAAGCCAGATCCGAACTTGCCAGTAAGCTGGGATGAGATTGGGAGAGCTCAGAAGCTTGATACATCTTTACAGCCTTTATGGGAAGTAGCTAAACAACCTGCTGCAGACCCTAACCGCATCACTTACCTCATACAGAATGACTACTTATTCCGTAGTGTGCCTGACAAGCAACACGGCTGCACTCATCAGTTAATCATACCCACACCGCTAAGAGAAACGTTTTTGCACTTCGCTCATTCAAACCCATTGAGTGGACATCTAGGAAGAATGAAAACCTTGAGGAGACTACTCAATAATGTCTACTGGCCTGAGATTCGCAAGGATGTTTGGAGTTTCTGCACTCAGTGTAAGACATGTCAAGCTTACAAGCCTAGAATCTCAAAACTCTCCGGACTGTTGCAGTCAACCCCGGTAGTAGAACCTGGTTATATGATCGGAGTAGATTTGATGGGTCCTTTCCCAAGAAGCCCTAGATCCAACGAATATCTACTAGTCTTTGTAGACTACTGCAGTAAGTGGGTAGAACTCTTTCCGTTGCGATCCGCAAAAACCCATCTAATAACCAACATCCTAACGAAGGAAATGTTCACCCGTTGGGGCGCTCCAGCGTATTTAGTTTCTGACCGTGGGCCTCAGTTCACTGCTCAGTTGCTCAACGATGCTTGCAAACGGTGGGGTGTTATCCAGAAACTTACTACAGCCTACCACCCTCAGACTAACCTGACTGAAAGAGTTAACAAGACATTGAAGACAATGATTTCTTCTTACGTTCATGACAACCACCGAGATTGGGACAAATGGATTCCAGAATTCAGGTACGCCATTAATTCCGCGTGGCAAGAAAGTACAGATCTCACTCCAGCAGAGATTGCACTAGGACGTAAGCTGAAAGGTCCACTCGAGCGATTGGTACGCAAACCACCAAATCCTGACCACCTAGCCTATAACACGGTTGAAAGGCAGAAAATTCTTCTTGACCAAGTGAGGAGGAAAACTGGCCAAGCTCAAGAGAGACAAGGCAGGTACTACAACAAACGTAGAAAAGTTGAGTCTTTTGAGGAAGGGGATCTAGTTTGGATACTTACTCACCCTCAATCTCGTGCTGCCGACTATTTTATGGCTAAATTAGCTCCAAAATGGCAAGGTCCTGCTAAGATTATAAAAAAGGTCAATAATGTCAATTACAAAGTTGTAATGCTTGATAACCCGAACCAAAGTGATACTTACCATGTGGAAAAGTTAAAGAGATTTTTTGGGACTGTGTAATGTTTCTTTCGGGGGAGGGGTGTGTAACAGTTTTACTGCTACTTTTTGTGTCAGTATTTGGTTATACATGTAATGTCTGAATGTACCACTAGGTAGTGCTGTAGCCTCTAGGCTACCTATTAGTATAAAAGGTGGTAGAGAAGAAGCAGGAGGTAGGAAGCATGTGCTAGGCACCTAAGGATCTTCCTGCGAGAAGCTGTTGTGTTTTGTACCCGGTGTTCGAGGAACTTTTAGTTCGAAAGCTCAACTGTGAGTACAATTGTTTGTCTTTGTATATGATGTTTAGGTCATAAATGTTCATGTAAAGAGTAGCACTAAGTTTATTTTTGTTTAATGCAGCGGGTTCTTTGTAAGAATGAGGATACAGCTAACATTAATAGGACTTGTCTAAGAGAGGATCACCAATCGACCACGCCTTCAGCTTCAAGCATTTACTACATCGGCTGGAGTTGTGTTTTCTGTCCACTGGCGGATATGTCCTCAACTGCAACTGGCTTAAGTACTCTTTCTTCCCACTGTTACCTCTGCAAGGACTGAACTCTAGGTGGCCTAAAGCTACAATTGGACTGCTCTTAAAAAGGGAAAAAGGAAGTAATTTGTGTTTGTATTTAAGTTGATGTTTGAACGATTTTGTTGTTGGGTGCTTTAAAGGATTAAAGGTGACTCATTGGAATTTAGGATGTCTGGTCCCTCAATTTATTATGCAATTAGTGATTTAAGTTTGAATTAAGACAAACTGTTGCACACTGATATGCAGTAAGTGGGACCGTTGTATGCTGTTGAACTAAAAAATAGAGTATCGCTTTAAGTGCTATTGGCATTGAGAGTGAATATTTGCCACTAGAAATTAAAATGAAACTATTTATTTCCATGGACCTAACCACACTGGGGAATGAAATGTGTCTATTGACAAATCATGAGATTTTTGTTTTTTCATGTTGTAGGTTAATTCCTTTCCTTGCTCATTGAAAAATACATTTAAGTTCATGCATTTGGCAGACACTGTAGTGAAGTCCCACTACGTTAAAGATTTTATCTGGTTGAGGCGGCCAAATATGGATCAGATTCCGGTCAGAGAATCAGGAATGGAGAAGTGATCCTTTTGTTATGAAGCATTTATTTGTAATCCAGATGCAGGTATATAACTGTGAGATTATATGGGTGTGCGTATGCGTGGTCTACATAGGAAATAAAGAGAAATGTTTTACATTAGTCTCATTGAACTGAATACACAAATGAGTAATAAACATAGTAAACGAATACACTGTACAAATGTCAGCTATAATAATCATAATAAAGTCGACAGAGATACAGTATCACACTAAATAATACACTGCCATAATCAATAACATAAACAAACACTCGCGCTGTAACGCGCGCCGTATCGGAGCAACACCAACGCGTCTAGTGATGACTCAGCAGATTAGTTCGGCAAATTACGGCCGAATAAACGGTAAAACACGAACGATATAAACATCGGAGATTACTAATGATCTTCACGGCATCTACTCGCAAATATATAACATACATATGTACTTACAGGTAGTGCATGAACGCACGCATGACACGGAACACAGTCAGCAACATAAAGATGAACAGTCATCGACTACCGGTGTGCGTCACTAATACCGGGACCCCAACAACAACAACAAATATTCGTTCCTAGGACAGGCTTTCTGACACAGCCGCCCCCAATTATCTGATAAGATAATTGAAATCTCTAGGAAAGTCTGTCTGAAGTGTCCATATTATCATCCTCAAGGTGAGGAAGTGGAATCAGCCGAACAACTGGACGTGTGTAAGTTTTATCTTTAACCTTGACTCTTGTAATACGAACTCTACCATCCGTTCCAGCCAGGGTCTCCATCACTGTGCCGACAGGCCAGAGTGCCCGTGGAAGTTGGGGATCGACAATGAGCACTACTTGGCCTACTGTCAGTTCTTTGACATCCGTCCTCCACTTATGACGACCTTGCATGCCTGGAAGGTAGTGGCGTATGAAGGAAGTCCAGAAATGGTCAGCAAGCACCTGACTATGTCTCCATCTCCGTCTACCAAGCAAATTGTTAGAATCATACAGAACCTGTGGTAAAGAGGCATCATGGCGACCCATGAGAAGTAAGTTCGGAGTCACTGGATCCAAGTCGGCGACATCCGAGGATACATAGCCAAGTGGCTTGGCGTTCAAGATACTCTCTACTTCCACTAGAAGGGTTTGCAGTACTGGTTCTGGGACTGACTGCTCTCGCAGGATCACACGTAGTGCTGTCTTAACTGATTTCACCTCACGCTCCCATGTGCCTCCGAAGTGAGGGGCACTTGGTGGATTATGACGAAATCGGATCTTCTGTCCAGCTAGCAGCTCCTGAAGCTTTGGTGCCATGGCATTGAAGGTCTGTTGTAGTTCCCGATTACCTCCAACGAAATTAGTGCCATTATCGCAAATTAGTTCCATGGGCTTGCCTCGTCGTGCTATGAATCGACGCAGAGAAAGCAGGAATGCATCAGTGTCCAGGTTCTCTAATAAATCTAGATGCACACAGCGTGTTGTCATACATTTGTAGATAATCCCCCATCTTTTCTCTTGACGGCGACCAAGATTGACTGCAAATGGACCGAAGCAATCTACACCAGTAGAATGGAAAGGTGGCTTATACAAGTTTAACCGGCAGGGTGGTAGATCGGCCAATCGTGGGGTCTGAGGCTTGGCACGCCACCGCTGACAGTCTCGGCATGTGCGTTGCGGTTTACGAATTGCTTCTCTGCCTCGAAGCACCCAATACTGGCGCCGAAGTTCCGCTAGAACTCTTTCTGAGCCAGGGTGAAGAAGTCGTTGATCGGTATCTTTAATTAGCAGAAGGGTGATATGATGTCTTGGATCTAACACAATGGGGTGCACAGATTCCAGGTCAAGGTCACAAGCACGACGTAACCGCCCACCCACACGGATAAGTCCAGTGGTCCCATCATACTCTGGGGCGAGAGAGATCAAACGACTATCAGCTGGGACTGACTGTCCAGCCTTTAAAGCCTTGACTTCAAGCGGGAAGGAGTCACTTTGCGCCTGCACCAGGAGGAGTCTCTCTGCTTCAATGTATTCAGAAGCCGTTGCGGGAGAGTCAGTATTTATTTCAGCCGCCCCATGCAGGGATCTAACAGTGGATTGGACAAGTTCTTGCCATGTGGAGAACTGGCTGTGATCAGGTATGGAACTATTAAGCATGGAAACAGTTCCGATGAAGGCAGCTTTCTTTAATTCGCTGAGGTCTGGCTCTTTATCAGTCTTGAGAGTAGATGGCCACTGGTCGATTGGCTGGCTTAGGAATGCTGGTCCGGAGCTCCACTGATGAGGGCCTGCCAGCTCAGTTAGTGAAAGACCTCGTGTGATGTGGTCAGCAGAGTTGCGAGCCGACTCAACATACCTCCATTCAGCCATATCGGTGAGGGTCTGTATTTCTGCTACACGTGTTCCTACAAACACCTTGTAGCGACAGGACTCTGATGTCAGCCAGTATAATACAGTGGTAGAGTCAGTCCAGAAAGTAACCTTGTGAATAGGAATAGTCAACTCTGTTTGGATCACCTTGGCCAACTGGGCCCCAGTCAGGGCTGCACTCAGCTCCAAGCGAGGCATGGACAGACATTTCCTCGGTGCTACTCTTGACCTGGCCAGCACAAAGGTGACAGTAACCTGTCCTTGACTATCTGTGGTACGCAAGTAGGCCACTGAACCATAAGCTCTTTCTGATGCATCACTAAAGACATGAATCTCTCGCATGACTGAAGTGTTGTCATTAAAGGCTGAGGTGTATGTTCGAGGGAACTGCAACTGAAGGAGAGTAGGTAGTTCTCTCACCCAGGTAAGCCACTGTTCTCTCAAATGCAGAGGTTCAATGGGGTCATCCCAACCGAGGTTATGCTTCCAGAGGTCTTGGATAAGTACCTTGGCCCTGGTAGTGAATGGGACGATGAACCCCAAAGGGTCATACTGACTTGCCAGCGTCCTATACATGTTCCTCATGGTAGGCTCAGCAGGCTCTGTAGAGCGCAAATTATAACCCAGGGTGTCATTGATGCAATTCCATCGCAGCCCAAGAGTGGGTTCTTGGAGGTCTTTGCTTAGTTGTGTCAACCAACGTTCACTACTAGCAGACTTTGCATCGGTAGGAAGGTGCTGGATCACAGATGGTACATTGCTTGCCCATTGTCTTATTTCAAAGCCTCCATCGGAGAGAGTTCGGCGCAGTCCATCAACTATTTCTTTGGCTTCATTTACGGTTGGTGTACTGTGAAGGCAATTATCAACATAGAATGAATTTTCTAGTATGTTGACTAGATCAGGCATGTCTTTGTGTCCTTGGGCGTGGCGTTGGAGGGCATAGATGGCACAGCATGGGCTGCATGTAGTGCCAAACGGGAGCACCTGCCACTCATATACATCAGGTTCCACCTCCCTGCGCATGTCCCTCCAAAGGAACCGCAGCACTGACTTGTCGGCTGGCAGTAGGCGTACCTGATGGAACATCCCTTTGATGTCCCCACTGATAGCAACAGGGTGTTGGCGGAATCGAAGGAGGACACCCAGTAATGTAGGTCCCAATGTAGGCCCAGGCAGCAGTTGATCATTTAAAGATTGTCCCTGATGTTTAAAGGAACAGTTAAAGACTATCCTGTCTTTACCATTGTGATGCACCATATGGTGTGGGATGTACCAAGACTCTGCACTCTTGTCAATCTCCTCTAGAGTCAGTTTGGCAACATAACCTGCCGCCTCCAACTTCTGGATCTCAGTACAGTAGGCTTTAGCCCTCTCAGGATCCCGTGCCAGCCTACGCTCGGTGCTACGTAAACTGGGGAGCACAGTCTCTTTATCTGCCTGGAGTAAACTCCCAGATGTTCGTCTCAACAAGGGTGTGGCATAACGCTGAACACCGTCCACATTCACCCGGATGGTGGAATTTTGGAGTAGGGTGTAAGCCTCTCGATCCTGCTTGGACCTGGTGACCATTTTCTCAGTGTAAGGGAGAGTATCAACTTGCCATAGCCTTTCTACATGCTGGATGAGATCATCACGAGCTGGGCCTGTCGTGATGTGAAGACATTGCTGACTCCCTCGTGAAGGTTGTATTGGACTCATCGGGCCCTGCAGAGACCATCCAAGATGTGTGCAGACAGCAATGGGTCCTCCTATTGGGCCTTTGCTTATGGGCTGGATTGGTGTCAGGAGGTGTGGATTATCTGACCCAATGAGGAGCAGTGGTTTTACCCTATCGACGGGAGGCAATGGTAGATCCTTCAGGTGCCGATAGGCATTCTGGAGGGCAGTCACTGGGTAGTTGTGCTCTGCTAGACACAGACCGGTTGCAGTGAAAGCATGACGTATAGTGAACTTCGTCATGGGTTTGGAGACTGAGGACACCTCAAAAGAGACGGATGACCCATCAAGTTCAGCGTGACACTGTTGAATTGTCTGTAGGGAAAGCAATTCAGGAGTACTGGTTAACTGGAGCTGCTGAACTACTGGCTGTAGCACAATTGTTCTCTCTGATCCATCATCCAGGACTGCATGGGTTTCCATAGTGTGACGACCATGGTGGAGGAGGACTTTAACCACTTTCAACATGACCTTGGGAGATCGGTTAGGTCTGTCAAGGTAGACCCTGGTAGGTGGTAAGCTCACCATGAGTACTGCTCTGGAAGTGTCATTAATGGAGTCATGTAGAACTGTGAGATGAATCTCTTTACAGATATTACAAGGGCGTTTGAGGTTGCAAGCATCTACTGCATGTGTCCGACCACATCTCCAGCAGCGTTTTCCCTCTTTAATCCAAGTGACGATTTGAGAAGGACTCAACTTCTTAAACTGTTCACAAGAATTGAGGTAATGATCCCGGTTATCACAGTGGGGACAATATGGCTTTGGCTTTGAGAGGTGGTTTGGATCTGTAGGTTTAGTGTGTCTTATGGTGCTTTCATTGGACATGAAAACTGGTGTTGGTCGCTCCTTTGGACGAGTGAATGGCATGGGTTTACCATAGGACTTGGATGAGTCACTCTGGTACAAGGATACGGCTCGGCTGGAAATGCGTTTTGCTTGAGACTTGATCTCTAACCAGTTGGCTAAATCGGGGAGTGTATAGGTCTTGTCAGTACCTGTCTGAAGAATACCCCTGCTTAGACAGTATTCAACAAAGCCGTCACGGTAGGCAGGTGGTAATTTACTTAACAGACGATCCACGTGAGAGCCACACAGGAGTTCGTAACCGTTCTGGCCCTCAAGAGTCCTTAGCATGCCCACCAATGATTGAACAGATAATGCGAATGAGTCAAACGCGTTGGCATCACCCATTCTGATTGGTGAAGTGTTCATGATGGCTCCCAACTCTGACTGCACAAGCTGTCTTGGCTGGCCATACTTGTCTTGAAGAGCTTGCAGTGCGGATGAATAGGGACGTGGATGGTACATATAAGCTTTAGCCAGCTGCTGAGCACTGGGAAGTGTCAAATGGCTTAGCAATACGTGATATTTGTACTGCTCACTGAGATGGCTGTGATTGCTCAACAAATTGTCCAATGCCAACTTTAATAAGGCAAAATCACTCTCATTACCACTTTCAAACACCGGCAACTTGAGTGGGGGAATACCATAAGCTGATGCAAACTGTTGCTCTGTACTAGGGTATGCTGGATGACCATAATGCGTAAAGGGTACACCTGAAAGTGGTGGAGCATGTCTAGGGCCAGTAGGGGGCTGCAGCAGATGTGTTGTCACAGGAGGGATTCCTGTTTGCAGTACCGCATATGGCCTTGTAGGTGGCAATAGTGTTGTTCTGGTAGGGTGCTGTGGCATAGATGGCGTACTTGTACTGATTGGATGTGCAGCAGTAGACATGACTGTGGCTCCTGAGTGAGATTGGGGAACCACATTCGATACCACAGTACGATCTGGTGCAATTATGGGGTTTGCCAGAGGTACATTAAAGACAGGTGATGAGACTGTTTGTGGTAAAGGCTGGATACCTGCAGGCGGTCTAAGTGATGACTGAGACACCCAAGAACCATCAGGAATGATCTGTTCAGCTGGATGAATCTGCATAGTGGAGGTAATAACTGGTGACTGAGTAGAGGGGTGCGGGAGAGAGTCTGATGGACGAGGTGGACTCATATGTTCAAGCTGAGGTTGTGGCGAAAGGCTGTCAGGTGAGCCTGGAGGCACAGGAGTTGTTGAACCAGAGTCTTTAATAAGCATGCAGGACACAAGCTTCGCTACCTCGAGTTCAGTCTCTGCTTGTTGCAGCTTACGCTGTCTTTCAAGATGCTTGGATAAAGCCTCCTTTGCTGTAAGCGCTTCCTCTTGCATACGCTGGGCTTCTTTAGCTTGAGCCTGTAGCCGCTGGTATTCCACGTCGGCCAGTGAGTCCTCCTCGACCTGCTGCCGAAGACTGTCTAACTGCCTCTGTTTAATCTTCTCCTCCAAAATAGCAGTCTGGACACTAGAGAGTTCTGTTGGAAGATAAACACCAGTGGAGGTAATAGAGCGCCTACTTGACCTGGAGTGAGAGCTTGCGCCGCTGTGAGACGTTTTCCTCGAGCTGCTTCTTGGGCGACTGGTACAGTGGGAAGAAGCTTTAGGAGGAGGGTCCTCAGCTGGTCGGTAGCCAACCTCATAATCATCAAGGTGAGAGGGCAAATTAGTCCTGCGGCGGGGTCTATCCATTGTCTTTGTTGTGTCACTTTCTGCTGGATCCATATTGGTTTGATCTTGCTCTCAATCCGGCTCGAAGGACCATAAATGTAGTGAAGTCCCACTACGTTAAAGATTTTATCTGGTTGAGGCGGCCAAATATGGATCAGATTCCGGTCAGAGAATCAGGAATGGAGAAGTGATCCTTTTGTTATGAAGCATTTATTTGTAATCCAGATGCAGGTATATAACTGTGAGATTATATGGGTGTGCGTATGCGTGGTCTACATAGGAAATAAAGAGAAATGTTTTACATTAGTCTCATTGAACTGAATACACAAATGAGTAATAAACATAGTAAACGAATACACTGTACAAATGTCAGCTATAATAATCATAATAAAGTCGACAGAGATACAGTATCACACTAAATAATACACTGCCATAATCAATAACATAAACAAACACTCGCGCTGTAACGCGCGCCGTATCGGAGCAACACCAACGCGTCTAGTGATGACTCAGCAGATTAGTTCGGCAAATTACGGCCGAATAAACGGTAAAACACGAACGATATAAACATCGGAGATTACTAATGATCTTCACGGCATCTACTCGCAAATATATAACATACATATGTACTTACAGGTAGTGCATGAACGCACGCATGACACGGAACACAGTCAGCAACATAAAGATGAACAGTCATCGACTACCGGTGTGCGTCACTAATACCGGGACCCCAACAACAACAACAAATATTCGTTCCTAGGACAGGCTTTCTGACAGACACTTTTATCCAAAGCGACTAACATTGCATTCAAGGTGCACACTGACATTCTAATAAATTCTTGCATTCCCTTGGAATTGAACCCATGACATTGGCGTTGCAAGCACCACATTCTACTGTTTGAGATACAGGAAAGCTGAAATCAAATATTCTCTGACCAACAATATAGTATTTTGGGTCATGTTTTTGATAGCCTGCGTCCATCCGTCCATCCATCCATCCATCCAAATGCCCAATGTTGGAGCGGACAGGCATGTAGGGCATGTCCTGCAAACATGTGGGGCGCCACAATAATGGACCCCTGCTCACCCTAGAACACGATTTCTACCAAGGGGGATTCTCAAGTTTGACTGTAGAACAACTCCGGTGTCTGATCTATCCCAAACCTTGGTCCTGGTTCCCAGGTATCTCTTTAACGTATCTACATCCTTTTCAAGGCAAGTAATTTCACTCTGCAGCCATCTTGGCAATGACCCCAGTAGCTATTTTCTATGTGATTAATACAACTCCTGTCTGCTTGAATGGGGAAAGACTGAAATCTCCAAAATTGTTTGCGGCTCAATGACATAAAATCTGGCAACAATGGTATCATACATTTTGTCTTTAGCTCACATATTCAGTGTTGTGGTTTCTCGCATTAATTCATCTACAAGTAGGTTCCAGCCTACTTGTGACCGACATAAGAAAAAAGTGAATTTGTAAAAGTGATATATATAAGTGGTCCATCTCTTCCTCCTCACACTGTCTGATATGTAGCCTAATCTCACAGGGGCTTAGAATGCGAATGATCTGGTTGATCGGTTTATGCCATTCTAGCAGTCAGACAAACATTTGAATGACAACTATAAATTCTACACTGTGATTAGTGCTATTTTGTAATACAGCTCTCAAACATCAACTGCTCTACACTAAAAAAAATAGAGCACTAAACTATATAGCACTAAAAGTGGTTCTTGGCTCATAATCATAGGGGAACCATTTTTAGTGCTATATAGCACCAAATTGTGCTACAAAGAACCATTATTAGTTGCCATATAGCACCATCATTTGAGATGCTGCTATATGGCACCTCATAATGGTTCTTTGTAGCACAATTTGGTGCTATATAGCACTAAAAATGGTTCCCCTATGATTACGAGCCAAAGAACCACTTTTAGTGCTATTTAGCACCATTTTTAGTGTACCAAGCGGGATGTATCGTCTCTTTTGATGGTCTATAATAATCCAATTGATGTCCTTATCTCTTTGACTCTAAGGCTACTAATATCTTATTCCAAGTTAAGTACAAGATAAATCTGCAGCATTTGTTGCATGAAGTTGATAACCTCACTAACACTCATTTTGTTTGTTTTGTTACTGTACTATTGAAACAGCGAGTATTTCTATGCTAGTAACTCACTGTAACCCAGCTTTATGTTTCTTGTAAATATTTGGTAATCTGTAGTAATCAACAGTATAACACACATTCTGTTAATTGAATTTAACTTGCTCTAAACCCGAAATATTCCGTTAATCTGGAAGATTGCTGAGATGTGGACATTGCAGAAAGTGCATTAGTAGATGTCCATTTCTCCAACGCTGCTTGTATTTGAGCATTTGATTGAAGCCTCACTCTATGAGTGTGTGAAAGATTTTTTGTCTAGAAAAATGTGTGGTCATGAAAGAGACTAATGTGTCGGAGTCCAACCCCTGACACGGACGTCCAACAGGAATTGTGAAAATCCTATTGTAAATTTGCCTACTCTTCGAAGATAATTGGCTTATTTCTGTGTTAAATTGGTCTGTTCTACAGGATGTTGAGTGGGTTTAACACGCTCTCACTGCAGACACAGTATGTCAGTTTCTGTGGGACTCAGACGGGTATTACACGCAGAATTATTGTATGACAATGATGGACTGATAGCTGTGGAGGGCCTGGAGCAGAGGAAGAATGTGCAATGGCACATGGACTGGCATCCGCTTTATCAGACAGACAGAGAGACAGACATACAGATGTATTCCCCCTCACAGTCATGCACTGCCTCTCTGGAAGAGCACAAATCACCATTGAGATGGCTGCCTGGGTGGCTTTGGCGAATTTTAAATGTGTAATGTCATTTTTGGTTACCATTTTGGCTCATATTGGGGGATGCTTGAACTTCATCCTGTTTATATCCTGTCAGTTGCTTGCTGTCCTCCTACAGAAACCCATGCCAGTCATGAACACAGTGGAGTTACCATCAATTTACCTGGTCTTATTAGAAAGTAGAAAAGAGAAAAAAATGTCTGTTGCATTCCCCCCCATAGCTGCGATACGGCTTGAGCATTTCAAATCCAATGTTCTTAACAAACCATATAATAACCTCAACAACCAGTCTTCTCCAGTGCCTGAAGTCCCAATTATGTCACATTTGACTCTATGAGCCAACTTTCAGTGACCCTGACAATCATCTTTCCTCACCTCGTTGAGTTTCAGACCTCCGTCTCAAAATCTTTCCAATTTGCAGTCGAATGGAAATGTTGCATCGCTATGTACCTTAATCATTATCTCCACATCAAACGAACAGAGCAGGCCTCAGTTTATGGCTTTGAAGATTTTTTCTCATCAGTCTTGTGCCTCAAGGAGCCGCTAGATAAGTGTGTGTGTGTGTGTGTGTGTGTTCTCAAGCACGGTTTAACCCTTTAAAGGAACATTCAGTTCATTACAAGTCAAACTCAATTGACAACTCTCATGGTGTAATATTGATTAACACAAAAATTACGATAAATCTTGCTTACATGGTAACAGTCACTTAAAATAGAGGTAAATGGCATGCATCTGTAAATCTTAAAATACATACTTTTTCAATAATGTAGCAACAAAACATAAAACTTTTTTATGGTACCATAATTCTCAATGAAAAACTGTTTTACTAACCTTTTCTGTGTCAAGTTATACACAATTGTACAGTGATCCCTCGTTTATCGCGGTTAATGTAGACTGGAAAATCTGCGAAGTAGAATAGCTCTACCCCCCCAGGAATTTCCGTATATGTGTGTGTAGGTACCAGAATGTTTAAAATATGTATATTTATACTTTAAATATATTTTAATTAAATCTATTTAATCATAAAAGCTTAATATTATACGTTTACTCTCTCTCATACGATTCGTATTATGGTGTTCTACACTCATCAATGACAGTACTATCTTGAGACGATGACAGACCTATGCGGTTCAATGAATGTGATGATGATGATGATGATGGTGTTACTGCACTGGTATAATAAGGCCCTTAAATCAGTTCTGGATCATCGACATTTGCTTCTGAGAGAGGTAAAGAGGCTCCCACTCCACTCGTGCTCTCATTCGTCGTTCTCGCGCCATGAACCAATCACGGGTCTTGTCTGAGTGCCTGTGGGTGTGTACAAAGCCTCTGAGAGAGTTTCTCTCGCATCACGATGAAGCAACGCTGCTTTCCACAATACGGCTGCCGATATGGTGGTAGTTTTGAATTTTTATTTTCCAATGAATTTTTGTCAAAAATCCGCGATGCACTGAGGCTGCAAAACTTACACCGCGAAGTGGCGAGGGATTACTGTACTTTGTTATGGTGAGAACGTAACACCTAAAAGCCAAAAATAAATAAAAATGATCACCTCAACAACAAGAATTGATGTAAGTGCTTTAATCAAATTATAAACTTTGTATTTCTTTAAAAATCATCCCCTTTTACTTTCATTGCAAGTGCTGGAGTGTAAACAGTTTAAGAAATAGAGGGAAGAGTCAAAATAATTTCCTGTGGTAATCCACATTACACCACAAATGTCGACTGAGCTCAGCTCGCACTGAACCCAGAATATTTATTTCAGTGCAGTGAAATCCCAATAAAAAAATGAGCCCTGAGCTCACACAGTTAACATCAAGAGCCCTGAGGCAGTGAGGCACAATGTATCCCATGTACACACTTACACTGGCAAATGACAGATGAGTTTGTCAGCAGTTGCAGCTGCTTGCATGGATAGAATTAGACAGCAGCATTTACGAATGCAAAAGTTCCGTAAACAAGTAGAGAAGCAGAGTATTAAAATAAAAAATTTCAATGCAAAATTAATTTTGATGAAAATAAATATGTGATGTTTGTTTGATTTCTACAGACAAGTTAAATACACAGTTGTGAAATTTTTATCAGATAATGGAGCGACAGATTACTCCGCAGATTCTGTAGTGTTGTGCTGTGAACAAACATTGTTCTTCTACACCTGGGGCGTCCGATCCTGCCAACATCCTACACAGTTTAAGCTCCGACCAGCTTTAACGCAGTTGCCTGGAAGTTTCTACCATAGCCACTAAGGCAGGTTAGCAAGAAAAGCATTAACGCCTGCTAATTCTGCGGTAAAGCAGGGAAGGAGACCAGAAGCCATTTTTTTAAATGGATGTCAATGAAAGATGCTTCACTACACTGCTAAACTACTTTTATGGTAAAACGGCTAATCATTTAAAGTACAGCCTGTTGGCTAATCTTCAACATGTTTGCTCTTTACACCAATAAATAAAAATGGTAGGATTCCGTTTACAGCACTTATTTCTTTGCTCTCCACAAACAGTGATTGACTATCACACAACTATGAATAAAATTCAGTGACTTCAAGGCTGTAATGTGATTTGGTTTAAGGCACACATGATCCAAGTAGGCTGTTATGCTTTCTGCAATGGTAGCATCACAGACCCTCATATCTTCCGATAATAAGACCATGGCTGTGTCTGAAATTGCTCCCCTATAGCTTCATTCAGGATTCCCTAGACCCTACATTAGTCCACTAATATATTTCAGTTTAGGGAGTGAATGAAAACAAAAGTGCAAATTTTCTTGAAGTGCCTCCACTTTTATACAGCTTGTGCTGCTGTTTAATAATTATTTGAAACTTTGAAAACTGTCAACTCTAGTAGTGAGATTAAAAGTTTTATCTTGAACTCTGTCATGGAAACTATGTATAAACTTTAACTAAATGATTGAATAATCAATTCTAAAGGAATTTATGCCCTATTTGAGGTATGAGGAGATTTCAGACACAGCCCATCTCTTTCTACTGAGACTGAAGACCTTGATCAACTTTTTCAGGTGTGTTAAATAGGGGTGGATCTAAACTCAGCTGGACAGTGACCCTCCTGGAGCATGTTTTGGTACCCCTGCTCAACACATTTATGAATGCAATTCACAACCAATTTCACACCTGTAATGTGACATATTTCCAGGCAAAACAATTGTGAAAAGTTCTTTTGATTCTGTTCAATGTAACATCATTGTACCAAAATCAACATGACGTTCTATGGATGTTTTGGAATTCTCCACCATTGCTTTCTCTTACTGACATTATAAATATGGCAGTTGTGAGGGAAAAAAATCACATGACTGAAACTATGATGTTTACTTGGAGGGGCTGAAAAATAAAAAAACTTGTTTCAGACGTCGGGTAATATTTTGATGAAAGATTATGAAAACTTTTTAAACATTTTTTATGCACTGAAGAACACGTATAAAGAAAGTAAATAAGGTTAATTTTGTTTTCATATTGTTTTAAACCTGGCTTATTACTACATTTAAGTATAAAGTTGACAAGATAATATAGAAGCTCAAAGATCCAAATCAGTGATTGTTAATTTGTTTTCCAACCTTAGTAGCGAGCATTAGTATAACAGAGTTTCTGCACTATTATGCTGTCTTTTATTGTCAGTGACTACAAAACCTCAAATGGATCCCCGATACTATTGTTTAACAGTGCCAAGTACCAACAACCCCCCTTCTTAACCACTTTTTTCAATTTGATGTAAAAAAATATGCATCATCAGTTTGTGTGTGTGTGCGAGTGAGGATTTATTCCTACAGCTCTGTTTACCAGTGTGAATGATTATCCTCGTTTGTTAAAGTATGACTCTGATTATGTGAGTCTCCAGTGGAGAGAGAGACTGAGATTCTAATAACCAGAAGAGGAGTCTTGTGAACCTGGTTCATTGGGAGCATAATTAATGGAGTGCGGTTCAGTTGTCATGCATGATATTTCAGCTCTGGATATACTTGAGGAACTCTTTTGATGAATAGGCAATTAGAGAGAGCCCCCCTATGTCTGCTTGCTTGACTGATCTCCTTTTAACTGCATTTCTGTTTCTCTGATACAATGCAAAATGAATCGTCAATACCCCGGTCCAGGGAATGCTGAGCCTGTGATTATAATTGTAATAGGGTGTCGTGGACTACTGCTGTGTGTATATGTATGTATGTATAGTATGTATGTGTGTATGTGTGTATTATCTGAATCCATCAATAAATAAGTATTTTGGAAATTTTATACCTGAAATATTCTTGGTTCTGATTCAGTGTTGATGTTTCCAGGTTGCTTTGTTTAATGCTAATGTGTTATCGCTTGCCAAAGTTTGGCAGAGTCTTAATTGAGTATTTTCATCTTTTTTCTAATGCATTAATCCTGTCTCGCAATCCTGCATTTTTTCAATTTTTCTCAGATTGATTCTTATTAAAAAGGCTCATCACTCACTTCAATTAGAGAAGGGGGGGGGGGGGATTTTGAATGGCAGGCTTAAATCTTGTTTCTTGCTTCTTTTTTTTTAGCCCTTAATCGTAAAAGTGTTATATTATACATAATTGATGATCCTGCTAGGAAAAGAGAAACGCAATAAACAGCCGCCTTTTAAATGTTCAAAGGAGAAATCTGCTTGCGTTCCTCTATACCGTGATTTCCACTGAGATGAGGACTGATTCAAACAGAGAGAGGAGATGAAGTAAAAGTGCTGTTTTAACTTGCACAGAGGAATGAAAAGGCACCACAACACTCAATCCAGCTGGTCGAATGACACTCATGTAAGGTGTCCTCACACACAAGGATCAGAACATTTCTCAATCCACCATGCTCACTAATTCACTCAGAAATGCCCTTTCAGTTTACACAGATATTGAAGCTGATTGAAAGATGAAGATGGCAGACCGAAGCTCAGGGGGTAATCCCACGAGGCTTTGCTGCTTCTGTGGTGATAGGGTCAGTGATAGGTGCTGGAAGGACTCACCGACTGTAATTGCAATTGTATTATTGTGGTGGAGGTAGGAGCATAGTGATGCTATTTTATTGTGTGGAGCATCTTGTCTTACAAAAGTTAAATACAACAACTACAGCTTTCCTGTTGCTTAACCAGTAGAGCATTGGTGTTTACAATGCCAAGGTCATGGGTTTGATTCCCAGGGAAAGCAAGAACTGATTAGAATGTCAATGTGCTCCTTGAATGCAATGTAAGTTGCTTTGGATAAAAGTGTCTGCCTAATGATGAATTCACATGGAACTTGCAGTCATGTGCTGATTCAGTAGCCATTGTGAATAATTCATTAGGTCATTTAGTAAAGGATTCATCAGACTGATTCAAACCTGTAAGTACTAGTTTGTGAGACCAAATCATTAAAAATACAGTAGTTTGTAGGGATGAGCGAGTACAGCATAATCTGTATCTGTTAACCATATGAATTGCTTTTCCCATATGTACTCGGACTCGGCAGGGCCTAACCCAAAAGTGGGTGGGTTGTCTTGAAATGGGCGGGGCTTTATATTGTATTGTATGTACAGCATTGTATGTTATTTTTTATCATGCAATTGATATGGTTGATCAGAAATTGTTTTATTTATTGGTGATTAGAAAACTATTTACATGACAGCATCAGCATTGAACTTCAGATTAATGATCAGTCTTGATCACAATAACAAACTAACTATATATAGAACATGTTTTGCAACAACGAATACATCACATGCATTTGCAATTATGAAGAAATCATAATTTTTAATCATATTTTTTTGCGTGAAGTCAAAAAACTGGTTCAAAAAATATCCGACTGGCAGAGACACAATGCTAGTTGCATTCTACCAAGCACCACGTCTGAACAATCCCCACGTTTACCAGAACTCTACTGGTTAATAAATAAGTACTACAAACAAACCGAAGTAAAAAACAAACCTGAAACTGAAGAAACCCCAAACGGAAAAGACCTGAGTGACTGAGGGAGAGACAGAGAGAAAGAGAACTGTTCTCTTCTCAGCATTCTGTGAGTGAATGAGCAGGGCGGGACACAGCAAATCTGCATGTGTAGGGGAGGGGCGCTGTAACTAGCCTATCACAGAACGCAGACACAGTCAGCTACTCAATGACTATTTTTATTCAATCCAAGCATAGATATTGACTAGTATTACTCATATGATACTCGTACTCGGCAAAAGTGCTTTATCCGTACCGAATACTCGTTTCAGCCGGATACTCGTTTCATCCGGCTCAACTCTAGTAGTTTGTTCATGAATCTGACTACACTGTTCATGCTGCTGTATGTTTTTGTTTGCAGCTGGTAAGGAGTTGCATTGCTTAAAGGGATAGTTCATCCAGAAATTAAAACTCTGTCATAATTTCATTCATCCTTTTATTCCAAACCTGTATGACTTCCTTGCTTTTATACAATACAAAAGAAAGCATTTTGAAAAATTTTGGTAGTATAACAGTTTTGTACATACATACTATGGAAGTAAACAGGAATCTAAACAGTTTACGCAACAACATTATACAAAATATATTTTCAGTCATACAGGTCTGGAATGACATGACGATGAGTTAAGGACGGGATTTTCAGTGTTTATTATTCTTTTAAAAGCACTGCAGGAAACATTTCTGTGATCTGCGACACACCTGAGTATATAAGTTATGCCCACCAATGAACTTGCTAATTGAATTTGAGAACTTACATTTTTCATATTTCCCACATGAACGCACTACAATTCTAACACTTTGCGTGACCCACTGGTGTAAGAGACCCCATGCGGTTCTAACAAAATTTTGTTTGCTGTGTTTTGCCTTTGCAAGTTAAATGCAGAATCACAGATAATTTTCATTTATTTTTCACTTCCTTGCAAATGATCTAGACTTCAAAGGTTTGATTGATCCATCTTACCTTGTAGTTTGGCGTGACAAATATATTCTTGCCTTCAGGTCACGTTTTTTATGATGGGTCATAAGCGTGGAGCTCTGCAGTGACCTTAATCTGTGGGAGGTCTTGAATTTTGAGTGCTTCGTTTACTTTTTTCACCATCGTCATCTACAGGTAATTTCTAGGAAGTGAGTGTGAATGACTTCACGTAGAGAGAAAATCTTGTGCTCGTTGGCTCAAAGATCTAGTAATCGAAAAGTTTTGCTTTCCTTAGTACATAGCCATTTGATTCTCCTCTATTTATAACCAACCGGAACATAATATCAAAATCAGAGAACACCAGCGGTTATGTACACAGTTGCGTACACAGAAAGCTCTGTCCAAATCACTCAAGGGTGAAATTTGCTCAGAAGTAATACATCACAGAGAGTTTCAATATCATTTCCATCAACTCTAATGCCACACAAACATACGCTCATTGGAATTTTTCCCCCATTTGAGATCGGAAAACTCTTATCGATCTCATCAGTGCAATAAAAGCTGCTAAATGCAATGTGATACACATATACTGCCACAAGCTACATATTGAAAGGACCATTTAAAGATCTCCCTGGGGTCCAGGTATGAGCTGTTTGAATAAACAGGCTTTCTAGAGAATGCTATTAACTCTTACAAATACACTACATGGGCTAAAGTACTGTATGTTTGACAACTCCTAACTAATGGATTCTATCTGCCTATCTCTATGCATTCATTGTGTGTGTGTGTGTCTGTGTGTATAGGTTTCTCCAAGTGTCTTGGAGACGTTCCCGTAGTTCTTCTTCATTTAGTCTGTCTCAGTTTTTTTCTGTTTCCTCATGTAATCTCAGATGGACTCGGTGATGGTGAAATGAGATTAAAGTGCTGTCAGACTCCTTGTATATACAAAATCACACAGACTTCTTAGAATTTATGGCGAAAGGAATGTTTTTTTCGGAAATGTAAAAGATATAAAAAAATATATAAACCACAGGCTAAAACCTAATGCATTTGCACAGTCTCTCTCTCTCTCTCTCTCTCTCTCTCTCTCTCTCTCTCTCTCTCTCTCTCTCTCTCTCTCTCTGTGTGTGTAGATATATAGATAGAAAGATAGATAGATCTTACCATTTTTGTGTGCATTATGTATTAGTTGGGTCATACCATTTCATTGATCACATTTACATATCTTAAACATGTAAACATATATGTCATATTTATAACTTTTAATGTCCATTATGTTAAGATAAATCATAGTGCTACCATTGTATTTTGCTTGTCCCCCCTGTAACAGAGTCAAGAGATCAACAGTCTTTTAACACATAATTTGGAAATTGATCATTTAGTTGCTCTCATAATTCAAGGTCCAACAGAATAACATCTCACTTTCTGCTGTTCTCCTTTGCATGCAGCTTAAAACTATGACTCTTCTCCCTGAAAATGCATCCATGGCTTCATGCTAAAGCGCTGAAGATTTGCCAATTGCAAAGCAAACTTCAGAATTATTGAACTGTAGACGCTATTTACAAAGTAAGCAGCGTTCGCAGATACTTAAAGCTAGAAATAAAACTCATCCCACATGTGAATGAGTTCAATTTAGCTTTTGCATATTACAATTTTGCCACTAAGGTAATGCAAGTATTGTTGACACTTGTGATCGTAGCTTTAGGTAAAGAGCATTTGCTAAATGACTAAATGTATTATTTAAATGTAATTTAAAATATGAGCAAACTGTAGTGCCTGCATTTGAACATTATAGCTGTGAGCTGCAGCCTGATTTGGTTAAAACTGCCTTCGGAGCAGGGTTAGTTTGAATTGCAGTCCTGAAATAGAGAAATAGACCTCTCCTCCTGTCCAGTCAGACGTGAAATCACTAGACTCCTCTCTCCAGCCTCTGCCCGCCAATAACCAATATCCTAGTCAAAGCTGAGAGCCAAAACTTGTTCCTTTCCCATGACAGAAAGTTTTATGAGTAACACCTTCAGATGTCCATGTATTTTACATTGCACACATGCACATGTACGGTACATCTGTGTGCATGTGGAAAAGTGATTGTGTGGTGAATGTGGGTTGGTAGGTGTGTGGTTCTGACAGATCTAGGTAAAGAGTCTTGCGTTGCTTTTGTGTCCTGTCGTCTTCCGTTATCCACACGTTGGCTGCTGCATCCACAGCTGTTCTGTTAAAAGCCCGAGTGACACAAGGCCGTGGCTGTCATCCCCAGGAAAAGAGAGTGAATCAGAGCATGGAGAAAGAAAGGGAACAGAGATGGAAGTGAGGGAAGGAGAAAAAGCAGCTGAGATTTTCTGACATTGTTGGGTGAGTTTTGGTTAAGAGCCAGGCGGTTGTTAAAATATACAGTAAGTTTTTATAAGGCAGCTGTTTGTGAACAGACTACTTGATCAGTTTTACTACTTTGTGTTGTGTAAATGCTATATATAAATATTAGGGTTGTCAATACATTTTGTTAATTACACAATATACATATTAATCAAAGTAATCGCATACAATGTATTTTTTTGCTGAATGACTTTTGGGGAAAAGACATGGGGTTAAATACAGCAATGGCATTTACACTTATTCTATTTTATTTTAAAAAATGTATTAAAAACTTTGACATTAACATTGTTTTAATTACAGTGGTACCTCGAGATACGAAATTAATCCGTTCCGAGGCGGCCTTTGTATAATGAGTTTTTCGTATCTTGGAACACATTTTACATGTAAAATGGCTAATCCGTTCCAAGCCCTCCAAAAACACCCCATTAAATTTCATAATAAAGCTAAATTGACCTATAAACAATGAAATAACGTAAAATGGCTATCTCCGAAAGTGGCGGCAGAGGAGGAGGAGGACAAACGGCAGATAACGTACTTACGTACGTACACTTAACTTTACGAAAACACATAAAAAATGTAAAGTTTCGGGTGCGGAGTGGCTGAGCTAAAGCACGCCAGCACGTACGTATAGAAGATGCATGATGGGAGGGATGCTGTCCAATTAGAGAGAAGGATCTCATGGCTTGGCTAGCATCAGGAACCAATGGGAGAGCAGGAGGATGGTGGCGAGTCTACTATAACTAAGATGGCGGCGTGCGGCGCGAGTTTCAAAATTGTTATGGGGCGAATCTCTGACTTTCAGAAACCTTTCGTATCTTGAAAACTTTTCGTATGTAGAGTAGTACAATTTTTCGTCTTTGCTTTCGTAACTTGGATTTTTCGTAAGTTGAACCTTTCGTATCTTGAGGTACTACTTTACTTTTGTAACCATTTTACATATTAACTTTCATCTGAACTTTTGCTATTAACATTTTATTGATTTTTAACGTTTTTTTTGTACGTTTTATCACATTGCAGTTTAAATAATCAGTTTTAATGACAGCACCAATAATAAGTATGCATATTTTTCCCTCTTTAAAATGTTTCTGGTATGCTCTTAGAGCCTGATGATCCATACATGTAAGCCCAGGATTGTTTTTGAGGTTAGAAAGGCATGTCCTGATATCCACACTCAAGCCCATTCATAGCTATTATCGAGCAGTGGAAGATTGATTACTAACAGTAACAGCTCTTACCTTTCCTCTGTTCATGGTACTTTTCATTTTCGTTACCGGTTTCTTCTTTCTCTTTTTTTGTCTCTTTCTTGAATTGTCACCAGCACCACATCTTCTTTCATAACTGCTCTCTGGACACTCATTCACATTCATCTTATTATCCTCATCATTGCTGAATAGTCTAAAAGCCCATCTTTCCTTTTTCGACGTAATATTATTTTCCGTATCTCAGTGCGCTGCTCAAAGTAATTACCCAGGACGATCTCCATCTCCATCTCCATCTATCTTTTTCTCTACTCTTTGTCATCTGGTTGCAGCACGGTGCTCTATATCGTAACCTTTGATCTGCTGCTTAAACTCTGTCTGACGTTTCATCACAAGGCCTATCGAGTGGTTTATTTTCATTCGTGTGACGGTTTGCACGAAAACTCACTCCAGGCCTGTGCTGCCAACACGCCTCAAGGCCAAAGAAAGAGAAATAAAAGCTAATTTCTGCCTGATTCATCGTGTGAAGATTGCCCTGCATTTATTGATAATTGCTTTTTTCCGTTTAAAAGGATGGCGTTAAAATGTCAATCGAGTAAACTCTGAGAAACGCAGCTGTCGCTGCAATTAACTTCTCGCTTTCCTTAATGAAAGGATTAATCCACTAGCAAATCTCTCGGGTCTTTACACACATCTATTCATTTCTCTGTCAGCAGCATAAAGCCGACCCGTGCGGTGAAAAATAGGACTATCTGTAGCTCATGCCAAAAGCGGCATTCAGCTTCGCGGTTTGATGTCGCTTCAACTTTGCCCTCTTAGCTTTATGCCCATTGACTTTTAACCATAGCTGCTCTGTCACAGCTTCCTGTCGATGCATCTCGGCTTATCTGCCTCCTTAACACGCTGCTGCTTTCCCACACTTCAGCTCAGAGCTTCCTTCTTCGTCACAGTGGGATGTCTTCCTGCTCTTGTCTCTAACCTTCAACAAACATACAGCCAGGCAAACACACGTTCACGTATGAATGCTCTCTGTCGTGAGTAGTCTAAAGTTCATGTGTTCCGAGTTGCACGCACTTGATCAATGGCTAATGTCACTCGACGGAGAGCGAAAGGGGCCTTGGACGATCGATCACCTCATTGATCTGGGTTTCTTTTCATCACACCGTGAACATACACACCCACACACGCACGCGCACACACACACAGGTTAACCTGATAAATCAGACACTTGACAAATGTGATCAGTCATAGTTTTTTAGTTAATCCATTGATCAAAGCTCAAGACTTTATGGCTCTCATTTCAGCAAAGCTGTTCTGCTTGTATCGGACAGCATCTGTTGAGGTTCAATACTCAAACCGGGGTGATTCATTATAGACAGCACTGTAACTCCAGAGATGTCTGCTGTATTTGAGGGCTGGGGTTGAGGTAAGCTTTTCAGTGTTTGACAGTTAATCATTTTCAGACTGACTTTCTGTATTGTTACTGAACAAACTAAGCAGGTTTTTGCCCAAGTGGGGATCGAACCAAATGTTTTATGCATTCAAATTTTAAGAGATAATCCTCTTAACTGAAGATGAGACAAAACATTTTTGGAGATTTAGGCTAATGTATAGTTTTACCAGAAAGACTGGTCATTATGTTATATGCATATGGATGACACAACAAACTACAAGTTACAAGACTTTCTGGTAGAACTAATACATAAGGTTCCTCTTTCACTTGAGGTTTGATATAAATTATGATATTTCAAGGGCCCTGGTCATGACCGTCTCTGCTCTAATCTTACCCAATTGCCCCTTACTGCCTTATATCCATCACATAAACCTAGAAATGTGATTGCTTTCTACATGGCTGCACAATGTTTTGATCCAGAACAAGTGGAGACAAATCTTGACACCTGCTTGCAACTTCTTGTCCGTTGATCTTTTATGCACCACTTTTCTCTAAAATAGAGTGTAGCAGCCTTATCTTCTCTCAGATTGAACTCTTTACTGCATTGACTACAACTCATTCACTGGGCATCTCACTACTTTTACTTGGGCTACAGAGTAGCTGTCTGTCCAGAAAGAATGGAACGCTTCTGGAGCTTTTAGGTCACTATCTCAAAATTGTTTTAGGGTTTAGGGTGCCTTCTATTTGGATAGAAGATGAATCACTGAATGCAGGAGTTATGAGTTGATACAGTTTAGCTCTTGGCCTGAACATGCTGATCTAAGCCTGATTTCCAGTAGCATCTCCCCTGAGCTCTATAGGGAAGTTATTCATTTCAGGGAAGTTTCAAAGCATTGATCAGTTAACTTTTTGGGACCTGAGGATATGCACCTGGAGGGAATCCATGTAGAGCCAGGGGAGATGTTCTCACTTCAATTGTCACCTCTGGCATTTTTGACTCAAGAGTCAAGACAGAGTGAGAAAGAAAAAATGCTTGTGTGTACACATACATGTCCTCCAGACGTTACAGTCCAATTGGTTAAAGGACAGTGCGCACTGCACAACTAAAGCTTGTTGTAGTTTAATGTTTTAATTCATGATATACATTAATCCCTCGTTTATTGCGGTTAATGTGGACCGGAACCCCCCCCCCGAGATAGGTGAAAATCCACAAAGTAGGATCAGCCAATCAAATCACAGGATACATCCACTCATGCTCTCATTGGTCGATTTTTAATTGATTCCTTATGGCTGATAATTGGCAAAAAATTATTATTATTATTAGTTATTATTATTAACATTTATAACATTACTTTTTATCATTATTGATTTGTCAACAATATAACACCAACAATAATAACAATCATTATTAACATAACATCTATTATTATTATTATTATTATTATTATTATTATTATTATTATTATTATTATTATTATCATATTCCTAATATTATTTGGTCAAAATTGACATTGTCAGCAATATACAGTAATTATAATTATTAATAATGTAAATGCTATTAAAATAATACATTATTATAATCGTCATTAATAACCACAATAATTCTATTTATAAATATGATTGTTGTTATTGTCATTATTATTAAATAACACATTATTATTATTATAAATCTTAAAATGACTTTATTTTCAATATTATATAACAAAGAGAATTATTATTACAAAATTTGTACTTTTTTATTTAAATTGAAATTATTTTCTAGATTTATCTAACATTAATGCTAGATGGTGCTGAAAGCTTAACTTGTATTATAACCGTCCAACTTGTACTTGTATGACTATGCAAAGCGAAGGTTTTAATTTATGATTGCATAACATCAACTGTCCTCTACACTTGTCTGTGCTTCTCTCCTTCATTCAAACAATATTCTTCTGTCCCTTGAACTCTTTATCTGTCTGCCCTTGCTAAAGTCATACATCCCTTAACCGATTTAATTTCAAATCAAGTTCGTCTTTATTGGTATGATGGGAAATGAACACAGTTAGCTGAGGGGAATGAAAGAGCACGCTTTTACACACACTCGTAATTCTTTCATTCTCCCCATCTCTCTTTCTTTTTAGTTTCCCCATGTCCCTTCCACGTGCACATTCGCACATACACACACACACACACACACATACCATTGAAAACCTCACTCTCATGCCTGAATGATTTGCCTTCTTCGTTCTCTCTGCTCTGTTCCTTCTGTGTGGGGAAAAAAATCTCTGCGGCACGGCTGGAGTAGATATAAACTAATGACCACCTGATTAATTCATTAGTCTGACACTCTCCTTACTCTTTCATGTGGGCAGACCCATTTGCCCATCACTACTGCAATCCAAAAGCAGGACATTCTAGGAAAAAATAGCCCTCTCAATATGAAAATGCTTAAAGAGTTTGAAACAGGAAGTTTGGATGGGACTTGTGGAAGGGGTCTTTTGTAAACCATGAAAAGTTTTCAATATAAACTCACTGGACAAACATGCCTTTACCTAAATTTGTGCAAAATTTCCAAAAATGTACATATGAAATTCACTGCAGTTTC
Source organism: Rhodeus uyekii (assembly GCA_037043235.1). Lineage (NCBI taxonomy): Eukaryota > Metazoa > Chordata > Actinopteri > Cypriniformes > Acheilognathidae > Rhodeus > Rhodeus uyekii. The sequence continues at coordinate 2,100,935 of JAWRVZ010000035.1, forward strand.
CAGCTGAAATGACCACGAGTGGCAGTGCATCACCAGTATGTTTTATTACTTAATGCTATGTTGTGATCTTAAAACATGTTTACCATATAGTTTGACATTTACATTATATAAGCAGCTCCATATGTGTGGCTTTTCCTAACTTGTTACACCATTGCACTTCCAATGCAGAATACTCGTGTACGATTCTCGAGAAACAAAGAGTCACAATAAAAGAGCGGAAAGATTTAGAGAAGCAAGCTAAAATGGCATTGTTTCTTCACCAAATGTGTTTTTATCTCATGTCTGCTTTGTTAACTCTGTCATTTAGCTGTGGAGTATAGTAGGTTGGTACGTTATTTTCAAATACAATAGTGCAATAACACAACCATGAACCATATGCTACACGCAAGCTGCCATTTTCTTCCTTTGATTGGACATGAAAATGTGTAGTGCAGGATGAGTCATCAATATTTCTGGTCCATTTCCCAGGAAGTTTTTAATGCATTTATATACTGAAAAAGGAATGTTCTTTTCTTTATTGTAGGAGTATACGAATATTAGCATCAAAGCTAACAGACACAAGCTAAAAAACACTCTTGTTTTTGAGGCTTTAAAACTATTGACATAGAGGTATTCTTGACAGTAAACAGTTAGAAAAAAGTACAATCTACATGTACCCCCTCATCTCTTTCCTGTTAAGTTATGAATATCAGAACAAATCTAATATCAAGGCTCATTATGATTTTGTGTTATTTATTTTCCAGCTGGGAAAGTTCGCTGAAGAGAGCTGGATTCTCTGACACATCGTTCTATAAAAAAACACCCTTTGCTAATTTAATGAGCCTCATTTCACCTTCCCGCTGTGAGATGGAGCACCGTGATCTGATTGGCCATTTGGCTACCTGCTGACACATGATTGGTTTGAAGTATTAGCATGCATGAGAGTGGCTTGGCTGTGTCGCCAGGGTCAGAAGTTGAGGGGTGAGAGAGTATACCAAATGTCACTCAAGCTCCCGAATGCAGGGACGACTCTACGTGCAGGATGAAATGACGGAAATGTACTGCATGTCCTAAAGAAAGAGCAAAGGGAAAAAAGAGCAGGTGAAGCGTGCAGAGATTAGGACAGCCTAGAAGACACAGAGCGAGAAAGCGAGACCAAGAAAGAGCGGTTTAAAGAAAACACTAGGCTCAACATAGCAAATACTCGCTGAAAAGGGAGAATGGAAAAAGAAAAAAGAAAGGATCCCTAGAGCTGGTCTTACTGTGGAAGAAAGAGATAGAGAGCAGCAGATGGGTGAGAGTGATAGAGGGACAGATGGATAATTAGATAGATAGATGAATGCTGAGAGATGGCGATGCCGAGATCGAGATGAAAGTTAGTCCAGCGGGGGCTCTGGTAGGGGGGATTGTTAAAGTGGGCTAAAATGCTGGCTGTCAGTAAAAGGGGCCCTGCATCTTTTAGTAGCCTGGGCTGGTTCTTTTTCTGCCACACATACCGGGCTATTTTTAATAGAATTAAGCTTGTCTCGTTATCAGTGGAGCGGCGAGCAAAGAGTGAGGAGAGATTGAAACAGCGATTTCCAATTTGAGATTGTGTCACACACATCTCCCTGCACTGAGATAACATCGGCGAATCAACCACCATCATCATCTCTCTCTCTCTCCGCTCTCACGTTGTAGCGCTCGCTCAATCCTTCGCTTTCTTTCACTCTCCTTAACTTCCCATGGCCTTAATTTGTTCCTCTTTCTAATCCCTCTCTTCTCTTCCTGGCTCACTGGATTCGCAGTTGTACTTTCATAACTCTTTATAATTTATCATTTCCATCGATTTCTCTCTCTCTCTCTCTCTCACCCCGTCAATCCTCTCAGTTCCGCTTAAGGTGTAATTCAGCCGCCAACTGTATCTGAAATCAAACCATTCGCAAATCAATCTGCCTGTATGTTCTTTACTTGTTTGCTGATCTGTGGCACTTTTTATCCTTTCCCTTCTACTCTCTACGGTTCTCTTTGTTCATTTCCATCGCCCTCTCTTTCACTCACTTCCTCTATTTATTTCCACCCCCTCCACTTCTTCCTCTCTCAGGCTCAGCTTCCCTTCATCCATTTCTCTCATAAGTTCTCGTACTGCACGCTTGTGTGTGTCAAGGCCTGAGTGGCTCCTCTCACACTGACACACCTTGGCTTTCTGTGTAAAATAATGGCTTGACCTTCTGTTAACGAACATTGAGGCCTTGCTATGAGAGGCCTTTTAATAAGTATTGTTGTCCACAGAACTGTGGTACATGAGTGTGCTTCTTTGAACTTTGATTTAAGTTTAGGTTTACAAGGTGAGGTGCTTCTACGTCAGTGTTATTCACCCATCAGTTTCATCTTATTTTAAGCGTAAGTTATAGGTAAAGAGTTCGGTTTAGCGGTAGGGATATGTTTATAGGATATCATTTTCAGACAGGAATGTTGTTCCAGGATCATCAAAGTATTTTAAGGGAACAACATGTCTTCAACACTAACTTGTGGCATTTATCTTAACATTGTAAGATTTAGAGAAACAGATATAGATAAGTAATATAGGTGTGTCCAAACTGGTACTGGATATTCTTTCTTTTCAAATAAAGTGAAGCATCTTTGAATGTGACATACCGTGCAACAAACTAATAACCAATCAAAATATTAATGGATGCTCCGCAAAACTTTTAAATCTGTAGATTTTGCTGAACAGAACAGAAAAAAACAGAAACCAAGTGATGGACAGTATGTCTTGTCAAGCGTCACATGTTTCAGTCATGGCTGATTAGGATATGGACGCAAAAGGATTTTGATGCTTCATCAAGTCACACCTCGTTAAAACATGGTGTAAAAGCCTGATCCTGCCATCTACTACTAAGCAGTCAATCCCAGATATTAGAACACGAGAGTGGTGTGGCCTTTCGGTTAAAAGTCTTTGATTTGAGCTATTACCAGTTTGATCTCATGGAGTGAGAGTTTAAGAATTTTATTTTTTGTTCTATTTTATTTTATTGTTGTATTTTTATTACTTTGTCTTTACAATTTAATTTTGGCAGTTTTTACTCTATCCCTGCTTTGTTTTATTTTATTACTTTTTTTGCTATATGGTATAGCAAATGGTATTTTAGTGTTTTAAAACTAAAATAGATAAATAAAAAATGTTTAACGATGTTATATTTTGTAGAACAATTGTCACAATACGAGGAGCGATGCGTGTGCAATCTGGAGCAAGGAGCACGAGGAGCAACAGGTTCCAAACGGAAACTCACTTTATTCAAACTCGGAAAAACAAGACCACTTTAAATATAAACAGAAAACGGCACTTTAGTGCAAAAACTGGAAACTAGGAGAAACCACAGAGATCGCACGCAAGCATGCACACACACACGACTTAAAACAGCAGGAAACAGGATCAAGACATAACAGGATCAAAGTCAACATTAACAACTGACAAAGACCAAGAAACACAAGAAGGCTTATAAAGACAAGGACATGAGACATACCTGAGGACACTGACGTGATACGTGATACAAAACAGGTGTGGAAGGATCTAGAAGGGCCCGGAAGTCAACAGGAAGTGATATCACAATAGACAGGAAGAAACAACAGGAAGTGAACTCATGACCTTACTGACAGGGGAATGACAAATGGAAACACAGACAGACCCGACCAAGGGTGACAACAATATGAATTTGCCTTTTTATTTTATTTAAGTTAGTTTTGGAGTCATGAAGTCTTTTTTTCCTCAATACAAACTTTAAAATGTTTTAGTTTTTAAGTTTTCCATAGTCAGCAGTCCCAAGCTTCTAAATTCAGTGTATACTGCAGCCAGATACAGTTGTAGTTGTTCTCTATTGAGTCTCAGGATGTTAGTTTTGTGTTAACCGTCTGCCTGAGGTAACTGCTGATCTATCCACACCAGCTGGGTGATGCTCCATCAGAACCTCTACAGGATAGAGCAGCCCCCACACCCTCCAGCGGCCACGGCCTGGTCTTCGTGCCCAGCCAGCCAGTCATCCAGCCAGCCGGCCCAGGGGTAAGCTAAGGAAGGGTGAATAATCTGCTGCACTAAAGCCCACCTAAGGGCTCTTTGGAAAAGAAGGAGAGGGAAGGCTAATCGGACCAGGAGGTTTGGAGCAGTCGGCCAAATCTTTTTATCCACATGTTTATCATGTCGACACACACACTCTTAATTATGAGCACTTACCATTTGCTAATAAGACATGTGTGCGCATACTTAGGCTTCATCAATATCGGCATGATTATAAGTCAGAAATTCTGCACAAACACACACTCACAAACATCTAAACACATACATAGTGGCACTCCGAGATCTGCTTACACAAGTGTAGTCTGTCAATTTCTGAGAATCATGAATAATCTAGCATTACGAGAGTTGCAAGAAATATTTACTAGTCTAGGAAAGGTATGATTAATATTTTTCACTCACAGACAGCAGATGATGTTCCATTTGGCCTGCTTGTATTCATGGCCCTGTGGAGTTGTCGTGAAGGTGTCCTCAGGAGATGATGTAGTGATATCATGTTTTCCCAGTGTCTCCAAGGGGCGCAGATCCCTTCATGTAGTTTATTCCAAAATGCAACCATGTTTTAATTCCAAATATACAGTAGTAGGCTATGCTTAGATTACAAAAACAATTCATAAACCTCAAACCCTGTATGGTCTGTGATTTCTAAGCTTCAAAATATACAGAAAGCACCATCATATTATCATAAAAGATTTTTCCACAGTCATTAGATAGCATTGATTGCATGATGTTTGGTCACAAGACACACAAGATGTTTGGCATCAGTAGTGTTGACTTGCCATTTTTGTTGTCTATATGAAATTTGTTTATTCCAGAGGTCTGCAGACAGTAAGATTTTCAGTGAATAATGACATTAAGAGTGTTGTGCAGAGCTCAGCTCCGCTCTGGCCACTTGAAGCCTGGAGGATAACTCATCAGCTTCCTCTCACATCCATTTCCCCTACTTCAATGAACACGCAGGCCTTTACATCCTACTTCACACGCTCTCTTTCTGCTACATCTCTTTCTTTACTTCACTCCTTTGTCTCTCTCCGTCCCCCTCTCTTCTTATCCATCCTTCCCTCCCTCACTCCCTCCATCCATCTCTGTTGTGGAGAGCTGTTTAATCAGACTCAGGAATATCTAAAGCCTTTTCCAATTAAGACGCCCCCTTCATTTAGAAATCTTGGCAGTACCAAATTCCTTGACTTACAAAAAGGTTTAATCCGCACGGCCTCAGAGGACCATAGGGGAAAGGGGAAAAGTTAAATGAAAAATGCTGCTTTTTTAGCTCCCTTTTTTCACTTTGAAAACCCAAGTGCATGTGTGTATTTTTAACGCTAGATTCATTTCAATGCAGACAGCGAACTCTCTGCCGCACAAATCTACTCCATTACAGCAGAGGTTTCAGGGGTTGTGTGCGCAAGCTCTGGTTTATATTATACGTGCACAGCTGATGATGACAAGTGAGTAGGTGTGCGTGTGGGGCAGAGAAATTGTTTTGTGTTTGCAGGGTGTGCTCAGTAGTATCACGCAATCAGTTCTCGCTTTGACATCAACGAAAAAGGTTCATATAGGTGGATGAATGTTTCAAGTGTTTTCGTTCATAAAATGAAAGTCAGTGTGGGCCAAACAACATCTGAACATTTATTCAAAATGCATTCTTTTTTGTTGCAAAAGAAGAAAGAAAGAAAAAAACTATTTTAGAGCTCTATGATTTCTTTAGTCCTTCATTTTCTGGCTGTGTGCTTCAAATTTAGTAGTCTAATGTATTAAGTAATCAAATGACGTAACACGCAAAGACCTTCTCATTTTCGCTGATGACCTTGGTATGGTTGAAAGCTCTACTCTCAAATTACACACTTTCTCTCCCTTTCTTTTTTATAATTTAAGAGTTCCTGCAATTTCATGAATTAAAATTCTCACTCAATCAATCTTCTTAACCACAAACTTCCTCACAGATAGGGATATGCAAGTAAATTAGCCTCTTTTATTTTTTCTCCGAGGGCTGTGGCGAACAAAATTACCCTGACAGCTCCTTTGTGCATCTCTGCCAAAACAATGTATCTTTCGGCACAGATTTAGGCATTCAGAAATTTCTTAATATTCAGGACTAGTACCTAGACTTTGGTTACCATTGGCCTTGAGGCTGTTGTTAGGCAGAAAGGGACGTGTTAAACAAAGGTAACTGAATGTAAAATACACAAATTGTGGTTAACTTCAGACATTAATGGCTTATTTTCGGCGTCTGAGTTCCTCTACTCCCTACGGAAAGAACACCACCTTTTCTGAGCAATGTGCTACCAGTGCAAGGCCAAAGGTTCACACTCATGCTGACTTTGGCTTTGGCCTTGTACTTCTTCGTTAACTCAGAGAGATTTAGAAATGTTATTACCGGGTGTTGGTGAAATCCAGTTTCTTGCTGTGACCACATGGTGTGAAAGCTTTTGCTTTTGTACAGATTAATCTCAGCAGCCCTGCTGGCCATCTGTCTATCAGACATTATAAAGGCTTCACTACAATTACAGGGCTCACCATGATCTTGTAATGCAGAAATGCCGGAGACTGTCATATACGGCCAAATGGAATGGTGCAGAGTTGTATGATTCCACTTGGAGCAAGGAGTGGGATTTTATTTCCTCAACAGGTCTTGAGAAACTTATCAATGATATCCAAGTTATTGAACTACTTAAAACCAATAAGACTGAACGACAGGACTATATGTATTTTAACTATACAGAACATTTAAACTTTAAACTCTGAGACATTATCTGGATACATGGCCAAAATTGTTGGCATCCCTGAAATATTTCCAGAAAACCAAGTATTGCTCACAGAAAAGTATTGCATTAACACATGTTTTGCCAAACACATGTTTATTTCCTTTGTATGAATTGGAACAAAACCAAAGAAAGACATAATTTCAAACAAAACTCCAAAAATGGTCTGTTCAAAATTATTGGCACCCTTTCAAAATTATGGATAAATAAGATTGTTTCAAGCAAGTGATGCTCCTTTAAACTCACCTGGGGCAATGACAGGTGTGGGCAGTATAAAAATCACACCTGAAAGCAGATAAAAAGGAGAGAAGTTGACTTAGTCTTTGCATTGTGTGTCTGCGTGTGCCACACTAAGAATGGAGTAACAGAAAGAGGAGAAGGGAACTGTCTGAGGAAAGTCCATCTCCAGAGATCTAGATGTTCCTTTGTCCACAGTCCTCACTTATCAAGAAATCTATTCTTGATAAGTGAAGAAATTGTAGCTAATTGTAGCCACTTATTGTAGCTAATCTCCCTGGACATGGATGAAAGAGAAAAAATTATTAAAGGTTGCAATGCAGTATAGTCCGGATGATCAAACAAGTTCCAAAGAAATTCAAGCTGTCCTGCAGGCTCAGGTTGCATCAGTGTCAGCACAAACTGTCCGTCGACAACGCTATGGCAGGAGACCCAGGAAGACCACATTGCTGACAAAGAGACATAAATAGCAAGACTATAGTTTGCCAAAAATTCTTGAGTCAGCCAAAATCCTTTTGGGAAAATGTCTTGTGGACAGATGAGACCCAAATAGAGCTTTTTGGTAAAGCACATCATTCTACTGTTTACTAAAAACGGAAATGAAAATAATAGTACCTACAGTTAAATATGTTTTTCTACCTCTGGCATCATGAAATCTGAGGATTACCTAAGGATTTTGGGTCGCAATGTAGGGCCCAGTGTCAGAAAGCTAGGTTTGCATCCTAGATCGTGAGTCTTCCAGCAGTACAATGACCCCAAACATACATCAAAAAGAATGTTTTCCAGAAATGGATGGCAACAAATCACTGGAGACTTTTGAAGTGGCCAGCAATGAGTTCAGATCTAAATACCATTGAACACCTGAGGAGAGATCTTAAAATTGCTGTTGGGAAAAGGCGCCCTTCCAATATGAGAGACCTGGAGCAGTTTGCAAAGGAAGAGTGGTCCAAAATTCCGGGTGAGAGTAAGAAGGTTATTGATGTTTATAGGGAGCCATTGATTTCGTGGTTTAAGGGCGTGCAACCAAATATTAATTTAAGCGTGCCAATAATTTTATCCAGCCAATTTCTGTCGTTTTGTGTGAAATTTTCAAAATTACTTTTTTTCCAATAAACACAAAGGGAATAAATGTGTATAGCAAAACATGTGTTAATGCAATACTTTTCTGTGAACAATACTTGATTTTCTGGAAACATTTCAGGTGTGCCAACAATTTTGGCCATGAGTGTATATAAAATGTAATTAAAATGAACCCCATATAATGTATTTATTGTATATATATTTTCAGGGGTTGATTTTGTTCTGTAGTGGTATTAAAAGTGATAATATAATATTAATTATAAAGTAGGGGCATTACAGTAAAGACCCGAGGACCAGATATGATAATTGAAGACCAGGAGTCAGAAGTGCATTCAATTGTAGAAATTTTACTGAAGAATATTTTGCAGTTTCATCAGCAGAAGCCAGCTTCAAGTCTCACAATGAGATCGTTAGGTTGCCCTGCTTACAATCACATTGTTACAGCAATTATACTCTAACAGAGGCTACTAACTACGTCATTACTGAATGTTAAATGATTCTCATTGGCTAAGAAAGAAAGAAACAAAGGTAAGGTAAACAAAACTATTAATTGTCCACACAAGAGCAGATAGTCAGAAGCATATCTCTGTCGATCACTTGGTTTAAAACAAGGCCTCTGGTTTACGCATTAAGTGACCTTCCAGGTTGCAGAAAGGTGTTCCTAGGCGTCAGATTGTCGAGAACAAGAAGTCATTCCATCTCCTTGTGGTGTCAGTTGATCACCTCACCAATACAGAGTATAGTAACGCACACACAGATAAACAGGACTCCAAGGCTGAAGTTGGTCTACGCTCCAACTATCAACACAAAGACTTGTTCTAACATGTTCTATCTGGTGAGAAGTACAGATAATATTCATCATTATTCTACCAAAAAATACAGAAAAGCAAAGTAAAGGCTTTAACAGATTGGTTACATAGGTGATAGACTAAAGTGTTCATAAATTTGAAGAAGTCATTCAAAACATAAATTATAAATCACTGACTTGATTATAAATCACTCATTGCATATCATGAGAAGAAAAAGAAAATAAATAACTCATTACAAATCATTAGAAGAAAAAGAATATATAAATGTATATAGAAGAGACAATGGATTTTGATTATCTCTCTTCAATATTACATTGAATTTAATATAGTAAAATAGTATATTTTTTTATTAGTGTTTATATTGACTTTGATAGTGCTTGATATCAGAAAAGAAAATTCCTATTTACATTAATGATCCAGAGTAGGGAATGAAAAACTTAGAGTGGAGCTGAAGTGTGATTTACAGCACTAAACATAGTGGTCAAATGAGCAAATGTGTGGATTTGTGATGACAGGGTGAAAATATGACGAAACCTGAGAGATGAAAGAGATGAAGTTGCCAATGATGCAATAGGGGCCTCTTTGGCCTTCGGTCACAAGTGGCTGTTTCCCTCTTCTTTAGCTAGTTTCCACCAATTACATTCATGTCACTGTGCATCCTCAATTCCAAATGTAACCGGAGCCTTTGGGGCAGTTCTGTCTGTTACACCCTTATTCATCTCTGAATCTTTCTGTGTGCCTACACTGCTTCTTCCACTTCTTCTCCATTCCCTCTGCCTCTATCTTCTAAGTCTTGTAAACACACACACACACACACACACACACACACACACACACACACACACACACACACACACACACACACACACACACACACACACACACACACACACACACACACACACACACACACACACACACACACACACACACACACACACACACACACACACACACACAGACCCCACAATGATGCACACAAACCAATACTCATGAGCTAGCCCACTCTCATCTCTGTCTCCAGGACTCCAGGGTCTCCATTCATCTCTTCTCTCCCTCATTTATGACAGTTGCGCTGTTTGCCTGTCCTTTCCAACCCTCCCCCTCCATCTCTCCTGTAGTCTATGGTGGCACTGCTATGGCTGATTGCTGAGATGGAGATGAGGACTGGCACTATTGATGGTTCCTTGCGTGACAGCAAAGACAGAGGTGCTCTATTATTAGTGAGGACAATAACAACATCAGTGGAAGCCGTAATTGAATGAGAAGTGCCCGCGGCAATACGACCTGATGACAGGGACTGAGAGATCAGATGCGTGTAAAACCGAGCACGGGTGTGAGGGGACAAGATCTGACCTTTTCGGGCGATGGTGGAAGGACTCGAGAAAATAGGATGCTTATAAGTAGTCTGGCACATAAACAGATAAAAAAAAATTATCGGTGTGTCGGAGTGTGAAGGAGAGATGAGGCTTGAGTGGCTGACAAAATTGTTAGAATTGGTCTTTTTGAGTGAAATTTGAGGAACAGCAGACACTGGTGGCGTGGAGGACAATAGAAAGTGTTAAATCAAAAGACAGATGGGACAAATGGTTTATATCGTCCATGGCCAGTTTTAAGACAACTATAACTAACTGCACTTCAAACTGGTGTGAGCTCTAAACTGTGCCATAGATTTATTTCTTAATTTTTCTAGATTAATGTGCAATACACTGAAACTGTCACTAAGTTTGTATGTTTTTTTTCTTAACTACATGCACTCTACATTGTTGGCCATGGAAATATTTATACTACTATTTATATATATATATATTTACTGTTTTTCAGAAAAAAGAAAAAGTAATATAATATTATAAAAATATTTCAAAATATTATAACCTGGTTCTGTATAAGTTCTGTGTACAAAATTCTGCCAATGATGTAAGTTTAGAAATTCACTGAGCAAAGTGAACTGTGTATATTTTATATTGGGAACCTCTTTAACTGATACTCTTTTTCTTTAATAAACCAAAATATGGGTATAATAAAATATGAAATATAGCCTGCATACTTGTTTTTGATTGGGGGATATCTATTGCAATAAAAACGGCATTGTATTGTCAGAAATCAATATGTGCTTAGAGCAGATGAGAGAAAATCATGGAGGAAAACAAGGTGTTGGTGAGAAAAAAAAAGTTGAAAGTAAAAGCTTTATAGAGGAATCAGTCTATTATGAGGAAGATGGAGATGTTAACAGAGTTTGTGGAAGAGGTCAGTTGACACAGGAAAAGGGACTGAATAATGAATATTGATGAGAATGTGATAATGTGTGTTGTTTAAGTGCTATTGAAAAAAAGCCTAGCCATTACTTTGGACCTTATATTGTTGCATGAAAGAATTATTTAAATGACAGTAAAAAAAAATCTCTAGGCTTTTGGCAGGTTGGCACGTAGCATCTCTGTCGTTAAATTATTCACAACCATGTTAAGGCGAGATGGCCTTCTCTCGCTCATTTTTATAACACCCATGTTCTCAGCTAAAATGCTTTTTTTATTAAAAGTTCCTCTTGCCTTGAGGAGAGAGAAGAAATGAAGTGCATGCAAAGGAAGTGTAGGAGAAAGGATGAGTGAGTTTATGGCTTATTTGCCATCACAATGGCGTGTGTGTCTTAAGGCGATGTCTGTTTGCTATCTGTACTTGCACTGATGGATCTTGGGTATTGTAGTTTTGATGGATGATTCCCATCATTTCTTTCTCCGGGTTGTGGTGAAGGCCATGACCATTTGTCCAAATGCTGAACACCACTTACAGCCAGCACTCAAAGAATCTTCTTTTTCAACAAAAACACGTATTCTTCAACCCTTCGTCGGGCACTTCAAAGTCAGAACTTAATTTTGATAGAAACCTGGGCAAAATATCAGAGTGTAGGGATTAAAAGAAAACCTTTTCATGTTATTTCAACCAATCTATAATCTTCAAAAACAGAGAAAAGCAAAAAAAAAAATACAATTAAGTGAATAAATGAGAGCATTTTATTTCTTTGCCTTCCCCATGGTAAACATTCCGGTTTGGATCAATTAGCCACGAGTTAATGAGCAAAGAGGGGTCCGTTTCAATATCTTGCCATTGTTCGTTTGCATTTTTTAATTAATGGGTTTTGAAGTAAAAAATCATAAAAGTTTGAATTGTTTTCTTGTTTCATATTTAGGAGGGGAAGATCAGAGTGTTAATTATAAAAATGGCTTGAAAGTGTGAGGGATTTAGAGTTTTAATTAGACTTAAATTTATTAGGACTAGCATAATTGTTGGTTCACATGTAGAAACAATCGTCCCATCACTCCACTCACTTCCTTTTACCTCTCTTCATCTTTCTCCTTCAACTCAGCCTCTCCTCCCTGTCTTTTCTGTCATGTTATGTTGCGTATATAGTGGATGCAGGCATCGGATTTGCACTCGGGAGCTGAGGAATGGGAAGGGCGGAGGGTTCAGTCACTCACCAGGATTGCAGAGATTGAATTAGTGAGCTTAGATGCAGTGGAGTTCCACGAGACGTATAGCTTCGCCAGTCTCCTTTCTGCCTCCAGCGTTCTCTCTGCCTGCACCTCCTGTGGTTTCCCCCATCATTTCCCTCGTAGATCTCTGTCTTTCCTTCTTCTCACTTTTCTTTTCTTCTCAGCCAAAAATGAAAATTCTGTCATCGTTTATATACTCTCATGACTTTCGAAGCTGCATGACTTTCTCTTTTGTGGAACAGAAAAAGAGTTATTTACAGCATGATGTCAAGCAGCTCTTTACCATGCAATCAAGATTTTTAAGGCAACATTTCCTCATATAAAACTACTTTTATAATGCTTTTTGACCTTTTTGAATCCAAAAAAATAAAAATATATTTTTTAGATTTTTCCACATTATAAATATACATACAAACACACACACACACACACACACACACACACACACACACACACACACACACACACACACACACACACACACACACACACACACACACACACACACACACACACACACACACACACACACACACACACACACACACACACACACACACACACACACTCACACACTCCAATTCACTCATATATATATATACTATATATATAGTGCTGTGAAAAAAAGTTTTGATCCCCTTCCGATTTCTTGTTTCTTTGCATGTTTGTCACACTTAAATGTTTCAGATCATCAAAAAAAATGTAAATATAAGTCAAAGATAGCACAAGTAAACACAAAATGCAGTTTTTAAATTTTGAAAAGTTATTAATAAGGGACATCAAAGTCCAAACCTACATCTGTGAAAAAGAGAGCTACACCTGTTCTCAATCAAGAAATCACTTAAACAGGTTCTGCCTGACACAGTGAAGTAGACCACAAGATCTTCAAAAGTTAGACCTCATGCCGAGATCCAAAGAAATCCAGGAACAAATGAAAAATAAAGTAATTGAGATCTAATTAACGCAACTCCTCACGTGTACAAAAGCGCATGCACCCCAAGCAGAGCTCGAAACTGTGCACACTCACACTCGCCTCGTGCGCTAACAACACAAGACAAACACACGGAGCGTGAGTGTCTGAATCCTGAAACCCAAAACTGAAATGGAACAGGACTAGAATTGGGATCGAACACCATGCCCCACACACAAGACATATCACGAGGACAGGAAAGTGCACGGCTCGAGCATGCTCCACACCGTGCGCTGACAGAAAAAAACAAGACATTACGGTAGTGTCAGAGTTCTGCCACAAAACCAAAAAATAACTGGACCGAATGTCAGAACCCTGACACAAACATGCAAAAAAAAAAAAGAAATCAGGAACGGGGAAAACTCTTTTTTACACCACTGCATATATATATATATATATATATATATATATATTAGTATGGTTTCTATGATATGTATGATTCTGCCTGGTTTCTACCACACTGCCTTATATTTTGCCTATCTTTTCCTATATTACACTGCCTATCTCAATATTCTTTCTCCTTTTCTTCCGGAGAAGCTTTTATGTGGCTGTGGTAAATTAGGCTGAAGTGATTAGCTCATTTTGATTACAGTGCTTTGCTTATTTTGTTGGCAGATGCCCTTAGCTATGGAGACGTTTTGTAGGTTACGTCTTTACACGTGCCCTGCTTGCACAGCTGGGGATTTCACCAGAGAAATTCAGGTTAATTGCTCAGATCACAGATCTGCATCTCCAGCATGAGCTTAATACCGACTTCACTTATACCAGCCAGAAAAAATGTTTTTATTACAATTATTTTTTATCAATTATTTAAATTTTTTTGTGTGGCTGGATTATATGTTTATATATATTTTTTAAACATAGTAAAAAATTGCTGTTTTAAATTCTCTGTAATAATGCTAATGACCTCTCCCAGTCAAATGCAATGGATATATAAAACAAGACTGGGGTTAATTGTCACTGTAACACATCACTGGACACATTCATTACTACACATCACCACCTGCACTCCATTTCCCATTCGTGCACATAGAGAAAATATAGAAAAGGCCTATTGTCTTCCCTTTTACCAAGTAGTTAGGAAAACTTCAACACCCATAATGGCCTAGATATGTTGCTGTTTGGGTCCAGTCCTGCATGCCTGTGTGTAACAGAGGGGACTCACAGGCAGGGATCCAATCGCTTGTCTTTAATAAGAATGGTCGTACAGGCAGATGGTCAGGACAAACAGAGAGCATACATAAACAGTAATCCAAGCATGGGTCAGAAAGGCAGGCAGACAGATTCAGGTACGATAATCCAGGCGAGTAGTCAAGACAGGCAGATAACATTCACAAGCGCTAATCCAGGCACAGGTCGGGGCAGGCAGAACAGAATTAATAACGGGTAAACAGGCAGAAACAGTAACAGGCAAACAGGACAGGACAGGACAGGATAGGATAGGATAGGAGAGGACAGGATAGGACAGGACAGGATAGGACAGGATAGGACAGGATAGGACAGGATAGGACAGGATAGGACAGGATAGGACAGGATAGGATAGGATAGGATAGGATAGGATAGGATAATAAACGCTCAGAATGATAACCGATAAAAGTTTTTTATAGTCCAGGTGGTGTGTGCAATCAGTCCAATGTGTGGGTTTCTGGGAAATGTAGTGTATGTGTATCAGTATAAGTGTGAGCTCCCTCCGGTGGCCAGAGAGGGGAGCGCAGAGCTCATATTCATAACACTGTTACGCTTACCATAGTCAAAAATCCTACTTTGCTTAAGTAGCAAACGTCTTTTTAGCTGAAGTGAGTTACTTACTTTTGTCTCCACTGAATGATCCAGTGCATTGTATGCAGCAGCTGCAAATATGGAGAGAATGCCACAGCGGAAACTCTGAAAATCCTCAATTGTAGTCAATATTTTGAACTGGATGACTACGAACAAATGAATGGGAAAAGCTGAAGGAAACTGTCATTCTGTTTCTTCCGCCCATTGTTACACTTTAAGGTTTCTTATACATGAATGAATGAAATTCATTTAACATCAACACACCTTGACCTTTTGTGACAACATGCCCCAATAGAGTGTAACATGCCACTGTGTTAAAAAAAAAATTGTTAAACATTTCAGTTATCTTAATGATGTTGTTAACACTTATCCAAGCATATGAGATTGTGAATTTATTGTGTTCACTTGTTACTCAGAAGCTGTAGCAAACTAAAATGATATTGAAATTGAAAATTTTAAAGCTAAAATACACGAAAAATGATTTTGTCTCAAAACATTAAGATAGAGACTGTGACAACTTGTCCTGGTTTCCTGCAGTCACTAGAAGCCAGAGATAGTGTGAAAGGGCCCATCACAGTCCATAACGTAAACTGCTCATAGACATTCTGTAGCATTTAAAGTGGCAGTTCATCTCCTTCATCCCAGGTACATCCTTAAAGCTCCACTCTGACAAGTATTTTGGGAGCAGAATCTAGACTGGCACGACTCCCCATGCAATACGACGCAATACACTTCTCATATTCTTTTATTCCTGCCACATCTTTATTTTACGGCAGTAACAGAAGGTTGTGTGTGTCTGTACAAGCTGCAAGGGGGTGCTTGAGTAGAGAAATTGTTCCAAATTGTATTTCGAAACTTCTGTTTTTCTTCGACTTCTTGGGTGAAAGGAAGCGAGTTACGTTTAATCACTGGACCGCTGAGAATGAAAGGATCACGTGAGTGGCAAGGTAAATGAGGTGGCCTCGCATTTCTCGTTCTCTTTCTTCTGCTAATGCTCTCTGCTTTCTTTGGAATGACAGGGAAAGGTGTGTGTGTGTGTATGCGGGAGGGGGGGATTACATCTTATCTTCTGCCATTCTCTCATCTCATCTCTCTATCTTTTTTTTTTTTTACTTCGCTTCGTTGCCTGCCACGTGCTTTCTCTCCTTATCTGTTTATCCTTAAACCTCTAATCTTCATCTTCTTTCTCCCGCTCGTCGCATTAATGTCTTTTCTTGCTCCAATCTTGATTTCTTTTATTTTGTCCGCTCTCTTACTTTCTGTTCGACTTTCTCCTGTGCTGGTCTATACCTCTCATGGCACTCATCTCTCTGTCTTTGGCTTTCTCTATCTATTTCTCTGTCCGTTTCCATCTGTGTACCTGCTGCTGAGCACATTGTGTATTCATTCAGCATAGGCATTTGTAAAAGAAATGTCTGCGCACATCAAAGGTGCTGTCTGTCACCTCTGTACCTTCAATCCAGGCCACAATGGTAAACTCAACAAATATGTACAGAGAGAAGAAAGTACAGCGAAATGATAGCTTTCCTGGGACATAGGCCAGGTTTGTTTTTATTGAAGTCCCTTTAGTGGGATTGCGCAGATTGGTTTGTTTGAAAAAATAAGATGGCGTGGAGCTTTTGAGTTCTCCTCAGCATTTGAGTTCTTGTCATTCCTTTGTAGAAACATTGACATTTGCCAGATTTCTATTAAAAGAGTGAGTAGCTTCAATTTTGTTTTGTTGTCATTTTTCATTATTTTAAGTTCTGTGTAATTTGTTGTAATTCTGGAGTAATTTGCAATGTTTTGCAAGTATTGTGCAAGAATGTTCAGGAAATAACTTCAAAACTAAACCATCAAACTGTAGTGAGCAACACATTTAAAGTAGTTAATTTAAAGTTGATCTACCATTTAAGATTTAAAGCTAATCTGTCAGGTTGCATTATAGTAGTTATACTGTTAGCCAATGCTGTCGTTTTCTGTATGTCACAATACAAAAAAGCATACTCTATATAAAAAATAGTGCTAATACTATTTAACTAAATATTTCTCCCATAAATTTGTGAGCAGATTTTTTTTATTGTCCGTCATTCCCAATCAAGCTAAAATTGTGTCAAAATATACAGAAAATATTGCTTAGTTGTGTGTATTTAGGATACATACAGTATATGAAATTAACCATAGAAAGAGGCCAATTTATTTCATAAAGTTTTTTTCAAATACTTGCACCATTTACATTTACGCATTTGGCAGACACTTTTATCCAAAAAATGCTTTGAGTTACAGGAAAGCTATTCAGCTTTACAGAATTAAAGATAAAGGGAAAACTCTGTGGGAAACAGTACATTTAATTGACTAAATTCAAATCAGTTACAAAAGAGTGAGGGGAAAAAAGTGTCAGTTTTCACCTTAATTCAACTGACTTTCAATAGTATGAAGTACAGTTAAATTGATACAGTTTTTATATTAATTGTATTTAATGGATAAAACACACCACACATTTGTTATTGAAAGAACGCTGTTGGAAATGTTCATGTTTGTTTATTTATCCACAGTGCCAAAAGTGGACCATAGTTGAAGAAATACCCTCATATGCCCTTGTATTGTGATTGAGAAGATTAGATGAGCATACTTCTTCAGAACGTTTGAATGGCGGTAAGGACAAAGAGAAAAAAGTACAGAAAGTGTGAGTGCAAGAAAGAAAGGGAGAAATAATGGATATGCATGCTTCAATGAGAGAAAGATCTCTGATCTGAGTGAGAACCTGAAAAGGTGGAGAAAGAGTCAAGACCAAAGAAATAACGGTACGAAAAAGTATAAATGAGGGAGGGAGAGTAAAGTTAGAAGACGACTGAGGTACAGAGCTGGATGGAAGGGAAAGGAAGGGTGTGAGAGATTGATGAGAGAGAGTGAGAAACTAATTCTCACTTCACTCTGGGCTGGAAGATTAAGGAAGATTAGAGAGATAGAGCAAGGGCAGGAGAGATGCAGTGATAACTTTTACTGCATGCCGTAGAGAGAGATCTTTGAATGGCTAATACGCAGAGAGAGGGAGAGATGGAATATGAGGGTGATAAAGGGATGAAGGGATGGATCTAGAGAAGTAGAAAAGCTGACTCCAAAGACTCTTAATGGCAGCGATGTACTAAAAAGAAGCGATACCCTGCTTGCTATAATGCCCTTATTGATATGCGTGTGGTGAGAGAGGGGCCTAAAAACAAAGCTCTTGTGTTGCCCATCCATAAGCTATAGCCATAAGCATGCCGAATACCTGTCCGAGCGGGTGAGAGCACAGACATTAAAATGAAAGTGGGATCCATCAAAAGGAACAGCACAGTCAATCCATTATGCAGGATTATCGGGTAAGCTTTTCCGCAGTAATGGATGTGGCTTTATAAACAAGAAAAAGTAAAGGAAGGCAAAACAAAGCACATGGGTTTCAGAAAAATAGGACGTGATCTCTGTTCTCCCAAGGTGGGGAATCTCCTCATCAAAGAGTGCTTAGTTGTGCAGTAGCACGTGACTGCCGGCTGCTCTATATCTCTTATCAGCCACTGCCCTTTGCGCTTGGGAATGACCTTGAGTGGTCAGAGATAGACGCTGTAGGGGTGGGAGAAAATTAGAAAACGATGAGGAGGAGGAGGACACTGTCTGGACATCTATGGCAGAGTTACTACCTCTCGCTGAGGCCAAACCAGACTACGCAAAGACGACTCTCTGACAACGACCCTGAAATACAACCAAACACAACGCGGTGCTAGCTAAGGCTGCTGTGGTCTCGCTAAACTGAATTACTGTTGCAGAAGGTCGTAGCAAAGTATATCAGCATAACTTGCACAGCAGAGCAGGACATAAAATTTCATCTATCCTCCACAAAACCCCATACGAGCACTACTCGGCTCCCATATATAGCCTTTTAAATCACAATCAAAAAAACTCAATAAAACCCCTACGCTAACCAAAGAAACAGAACTGTACTTTATTGAGTTGAAGGCTCGGGTTGTGCAGCGCAACATCATGCAAATACATGTCAGATTGATGCAAGCCTTGCTCTGCACAATGCATTATATCTGTCTACAAATAAAACTACTAAAGATGTAAAAGCATCCAAATAAAACCAGTAGGCTATTAGAATGACTCATAACATAGTTCACTGCAAAGTACATCAGCAGTAACACACAGCCCGGCCAAACATCTCCCGAGGCTCAATATACCATAAAGTAATACATCAAAATATAACGACAAAGACTGAGCAAACTTACACCTGCGCAAACAAACCAAAAGAGCTTTTTCCTTCAAAAGAGCTTTTACTTAAACATGAGGTTATTGCTCATGTCTGCACATTTCCTCCTATCATGTTTCGTTCTCTGCTTTTCTCTACATCCTCTTAGCCTTTTGGAAAATATAATACTCCTGCAATTGAATCTGCTCTTCTTGTGTTTTTACTGCTAAACATCATTTTGAATCAGTATTTTTATCTAATCCAAATATATCTTTATTCTAAGCGTATTGTAAAATTAACTTGAGAAGTCAAATTGTGTAAGATAATGAGAGTTTATCTGAGAATGTACAGTCCTGCTAAATAAATAATATTTTTCTTACTCTGTTTGACAATTATTTGCATAAACAGTGAGGTTACTGCTCAAGGCAAGAGAAAACTATTTGCCGGTGGCAAAAATATGTTTTCTGAAAACAAACCTTATTATCTTACCCAATTTGGCTTTCAAATACAGTACATTAGTCTTATTGTAATGATGCTTCGATAAAACAAGACAAAAATACTGATTAAGACAATTAATTTTTGCCACTGTGCCTTACAGAAGAAGAGTGTACCTCCCAGAAAATGCATTTGAGATTGGGGCAAAGTCATTAGAATTACAAAAATATCTGTCAACAGCTTGCTAAAGCGCAAGAGGACCAGAGAGAATGAAAGTCACCCGTACAGGGAGATATGCTAATGAGGCAGGGTGCTCTGTGACTCCAACCAGGGGGATTAAAAAGCGAAAGCAGATGAGTTTTACAGTCCTGCATGATTCTGCGTTTCTATGCTGCACTGTGTACCTAGTATAGAGAACACCACTGTAGCAATTGTGCATTTATGAATGTATAACATAATCCTAGCGTCCTTTTTCTTGCCATACATCACCGTGTAGCTTTTGTGTAGGCACAAAAGACCATGTACATCACCGGCATGACACATCATGAAGCTGCACTTTCCCTTTTAATGAGTCTAATTCACTGTGTTATTGAGCATATTACTCTGAAATTCCACATCTTGCATAATGTGACAGTTGAATGGAAGCTTTTAAATGAACTAAAGAGGTGTTTCAGCTCAGACTTTTAGCTTGAACATCTGATGTGAAGACAGCACTGCAGATATTTAGTAGCTAGCACTCCACTGTAGCTGACGCTGCAGGATTGTCAACACGTAAGTATGCTAACATTCCCTTTCAGAGAGCGTTAGCACTACCCTAGAGGTCTGCGTGAGACTGATTTTATTTTCCCGCTCGTGCGAGTTTCATTCCACACCTACCCGCTCCCAACCCATGTCCATCATTTCAAGACCTATAATGGCTTTCTTCCCACCTGTTCCTGCATCAATTTTTGTTTATATTTTTGCCCTGAAATCAGAAAGCTGTATATTCTTATTAATAATGGCATTAAAAAATAGCATTGGCATTTAAGGATTTTTATTGATAAGTTTTTGTCCATTAACACAAAATGGCTCCCTCTCTTACATTTAAATAGCAAATTCAACAGGTAAACTTAGAAGTTGGAAATGTAAATATTGATAATAATCCTGGAGAATTAATTTACTTGAACAGCCATCTGTAAACCATATGTTGTTGTATTATTTTTGATTCAAAACACTCTCTTGGAAGGAGAGAGGACTAAGTGTTGTTATTGTTAAATAAAATTAAAAGCATTAAAATCATTGATTGAAATTGAAACATTCGGTCTAGTTGTTTCTTGGTTTTGTGACAGGGCTCTGACACTCCCATAATATCTTGTCTTGTGTGTGAGCTTGCTCATGCCGTGCGCGTTCCTTTCCGCATGATCTGTCTTCTGTGTAGGGCGTGGTGTTCGGATTCCAATTACAATCTTTTTTGTGTTTCGGGATCAGGACATTCATGCTCTTTTGAGCGCACGAGATGAGTGCTTTCATGTCATGTTGTATCTTGTGCTGTGTAGCTCGCTGCTTGTGTTTTCACTGGCTGCGTGCTTTCATGTCATCTTGTTTTACATGAACACACGGCTTATGATGGTTCTCTATGGCTGCATGTTCATGTCGTGTTCTGTATGTGCTCTCCTGTCTATTGCATAACCCCGCCCATCTTGTTTCCTCATTGTTAGTTTGATTTTCCCCACCTGTCCTCCCTTTTTACCTGCCCAGTTTTTTCCCCATTTATTGTCCCTGTGTTTGCTGATCTGTGCTGGATTGTTGTCGTTACTCCTGGAATGTCGTCTTTTCATAAGTCAAGTCAAGCCAAGTCAAGTCAAGTCCTAGTCTTAGTCTTGTTTTCCTCCTCAGGGTCGTTTTGTTTGTTTTTTATTTTTACTTTATTACGAATAAAACCCCTTTCTGCTGCATACTGAGTCCTCGTGCTTCCCTTCCCTTCATACCCCTAAGTAAAATTTTAAGCACAAAAAACTAAATTGAAATAAAAAATGGAAGCTAAATAGAATAAAAATAAAAATGACAAGCACAAAATCTGCTAACATTTAAGCTAATATAAATGGGAATTTAAAAATAAAAGCTAATTCAATATATTAATAAATACTATAATAATAATACTAAAAGAATATTGATGACTACTTTTGTGCGATTATCATTTATCATTTATTATCATATCATCATCATCATCATCATCATTATTTTTCATTCCACTCAATACAACCGATTCCTTCATATATGTTTAACTTCCCAACACTGCATAGCTGAAAAACCAGTTTTTTTTTCATATGTATTCTTAAAAAAACAACTATTTCTATTTCTGTTTTTCTTCTTTTCCCGAATTTAGACTCCGGTTCAGATTGTCTGCTTCAGCCGACACATGAACAACAAATATAATCATCCAACCTGCCACGCACAGGAGCTGGTGGTTTGTGGGGCAAGGGTTGGTTTAGCAATATAGAAACAGAAACGCCTCAGGCATCTCAAAAAAACCCAAAACAAACTTAGTCTTATTTTTTTAGCACCCCACAACATTAGCATTCACCTAGTATTGCTCTGAGCTTGTTAGCTTAATCAGTACCTACAGCCATCACAGATCCCTAAAGCCTAGAACCAAGCAAAGGTTGTTTTAATGACGTAGCAACAACCGCTGTAGGCTTCAGAACCCCTCACAAGTAAAATGTTATATAGTAAGAGAGCGTGTTGTTCGGTTGTATTTGAGTTCACGTAAGATGTCAGTTCTTAGTGTTGGATGCGATATCCAACAGACAGCTCGAACAAAGCAAATCGATCTGTCTTTGCTGAGGAAGTTCACTTTATTGCCATTCAGCAAGAGGATGTGGCCTGTGGAGGAACTGTACTGCTGCATTTTTGCTCTTTTCATAGAAGCTTCAGAGATTAGATCGTAACCATAGGCATCAGTGGAAGCATTTGTTTTTTTATGAACTTACTTGAGCAGTTTTAAAATTGTTTATGTTGCCTTGGGGTTAAAGATCTTGGTTGGTAATCAAAAAGTTGTATGTTCACACCTCGTAAGGATTGATCAATGGATCGTGCCCTTGAGCAAGACACTTCACCCCAAGTTGCACCACGGGGGACCTTCCATAATAAGCATATTGTAAATTGCTCTGGATGAAACCATCAGCTTAATGACAAATGAGTAGTAATTAGTAAAATGAGCTATTAAGGGTCATTATTCTCTTTCAGGCTTTATGACAGAGGTCTTTTTCTTAGGGATTGTAATGTTTGAAGTGTTAAAATGTATTGGTTAACCTGAGGCTCTTTGGATGTATTCATCTTCAGATGTCTTCTGCCTGTCCAGCTGAGGTTCTACATGACTGTAAGAAAGGCAGTTTATGTTCTTGAAGAAAATTGTTGTGAGTGACCTTCATAAACAGAATGAAGGCGATTTAATCTATTGAAGCAGTTTTATATCCGGTTGAGAGTGTGTGTCAAGTATTTTATAAGATCCAGGTGTGTGAGAGACTGCAGTCATTCGTGTTTGTCTATTTAGAATGTTAATTGAGTGAGAATAAATATGAACAATAAAATAAAATAAAAGTTTTATCCAAAATTCTCCCTTCTCCCTTACCGTAGGCATTTCTAAAACATGTTTCTGCAATGTTTAAGTCTTTGTAATGTTAACCACACATACAGAGAATGTTCAAAAGCTTAAAGATGTGCATAAAAAGCATCTTAAACTAGCCTAAACTCGTTTGCTAGTTTTAACTGTTCTCCAACCTACATGGATTTAGAGGGGTTTTTAGACATTTTTCAGCTGGTCAGGCTGGGATTTTCATGTAGATTAGCAGAAGACCAACTTAAACCAGGCAATTTTAGTCTGCTTCAAACTTTTTCCAAAGTCACTTTTTGGGTATTCCAACACATTCTCATAGAATTAAAAGAGAGTAAAAATAAGCATGTTTCAGTATGAATTACATCTAAGAAATCAATACCTTTGCCACCTCGTATAAGTTACATTTTCTTACGATATCAGGTTGTCTAGTCAATGGATTTGTCTACCGCAGTAATGCAAATTAAGTCTTTGAATGATCTTTATTAAGTTGTTTTTTCTCAGAAAACATTGACATACCAATAATTACACTTCATTTGATTAACCACATCATATAAATAATTAAAATCAATTAAAATTTCAATCAATTAACATCATCTTGACATATTTGCCTTTTTAACTTTGTGTGAGCATGTAGTGAATCCACACAAACATAGACCTATTGCTGAGTGGAGAGGGGCAAAGATGAGGAAAGAATGCTGGCCATTCGGTAAAATGTCAGGCGCTGTTCTGAAGGGATCAGATAGCTTTTTGATGTCAAGAGCCACTGAGGCAGAAGAAGAAGAAAGACTCTTGATGGGCATCAGGTGTAATTTCAGCAAATGTTTCCGCACTTTCTGACTCACCAGCTTCTCTGGCAACTCTCTTTGAAACACTGGCATACATGAGCCACTAAAACCAATGATAGAGCAAAAGTTATCATTATGAGATGTAACTAGACAGCTTGAAAGTCCATTTTCTGGTGTATAGTTCAGCATAAAAATAAAATTGTAACTCCTCACCATTCATCACAATCGACTCTGTTAAAATCATTAAATCATAAGAGGTGAATGGAAATAAAATAAATAAAATGTAAATTATAATATATAACGAGCCCTGGTCCTCGATTCCAATCTCCTGGAATTGACAAAAGGTTAATTTTAGACTGCAAACTCTTCAAATACCAAAAGGTCTGTTATCTTATCTCTCGCTCTGTTTGCTAACCCCATCGCATCTCTTGTTGCTGTTTATAAATTATTAAAAGCTCAGTAATGTGTGTGAATACTGATTATGTTATTAATGAGGTGCTTATGACAGAGGGGTCAGAGGGAGGTCATGTTCACCACTTTCCCACTGTACTTTTAGCGGCATTAGCCGTAATCAGATTACCGATGGCGAGATTTCTCCAGTTGGTTTGTGGTGTGGGGGGCAGATTGATTGTCTCTTAAAGGCTGTTTTGTAACACAGAGCTCAGAGATTGTTTATCTCTCTCACTCTTGTCCTGTTTCATCTGCCGATTGCTGAGTTTTCATTTCCTCTCCAACGCTCGCCCCGACGGAAGCGCTTGCAGCGTGCCGAGGCCCTGTGCAGTTTTAAGCCCCTTTTTGTCTTTTGTGTTAAAATGATCCTTTTATATTAATCCTCCAGACGGGAACCACCCTGAAGTGGACTTATATCCTTGGCACTTATCGGAACGTGAAAACCATCTAGATTATGCTCTCTCTGTCCTTTTCTGTCTGCGATTGTGTGTGTGTGTTTTTTGTTTTTTTTACCCCTTACAGCTTGTTTCTCGAAGGTCCCGGGAGAGCCGACATTTTAAAAAATACCGGCCCCCCGCCGACACCCTCCGCTGGCATAGTTCCAGCACACTGATCAGCAGTTTAGCAATTTCACCTCAGGTAAAATACAAATGTAGGAGGATGGATTTTATCCATTTAGATGTAGATACGTCCTCCTTTTGCAAACAGAATGCCTCATGCATTATCCCTCAGCTCTTTGGCAGATTTCCCCCGTTGCTGTAGCTCTCAGATCTCTTGTTTCACACTCAAGCTTTTGTGAGGGAGGGAAGACCGACTCTCTCAAAGTCATTTTTGTACTTTTGTGCCACTGAAGGTCTCACAGCAGGGAGCACCTGCAGTCACCATACATTCTCCACAGCATTAGTTTGCCTATATTTGTAGGTGGAGCTGTGGTTTTTTCCTCTCTACAGGGGCAATGAGAGGCTTTTTCTTCCCTTTTGGTCCGGAAAGATCTTCCCTGGAGCACTACAGCAGGAGAGGTGAAAAAACATAACAAAGCCAGCTTTATTTATTTCCTTTGCCATGTGTGGGATAATGTTTCCTAGAGTGAGAGTGCGCTGTGTATTTCTGATCTGAAATCAACTGCAGAATGTGTATTATGAAGAGTTAGTGTTATTTTCAAGAACACCATAAAAGCAGCCTTGCTGCCTACATACTAACTGAAATGCAACTTCATAAGTGACTGATTTGGAGTGCTTTAACGTAGGCAGCAACTCTGTGCATCATACAAATAGCACTCTGCAGTTCCATAATAGATATACATTTAAGGCCCGTTCACACCAAGAGCGATAACTATTATGATGACTATAAGCGTCCACACCAGCTCACGATATTGTTGTTTACTTCAAACATGCTGCAGTTTTTTCTGCCGCTTTAAATGCGCAAGCTCTTTAAAGCAGGATGGATTCTGATTTGCTGTCAGTTTTTTAAATCATTCATCATCTGAAAAAAAACAAAAAAACAATATGTGTGTGTATAATCCCCCTCATGTGCACATTTTTCTTAGGGATGCACAGTATATTGGTGTAGTCTGTAGTCTTTGGTTTTTGGTGTAGTGTAATCCCAGTTTTTAAACTCAGATTACCTTTCTGACATCTAAAGCTCACTTAAAGTTAATCTTTAAAAACAAATTATTTTATAACACTTATTTTATTTTATAATATTAGTTTTTATGTTAAATGCAATCATAAATAAATCTCAAAATGAATATCTAATATTACTGCTGCGATACCTAAAATCATTTGTACTGTTTAAAATGAAACATGAAAATAATTTTCTGCTTATTAATACTTATTTTTATTACATATTACTTTGGATATCTGTTTTTTGTGTGTGTGTGTGTGTGTGTGTGTGTAATTAAGCCAGTGTTTTTCAACCACTGTGCCGCGGTACACTAGTGTGCCGTGAGAGATGGTCAGGTGTGTCGTGGAAAATTATTCAATTTCACCTAATTGGTCTAAAAAACATAAAATACTTTTTTCTTTGTGTTTATTTGATTCCCATTCAAGACACTTTGATAAGAATGACTGTTTATTGTTAAGATAGGCTACAGAGTTTCATTTTTGAACATTTTCAGTTGGTGGTGTGCCTTATGAAAAAATGTACCTTGGCTCAAAAAAGGTTGAAAAACACTGAATTGAGCTACCTAGTTTTTCAAACTGAACACCCCTCAGTTTGAGAGTGCACTTTTGTTGTCTTACACACCCAAAACACGTTTTAGAACAGAGCGAATATGTAGCACAATGTCTGCATGAATGTGTTTCTGGCTTTCTGTATGAGAACTGTGTTTTGTGGGCAGGTGTTATGTGTGTGAGTGAGAAATAAATGGCGAGTAAGGAGTACGGAGGAGAATCGTAATTAAAATTCTCAGTCTCGTTACGTTGGTGACAGCCTTCACTGCGCCACGGGTTCCGGCGATCGATGAAAAAGATCTGCCTCCAATACTAACGAACCAAGAGATTCTGAAGCCCTGGGGAAAAGAAAAATTAATTAAAAATATTTATGGCCCCAATTAATCTGTTCAGTGAAGATACTCTGATTGTCCAGGGGGCGTATGGATGCATGTTGCATGAAGTGAAAGCAGGAAAGTCTTAAAGTGATCGGATGCTGTCACGTTCTGCTGTGCACATTCACACACATTCCAGCTTAAAGAGCAACTGCTTCCGACACCTTCAGCTGTGCACTTTTACCCTGCATTGATTCAGAGAGACCACATACTGACGGGGACATTATGCTCAGTCTGTCTCCCTCGCATATGCTGTTCGTGTTGAGCAAGAGAACACTCCCACCGCAGATGTGACAGTGTCGATGCGCTGGTTTACTCTACGCTCTCAGCATGTTGCCCTGGTGCCCATGACAATAACGAAATCTAAACACCTGCTTTTTATGCCCTTCGCATGGGGATGAGTCATGAGCCATGAGCCATTATTGGATGGAAGTAAGCATGGCATTACACGTTCTCATAACAGTGGAAGCATAGTTGTTCCAAGGATTTAGTTTTTTGCACACAACCACATGTGTGGCACTTAATGCTTGTTTATAGCTTCATTATTGCTTTTCTATATATTATATTATATTATGGTATATTATAGTACATTATGCAAATTAATTAATTAATTAATTAATTGATTAATTGTATATCAATATGTACCTGTTCACTCTTAAGTGTGGTTTGTGGCAGTTTGTAGAAGCAAAAAAATAAAAAATTAAAAGATGGTACTTCAAGCTTGACTGGCTTTAATGCAAATTTTTATAATGGAATTTACATATAGGTCAGGGGACATGATGAATCGCATTAATTCTTTTTCCACATTACTTTCTCAATAATTAACCACACTAACTGGTGGTTAAATGGACAGCACTGAAATTAATGTTACTGTGTCAGATATACAGTGTGTATATCTAAGATTTATCAAAACAAAAACTAACTAATCAGAACCCCAAACCCATGTATTCAAAGCGTATTAGTTTCTGTGTTTTTCATATGTCACAAGTTTAAATAGCCTTTAAAACGCCCTTGAACTGGTCGACAAAAATGACTATTTTTTTATTTTTTATTTCAAATCATTGTGTGATTTTACTTTCATGTTGAACTAATTTCTAATCATAATTTAAATTTCTTTCTTTGAATTGATAAAACATTCTATTTTTATTATTTTAGCATATTCATGAATTAATATTCATATTCATGAGCTTTCTCCATGACCTCACTTTTTTTTGGTCAGGTGCCACCATCCTATCCACTTTTCATGCAAAATGGGCATACGAGTGATTAACGTTTAGCAGAGCTATTAGTTTGCTGAGTTTGCTTACTTTACTGTTTAATTCTTCTTCATTCTTCAAGTTGGCAACAGCTTTATTGATTTCTGCCCTAGAAAGGGCTCTTCGTAGCTTTTTGTAGCCTTAAGAAATTCCTCTTTTTTGTCACTTGGCTCCAAAAGTGGAGCGTAGGCAGAGCAGCATCAAAACACCTAATGAAAAACCCAAATATTCTAGAAATATTGTAATGGATAGCCTTTTTTCTGCTGAAGTAAGACGTGTTACTTGTACGGGAACTGTGCAGGTTAAATCAGGTCAGAATTTTGAATCACAAATGGGAGCTTTTCCCCCCACAACATCCAGGTTTGCACATTCATTTGTATACTGTAGATGGTTGAGTAAATAGGCTGAGCGAAATAAGCAAAGACAATTTGTGCTACTTATAGTTCTCTATGTGCATATTTCGGGGACTGGAGCATGAAAATGGCGTTATTAAGATACTCTCTTTTAAATGTTTCCACCATGGTTACTTGTCATTTTGCTGACATTTTATTTAAAGTAACACTGTAATTGGAGGGACAGTCTGCCTGGAGCAGAGGCACTTAAACAAGCTGGTGTTAAGAGCCTTAGTCAGGGGCAGAGAGAGGTTAAGTGTCTCACTCAGGAGCACAACAGTGGTAGAGCAAGAGTGCTGTCACAGAACCTCTCCGGTGGGACACACCTTCCTGGAAATAATCCAGCTTTGTGTTAGCAACCTGGATCTTTGCAGATATTCGAAGACTGCAACTTCTTTTCCATCTACAGTTACATTAGAGTTGGTTAAATGTTTGATTTCTGCAGAAGAAGGGTTGCTTTTAACATTGCCTATCAAACTCTATAAATTAAGTAGTCGCAAAAATCCCCAGTTAAATTTTTTCCCTGTCACTCTGAAGGGCACGTACTTCATATGGTTATCATTCTATCTAATTGCCGAAAAGCTGAAATGTGATATCTGTTTTTTTGTTTTTGACTAATTTCCCCATTTTTGTGTTACAAATGTGTCTAAATTCTATGGAGAATGCTCTGTTTTAATATTTTACTTTCCTAATGCCACAACAATATTCACGGAGCAATAAGTATTTGGATGACATTGTCCATTGTGAATCATCATTGTTAAAACTGGGTGTTACAGTAATAAAATGAAGTCTAAAACATTTTCTAAAACAAGTTTTGTTTAATATCATCTAATAACTCACTGCCGCCTTTTCAGCGACAAAGAAAAGTTGTTTTGGAGGAATTTATTACATTTAAGTTAAAGATAGGGATGTACAATTTATCGGCCACTGTGATGTTATTGGCCTAATATATTAAAAATGTATTAAAGTCGATAAATAATGGATTGTTTCCTTTAGCAGAGACACTTCAGATGCACACTGTTCGCCATGAGGGTTTTGAATTGTTTGAAATATGATTGGAATCACTTCAAAAAGTGCAAAGTCTGTCACCACATACAATTATAATGAGAACATCAGTATAGTTGTGTGCTTGGGACATGGCTTTTAATGGTGAAACTTTTGTTTTTGTAATCAGGCTCTCAAAAATGATATGAAGATTTTGATTTTGATTTATCTAAATAAATATATCTATAATATATTGGTTTTCAGCTTTCAAATATAAAGAGTTATCGGTATAAGGCAACATTTTAATATCAGTGCATCCCTAGTTAAAGATTGCAAGCAAACTATTTTGTTTCTTTGAGATAATATATACATTAAATTAGTGAAACACAATTCTGGATAAATTAAAGATCACTTTTTTGTTTTGTGTACTACCAGAACATAATAATACACTTGAGTTTGATTTTATTTTAAAGAATTCCTGTTCTTGTTCTTTAACTTATACAGTGCAAAATAAATGCATTTAATTCTGTGCAAATGACTTTAAGTGTAACATGTACTGTAATTGTAAAAAAACATGGTTGATAAAAAGAAACAGCTGTTGTATCTTATGAAAAATAACACACCAGACTTTTATTGCATTCAAAACTTACATTATATTCAATAGTCTGTTGACTAGGAACTTGTCTCTACTGTGCATTTCCAAATCTGCACCTAAGTTATGACCGTCTAGCTATCAATAATAAGTCAGCCAGTGTGAAAAAAGTTCCTATCTAATGAATCTAATCTAAAGAAACTCACTGCTGGCAAGAACATTTCACTGCCTCTGCAGTTTTTCCGTCACTATTGTTTTCAAGCTTGTTAAATTCAGAGCACAACAATCTATCAGCACTTTCAACTCTATCTGCATGACTGATTTGCTTGGCACATATTCATCTGTTGTTTAAGCAAAAACAAATTCATTTTTGAATGAATCTTAACTGCCATATACCCGCAAACAGCTGTTTGGTTTGTTCATTGTATAAATCTGCTGCTGGGCAGACTTGGACAATGTTGTTGCACGTTATCGTGTTTTCATTTGAATAATCTATATGAATCACCGATAAGACCCTCGGCTTCAAGTTCATTTAGTTTAGGAATCAGTCCAGGAGCCAGACAGCTGTCAATCCCAATGTCAATGCGGAGACTGGCTGGCTGATCGAAGCGAGTCAAAGCGCAGAAGGTGAGAGAGGTTAAAGAACAATCATGATTGATGTGGAGGTAGCCGAAGAAAAGGAGAGAGAAACAGAGGATAACATATTAAAACAATGCTGTGAAATGGAAAGAGACAGGCAGAGAGAGACAGGTGGTGAGTGGGAGGAGGTGACGAAAGATAAATTATAACATGAACAGAAAAGCTTTTAAGAGATGGGAGGAATATTTGTTAAGGAATAAAGGCTTTTGTGAATAATCAGGAGGGAGAGGGAATCAGGAATTTTTGGGGATCCTGTGAGGAAATGCAGGACTTTAACAGGATCAAGAGCGCCACTACTGTACTTGCATGTCGCAGTTTTTACAGCAAATGTACGTGCATAACACTCAACACATTACTCAGCAATTATATGAATCACAGTTGGGATTCTTACACTTGATTAATGTAATCCATGTTTTTTTTTCTTCATGTTTCACACTTTTAATACTTTCATGGTTGCCAGGTCTGCATAACAAAACCAACTTAGTTGCTAATCAAACTAGCCCAATAATGTTACGGGGGTAGGGTGTCGCTTAAATAAAACATGGACTTGGCAATAACACATACTTTATTCATGCTTAGTAATTCATAGTTTTCACACTGTGCATTTGTTAATGCTGGGTTAAAGTTCTTATTTGCATATTTATGAGGTCATTAACCTGGATTGACAGGGCATGACCTGTTTTCATAAATGCTTGTCTATTTTTTTGGAATGTCATTGTGTCTCTGCTCTGGTTGTCTTGAAACATACCTCAAAATAACAATGTCTATTTATCTGGTCAGTTAAATTTGTGATAAAAACAGAAGTAGTGACAGAACTTTTCTTCTGTATTGTAAAATACAAAGGATCATGTTTTGATAAAAAATTATAAAGTCAAGAAGAATGGATCTTTCACGATAAGAGCAATAACATACATTTACCAGGAGAAAGTAGATTATGCCGACTTAAACACATTTGTCTATACTGTTTCTCTTAGATATGGGGGCATAGATATTGTCTGCAACTGTATAAAGCACATGAATATGAGTACTGGTTATGAATGGTTGTCGGTTGCTAAACAACTCCCCATAGAATTTTTGCATCACATTTGTTTGCATTTGCTGCAATAATTTGGGGTTGAACTGGCAAAATCAGTACTAAATTTTTTTGAAACCATGCTTAACCCAAGGTTTAAACTAGCCTTTTCTTGGTGTTTTAAAAGACATTAACCCAGGGTTAAGTGTAGTGTAGAAGCCCTAATGCATTCCTCTTCAGTTCAATCCATAATGCTGCCTGTTTGCTCACACTCTGCTTTTATTTATTTATTTTGGCTATAAGTATGGTTGAAATCACCAGTTTCGCCTGATTAGATGGCTTTATGTACTTTCCAGGGCTGTAATCACAATAACACTGCTCTGGGGTGAAAGTAGTTCTGTAGTTATATAGTCCACAATTCTTTTGTTTTGCAATTATAAATCCCACAGGGCCTCTCTTTGCACATACACAGTCTACCATGCAACCGTCATTCAACAGACTGTTCATTACTCTTCATAAACACAACTCACACTGCAGTGCTTCATTGTTCAAGTCTACACAAATCTGAAAGCTTCATTCAACATCCCACTTAAACTGTAAAATTGTGCAGTTCCTAATGTATTGTGGTAGAAACAGCTTCGTTTCCAGGTAATTGCAAAAATCAACCTGTGAAATGATGCATCACCAACTTAGTAGGAGCTTCTATTAGAGAAGAAAACTGCATGCTTGAATGCTTGAGAAGTCTGTCATTCATTTCAGCATTTCCATCTTTTAGGTGTTAAGTTGCATTCACTGAAGGAAAATGGATGACCTCAGTAATAATATGCTGGAATAGATTTTTTACCAAAACCAATTGTAATGGATATTTGTCTTTTTTGCTCAAAAACCCCCAAACACTTGAATTAGAAGGACTTGAAGTGTTGATTCAAAATGAAGTGCTGAACTTTAAAAATCCCTTCAGTTGATTGCCTTAAAATGCACATAACTCACCAAAACATTATGTAAAATAATCCAGAACCCCCCACCCCCATTGTCAAAGACAATATTTGAAGTCCCTGTAAAAAATTTCCGATACTTCTACTGTAATAAAAAATGGCTTATTTTAAAACCTTTTTATTCTAAATCTGTGTCTTGAAATCACACTTTTAAAATTCCTTCCTACATTCAGATTTTCAAAGACCATGAGATCCCTGGTCTGCCTATTTTAACTTATTTTCAAGCTTATTTGTCTTATTTTTTAGTAATTTCAAGCCATTTCGAGATATTTCAAAGCTCCACTCACGTGAAAGCGATTGACCGTACATAAAATACAATATGAGCATAAAACATGTATTTGTATTTATTTATTTAATTGTGTTGTTTATATAATACTTATATTTAATCTTTGAAGATCTTTGAAAATCTACAAATACTTGGCTTGTACATCTGTACCTGAATGTCTTTTCCTATATAGCATATCATCCATGGTCCCACACACCTTTCTGGCTCCACCTGCTTCAGCAGTCAATTTTGCTTTTATTACAAAGTACAGTCAGATGTAAGATCCAGAAAGCCACTGTGTGTGCTACCAACCAGACCTGTCTGTAATAAGCACAGACGTAATGCCATATCACAATTTTCCTATAATCCTTCTGACGATTCATTAGACAACTGACAGTACAAGAAAATATCAGCCACCTTGGCTGATATTGAATTGTAACGATGATGCCAATGTTATTGTCTTGCATTTACTCAAACATCAGTGAATCAGCCTGGCTGTGTTTTCTGCTACCTTGCCTTGTCGTTCCACTTTTAATTAACATACTGCAATGATTAAAGTTTTAACTTAATTATCTTTATCTTTTCTCTCAGGGCATCCAATCCTCTGTGGGAAACTCAGTAAAACGTTTTACCAGCACCAAAACACAGAAGCTCTGCTAGATAGAGGGAGATACATAAAGTGAGCATAACAGCGACTGTCACACACTCTCCAGAGCTGGATGATGGTGGTGTAATGGAGGAATAAGTGAAGGAGAGTCAGAAGAGAAGAACGACAGAATGAAGACAATGGAAAGCGAACACGTCTTCTCATCAGTTGTTTAAATTAATACATCACAATTAGACGACATGATTGACAGGAGGCTGCTATTATTGGTGTCCCTCTGTTTTGTTGGAGGAGCTTGTGTCAGTAAAATTGTTCGGAGAAGAGGGATGAGCTCAATTCAGACCCAGCATGCAGGAAATGGAGCAAATGACCAATGGGAGACAAGTTTGGAGAGGAATGGAAATACAATGACAAGACTCAAAGAACTGATTGCTCCTGAGGAAATTGAAGAGCAGATTACAACTCACCAGAACCATGGAGCTTCTCCTGTCTTCACCAAGGAAAACTTTGTTGGGTTCAATGTCAAACCACCTGAAGATTCCAATCAAGCGGATTTTAAGGTACAAGCACCAAGTGACTCTAGAGACATTTTAGAGTTAAAAAGGGGCAGAAATAACACACGAAAAGGTGGAAGAGTTGACAAATGGATCCCAAAGCACCACAGAATAACCACTGGCGTGCACTTCAATGGAACGAGATTCAAAATCCCTTCAAGATCCAGATCGAGTTCAAATTTTGCCATTCACACTACAGCAGGTACAAAAGTAGTCACTCCAGATTCGTCTCGAAGATTGAATCTCACTGGAAGCTTATTAAAACTAATATCTAAAGATAACCTTGTACGGATCGTGAATTCCCAGCTACAGAGTGTTCCAGGTCTAAATATTCCAGGCAAAATGAGTCACAGCAGGAAAAGAGATCTGATCAACATGGATCACAGTCAAATAGAGGCTTTCAAACTGAAAAAACAAGAGAGAACAGGCACTCTTGAGCTTTATAATTTGGACAACCAGACTGCTGACCATTCAAGCACTTTTACAAATGCCAGTCTAAATTCGGATCAGAGTGTCCACACTCTCTTTAAACAATTTAGCGGATTTAATATGGATCTAGGAGATGAGGACAAAAAAACGGAGGTGAGAGGTGTACCTGTCACTGCTTCGTGGAAGTACAAACACTTCACGACTCGCATAGCATCAACTCCCCAAAGTGAGATCATGCCTAGCACCGAGACGAATCCCTTCGCTGGTCAGAGAGATATGGGCATATCACACATTCCGTCTCAGATCGACTCAGGACTTCGGCTTAATGTTTTGAGCTCACTGACTGAGAGAAGTCTTGAGTTTAAAGAGGAATCAGATCAGACCACTCTTATGCCATTCAGTGTCACTCAGAATCCATTGATTAAAATTTCAGAACCCATTGACAGCAGTCACATTCTGAAACTCCCACCAGATCCAGAATGGGGAGGGAAGGCGGAGAAGAGCGAAGAGATGACTGTGGACTCTCGCCTTGGCAGAGGTGGACAGGGCCTTGTTTTCCAGGAAATGGATGAGGATGAAGATGAGGATGAGGGGCGGAATCAACAAAAAGGGGAAATCTCTCGATCCAGAAGCCGACGAAGCTGGATCTGGAACCAGTTCTTTGTCATTGAGGAGTATGCTGGTCCAGAACCAGTGCTCATTGGAAGGGTAAGAACCCATTACTCAATTTTAATTCTTTAGATTAAAAGCACTCACTGCCACATCGACATTCAAATGTTTGGAGATTTTCTTTTTCATTTTTTTTTAAAATTAAGAATCCAATGTTCTCCAAGGCTGTATTTATTTGATTAAAATTAGAGTAAAATTGTAATATTGTAAAATCCAGTCCTCTTTCACTTGATCATTCAGAAATCATTATAATATGCTGATTTGTTGTGCAAGAAATGTATTATTATTATTAGTAGTAGTAGTATAATATTTTTTCAGGATACATAGAAAAAAAGGAGCTGTTATTTGCTGTACATTACACATAATTAATACATTTATACATTTAAAAAAAAGGAAGATGTTATGTCTCTGTTTTTGGTTTTTGCCCATACAACAAAAACATTGGGGTTCAGTGTTATTTTGGACCCCACTGACTTTTATTTTATGGACTAAAATATAACTTTTCATTTTTGGGTGAACATTTCCCTTTAACACTCAGCTCATTGCTATCAACTTTTAAAAGATATTGATTTTGAATATATCTAAATAACCATTTATCCTAATTAAATAATTAGCTCAAATTTGGCACAGGAGAATCAAAAATCACTAACAAATGTATGACCTTCAACACATTAAATTGGAAGAAAAAAAAAGCTCACAGACTGAAAGACTGTCTCACACAGAACATCATGTCTGAACGTTTATCACATCACTGATCTAAATAGCATTAGTCACATTATCCCAGTCTTTTTACTTGCTAGTCTTTGTGTGCTTGAATCCTGAAGATTGAGGAAGCCAGCTCTGCAGGTCACAGAATAATGTTTCAATCAGCCTCTTAATCAGTCACTGATTCTACTCTGTTAAAGCTACAGTATGTGCTGTGATGAACAGTATCAAAAGCCTGGTGGTGGAGCATGAACACTTTACGCTACCTGCCCTCTCTTCTATGAGTCATACTTCGTTACTGACCCAGTTTGGGGATCAAAGTGTTGAACTGTGCGCATGACTTATAATACCAGTCAAAGTTTAGACGTACATTAAACATACAGTCTTTATTACAGTCTTTAGAGTCTTTCAAAATGATGAAATAACAAAAATGGATGTTGGAATTATGCAGTGACTGAAAATGTAAACTTTAAAATTTTTAGTTCTCTTTCGAAAGGGAACTCAACACTATGTCCGCTAGGGTTTGCTATGGGGAATACCTCCGGTATGACACGTGTCTGAAGCATTAATCCAACCATGACAATGAACTTGACATTGGCCGACAGCCGCCTACGACGTCACAGCAGGTATAAAAGAGGCACCTGAACAGTACGTCATCCTTTTTCTTATCTTCAGTAGACAGCTCAGTTTGATGCATGACCAGCAAGAAAAAACAATTTCGTTGTATTCATCCGTGTCAGCGGTTTCTGACACCCAATGATACATACGAGATGTGTGTTATGAATAAATGCCTAGGTGAGGAGCATGCACGCACAGCCCTCGAGTGGGCTGTTTGTGTGCATTGCAAGCGCTAACCTCTGAGGAAGCTGTGCTCGCGTTTGTCCCTTTTCACAAGGTAGTTGTGACAGGGGTTGCCAGCGAGCGAGTGAGAGCAATTTTCTCTCAGCCATTGGATGCTGACTCGAGCAAGCTTCCGTGGGAGAATATGTTCTCACTCTCCTCTTCGCGACAAACCTAGGCGAGCAGTTGAATATCTCTATGATCACTCATAGCCTGATTGTGATATGATGAGCTGCTGGCAGTTATGGCTCGCGCTGCAAACCAGTGGGAGAAGTTGCCGTGAAAGCCATCATAAAATGCCAGCCTCATGCAGCCCTTCCGTTTCTCCCCGAGCTCCACACTGAGGTGCGGAGATCATGGGAAAGCCATGCTCTGCATGCATACACCAGACTCAGACAAATTACGCCTATGAGAAGGGCATGCAAGCGCATGGGTACGCGAAGGTGCCTCTGGTCGAAGAGACAATGGTTAGCCACGTCAGACACTGCGTCAAACAACGCACCTGAATGGCAGAGCATACGGGGCAACAGATTAAGCCAGTGCAGCCTTGCACACCATGGCAGTGTTTCAGGCTTACCAGACGGGCTTGCTGAAAGACCTGGATCAGGGTCAGGGGCTCCCCCCTGTGGTAGTCAACTTGCTCTCCGTGTCACCAAGCAGACAGCTTTTTTTATTGGCTGCTCTTTGGCAGCCACAGTGGTAATGGAGAGACACTTCTTGGTGAACCTGGCTGACATTGGGAGGGCAGTGAAAGTTGGGACTCTCTAGGAGTGGGCCTCCCGCCCCCCTGGAGGTGCCCGTGGTGTAACTTAGTCTGGTACCCTGTGTGGGGTAGCCTCCTCTACCCCCCTCTCTCCCCTGGGGCGTTGCAGAACTTTGGCCTCCACCCTAGAGGCAGTAGCTAGAGTGATCTCCTCTTGCGGCAGAGGTTTGTTTCTTCAAACAGAATTAGAAGAAACGCCCGGGTTTAGGTGCTAAGTGAGCTCTGCCCACCCGAAGTTGCCTAGTGATAGCGAGCAGTGTCCGGCCTTCGCCCGGTAGAAGAAGGTAGCTTCCCAGGAGGGGAAGAGTTATCCTTGCTCCTAGGGGCTCCAAGTTTACACACTTGAGAGAGCTAACAAGCTAAGAAGTAGTGAGCACCATTACGCTCCTTGGGGTTCCATAGAAGTAGTAGCCCAGTAGTTCTGCAGATGTCCAGAGGGACATCTTTTATCCACTATAGTTCGCCCTCAAGCACCCAGCGACCGGGTTGCCAGGCTACAGGCTCACAATAACAGCAGCATCACTCATCCATACCGAATCTGGAATGTATTTAAAACAGCACCACAGCAGATGTGGCCAAACGCTACATCTGCATGCTTGCCAGAGCGTCGTTAGGCCACCGCACGTGGTGTTCAGGAGTCATAGTGCTTGTCTGTGTTGGTGCCTATTAGCTCCATTCGGGCGCCACCCCAAGTGTTAAGCAGTTAGAGAAGGGCCCTGCAAACCCTAACGGTGGACCCTCACTGCTCCTCTGAGCTCCACTCGGTCAGCTTGGGGGCAGTAGCTCTAAGAGAAGAGCCACTTGTAGACGCTCCTGAGTGTTCAGGAGTCATTTAGACTCCTGAGCCCTTTAGGAGTATATTTGTAGAAAAGGGGGTATTGTGAGAGTGGCAAGCTCCTCTTACGAGAGTTAAATCTAGCACAGGTAGAGCTTCCGACCCCCTATGCTCCCCAGGCTCACCTTCTTGTGAGTCATTGGCTTTGCCTAGCCTCCTCATTGCTGCCTGGGGTCTGTAGAGGGGTATTCCTACTAATCGCAATCCGAGCTCACTACGACTAAGCCTCCTCACCGTGGTGTATTAGGCTTCCTCTAAATATGAGAGTCTTCTTTACTGAGGCCTCTGCTTCTCATTTTTGTTTTAGTAAATTCAGGCAGTTCAGCTTAATTTAAAAAAGCTTCTCCTTTTAAAGGGATGATTTGATGCATTTTTATTTTTTGATGCGTTTTTCTTTTATATTAGTGCATTATGTAGCTGTTTGAGCATGTATAAGATACATGTATAAGTTCCATTACAAGAAATAATGACCTTTGTAAATAGCATCATACGACCCCTTTAAGAATACATAATTTTATTTAATTGGAAGATTTGTTCTCTTTATTAGCTTTTAGAATTGTGATTTTTTTTTCCCTCAACTTAAATTTCCCTTAACTAGTTTTGAAAACTGTAAAAGAAGATTTTTGTTGTGAAACTTATTTTTGTGCCCCGTGTATTTTATTCCAAGCCTTTGAGATAGGTCTTTAAGATAAGGAGCAACATACATTAAATCAGATATTTCCAAAACTTACTGGCACTGTACATTTGACATTGTTTCACAGTCCCTGCTTCTCTTTTTCCCTCTCTCGTCTTTTTTCTCTTGGCGTCTCCCTGAGCTGCAGTTTCAGTGGCTAGGGAAGGCAGTGGGGTAATATGTTGTGTAAATGAATGATGATGATTCTGCGTGTCTGCCTGAGGCAGTCAGACGGCACTGTGGGATATAAAAAAAACCTTTTGCGTTCTCTTCTGGGACGTCTTCCTGTCTGTGAGTTGGCTCCTGCAGCATTTAATGGAACCCCCGTGCCGTTAATACCCAGCTCCAGATCCAGACACATCCACCCAATAGTTTTAGACACATTTGATCACTGCACTCAAATGGGACGGCTGTTTAGAATGGGTAAGAAGACAAGCATTGATCTTCATTAGCGCCTCGTGGACAGCAGAAAGAATAAGAGGGAGCGAAAGAAAGTAGCAAAAAGAAGGAATGGGGAATTATGAGACTAAAAATGCCGTAGGTGCTGTTGACCATTACTACAGATGGACAGTCCTGTATGTCATTAGAGCCAATATGGTGTGCTTAACAGGTGGCAATGCTGTCACTGATAGTTCCCTGCTCTCTGAGCATCCTTCACGGTATCTAACACTGTGGCTGAACCCATTCAGAGCCTGAGCATGTGTTGTGTGTGTACGTACACACCTAATGCTCTTATGTGTCCTAATGCTCTTACGGATGTTTAATCTTGCTGCTTCGGCCCTATGCAGGGCCGCCTGCACTGCTGTCTGTTGAATCAATGGGGACGTGTTTTGCTGTGCCTTATAACTGAGATGATTATGATTTAATAAAGGGCTGAAGTGAACTATGTAGCCCCGCGGCAGACGTGCCAAGTGCCACTGCGCACTCAATCTACAGTGTGATGCTAAGCACAGATTCCGCTTTTGGAGCGAACATTCATATACTCATTATGGCGTCTATAAATACAGCACTGGCCCATTATGCATTTTAACATATTTTATGGAAGGTAACATCAATTATACGCAATTATGGTTGCGTTAAATGATAATCAAATTGGGGGGTTGGCATAACAAGCATCCATATGTTTATGTCAGAGGATTCATTGCCAGTGAGCACATTCAGGGGCTTTATGATAACAATATATGCTCCTCTGTAATGAATGCATTTCCTTCTTGATCTTAATGTATGGACATAAATTAGCACATCTTTTGCATTCAAATGTGGTGGCTGGGTGTGACACGTGGGGAAACAAATTTGCACGGTATCTTATAAAGAACAGTGGTCTCAAGAAGCCGCAGGTTTCCCCAGGCTGTTCCTAACAGGCATAATTTGGATGTACAAAATAGAAGTGGCATCATTGAGATTTGGTACTTGAAGTGCTTGCAAAAACATTCATCTGTGGTTTTGTGTTTATGGAAGTGCTGTTGTGGTGCTTGGGGTTTCTTGATTATGTCTCAGCCCTTTACCCTCCTCTGAGTTTTGTTTGATTGGCTTTGATTTGAAATGTTGTGGTTTACAAATTAGATTTAAAATTCCACAATTGTTTTGTCAGCAACTTGTTTGACATCTGGTTTCTATATGTCTGTCCATCCGTTGTTCCATCTGTCTGTTGTTTTATCTGTTGTTAAATTGGATTTAAAAATGGCATAGATTGATTAGTAGATGTCTGTCCAGCGGGTAGTACCATTTTATTGTAAAGGAAAATTTTTCCCACTTTGAGCAATGATAGAACAGAAAATATTAATTAAGGAGGAACTGGAAACAGTAAGTGTAAGTCAACTTTAACAACACAAGCAGCTGTGATGTTTTTATGTAATATCTCCAGCTGAATGAACTAATGAGACTCTGACAGAGAGCTAAAAATCAGGGGTAGCACAGCCATTAATCCTAAATATTTGTTAAATAATAACAAATTCACTCAGAAATCTCCTCAGACCACTGATAAAGCTCTGTCCAGGAGAATCTCTAAACAGCATTTTGAGCTTTGATCTTTCACTTTCTTCATTTCATATTTCAAAATCCTCTCATGGCAAGTGCATCAAAACACCATAAATGTGTTGCAAATGCTTTATGAAATCAATTTAAAAACACTCACAAACACTTGATTTCTGTAATTTCATGGCAGCTAAGCTATCTCCAGTCAGGTGGCTTTTGAAACCATTTATTCTGATAGTCTTTTGATATTTCAGATCCGGGTCTCAGTGAGTGGGAATCTTAGTTTAGACTGAGGCTATACACTACCATTGTTTCATGCATTCACACAGTTAAGTGCATTTTAAACAGGTTTATAATTTGTTGTGTTTTCGGAATTCCATGGATCCTGTTTAATAATTAACAGTTTGTTTCATTAGAAGTGGTACGGTTTTTGAAAGTGACCTTGTAGCACACTGTGATGTTACCACCAGGCGTCATTCATTGACTTACCGGAGGGTGTTATACTTTCTTTTCTGCCGCTGGGCTGCCCCATTGCTCTTCTGCTGCTATTTGTCTGCCCGTGAGTTTCCTCACCTGCTAGAGGCCAAATGTGGTGGGTGGGGGTATGGTGTTATATTAATAGTACTGTACAGTACAGGTCAGCCGAATAAAGTCAGTCAAAGCACACAATGAAAACAATCAAATGCACCCTTTACTATTTTATTGAAAAATTGTGTTTAAAAACGAGAAGTCTCCTTTCTATCGAAAATCACTCAATAGTGTTAATGAACGTTTTCGGCTGATTTTGGAATGTAAAAGGATGTACGATACATTAAATACACTGACAATCATTGAATAAAGTTTGGTTCATAAGTTCACATTGAATCTTTGGAAAGGTAGTAGTTTGGTAATATCAGATATACATGTGAATCTTGGTTCCAAGATTACTTTATACCAAAAAATGTAATTTTATTTCTCACAACTGTGACTTTATAGTTTGTTTCAAAATGATGCAAATTATGTTTCTTTATATTGCAACTTTATTTTATTTCTCAAAATGGCGATTTTATATCTCACAGTTATATCACAATATGACTTTAAATCGCATAATGTGACTATATCTGAAAATGTGTAAGTGAATTTATATCTCATAATATGATTTATTGCAATGTGGATTTATAGCTCGCAATTTGACTTTATATCTGACAATGTGACATAGTATCTCACAGTTGTTCACATCTCATATTATGGCTTCTCAAAACTACATCTTACAATGTGAGGTTATATCCCACTCAGTTGTGACTTTCTTTCCCAAGATTGTGAATTTATATGTCACAATATTAATTAATATTGAATAATGTGGTTTACTTCTCACAATTGCTACTTTATTTCCCAAGATTGGGAAGTTTTATGTCATAATATTTCTTTATACCACATCATATGACTGTCTGAAAATATGCCATTATAGCTCACAGTTGTAAATGTATAATTTATTATATTATTTATCGCTTTATGTCTCACAATGTGAAAGTGTGCCGTTATATCTCACAGCTGTGAATTTATATCTCATGTTAGACGTTTAATAATGTGACATTATATCGCATAAAGTGAATGAATATCTGAAAAGCTGTTATTTCGTGCAGGTGTGAAATTATATCTCATAGTCTGACTTCTGGTTTTATATCTCTAACTTTTGTTTTTTGCTTTAAAGTAAAAAAAGGGCTTCACTTGTGTAGTGGACAATTACACAAAATGGGTTGTGATGGTCCGGTGTCGGCCTTTTTTAAATCCTAATCCGTCCCTGGACTGAAGGAACCTGTTTGTCATGTAATGGTTAATGTTAAGTAAGTTTGCGTGTGTTACAGAGCGTGTTGATGCCCTTGTGTTCTTACCATATGCTCTGGTGCTGATGGGTACTACAAGGCAACCTGTAATGTAATACGCCCTCCTTTCAAGCTGTTGCTTTGAGGAACAACACACTGCAGCAGCAACCAGCTGCCTGAACCCCTGCACTCTTTCTGCAAGCTCCTGGGCCCCTGACTGTCATGAGGGATCCTCGCCGATTCTTGGCGAATCCACCTGCGCTGCTTTGCACAAAACACCCCAAGATCTGAGGCAATCTGTTGATAAAACCTATAACTGAATTCAACAGGAGCATGGTTGTAGCACAAAGCGTATTTTCAGGATGAAAAAGATGAGGTTAGGATGCCACTGTGGAGCTCCAAGCTGGTGAAATTGAGTAACCTTGGAGCATGTGCAAATTTCGTGCTGTGTACGCGTTTGCAGCTCTGGCACACTGGGTTATTATATTTCTCATTTCTCAAGCACTCGGGAGCATTTTGAATATGTTAGGTGTTGGCAGGGGTAGATGGTGGCTGTCACCGGCATTTTAATGGGGTGTGTCTCTTGGGGGGCCAATATGGCGTAGCGTGCGTGATCTGGCCACACACAGACACACACACA
This sequence comes from Rhodeus uyekii, assembly GCA_037043235.1. Classification (NCBI taxonomy): domain Eukaryota; kingdom Metazoa; phylum Chordata; class Actinopteri; order Cypriniformes; family Acheilognathidae; genus Rhodeus; species Rhodeus uyekii. The sequence continues at coordinate 2,144,721 of JAWRVZ010000035.1, forward strand.
CACACACATATGCAAGCAGCTTGTCTCTACTCATTTCTAAAAGCGTGGCTAGCAAGCTGTTCTAAAATACTGCACATCCAAATAGAATTAAATATCATTTCAAAGCAGGGGAGTAAAAATGAGAATAAAGTGAGAATAAGACTCTGAGGGTGAGCGACAGAAAAGAGAGCATGCAGGGGCAACAGTTACAGCACACACACGCTGCGAGAGAGATCATCAGTAATAATTGCGAAATGTCTCTTTCGGAACGGCTTTGTGTTTTCTTTCACTCTGTCTCTTGCGGTGAAAATCATTTAGCCTCCAGGCTGGAGCTCAGCAGGAGAGAGAGAGCAATTAGAGAGAGAAAAAGGGAGAGAAGAAAAGGAGGGGCACACAGGTAAATGATAAAGGAAGATGCGGGAATGATGCTGAGATGCTGAGGTGAGCAATGGGGTGGGCAGCGGAGATGACGGATGGACAGGGAGATGGACTAGGAATTAGAAAATGTTGGAAGGTTAATGCCGCCGAGCAAATGAGCTGGAAATGCATGCAAGTGGGGAAGAGAGGGTCAACGTGCAAAACACAAACAGTGGGGTCCAAAATTCTGAGATCATTAGTGAGAATTATCAGCATAATAATAGGGAAAAGTTGCATTTTTAGAATGTCTCAGTATTTTGTTTGTCTCTCTTTTGCTTTAATGACAGCAGCATTCAAGCTGCATGAATGGCACAAGTTTGTCAAACCAGGTCATCATGTTCTCCAGTGAGATTTGAAAACAACTCAAAGAACATCTGATTGTGTATACAAAAGAGTTGAACATGGTTAGTATAAAAAATAAATAGTCAGGAATCTTTAATATTTATTTTACATCATACTTTTTCAAATACTAAAATATTTATTTCCAATTTTAATGTGATAATTCATCAAAAATGTTAATTCATGCAGTCTTAAGTTCTTAAGCAGTTCTTAAGCACTGCAGTTGCAGAACGGCATGTCATGTGTGAGACGCTACAAAATATGTGAGACATGAGTGCAACAGTTAAAGCCAACCGAGTGCATGTTTACATATTAAAACAATTTTGAACGACCCTTTGTGTTGTATGACCTTTTTTATTTGGAACTCAGAAGAAGATAATTGGTTTTAGACTCCAGTGACTTAATAATATGGACAAAAACAGTTCAGAATATCTTCATAAAATCTTCAAATTAAAGAAAGTCATTCAGATTTGGAACGACGTGAAGGTGAGACAGGGTGCATAATAGAAAGTTTATTTTTGAGTGAAATGTTCCTTTAAATTATAATTTTGAAAACCTGGATTTTCACTGTGTCTTCAGATTTTTGGAGCCACTGTGTATGCAAGCTCATGACCTTGAAATACCTTGAGAAGGATTCTTGCAAAATAATTTATATATATAAATTCAAATAAAAACACCAAACAAGGAGAGAGTAGGATGCAAGAAAGGAGGGCTAAGAAAGAGCCAATGAGAGAGAGAGAGAGAGAGAGAGAGAGAGAGAGCGTGGTTAAATACCATTTTATTATAAACCCCTGTGGAGAAGAAATTCAAACGTGTTTCTGTTCTGAGAGTGGGAGAAGAGGGGGAAGGGAGAGGATCTGTAGAGTCTATTATAAGTGAAATTCAAAGAGAACATGTCTAAGCCATTCTCTTCTCTCCTCTCTCTTTATTCTATTCCTTGCCTCTCCCTGTGTATCTTTCAAATCATGATAATGCCACACACAAGGGCTTTCGGTGCTTTTTTTCTTCCTTTACCCAAGCTTTCATCACATGCAAACGTGAACTTATTTTCCTTTCTCTAACAAGTGGTGCTATCACATGGCATTCTGATATTTTCTGATTCCTGAATAACTTTGAATGTTATTCTCTCTCTCACAACAGACAAACTCTGCCTGCGTAACATGATGCAATAACGTGACAAGTGATAAAAGCGATCTCTTGCATGTAAATCTTTGTAGAGTTTTTGCTTTACCAGTCTTGACTGCATCATGCGACACTGAAGACTGGAGTAATGGCTGCCAAATAATCCCAAACTTTTGAACGGTAGTTTAACTGTGTATTATCAAATGTTTTCTGACTGACTTATTGGAGCACCAAGTTTAATTAATTTTGTGAACACAAAACACAACATTTCTTAACAAAATATGGTTACGCCTTACTGCTTTTAATGCACAGAAACACAAAAGCCAATTGCTTTTCATCAGATGTAAAATACACTACTCATTTCAGATACAAAATGCTGAACCAGAGAGTCATTTCATGCACGCAATTTACTCAAGTAACAGAAAACACATTTGCAAACTAAATGAGGAGGTTCCACTGACAAAATGCAACTGGCTTTTGCCATTCTGTGTTTGAAACGTCTGCAAATACTGTATTTTGTGTCATGCAATTCATACAGTGCATGAAATTAGTCAGGTTACACTTGGTGCCCCATAGTGATTGTGTCACATCATGCAGCAGTTTCAAATTCAGCTTGGACAGACAAATTACTTGTTGCATTGCAGTATTTTATATTTCATCTACTGTGACAGTCTAGGACAGTGTTTCCCAACCTTTTTTTCTAACAAAAAAGCTTGTATTTATTATTATAATTTCCCCCCCACAAACGATATACTTCACAAGCCCCTATCCTCATGCGTCTGTGAACGGTTGATATAAATGGACCAAATTATACCTGGAATTTCATCTTGCGTCTGCATTTCTATACATACATCAGTGATTTTAGTGACTTTAGGGGCATATGACTATACCTGCACATTTTCAATATGTTGCTTACCTTTCTTTTGATTGCATCTATTTAACTGAATGCTGAGAATTTTCACAAGAAACAAGGGACCCAAACTGTATTTCATCTGATATTTACCCATGGCGTTTAACTGGGAAACCCTGGTAAGGGGAAGCTTCAACAGTGAAGAAATTAAGTAAAGTTCTCACATCCCTGACTTGTTTAAAGGCTTTAGAGGTAGTGCACAGTCAGTAATTTGCAGCTGGAGCACTGTAAGGTTTTGCTCATGCTCAGACAGGGGATGGCCATGGAGAGGGTTAACACATGATTATGCATAGACCCATGTGAATACAGTGCATGACCTTGAGCTAATATTTATTCGTAATGCTCTCAGCTGAGGCTGGGCATCTGCTCTACTTAACCATGACCACTGCCCCAGAATCTGGGCAGTGTCACTGAGCGAGAGAGAGAGATTAAGAGACATTATTGAATAGGATGAATATTTAGGGGAGGGGAATTGACCTGTGTCATATACTGTTAAAACATGAATATAAAAATGTGCAGATTTATGCAAGTATTTTTCAGATGTTCATTCTAACAGCCTGTGAACTACCAAGGCACATCACCAAACATGAAGCTGGAGGCTACAGTCTGAACAGGTCTTTGAACTGCTTGAGTTGCAAAATATTTCTATTAGGGCTGTCAGTCAGTTCAAAATATTAATCAAATTAATGAAATGCTGATGCAATTATATTAAAATCTCCCATATGTGCTTAGAAAATGCAGGTTTATCAAGGTCATTATCATTGCAGGTAGGGTAAACCAGTGGTTTTTTGAGGTCAATATATCATTGAACTGGACAAAAGCCAGCATGAAAACAACAGTTCAATAAATAAAACAAGAAGTTAACATTGAGTAACTTGCATTTTAGACATTCCGCTAAACATTAAACACAAAAGCCACAGCAGAATCAACTGATGCATGTCTCTGATTCAAAATCCCTGTAGTGGCATTCCTGAATGAATCAACTGAGAGAACGATTATGTAACGAGGACTCAGGCTGAATGGAATCCAATGTGAGTTTTATTGAAACAAAGCAGGTTTATAGTACAGACAGGCATGAGCCGAAACACCAGGACAAACAACAATATCATATTGTAAACACGGTCATAACAGGCAGAGGATTGGGGCAGGCAGCAAACCGCAGAAGAAATAGACAAACACGAATGGTAGGCAGGCAGCAAAGATTCATACAAGATAATCCAAGTCAGAGTCAAACACAGGCAGAATAACACAAGGACTAGTAACACTCAGAAATGTGGCCGGGGCACACAAGACTTTGCAATGAGTGATCATACGCATGGGGTTTAAATAGTCTTAAAGACAAGGAACAGGTAGTAATCAGTCCAGGTGTGTGGGATCTAGGGAAATGTAGTCCAATATTAAATGCTAGTACTGTTATGATGACGAGCTCCACGCTTCCCCCCTCTGGCCACCGGAGGGAGCTCTCACATGTATACTGACACACAACTACATTTCCCATGATGCCGTTCAGTGGACTGATTACTGCACCAGCTGGACACTATTACACCAACTATAAAAAACTCTGTCACATACACTGTTAGCGCGAAGTCTTGATTTGCTGTGGTGATCATTCTGAGCGTTTATATTCCTGTCTTGTTTTCCTGTTACCGATTCTGCTGTTACCCGTTACTGATTCTGTCTGTCTGCCGGCCCCAACCTTTGTTTGGATTATCGTTCATGATTGTTATCTGCCTGTATTGAATTTCCCGCCTGTACTACAACTCTGATTCTGTCTGCCTACCTCAACCTTTGCCTGGATTATCTTTTATGTATGTTCTCTGCCTGTCCTGACTATCTGCCTGTATGACCATTCTTATTAAAGACACGCTATTGGATCTCTGGGTACGTTCCGTTACAAGTACCCAGGTGAGTGAGACCTCCGATGGCCGGTTGAGTTCTAATCGTACTATTTCTACAATATAATTATATTGCGAAAATAGTAAGAAATAGTATGCGGTATGAATTCAACCACAATGTTTTTGAAAGAAACTATTAAGTAACAAGTTGAGTGATTCAGTGTCTCATCTCAGTCAGTTATTTAACTTAAGTAATCATTGTTATTGTTAATCACTTGAGTGATTGATTCAATTAATCTATCATAGTTTACGTTCAGACTGAAGGAAAATGTGCTCATATCTTGCTCAGATATGACTCAGATCTGTTTCTCTCATGACAGTGTGAACAGCACAAATCACACTGAATCTGATCTTTTCAATTAAAATGTGGGTAAATCCGATACAGGTCAGATGTTGTGCAATCTGATCACAGTCTGAACACTGAACAGTCATATCGGAATTGATGCGACTTTTACTTTATTCTAGATTTGTCCCAATTCTACGCTCATTCACTTGAAAGTTTTTACATACCCAAAGTTATCAAGACAGATGTGAAAGGTAGTCAGTGGAAGGACAGTGATGTATGAGAACTCATAAGTATTATTGCAACAATTCTATATTTAAGCAAAACACAAGGGCTCGTATCATGATTGTTAAAAGATTCTGTTCTTTTTTTTGCTTCCTCCTCTGTTTATTTTTAGATTCCCTGAGCATAAATTTGCTGGCTTCCTCGGTAGATCACACAATAAATAAACGCATCATCACTTACTTTAATGTTCTCAGGACCATGATCTGTTTACACTGGAATCTGATATTGGCTAAACTTAAAACAACAATGTGAACAGCTATACAAAAAAATTCAAATCTGAGCAATAAATCGAAATTGAGCTCTAAGGCTCACACTGTGAATGTAGCCATAAAGGTTTTGTTCCCAAATGAATCAGTGTTTTTGAGCTAATTGTTTGCATGAATGATTTAATTCATACAGACAATCAAAAATTGACAACTGAAAATTGTCACCACATCTTTACCTATTTAGAGTTAGAATAGGGTAACATTTTAAATAAACAGAAAAACTTTTTTCAATATAAATGTTACAAGTATTATATTACAAATACATACTTAATAATGCTATGTAATCATGGAATTTGCTCATGGCGTGTTGCTCTTTACCAACATAGTGACATATTGCCTCCCTTCTCCCTCAAGAAACATTAAATGTATATTCCAGACCACTGCAAATTGTGATCCCTGTTCCCAGTGAACCCCTTGAAGAGTTACTACTTCAAAGGGGTTTCTTCTTTATAGGGAAAAGGCATAGAGATGTCCACTTTCTAATAAACTGCACTTTAATGGTTAATAAATGCTTTTAACATTTCTCTAGGGAGACTAACGGTTGCTACTCTTGAACTGCATGACACTTTTTATGCAAAGTGTTTTGGAAAAGCACCAAGGTAGTATTGTTTGTACTTTTTCGTACAGCCTACTCAATGTCATGCTCAGGACAATTAAAAAGAAGAAGCTCTGTTTTTTGCTATTTAGTAATGTATAGTTTTTGGCATGGGTTGCTCATCTTGGCACTGTCAGACAGTGGCATAGAAGAGCAAAATGCCCTTTAAATGCGCAGAATAGATTTGCATCAATATTGCTGCCCTTTTCCTGCCTACATGCTCCCCTGTTGAAAATATTAAAGTAAATAAAGCTAAAATATATAGTGTCAGCCTCAAAGCCAACCCATTAAAGTTAAACACTATTCATAAAAACATCCACACTCTCTTTCTTCATATTTCAGCTGATTTTGCTAATATCCATTGGTATTTGCATAAACTTGTGCCAAATAAAGATGGTTTTGATCATAAATGATGCATGAAGGAGGCTGAACAACTGCAGCAAATTGGAGAAAATACTTGCTGATGATGTAAAGCAACTACTTGTGGGCATGTGGGCATTTGAGTGATGGACGTTGTCGGGTGTTTGGCCAAGCTGAGTCAGATGGCATTACATCAGTTTCAAGTCAGCCTGACAAAAACAACACAAACAAAACCAACACCTCAATTCTCAGACTCAGCACCAGCAACAAACCTTGGCACCACTACTAACTTGCTAGGGGCATTAGTGTAAAATTGAGGGTGAAACCAGGCTGTGGTGTGACTCAACTGACCTGTAACCACGGCTCAACTCAACTTGTGAATTCAACTGCAAGGCACCATTCTCACCTAGTTCTCGCAGTGCTTACATAACTGTTTCACATCAGGTTGAGCAGCACTGAAGAATAGAATAACCAAACCTTCTTGTTCTGTAGTTTACAGAGCTGCACTTCAGAGTAGTCTGGCACTTTGGCGTTACGGTGTCAGTCTATGCCAGGGTAAACAGCTTTAATAATGTGGTCAGTGCGTCTGGGCTGGCAGGGCTGATGTTAATTATGTTTCAGTGGATAGATAAGGGCGCCGCTAAGGCTCTGTGTCGCCCTACAGTCGTGGACTCTCAGCCGGGCCCTTGGGCTGCAGGTGCAGATTTGCTTGGTAGAGGAGATCCTATGAGGGATGCGAGGTTGGTTCTAGCTGGGGGCCAGACAGATGGAAGGTCAGTCTGGGTGAGAAGACACAGTCACGCCTGCTCTTAGTCATGCAGTAGGGCCAAGAGTGGAGAGTTAACCAAGCAAGGTCATCCCAATTTGAAATTCTCCCACACTACACTTGCGAGAGAGACCGGTCACTTTGCCAGAACAGAAATAACATAGATGTGTAATAGGTTGTCTGGTTCTGTCATTTGACTTTGTTTGCGAGATATGTCCTGAAGCTGTTTACTTTAGCAGATCTTTCAATATTGACATGATTTCTGGAACTTTTAATGTTGACGTGATTTCAGATTTCACCGTCCTGTACATTCCTCTACTTCTTGTTCTGCAAATTAGCCTGTAAGTAAATCATCAGCTACTTGTAATTGTAGCAATGTTATTCTGCATTGTCCCTGAAATTTTTTTTAATTTAACACATTTTCCCCGCATATAACCCGCAGACGCAGATAATCTGCACCCGGGTTTTGCACGCAGGTTTTGAGGTTTTGTGTAAAAAATTGTTGGTATAACCCACACCCTTATATATCCCACATCCATAGATTGATGAACTTTTTTGTGTAAGTTCACATTTCGAATTTCGAATGTTGCTCGCATGACGTCAATTATCCATAACTGTTCAGGCTCGGTACACAGTGCTTGTGTTTCAAACAATAAGAAAACAAACAAGTAAGAATCAGAATAAAAAGAAAAAGCAGTCTCTCCCGCTGTGCAGCAGCACGTCCCTTAAGAAGCGTATTCTGCAGGTGTTGATCATCGGAGGAGATTAGAAGAGCCCGCTCTCATGGCAGCACAGCCAATCACGTCTTCTTGCATGATTGACAGATCAGACAGCCTAGATCAGACAGCATTGCGAAACATTGGCTTCTTTAGATTATATATTGTATTTATTAAGAAAATAAGTTCTTGTTTATTGATTAATTTAACGAATTATAATACATATCTATGTCTCGGGTTGGCTGTATCAAAGTAGTGCACAATGAAGCAGAAATCAAGAAAATAGTCTTTTTAATCCAAAACGCTTCTGTACAAAACAATACTTTGACCATAATGGTCAGATGCTGGAACAGGCTTGGGAATTTCTCTCGCCTGAGTGGATTCAGGACACAGTGATTTATAGGTGGTCAGCACCCACCTTGTAAAGTCCGAAAAGGTCCCATGAGGACCATTTACGGGCAGAAATGTCCTCATCTGCTCATTAAAGCTGGAACAATATCTTTAATGAGTGATCATGAAATTACGTCAGTCACCCCAGTTGTAGAAAGCCCCATGTGTGGTCCTCGAGGGTTCTGCCTTGTTCATCTAAGCAGAGGAACTCTACAACTGGCAACTCCAGCTCCATTTTCAAAGGTCCAGTATTCTGTTAAGGGTTTGATGTATAAAAAAAATTCATGATGAAGGGGGAAAAAGTCTTTTAATCCAAAAGACAGAAAGCAACCACTATACATGAACACGAGTCAATACCAACCATGGACTAAACTGAAACAGAGAGCTTATATACAAGGCCAAACAAGGAGCTAACAAGTTAATTAATGAGGTGATTAACAAGACACAGGTGAATCAGATGAAAGAATGAGACACATCTGAAACTAGATCCAACAGAAATGCAAGCAATAAAATATGAACAACAAATTCAAACTATTACTATATATAAGCAACGGTTAATTTGTATTTAAAATGTATCAACGTGGCTATTGAGGCTGGGCTACTCTGAGGAGAAGCGTATGAGCTTCATCTTCCTCACTCAGACGTGAAGGAGCCGAGGATTCTCTCCCATCAGCCTTAAAGCCTTTGATAAGATTCCCTGGTCGCAAAGGGGGATTGAAACTCATAACACGCTGAGATCTGTGTGTATCGGAGTGTGTGTTTCTGTAATGGTTATGTGTGTAGATGGCCTCTCAGTATCCAGGCCACCGCATTGCTGTTTAGAGCAGTCAAAACCCATTTCACATGATGGCTGAAGTGCCATTTTCTCAAACACTGTTTCTCCCAACTCACAGGGCGCTAAATAAATCTGCCCAGGAAAACACATTCATTAGGTTAATGCACAGATGCGAAATGCATTTTTTCCCCCACTCTCAATGTTTTATGATTTATTGTTCTGCAGGAATGTGAAATTGAGTATACCCGAATAAGTTATTTAAGTGATTTAGAGGTTGACACTGAATATTTTTTTCCCCACAGTTCATGATTTATGGTTATTGCAAAAATATGAAATTGACTATATGAGTATAAGAACATTACTTTATAATATAAGTAATTTAGTTGATTTAGAGGCCTAATGATAATGCCCATGTATACAAAGGAAGCCGAGAATCTGTCCTTGAAACAGGATGTCTGGCAGGAATTTACATGGCTAATTTGAACGCATATTATGGTCAGCTGGGTGTCAATGCATAAATTAGACCTTCCTGATGCCGTTTCATGTATAATTCAGTTGCTTTTAAAAATGTCTTGTTTTTGAATCAACAGCCTCTCTGATAAATCCTTTATTAACGTCTCAAACCTGCTTCAGCTGTGTAGATATTATACCTCATTTAGTACCGATATTTAAATCTCAGTAGGGCCAATAATGGTGTGACTGTTTAAATTGATGCCTGTTTTTTTCACTAATGTGGTCAGACATCTGCTTAGAAGTGTGTGTATGTGTGTGGTTGTTCATCACGCTGTGTGTCTGTCCTTGAGTCTGTGTGCGTTTGAGTGTTTGTTTTGAACCGTGTCACTACGTCTGTGTTATTGGATGTGTAAATCACAAGGAGTGTTGGCGGAGGTCACGTCGATCAGGTCAATGCCAGGGAAAAGGGACACGCTCCTCTCATTCTCTGACTACACAGAGGGGTTTCTCCATGTCTTTCATCATCCCGCCATCTCCAGCATTAACGATAGCGGCAGCTTCATTAAGGGCCTCGTTAAGTCTTGTCGTTAAGGCCTGTCGTTAAGGCGGGTCATTAATGCCCTTCGTTAAGAACCCTGGGCTTGGAACGGCAAACTGCTGGCAGGCTTGACTGACCGAGAGCTCAAGGCGGAATTAATGGATAGAATCAGAAATTCCAAAGTCATAACACAGCAACAGCTCTGTAGCTGCCCTCTCTCCCTAGCAACGACTCTCGACACCTGGACTGGCAGCCACGTATATCCCTCGACTGCTTACCAACTCAAGCTGAGGTGCTAACACCTGGTATTAACACCTGTTTTGATTTTACTGTATTTTTTTAATCAAATAAGTCTTGTCAAAAACACTTAACTAATTTTAATCAATTTTTTTGAACTGTACTGTATATGTAATATATAGATTTTTGTTTCAGATTCCAACTCCAACTGATTTGTAAACATTTTTACTTCTCTAAAGTTGTCCACATACATTCATAATTTATGCTTCGGTGACAAAAATGTCTGTGTGCCAGAAACACATTTTATCTATAAATATGTATGATTACTAATAGGATAATGTTGCATATACATGCACATGTGTGGAATGTCTTCGATTTCCATGGTATCAGCATTAAGGGGCGCAGATTAGTTGGAAACACTTAATATTCAACAATAACAACTGAACTGGACGATGACATCATTTTTTGCAGAACTGCTTTTTAGATTAAATTAACTATTTTAATAATTGATGACAGAACAGAACTGAATCAACACTGACCTCACCACCAAAATGCATAATTTTCCTGTTCTTATTGTAAAGCTGCTTGGAAACAATCTCTGTTGTATATAAAGTCATGGATAAATTAAGGTGACGACAAATCCTGTCAAAAAATTACTTTAAATAGGATCTAAAATAAATGAGGATTCGATTCAAACCATGTTTTCACTAGCAACTAGCAGGTCTTGTTTTGGTTGACCACTTTGGGTGGTCACTGAAAACGGATTTAATAGCAGATGTAAACAGACTAAAAAAAAATCTTCACTGTTGGTGGTAATAAAAAATTCCAGGGTTGCTTTTTGAAAAGAGTAGGCTACATGTTTCCATCACAACCTCCTAATCACATATAACCACATATAATTGGCCTTTTCCCTTTTCTCCCCCCAACCACATGCTATAAAATGTAGTATTGGAAAATACATAGAAAAGGGTCATACATGCCTTTGGAAAATATATCTAATGTTTACTAATAATAATTTAATAATTAATAATAATAATTTACTGTAATAAATATAAAAATGTATTAATAAAATAATGTTTTATTGGTATTATACATTCTGTGGTTTACATTGTAAGCTATAATGACAAAATTCGACAATTTAATTCTGTCTAAAGGTTTTACTGGACATTTTAAAAAGACAAATTATTGCTTTAGTCTGATTGAAGTTGAACTTTTAAACTACTTATGAACATACTGAGAAATGCTGCCCGATACTGCTCGTAGGAACGCCTACGAGCAGCCAACAGTACACAGACCTGAAGACCTCAATGTGAACACCCCTTGACATGGAAAAAACTGTTTCATCACTTGCCCACTTGTTACATTATGTGCCTGGATATTGCACACAAAAATGTGTGTATCGCTTAGCACGATGTTCTTTCTTTTCCTCATCACTGCCCCCAGAGTTTCAGGGCTTCTATGGGGATTTAACATCTCCGCAACCACAAGTTTTGTTTCAAAATTCAATCTGGAAAAGCCAATGAATATTCTTATTCCAAAAAAATCTCCATTTTGATTCCATTGAGGGAACATACTCAGCTCTTTCCACACTCGAATGCCTGCAAACATAGGACACGCTCCCATTTGTCTTCCAAACTTGCTGTGTGGCACTTTTTGTTGAAGTTGTGCTGTTATGGGGTCTTTTTAAGTAGCCGTATTCTGGCCACGTAGAAGCGGTAATGAGGATGAATGCTGATGCGTTCTCCACACTCTTCTTCCTGAGCGTCACGCGCTCCCTTTGCAGCCCATGCTTTGCACACTGCATGAAGGCTCCTTAGCCGTAGACTACTGCTGATCCGGTAACCAGACTCCGCCCGCAATCAATGCCTCGAGTATGAGCGCTTCACGCAAGGCTGTGTGATCATTACCGCCCATCTGTACTGTCTGCGAATGAGCCCCCGGAGTCTTCACCCATCACAGTGCTGTCTATTTTTCCAAGATTAATCATCTATTTGACTGTTTTTACTTGATTTAAATGTCTGTTTTTATAAAATCGGTTGTATTTTGACCTCAGTATATTATATATTTGTCCTTCTGAACATTTATAATCTTTGTCTCATCCTTTCCCTCTCTCCTTTTCTCCTCATCAGCTTCACACTGACATGGACAGAGGTGATGGACGCACTAAGTACGTGCTGCGGGGTGATGGGGCGGGGTCAGTGTTCGTGATTGACGAGAAGACAGGCAACATCCACGTAACCAAGCCCTTGGACCGGGAGGAGAAGGACGAATACCGGCTGATTGCCACGGCAACAGACAGTCAGACAGAGCGTGCCCTGGAGCCCTCCTCTCAGTTCATCATTAGAGTGCAAGATATCAACGACAACCCACCTGTCTTCGAGGACGGACCCTACAGTGCCACAGTACCCGAGATGGCGAACATAGGTAGCGGAAGACAACATATGCTCATCCCCACTAGCATGTTTTTTTTTCTCAGTGAATGTCAGTGATTTTTGAATAATGCAGGATTCCCGCTGGTCCAAAAATCATCCTCAGCAAAGCTGGGGAAACGCTCTCTACAATTTCCGGCATTTGAATGTTAATGGCGCTCATTCGTGAAAATAACCCCTCTCGTTTATCGATTTTACATCCGTTTGAAGCAGACTCAAAATATTACCCCTCAACAGTCATGGTGGTTTTGTTTTGCCTGAAATAGGTTTAATTAGTTTCAAAAGATCCCATCCGCAACCCTTGCTGGGGTAAACGAAACCCAAGCGCCATTCAAATATTCCAGCAGTCTGAATGCGTTATCAGCCTAAATTGTGGCGTGTTTCTTCAGTTCCACTCATATTGAATATGAATAGATTTCTCCGTGCCGGTGCATGTTGCGTCAACCTGGCAGTCACGTCTGTTTTTTGATCTGCCTATCTGATTGTTCGTTTACAGTGACAATCTCTCTTGCTCTCTTTCTCCAACCGTCTTCCATTTTTACCGTCTTCCGCTTCTTAACTACCTGCGAAAGATCTGTAATCAGACGGCACCCTCCCCTCAACCCACAAGCTCTCTTGGTGACACTGTCAGGCCTTTGATGTCTGAAAACAGCAACAGCTGCTCCCACAAATCCCTTCGTCCCTCTGAGCTTGTCAGCCGTTGCCCCATGGGAAATGTAGTTCTCTTTCCATTGTACATATATATGTTCTTTTCAAACCGCTTCGGTCCTTCGCATGAAGCTCTTTGATTTATTTGGTTGGAAAAAAGTCCATATCTGTCAGGTACGCTGGAGAGATTCGAGACATGAGGGAGTTATGGGAACAGAGGAGGGTGGCCGCAGAAACAGGCATAGAGATTGAGAGAGGGTGCAAATGGGGAATTGAAGAAGGAGATGAAGAGAAATGAAGTGAGACAGTCAGAGGCGCGAATGAAAGAAGGTGTGGGGAGAAGAGAAAGTGAATACTGTATTTGCCACACTGCAGGGGGGAGAGAGAGAGAGAGAGAGAGAGAATATGTCAGTCTTAATATGGCTCTCTCTGCTTGTCCTGTGATGACCTGTGTTCATATGTGCTGTATTGATTATATCTTATTGTCTTTCTCTGTGAAACTCTTCCTCAGGGACCTCCATCATCCAAGTGACAGCTTCAGATGCAGATGATCCGACGTATGGGAATAGTGCGCGGCTGGTGTACACACTAGTTCAGGGCACACCGCACTTCTCAGTGGATCCTCAAACAGGTGGGTTTATTCCCCCCAGGAACTGATTTTTCTTAAAAGTTAAAAATTATTTTTATTCTAAGATTGTCATATTGGAAACTTCTCAGCATGACTTCTCAGCATTTTTTTTACTTGTCCCAGACGCAGACTTACAATCTTAAGAGAATAATTCTCTCAAAATGAAAAGCAATCATCAATTACTCATCCACAGTTCACAAAAACATAATCTTCTGAAGAGACACAATTGCTTTATATGATGTATAGTTTTCATTTAGGCATTTATTCGCCTATAAACATTGATCAACGAACATGGAGCACATCAAATGAGTAATTGATGACACATTTTTCATTTTTGGGTGAGCATTCCCATTAAACTTTGAAAATCTATAAAACAGACCAAAGTCTCAGTGAAAAACATGACATTTGTGAACATCAATTATCATTTGTAAACATCAATTTTTATTGTGCATCATTTCGATTACAAGCAGTAAATTATGCATAAAAGGGTGATATTTTACACTATATTTAGCAAAGCATAAAATGGAGCTCTGGAGTCCAAAAATGTTTAAAATGTATTTGCCTGCCGAAAGGGTCATTACTCATCAAGTTTCCCTATCATAGGCCAGAAAGGCTATACTGGTCCACCAGTTATGCCAACAACAAACAGCACTAAAATTCGTAAACCAGTTAAATGGTCAGAAGGTTAGTCAAGTTTATATTAAGGCTATATACAAGATTGTTTGAAAGCAGCTTTCAGTGATAACTAGAAGATTATGCATTTTGGCTGTTGTTCAGCTGATGTCAGTTCAGTTTTGATTCAGTTCTACTGCAAAGATCATCAATTATTAAATTAGCTAATTGTATCTGTAAAGCAGTTCTGCGAAAAGCTCAGTTCAGTTCTTATACAACAGTCAGTACAGTCTAATGAATAATATTGTTGACTATTAAATGTCCATAACTAAGCAACCCAGAGGTGACAGTGGTAAGGAACCCAAACTACATCCGGTTACAGAATGGAGAATAAAACCTTGGGAGAAACCAGGTGGTCGAACGAATGAACAGGGTGTCATTATGATTCAGGATACATCACAAGTCAGAATTCAAAGGATATAGTACAGGTTTTTGAAAT
Organism: Rhodeus uyekii; assembly: GCA_037043235.1. Taxonomy (NCBI): domain Eukaryota; kingdom Metazoa; phylum Chordata; class Actinopteri; order Cypriniformes; family Acheilognathidae; genus Rhodeus; species Rhodeus uyekii. The sequence continues at coordinate 2,159,863 of JAWRVZ010000035.1, forward strand.
GGTGTTCTTGCATCTTGCATCTTTTTCTGATCTCATTCTCACTCCTTTTTCCAATAATTTTCTATCTTCTCTATACTGTACTGTCAATAAAACTGAGAAAAAAAATAAAGGTCTCTGACTGCAGAGTATTCAATAACAGAAACACAATAACAGGAGATGCCATTAACATGAGGAGAGAAACATTCACGAGAAACTGTTTGAAGAACCGCTTCAAGTGTTTGGCTAACATTTTAATCCCAGTTGTCCATAGAGAACAAGTTCCTAATCAGACTCACCTAGAGGCACCTAGAGGCACAAGTGAAGTCACAAAAAAATCTGTGAACACTATAATAAAATGCTTTTTGTGGAATAGAGAGGCTTCATGTTATTCTATCTTTAGGCTGTAGTCCCTGATCAGACATTAGCGCCACACTTTCTACCTTCAAAGCCCTGATCAGTTCCCCATCTCTCTGTCATTCCTTCATCTCTCTGGTTCTTTCCTCTTTCCTCTTTTCCTGGTTTTTCTCTCTATCTCTTCAATGCTCGTTAATCCAAACTGACTTGGCAGAAATGTATTCATACCAGCTGAGCTGCTGCACTTCTAACAAATGCTGCAAACACTAACTCAAATCACACTTTTGAGAGCTGTGAAAAAAAAAGAAATGCTTCAAAGTGGAATGCAACCACAGGTCTGTGTAAAGTTACATTCCATCATCATTTACTCTCCTTCATGGTATTCCAAACCTGTATGCTGTTATATTTTCAGTGGAATATAAAGTAAAATCTTTTTAACCATCTTTGCTTGTCATAAAAAATGATCATACAGTGATAATTCAGTTACCAAGCTCCAAAAAGAATATAAATCACCATAAAAGCATCATAAGAAGTAGTCCATATGACTTGTGCATCATATATCAAATCTTCTGAAGTCAATGATATCAATGGTTTGCATGAGATTTGCAAGTCGTTATTCACGGATGCCTCCAAAGCTCACATCTAACCTGCAATTGATGGAAATTGTCCCTAAGGCTTGGTGAGTAATAATAGAATTGGGTTTCTTCTTTGGGAACAATTGATTGGTTGAGGAAGCATTCTTTCAATCTGTTGACTTAAATGTCAATTTGTTTCTCACAAAAAGATATCGTACTTTGAGACTTCATAGCAAATTAGATACTTTTATGGCTCTATTTGTTTTGTTTTTTCTATTTTCTTATTGCGTACTGCCATTATATACACAACCGTTCCTATGAGGAATAAATTACATTTTAAAAGATATTAAAATAGAAAACAGTTTAAGTTGCAGTAAAATTTGACAACATTGCTTTTTATTGTATTTTCTGTGGTGAGCATAAGAGACATATATATATATATATATAGAGATAAAAAAAATGTTCATACCAAATCTCTCTTAACTGGTAGTCTAGATGTATAAAGATTGTTAAAAATATCTCCTTCGGTGTTCCACAGATTAAAAACATAAAAACGGGTTTGCAATAACATGAGGGTGAGTAAATGATGACAGAATTTATGAGGGAACTTTTCTTTTAAATGGCACGCTTAAATGACACAAGGGACTGGCCTCTGTGCTCTGACTCTGTGCTTGTCGGAGGGTCTGGTTTGTGACCCAGAGGCTTGTGAAAGGCTTTCATTCAGGGTTACAGGGGGACTGTAGTCATTTGAAAAATCACTCCTGCTTCTTTGTGCTGTAGAGTGGAATTGGCAGAAGTGAAGTGAGCACAGGGCGATTTCTACACACAGTGGGGACTGTGTGGCCAATCTCTATGTGTGAGCGTAAGGCATGAGAATAGAATGATGGGTATTTGTGTGTATGACAGGGTAGAAAGAATGAGGCAGAGAGAAGGAGCGAGAGAGTGAAAGATGAATTTTAGTGCACACACGGATCCATTGTGAGAATGTTTGTGTAGCAGTCGGTGTATTGTGTTTCTGTCTATGTGGATAATGGACTTCCTTCGTGTTTTGATTCCATTTGGCCGTCTAATGAAACCTAATTAATTTTGTTGACATTTGTGGACCCCACACTGATATGAATGAGAGGGCTTTTTCTCCTGGAGTTTTGTGAATGCTAATCAAGGATATTAACCTAATTCTGTCGTGTATGCATTGCATGGCATTCTTTTTTACTCATTAGCAAGAATTAGTATTCTGAGCCGTAGCGCTCTGAAAGGTCTCCGCCTATATGCGGTGTAGTGTGTGTCAATAGTTAAACTTCCTTGTGATATTTTAATAAACCTCCATTGTAGGCTGTTTTCCGATGGTCGGAGTCTCGCGCAGGTGACCTTGTCCGCCGGGATGCGTTTCTACAAGTTTACAGTCAGAGAACACATGGAGGTTATTTGATTCAAGGAGATGATTGAATTTGTGACGTGCTTCTCTCTTTGTCTCACATTCTCCCTCAGGCATCCTGCGTACTGCAGTTCCTGATCTGGATAGAGAAGCGCAGGATCAGTATCTGGTGGTCTTGCAAGCTAAAGACATGGGTGGACATCTTGGTGGCCTGTCAGGAACGACTACAGTTACTGTACGGTTGACGGATGTCAACGACAACCCTCCACGCTTCGTACAAAGTGAGTAAGGTTCCATATCTCACATAAAATCTAAATGTTTTTCATGGTACAAATAGTGTCTGTCAAATTACCATAGTTGCTATAATAAAAAGCTATTTTTGAAAAAAAGATACTCTTTGAAGTATATCTCATTTAGACCCACATGAGAATTATCACTGGGGTTTTTTTTATCCATAAGTTCCCACAGGAATTTTCATGGAGTTTTGAAAATGGTAGTTTTAAAAATACATTTATTTTCTTTACTTCTAAATTAACTTAAAATAAGCCTAGAATTTGAGGCTTTAACAGCATGAATTAGTAACATGTTGCTTTAGTAGGACTAAAATGGTCTGATTCATCGAGCATGTGAACTTATTCTTAACGTTCAAAAGTTTGGGGTCAGTAAATTTTTTTCTTTTATATTTGTTAAAATGAATTATTTATTTGATCATGCAAGGATGCATTAAATTGAACAAATGTGACAGTAAAGGCATTTACTTTACTACAAAATAAAAAGAATCCTGAAAATAAAGTCTGTTTCCACCAAAAAAAGCATTAAGCAGCACAACGGTTTTCAACACTGATAATCACATTATACATGTTTTGTGAGGCTCTTTCAGTAATATACCCCTTTGTAATAATATTTCACAATGTTACTGTTTTTACTGTTTTATAATGAAAGACTCTTCAAGTGATGTTCGCCACAGATATAGTTTTATTCATGAATCAAAAACTCTAAAAAAAGAACTAAAAAGATTGGCATTAGCTACCATTGTCATAAAAAACTGAAGTTAAACACAATGACATACACTTTAATATTTTAAAGTACTTTGGGATTTTTGTGGATAGTGTTGTTAAAATAGAAAACTTTAATACTTTAGATGTCAAACATGTTGTGTTGTGATGTTTATGTAGGTTTATGTACTGTCCCATTTTCCAATCCTCTCCTGGTTGTTTCCGTCAACAAGAGTGATTTGTGTAAAAATTTGATTTGTGTTATTTAGTTTTCCTATTTCTAAGAATGGGAGACAGGAGACCTAGAGCTAGAGGTTGATTTTAAGAAAGAGCCTTATCGAGTGCTCACCGTCAGCTGTTTAACTGTGCCCGTATAAGGGCCTTAACGCCATCAAACGCAGCCACCCTCCAGTTCTGCTCAATTGCATATCAGCCCTTTATTAGTATGGTTAAAGCAGGGCCCTTTCTCTCCTGACATCAGCTCTGCCTTTCTCTTTCTCGTGTCTTTTTACGGGGGTTAGCCAGGGTGAGATTATCTGAAGACTGAAGAGAGAGCGTGTGGGGAAAATGTATCAAAGTTTCACCCAGGTAGACGTTCAGGTTCATTGGGTAAAGTTGAGTAAATCTTCTAGTATTTGGAAGCTGATTTCGAAATCTCTCCGGGAATTCACTTCAGGTAAAGGCAAACAAATTACAGGTGTTTTGGGAGCTGTTTTGACCATTGCAATTATGTTTGAAGAATGTTGTGGAGAGGTTGATGCATCCCTCGGTATAATGGATGCAGACTCAGGTGCAGAGGGAGTTGAGCTGCTTTCTGTAGTTTTAACAGCTTTGGCTGCCGTTTGGGGCAGGCGAGAGGAGCCGAGCAGTTCACTGTGCCCGTGATGGATGGCTGGGTAGATTGTTTGATGGATGACTACATAGGTATGCCTGTTAAGATCAGTGTCTTTTTTATGAGGCGACGAGATAAGAGGCAACGATACAGAGAAGGTTTCATCATAAATATTACTAATTTATTTCCCCTGAGTCTTCGCTGGATATAGATGAAGAGAACGAGAGAACAAAAGAGAAGGAAAGGGAAACAAGCAGATTGAGGGAAGACGAAAAAGATAGAAGTTTAAGAATAGAGAAACTAAATGATAATCACTGTAATTTGTCCAGAGTGAGAAAGCAAAAACAACAAAAAAGAGCTGACAGGGAGATGGTGATGGGAAGGAGAGGAGAGGTGATGGTGACTCAGAAAAAGGACAGCTTAACGCCGTTCTGAAAAAGGAATCAATTTTATTTATGGGAGTGTGTGTCTGTGGTCCCACTCATAGCTTTAAATCCTCTGTTACATCCTGTCTACACTGAAGCAAACGTGCAAAAATGTTTCATAAATCAATCAGCCATCAGCTAAACCTAAGCAAAATGGAATTATTAAAAAGTTACATTTTTAGTGTATTCATTTGGGTCCACACAACAATGGTGTGAGAACCCTATTGGAATTGCTTTGGTTAAAGGAAGTATAATATTTTAATTCATATTATTTAAACATGATTACATTTATTGATGCATTAATATCATTTTTTATTGTTAATTCAATTATTTCTATTTAATTTAATTTATTATTTTATTATTATTTTATTTATTTATTTGTTATTTTTTAATAATTCAATTATTTGAACAGTTTATTTATTGTGTCATATGTAATTAATATCATCTTTTTAACATAAACTTAAGACATATTGTTGATTCTGATTCATCTTTTGCATGCTCTGGCTCTAGAAATGGCAAAATTATCCAAATATAGGGTGAAGAGATCAAAGAAACCATGCCTGTTGTAAATGTAGTAATTTGTAGTCTGTTTACATACATACATTTTTATAATATATATATTTTTTCAGTTGAACATGAAAAACAGGACTGGAGTAGCTCTGCATTGTATCAAAAATAGAAAAGGTCGTTCTTCAACTCTGTCATTGATTATAATGGGAGCGATTATGTTTTGCTCCTCGTGTCCAGTGTAGACAATGTTTTTCTATCTGTCTGTTTTCATGTCTTCCCTCTCTCCCTCCCTCTCTCTCTCCATTTCACACATGCCATTTATATACCCACCGACTGGCTCATGAGAGGAGATTCACGTGTGTGCTCACAGGAATACACATCAGCTTCTGCGTTGCACGCACATACACATTCATGTCACATACACCCGTTCAACAGTTCATCAGGCTGAGGGAGGAGAGCTGGAGATGGAGAAACTTATAGGTGACAGGTTTTGTCATCAACACTTAAGAGCTAATTTTCATCCTTTGGTCTTGCGCTTTGTCTCCTTGATATGTGAAATTTCCTTTCTTGACCCTCTTCAACCCTTCTCACTCCTCTGCCCTCAGCTGGCATTGCATTTAAAGACTCTTCAGTGGTCAGTGGTGCACACAAACGAATAAAATACTGTTCATCAAAGCACTTACTGTGTGAAAACTCATTTAGGCTTCTAGCATTGCATTATGGAATCATACAGTGTCAAATTCAACAGGCGATTAGGACGGATGCATATGGTTTAATGCCAAAGAAACACCACCGTTTGGATGTAACTAAGACGCACCCTGTAAACTCATCTCAGCCTCTGCTGGAATCCATTTTAAAAGTAAAGGAAGCGGAAAATGTAAAGAATTAGTTTCTTGGCATCTCACCAATGTTGTCTGATGTTGTTTGTGGTGAGAGCAAAGAGGTTTTATGCACGACCAAAAGCTCCAAAAGCACATCCCTTGTGACTTTTCCCAATAATTCACATGTGTGGGAGTGCTTTAAGCTGTCTCTATCCTGGTTGTCAGATATGGGCTTTCAGGGTCCTGAACACACAATTTAAATGAAAGTACCTTCACAATTAATTCTGTTCAATGTGGCCTCCCACTGTCAGCAAGCCACGGCCAGCTATTTGTATTTGCAAGTCTCGTCCAATCCCATAAGGTTATATATCTGTGTTTTCGCCATGCATGACGCGATAAAGATGCGAAATGCGTGTCTGAATCCGTAAAGATGCATCCCTAGGGCGACTTTTCGGAGCGTGAAGGAGGGATGAAGGAAGGAAGGGATGAGAGGAACCCTAATAGCCTCATCTTGGCCATAGCAGGCCGCTATAATCACAGAAGTCTGGGTCGTTTTCATCTCACGCTGTGCTCAAAAACACTGCAGAAGATGTGCCTTTTTCTGGTGTGCCGGCGAGCTTGCAGCTCCTTATCTGTGACGCGTGGCCTGGTCTTTGTCCATTTCCTCGAGTCAGTTTGCTGGAGAGGTGCTCAGCCATGTGTTCTGATCGGATAATTTGTTGACTGATTCGGCTGATTGGGTTTGGTATGAATAAGGCAAGCAGGCAAAGCGCTTCTGACTTGGTGGCTGCCTGTGGGGTCTCCTCGGGGTGCTATAGACGGAAGTGGGGCATGAAAACGTCCCTGAAATCGCTCCATCGTATCACAACACCCAATTAGAGCTGGGATTGGATGGTCTACGGTTACACATGAGGCACTGGTAACACTGCGGCCATTTGTGGTGATGACTGCATCTTTGCGGCTGCTCGCTTACACTTTATGTGCAGGTCTGAGTAGAGTGAATTTGAGGTGAAACGTCAAAGGCATCCAAGAGTGACTATACACTGTTTTAATGTCCTTAATGAGAGAAAACTATAGTAGAGTAGCACTGCAAAGCCTTTTTGAGGTTTCAATCACTAGCAATACGACAGATCAAAAAGACCTATCCAGTCTTTTCTCAAGAGGGCAAATTATCTGCGAAAGAACCTTTACTTTTTTCTTGTGCAATACTAAGCTTTCTACATCAGTAGTTCTCAGCTATGGGAGTTTTAGTCTGTTTTCTATAAACTAATCGGAAATAACAATTATTTTATCAGGCATAGTTTTATCTCGTCAGGTATTCTATATACTGTACATTTGACAGTACTTTAATGATATGGGTAGAAGGTATAGGGTATATATGTCTGGATAACGGAAAATGGCAGTAATTTTTATACAGTAATACCTTGAGATACGAGCATAATCCATTCCTAGGCGGAGCTCGTAACTCGATTTGCTTGTATCTAGAATCATGTTTTCCCATAAGAAATAATAGAAAACAAATTAATCCGTTCCAGAGCCGTAACAATGGATAAAACATGTTTTTTATTGTTATAGACACACACACAATTATAGTACATGTATACAGTATAAGGATTCGTGTGGTATGAAATATGGTTTTAATTATACATTTTTACAGACAGTAGCGGCAGGTGCGAAAGAGGGAGGGGGAAAGGGGTTGTTACGCAGACACTTGATTCCGTATCGTACCTTACACCTTACAATACGTAAACTTAAATGAACATAACTGAACTTAACTTATGTATTTTTTTACTTTTCTGTTTTCTATTTCTATTTTGTTTTGCTTTTTTCAATTTGCTTTCTTCCCTTTTCTTCGCCTGACTACCCTCACTTGACGCAGACCTTAACGAAATACCAATCGAGGGAGATTTGTTCTGTCTTTGTTCCACCTTCCTCCTCGCTACTGCTGAGCTCTTGCAACACCTGCGTATGTTCCATCATCTGCAGCTCGATCAACTCCTCAGTCCACAGTTCTTCCTGAGGCGCCTGCGTGCTAGATCACTCCCGCGGGCACCGCGCTCATATTTATCCACAATTTCATGCTTTATATTCCATCTTTACCACTCACTTTCTTAGAACTCATCGCTATTATGAAGAATCAGCTACTCGCGAGCGTATGGGCGCGAGCGTTCTGTATGACTTCCATACAGAAGTCAGCGAACATGAACGTGAAGTGAACGTGCATTTGCGTCAGTACGCATGCTCGTATCTCGAATATTTACTCGTATCTAGAAGCAAAAATCTGCCCGAAGGCTTGCTCGTATCTTGGAATACTCGTATGTAGAGACGCTCTTATCTCGAGGCATTACTGTATATTGTTATTTATTATTTTTTATTCAATATTTATTTCTAATCATTTTATATGTATTGTTCATTATTGATATTAATATATTTTTATATTTATTATTATTAATTATTATATATGAATCATTCTTCTACAGTATGACAGGTCTTTATAAATGAAAATATAAACAGTAGCTGCCTGGGCATCGAGGATGAATGTAAAACTTTAAGAAAGTTATTTTCATGTCTTATAACATTAACAAAAGGATATGAGAACCATTTATAAAAAGTTGATAAGCCTATTTATTTTGCTGTCCTAATTATGCATATTTATGCACTGATTTGCATTTTATTATTTACATTTAGCACTACTCTTTTGCTATGAAAATCCACCACTGGATGCATTCCCGCTACAGAAGTAGCTCTCGAACCTGACACGAGGGTGACAAAATTCTGTTATTTTCTAACTTTCAAGCAGGTGGACAGCGACATAAGCTGTAGGGGAATTTTTTTAGGTGAGTGGTCCATTGTGTGAGTTTTTGAGGAGTAACCCAGAGCCAAACTTCAGCGATGGAATCAATCAGGAGGTTGGCCGTTGTTCTATCGGCGACAGTGAGAGTGGAGTGTGAGAAAATGGTCAACGATTTTGCTTTTCTTGTCATCTACTCTGGCAGTGTGCCTTCACGCAGAATAATAGGAGTTAGAGCCATTCTTCTTGTATGGAGGCAGAGAACGAGTGATGTGGAGGGGGTGGTGGGGGTAGGTAAGAGGGAAGTGATTTCCATGCTAATGGGAATGTTCCCGGCAGGCCTTTCTGTCTGTGCCTATGTCTCTATGATGAATGCAGCCGTCGGACTGCCAGCACAACGGGGGTCTCGCACCAAACCGCGAACTCGCAACTTCCTCTCACGCGCTCGATTCTAAAAAGAAAGTGAAGTGGGCGCTCACATAGAACTGAAAGAGAATGTGGACTCCAAGCTCTGGCTGCATACGCTAGACAGTTCCTAGCTTATATCGTTGAAGTTTCACTTCTTCCGGACACTGACTTGTGCATTCTTGTCTTTTATTATTTAACATGCCACATACACAGATGGTGAGTAATTGGAGAGTGTATGAAAAGTATTTGAAGAAACAGTGCTCTGGGCAAGGTCTCTTAAATTACAGGCACGTTGAATCACAGGACCAATTTAGTTTTACAGCGTAGTGCGCCAGGACTCTTTGAGGGCATTGTTGATAGAGGTCAGCAGACGATGATCTAATTCTAGTGGTTAGAACGGAGTGAGAGTTATTCTAACCTGGGTATTTTAAATGGTGCCTTGACCTGAGCTGTCCTGGGAGAGTCAGACTCAGCCTGACAATATACACCAGGAGGCCTGGACACAATTGTCGCGGTTATTAAAGTGGAATTATAGAGGGAGAGATTTGATATTAAAGTCATTTTGAGCTGAGGGTGTGGATGTGTTTTGATTACCCCACAGCCCCAGTGGTCTTTGTGAGAGAAATAGAGTGAGAGTCCTCTGGAGATATTAACCCCCTGAAGCAACCACACAACACTGATTTAACCACCTGTATTTCTCCTCGGAAACAGTGCAGCCCCGACATAAACACAATCTCTGTCCCTTCTCCTTCTCATTTTCTGTCTACTTCTACCCCCAAGTCTCCTTCTCAAGCAATATCGCTCACCATTCCCAGTCTGTTTTTTCTTTTTCCATCATTTTTCTCTTTTCTTTAGAACCTTGTTGTTCATCATGTACATATAGTAACATCTATCTATCTATCCATCAATCCATCTTATCTGTCTTTCAAATGCTATAGTGTAAAATAACTATTTTATGTGTTGTCTATTTGAATATATATTAACATGTTATTTATTCTTGAAAAGGCAAAGCTGAATTTTCAGCAGTAATTACTTCAGAAATCATTATACAGTGATCCCTCGTTTATTGCGGTTAATGGGGACCGGACCCCACTGCGACTGGTAAAAAATCTGCGAAGTAGGATTGCCCTCTCTAGGAATTTCCGTATAAATGTGTGTCTCACAGTTATGTCGCGTTCCTCCCATGTGATCCTTCTGTGTTTCCGTAGATTGTCACGTCAACTACTCCCCCTTGTTTGTTGTGCCAGTTTCCCCGTCTATTTATACCTTCATGTTCTCCATTGAATAACGTCGGTTATTGACGTTACTTTGTGGATGTTATGTGTGTGGGAATGTCAGTCTTCTTGTTCTCAAGATCCCGAGTTTGTTTTGTTTTCGTTTATAAATAAAGTGGTTTCAGTTTGAATCCCAGAGTCTCCTCGTTCTCTTCGCATCGCACACCGACCTCCCAGTGTGACAATGTGTAAGTACCAGAATGTTTCAAATATGTATATTTATACTTTAAATATATTTTAATTAAATCGATTTAAATATAAAACATTAATATTATACATTTACTCTCTCTCTCTCATACGATACGTATTATGGTGCTCTACACTCATCAATGACAGTAGTATCTTGAGACTTGACTCCAGTAATGATGACGATGACAGACCTGTGTGGTTCAATGAATGTGATGATGAATGATGATGATGATGGTGTTACTGCACTGGTATAATGAGGCCATTAAATCAGTTCGGGAAGTTCTGGATCAGTTTTTGATTGCAAATCAACATTTGCTTCTGAGAGAGATGAAGAGGCTTCCACTCCACTCGTATTCTCATTCGTCGATCGGCGCCGGGAACCAATCACGTGTCTTGTCTGAGTGCCCGTGGGTGTGTACAAAGCCTCTGAGAGAGTTTCTCTCTTTGTCTGGCATCCTGGGAAACCGTTTCTCTCGCTTCATGATGAAGCAACGCTGCTTTCCTCAATACAGCTGCTGATTGTCACCGGTTGTACTGTCTTTTGTGGTATTTGTGCACTTGTCTGGTGTGTTGTGTTTCTCTTCCGGGTCTTCTCTGGGTTCCCTCTTGTGCCCGCCCTGCACCTGTCTCATCACTTAGTTCGTTAGTTTCCCCCAGGTGGTGGTCATTGCTGTGTGTATTTAACCCGGTTGCCATTCCCTTGCCTTTGTCGGTGTTTGATGCTATGTTGATACCTGTAAGGACGGCTTGTTCAAAGTTTATGGTTCCCGTGTTCATTTTTGCACAACAAGTGCTGTTTTGAGTTTATATTTGAGTTTCTGTTTTTCTGAGTTTAGTTAATAAAAGTTGAGTTTGATGAAGCTACGCTGCTCCGTGTTCATCTTCACTTCGCACCGTACCAGGAGTGTAACAGAAGGGCCAACAGGCCTCAGCCGACGAACTGTTTCCCCAGGCCTCAGCCGACGAACTGTTTCCCCAGGCCTCAGCCGACGAACTGTTTCCCCAGGCCTCAGCCGACGAACTGTTTCCCCAGGCCTCAGCCGACGAACTGTTTCCCCAGGCCTCAGCCGACGAACTGTTTCCCCAGGCCTCAGCCGACGAACTGTTTCCCCAGGCCTCAGCCGACGAACTGTTTCCCCAGGCCTCAGCCGACGAACTGTTTCCCCAGGCCGTCTTAGAACAGCCGGTCAAGCCAGATCCAGAGCCGGTCCATCCAGACCCAGATCCAGAGCCGGTCCAGCCAGACCCAGATCCGGTCAAGCCAGACCCGGTCAAGCCAGACCCAGATCCAGAGCCGGTCCAGCCAGAGCCGGTCCAGCCAGACCCAGATCCAGAGCCGGTCCAGCCAGACCCAGATCCGGTCAAGCCAGACCCGGTCAAGCCAGACCCAGATCCAGAGCCGGTCAAGCCAGATCCCGAGCCGGTCAAGCCAGACCCAGATCCGGTCAAGCCAGACCCAGATCCGGTCAAGCCAGACCCAGATCCAGTCAAGCCAGACCCAGATCCAGTGCCGGTCAAGCCAGATCCAGATCCAGTCAAGCCAGACCCAGATCCAGAGCCGGTCAAGCCAGATCCAGTCAAGCCAGACCCAGATCCAGAGCCGGTCAAGCCAGACCCAGATCCAGAGCCGGTCCAGCCAGACCCAGACCCAGATCCGGTCAAGCCAGACCCAGTCAAGCCAGACCCAGATCCCGAGCCGGTCAAGCCAGACCCAGTCAAGCAAGACCCAGATCCAGAGCCGGTCAAGCCAGATCCTGATCCAGTCAAGCCAGACCCAGATCCAGAGCCGGTCAAGCCAGATCCAGTCAAGCCAGACCCAGATCCAGAGCCGGTCAAGCCAGACCCAGTCAAGCCAGACCCAGATCCAGAGCCGGTCCAGCCAGACCCAGATCCGGTCAAGCCAGATCCAGAGCCGGTCCCGCCAGATCCAGATCCAGAGCCGGTCCCGCCAGATCCAGATCCAGAGCCGGTCCCGCCAGATCCAGATCCAGAGCCGGTCCCGCCAGATCCAGATCCAGAGCCGGTCCCGCCAGATCCAGATCCAGAGCCGGTCCCGCCAGATCCAGATCCAGATCCGGCGCCACAGCCGGCCCCGCCAGATCCAGATCCAGCGCCACAGCCAGCCCCGCCAGATCCAGATCCAGCGCCACAGCCTCAGTCTCCGGGCTCGCCGGCCCTAGAATCTGCCATGGACTTTGCCCCTTTTTTGGTTTACCTAGTCCTCCGTTCTTGTGTGTTTTGTAGGTCTAGTTTATTCTAGGTTGTCACTTCATGGTTTTTTATTTGGTAGTTCCCTGTTCTGTCCTCCCCCGGGTCCTCCACCCTCCCTCCGCGGTTATGCACTCTGTGGCGCGAGGACGCGCCTGCCGGGAGGGGGGGATACTGTCACCGGTTGTACTGTCTTTTGTGGTATTTGTGCACTTGTCTGGTGTGTTGTGTTTCTCTTCCGGGTCTTCTCTGGGTTCCCTCTTGTGCCCGCCCTGCACCTGTCTCATCACTTAGTTCGTTAGTTTCCCCCAGGTGGTGGTCATTGCTGTGTGTATTTAACCCGGTTGCCATTCCCTTGCCTTTGTCGGTGTTTGATGCTATGTTGATACCTGTAAGGACGGCTTGTTCAAAGTTTATGGTTCCCGTGTTCATTTTTGCACAACAAGTGCTGTTTTGAGTTTATATTTGAGTTTCTGTTTTTCTGAGTTTAGTTAATAAAAGTTGAGTTTGATGAAGCTACGCTGCTCCGTGTTCATCTTCACTTCGCACCGTACCAGGAGTGTAACACTGATATGGCGGTATTTTGGAATTGTTATTTTTCAATGAATATTTTTGAAAAATCCGCGATGCACTGAGGCCGCAAAACTTGAACCGCAAAGTGGCGAGGGATTACTGTATTATAAATTGCTGCTGAAGTAACATTTCTTATTATTATCTACGTTAAAAACAGTTATGCTGCTGATTAATAATTTTTTCAGAATTCTTTGATGTATAGAAAGTTCTTTATAACATAGTAACATTATAAATACCTTTATTGTCATATTTGAACAATTGAATGTCTTTGCTTCATAAAAGTATTAATTTCTTAAAAAAAAAACATTTTACTGCACCCAACGTTTTTAAGTGTTTATTTAATTAATTCGTTTTCACAATCTTTTGATGGTTAGATATTAAGATCAGTGTCATATTAGCAAGGTGCATATTATCACCTGACAGTTAATAGTGAACCAGGATCTACTGAGCCATTTTTTTATTGTTTATGCTGGGTAAGATACATGCACTGTTTTTAAGCAGTCTGCTCTCTCTGACAACCATATTTAGCTGTTGCTTGTATGTAGATTAGCCTATGAAAACTAAAATGGGGTTCAAGGTTATAGCAGGCAAAGTTTAGACAGAGCTTGTAAGCTTCTCTCTTACCCTGTGACTGCAGAGCTACCCAGTGTTAATTAAGGTGATCTAGAAGGGTCTGGCCCAGTCTGGTGCATGCTGTGTAAATGGAGGTTTCAAGCCAAGTCATCCTTATTTAGCGCATATTAAACTCCCCAGCAGAATGGAAGAAAATAGTAATTCAAATAAAATTGGAGGAGTTTGATAATAGAAATAATTCCAGTAATTGTCTTCTCTAATTAAGCTCCACATCCTCGAAGAGTGTAATTAAAATAGTAGTAGTTAATATTAGCCTCCTTTTAATCCGTTTTCATTTTCTTTGCCTGCTTATTTTTGCTCTATTTATTAATATCTCATCTAAAGTTCAGCTCTTTCTGCTTCAATTGACGGCTTAATCGTTGCCCACAGACACGTCTCCCGCCCCCCTCCGTACCCAAACTTTATCCCATCCCTCAGTCACATTCACACACAAGCTCTTGGCCTCATGTTACCTCTTTTTTTGTCTGTCTTCACCTTTTCTTTTATTCACTTCTCTTTCCCTCCCTTTAGATTTTGCACCCCTGCGTTTTCAGTCCTTTCATTCTGAGGCAACGGTACACAGTAACTGTCCATCTCCCACGCATCTCTCTTTGAGTCCTCACTCATTACCGCCACACCAATTTCTTAATCTCTGCCTCTCGCTCTCACTTTCGGTGTTCCTCCAGTTAGTCTTTTGATGTATTCATATACAGTTAGCTAACTCCTCCTATGATGAATCCTTGCTGTGCTAAATCTATCCTTTTGGCACGAGTATGCAGCGCTAACATTCTCACAATCCCATGATGCTGTGCGCCCATTCACAGGATGTGAGCTTAAGCACCGGGGCAGCACTTCTACAATGCATTAAGCCTTTCAACAGGACCTGCAAATATCATGTTAAAACCCCTGCATAATCATCCCATCAGTGGGTCTTTATTGATTGCTTTTGCTCTTTTGATCAACAACCCCTTAAATTCTCTTTTTCTTGGTCTTATCTGTCCTTCATGGGTGTATTGTGTGACTGCTTTTTATTTCATCAGAATATATGGCTACGCTTGAATGGCCTATTTATTACTTATTTTCCACAGTTTACAGATCACTTTAAATGTGTGTAGCCTCTATTTTTGCACATCCCAGAATAAAAGCACCTTTGACCGACGTATTGTCACGGCTAATAAAGTGGATTGTCTTTTTTTCTTTATTGGACATTTGAGTTTTGCTGGTGTCACAGCCTGTTTGTGTTCACTCTGTTACCCCATGTGCTTTGTTTTGATCTCAGTCACTTGTGTCCCGTTAATCATCTCCTTCACCTGCCCATCATTAATCACCCAATCAGTTCCTTTGTCTTTGTGCTATATTTACACATGCACCCCGTGACAGCTGGTTAGTTTTTGGTTAATTATTTTCAACTGATTTTTGTTAATATAATGTCAAATAAATGTTATTTATATGTCATATTTATGCATTTGGCAGAAGCTTTTATCCAAATCGGCTTACATTGCATTCAAGGGACACATTGACATTCTAATCAGCTTTTGCTTTCCCTGGGAATCAAACCCATGATCTTGGTGCTGCAAGCGTAATGCTCTACTGTTTGAGCTACATGAAATAAATTGTGTAACTTATTTTTGTTTGGTTAATTTATTTGGTTAATTTTGACATCTAAAGTAAATCTCACTCTCCCGTTTTTTTTTTCTTTGTCGTCAAGTTCAAATCATTTTCAAAATCACAATTAATGCATTTTTTTATCATTTTGCGGTTATTTGAGTAAATATTATATTAATATTTATTTTTTTAATTAATTTGTTGATATTTGGCTTTTTTATTTGGACTGACTATGGTTGACTAGTAAGGATGAGCGAGTACAGCATTATCTGTATCTGTTAACCATATGAATTATCTGTATCTGTACTCGGACTGGGTGGGGCCTAACCCGGGAAGTGGGCAGTTTGTCTTGAAATGGGCGGGGCTTTAACCTGGATGTTTTTTTTAATCATGCAATTGATATGAGTGCAACTGTTCTCTTCTCAGTGTTCTGTGTGAGTGAGCAGGGCGGGACACAGCAAATCTGCATGTGTAGGGGAGGGGCGCTGTGACTAGCCTATCACAGAATGCAGACAAAGTCAGCTACTCAATGAGGATTTTTATTCAATTCGAGTACAGATATTGACTCGTATTACTCGTATGATACTTGTATTTGGCAAAAGTGCTTTATCCGTACCGGATACTCATTTCAGACGAATATCCGGCTCAACTCTATCGACTAGTGTAGGAAACCTGTTTTGTATTAAGTATCCTGTCTTTCTATTTTTGTCTTAAGTAAATCTCTCACTTTTTAGATTTATATCGACCGATCACTGTTTATCACTTCTCCTGGTCCCTTGTTGTTACTCTATGGCAGGATGCAGATGGTGTAGTTATGAGTAGAGTTGATCTGCAGAGCGTTAAAGGGACTGGGCAACTGACATAAGTGGAGGCGGGATGCTTCTCTCTCCACATCCTTCATTCTACACCCTGCTTCCATAAGTGCCACAGTGATGGACGTCTTAAAAGGATGCAGATTTTATTCTATCTAATTTTCAACCAGCGCTTGAGCTTTAGCCAGCTAGACACTTTTTTAATGACTCTCCCATCTCATAGGTCTCATTTCTATACAGCAACATAAAGCCTCAGCCATAGATAATACCTCTTATTTTCTCTCTTCCTTCTCTTACTCTTTCTTATTTTTACTTCCTTTTTGTCTCCCGCCAGTTCTCTATTTTAGCATTTCCTATGCATTTCTATTCAGCTCTCTTTGTAACTGTTACATCTTTGAATCAAGCTGTTTTCCTCTCATTTACAAACAATACAGTGCTCTGTATCTATTCATCCATCGAGAACACTTTGTATCATTTGAATCTTTTTTTTTCTTTTCAAAATCCATTTTTCAAAAGCCCACATGTAGTCTCGGTCACACTGAGTCTCATACATCTCTCTCGGTGGACCTGAGGTAATTGTCCATGTTATTTACTGAGCTGAACCTGCATTCATCCACAGACCTGCTAATTAACTCCATCTGCCTATCATTGAAAAGCTCTAAATACTCTCCTCTTAATCTCCCATTGGGCTCTGACTCACACAGCCAATCCCTTCTCTTTCCCTAGGAAGCCCAGCCCCATTAGAGTGGCTTTTAATGAATTAAAAGAATAAAACCAGCAGGGTCTATCATTGCAGAGGTGAGACTGAGAGTAAAGGTGGTGCTTTGAAGTGAGTTCGAGCAAGCGCTGTGGTGGCACTTCACTTGTCCCTTCTGAACACAATTACAGGGACCCAGTGGGGAGTGTATATCTCTAAGTCACAGAACATTGATCTTGTTCCTTCATGCTGTTTGATTGGCCGACTAAAGCTGCTTTGAAAAAAGATGAGCATCCGTTTGCTTTCCTGCTCTTCTTTTCTCCTGATTTGTGATTTATGAGGTGACAGGTAGCTATCATTGTGTGCTCGTTTGTTTGAAGTGAGTTTGCTCAGTGTTAAGACATAGAAAATAACAAATGATTTTACTTTGTTACAGTACCTTTTTGGCAAAAGGAAAGCAACCTTTTCAACCTCCATTTTCTCTAGATATTTAACTTAAATTCCCCCTTCGACTACATTGACAGTCAAGTTTAAAAAAGCCCATCTTTCCAGCTATTTAAAAGCGGCTAATTTTGTATTACATGCACTAAAGTTCAAAAGTTTGAGAGCAGCAACAGCAGCAAAAAAAAAAGGAATTAAAAAATTTAATATAAATTTAAATAGATTATGAAGCGCACAACTGTTTTCAACGTTGATAATAACAATTTTATGAGCACCAAATCAGCATATTAAAATAATTTCATGTGATTCTGAAGACTGGAGTAATGAAGCTGAAAATTCAGCTTTGCTTTCCTTCGCAGTAATAAATTATATATAGATTATATTGTTATAAATATTTATGTGTGTATATATACACTCACCCAAAGGATTATTAGGAACACCTCTTCAATTTCTCATTAATGCAATTACATAATCAACCAATCACATGGCAGTTGCTTCAATGGATTTAGGGTTGTGGTCCTAGTCAAGACAATCTCCTGAACTCCAAATTGAATGTCAGAATGTGAAAGAAAGGTGATTTAAGCAATTTTGAACGTGGCATGGTTGTCGGTGCCAGACAGGCCAGTCTGAGTATTTCATAATCTGCTCAGTTACTGGGATTTTCAGGCACAACCATTCCTAGGTTTTACAAAGAATGGTGTGAAAATAGAAAAACATCCCGTGTGCGGCAGTCCTGTGGGCGAAAATACCTTGTTGATGCTAGAGGTCAGAGGAGAACGGGCCGACTGATTCAAGCTGATAGAAGAGCAACTTTGACTGAAATAACCACTCGTTGCAACCGAGGTTTGCAGCAAAGCATTTGTGAAGCCACAACACGTACAACCTTGAGGTGGATTGGCTACAACAGCAGAATACCCCACCAGGTACCACACATCTCCACTACAAATAGGAAAAAGAAAAATGTTGCCTGGTCCGATGAGTCTCGATTTCTGTTCAGATCGTAGAGTCAGAATTTTGCATAAACAGAATGAGAAGACGTCATCCATCATGCCTTGTTATCACTGTGCAGGCTGGTGGTGGTGTAATGGTGTGGGGGATGTTTTCTTGGCACACTTTAGGCATTTAAATGCCACGGTCTACCTGAGCATTGTTTCTGACCATGTCCATCCCTTTATGACACCATGTACCCATCCTCTGATGGCTACTTCCAGCAGGATGATGCACCATGTCACAAAGCTTGAATCATTTCAAATTGGTTTCTTGAACATGACAATGAGTTCGTTGTACTAAAATGGCCCCCACAGTCACCAGATCTCAACCCAATAGGGCATCTTTGGGTTGTGGTGGAACGGGAGCTTTGTGCCCTGGATGTGCAGCCCACAAATCTCCATCAACTGCAAGATGCTCTCCTATCAATATGGGCCAACATTTCTAAAGAATGATTTCAGCAGTTCTGAAGCCGAAAGGGGGTCAAACACAGTATTGGTATGGTGTTCTTAATAATTCTTTAGGTGAGTGTATAACACAGAAACATATAATTGAATGCAGTGTTGCACTCAAGGAAAACTTGAAAAAAAAGAAAACTTCTCTTTTAAGTGCACAACCTTGAGCATTCAATAATGTGTATGCCTGTGTTTGACTTCCTGTTGTGACAAATCTTTAAATCCTAATGCAAACAACTCTCCTTGATTTTGCCTCAAGTGTGCCGAATCGCAGACAACATCTTCTAAGTGAAAGTTCATGCAATTGTTTGACAGAAGTGACAGAGCGTTTTGAAGTCTGAGCAATAATATGGTAGCCACTCTGTAGACGAATCCTCAAACACTTGTACCGTAGACTTTCCCCAAAAGCTATCTCTTTCTCATTGAAGAACAACAGGACATTGACTACATGTCAGTCTGTGTTGAAATACAAAGCCCTTCAGAGGTAGAACTGATTCACACTACTGAGTGACTGATATGAAAGGCTAGTGTTATATTTTTGCAGTTGGTTGATATACGGAGATGGTGATTTGCTTTGACTTTTAGCACAGGCTGTTGTTTTTTTTGTGTGACACAGATACAAGGTGTCTAATGGAGATTTACTGTGTAATATCCCTGGTTGTGACGTTTGGAACTAATGTTCACTATATATACAACTCTGATGAAGGCAGATATTATGTTTCAGACCACCATTCTTCTTTTTCCTTCCTTCCTCTTTGACTTTTCTCAGTATATAAATGTCACAATAAAAATCCTTCCATTGTGTTATAACATGTTCTGCCTTAGTGTTTGAAATTTTACTTGTTGTCTGCAGCAGCATGAACTTTTTTGTTTTGATTTTTTTTACATTTGAGTATATTTTTGTCATGTGAATTTAAGTCCCATTCACACCAAGGATGATAACTGTAATGGTAATTATAAAGATAGTTTTACATTTTATCATAAATATACAAGAATCTGTTCTTTTCACAAATTGTAATGACACGTTTCCACAATTTCTTCATCATCTGAGTGATGTTGGAAACTAACACTTTAGTTGATGATAAAGTGCAAAATTCAGCCAAATCTTTAATTTTTATCTATATTATTTTAAACTAATCACATACAAAATTCAGCTAAAAAAAAACACTCATTTGCATTAATTTTATGCAGGCGCAATTAGTAATTTTACATTTATTTGGTATACGTATCTAATTAATGTCATATGTATAGGATGACCCACTTACAAAGCACTTCAGTTAGTTAGTCAGGTAGTGTTCATTCACTTTAGTTTCAGAAACATTCATATTTTTGGTAACAGCATGTTTTAAATAAAATGATTGGTAACACTTTACAATAAGATCTCTTTTTGTTAGCTTTAGATAATGCATTTAACTAACAAAGAACAATAGATTTTTTACTGTATTTATTCACCTTTGTTTATGTTAGTTAATACAAATATCTATGTTAGTTAAGAGTGCATTAACTTCTCTTGAAAACAAAATAAGATATTTTGAAGAATGTTAATAACCAGACAGTTGACAGCAATTTAGCATTTGTGTTATCAGTGACGAAAAATCTTTGCTAACTACCATTTTTACTAAGTCAATCAATAACCAAAGTCAAAAGGAGAAACTCAAATGGAAAAATTAACTTGTATCTGATATATAGTGAAAAATGAGACATAATACAAGAAATATGCTTCAGTTTAAAGCTCTTTTGAAAATCAAATTGATATGATGTATGAGGATGCTAAATGATTGGTTCTCTCTCTCCATGTCTCTCTTCCATCCTGTCTTTTTGTCCAACTCGTTTTCCTTTTTCAGGTTCCTGGCTGTTCTCTGTGTCAGAGTTGGCCGTGCCAGGGGCGGAGGTGGGTCGAATCTCAGCAACAGATGCTGACTTGGGAGACAATGCCAAGCTGGAGTATACCATCCTGGACGGAGAGTCAGGAGACACCTTTAACATCTCAGGAGCCAACCAAGAGGCAGTGATCATTCTGAATAAGGTGGGAAGGACATATGGGAAAGAGAGAAAACCTTGCTGAAAAGTCAATCTGAAGCCAGCATGAATTTCCAGTTTGTTGCTGATTTTCTGCTGGTTTGTCTACCTCAATTGAGCAGAATGTTTTTTAGGCAATATCCCAAAATTCACATGTGGACAAAAACTCAGTTGTTGGCTGTCAGCTAAGTATGGCTACAGTAATGAAGGTTGTCGACCAACATGGTCTTTCTAGTTGAAGCAGGCTGACCAAGAAAGTCTTGCTGGCTAAGCTAGTTAAGAAGCCTGCTGGGAATGGCAGCACAATAGTGATGACCTGCATCCAAATCTGTGCATTCTGGCAACCATCTACGCTGTTCTTTTCAGCAGGGAAATTGTGGATTTGTGTGTGGGCATGGGTTCATAGTAGGTGGGATGAGATCAGAAGACGCCTCATAGTGCAGATGATGTTGTGGTGTAGGAGGGGCAGGTTACTCATTCTGCCAGGTGTCGTGCGAAAATCTGGTCCAGTGGAAGAAAAAAAGGCCAAAGTGAGTGTTGGTGCTGTATAGGCGATGTGAGTCAATGTTGAATCAGCCCCATCCCAGTCTGTGCAGCCTCTCGCATTTGTGCATGTGAGCGAGACACCGATCAGACAGGCTGCGAGAGAAAAGAGCGTGATTTACGCTGACATGCCGTGTGGTGCATGCCACATGCGGGAGCCCCATGAGACTGCACACATCTTTGAGAGCCCGTTTCTTCACTGATAAAGATTCTGAGTGTCACTGTTTGCCTGAGGGCATCTTCACATCACCTGAAAAGGCACAAGATGCATTAGTAAATTAAAGGAATAGTTTGCAAAAAAAATAAAAATAAAATTCAGTCATTGCTTACTCACCCTCATGTCATTCCAGACCCATATGCTGATATTTTTTTCATAGACCTCAAGCATAGACGTTGTTTAGAAGCTCTTGTCACTCAGTGACAGTTCATAGTCACCAGGGGCTGTCAAGCTCCAAACAGGACAAA
Organism: Rhodeus uyekii; assembly: GCA_037043235.1. Taxonomy (NCBI): domain Eukaryota; kingdom Metazoa; phylum Chordata; class Actinopteri; order Cypriniformes; family Acheilognathidae; genus Rhodeus; species Rhodeus uyekii. The sequence goes on from JAWRVZ010000035.1 coordinate 2,181,808, forward strand.
AAAAGAGAAAGTGGCTCATGCATTATATTCCAAAACTATGTAGGTTTATGAAAAGAACAGAACAAAATTAATGTCTTACAGATTATCCTGGTGCCAGTCTTTAAATATCTGCCTGTGTTCTGGCTGAATGTGATGTCAAATACTTCTGAGATTATTTATAATAAAGCTGTCACGCTGTCGTTACATGTTACTTCCTCTTACATGCACAAATAGTCAAAACATTACATTGCTTATGCGAAAATAATATTTCTATCACCTTAGTCCATTTACCATCCAATACATAGCTAAATTCTATTTATTCTTACATTTAAATCACATAGTGGATCTCAACGAATTAAATATTCAATTTGAAAATCTTTATTTAAATACATTCTATAATTTGGTAAGAACAACATTACGCAACAAAAGTCAATGGAAGCCATCAACACACTGTGGGCTGGATTCAAAATCATACAAAAATCAATTAAAAAACTAAAGTTACAGAACCCAGGGCCTACCGCACCAGCATAAAGTCTGACAATATCTCTGAGGAGTTCATCCCGGTACCTAACAGCAGGAAGCGAACCATTGGCTACCACGTGGAGGTCTGTGTGACCCTCCAAGGATATTTCTCCCCAGACTACTACCGACTCACCGCCATACTGGTCATGCTGGATGATGTTGCATGCATCATAATGTTCCCTACGGTTTTGTCACAGAGAATGTGAAGAGAATGGGGCGCCATGGTGTTCTCTAGAAAATGCCAGGACATAGAGCTCTCATGCCACCCTCATGAAGTCTATTTCTGACAGTTTGGTCAGAAACATGCACACCAGTAGCTGCTGGAGGCAGCACTCCTTGTACAAAGGAGCAGATACTGGTCCTGCTTCTGTGTTGCTGCCTTTCTACGTCCCTGTACTGCTCTCATCGTGTAATGGCCTGTCTCCTGGTATCTCCTCCATGCTCTTGAAACTGTGCTGGGAGACACACCAAACCTCCTTGTGACGGCATCTATGGATGTGTCATCATGGAGGAGTAGGACTGCCAGTGCAACCTGATTGTGTTGCTGCCTCATGCTACAGACAGTGACAAGTACCTTAACAAAGAACAAAACTAAAGGCAAACCAGTCAGGAAGGATAAGGAGAAAACAATTTTCCATGACCACTACCTTCAAAATCATTCCCTTTTTGACGAGTTTTCTTACTGTTGCCTCTCCGTACAGATGTTGTCACTTTTATTTACACCAAAGCAGGTGAAACTGATTCACAGTCACATATGCTTCCTAATTGGATATATTGATATCCCTGAAGATTAATTGAGTTGGTGTTAAACTGTGGTTTAAGTAACAAAATTTTTGAATCTAATTATAGAAGATTATTAATTCACTGTTCTGTTCAGAGGACTTGGACTTGGACTTGTTTTTGTTGTTGATCTTAACAGTTTTCAACAGTTGTGTAAAGATTCTTTACGTTTTTTTTTACTGTAAATATAACCATTTATAGGTTTGGATCAACATGAAACTGAGTAAAAGATGACAAAATTGTCATCTTTGACAATGTCCTTATTTTTGTGTGAACTGTTCCTTCAATGAAATTAACAGGCTCATTTTAAATATACAATAATCTCAACCAACAAGGTTTTGCAGTGCTTTGCACTTCATGTTGCCTATTACAGTTAAAGGGCTTGAAGGCCCATTTCCAAGCTGCTGGGTAGCCAGTTGGTTGTGTGTATGCTCTGTTCAGATCTGGATCTGTGATCAGACACTGGGAAAAGCCAGCACAGTTTTATTGATGCCAATCCAGCTTCCTGGACTCATTTGTGTGTACGTCACAGCGACTATACTGCGATAATGCAAGTTTGTGTGTGAAAAGTGAGGGGGTTTGCCACTGTGATAGTCCTGGCAGGTCTGGGGGAGTCAGTGTTAAAAAAAACATTTGGCTGCAGGTGAGCCTGGGAGGGATTTTAGGCCAGGGATGTGTTATTGCGATAAGGGAAAAATGGAAAGGGGAAACCGACAGAAAGGAGCAGGGAGATTAAACGAGTGGCCAGAGAGAGGGGACAGTATATATAGAGATACAGAGACGTGGAAGTAAGACATGCACTAGGGCAGAAAGTATTAAAGATATAAGAAATAACAATATTAAGTTAGAGGAAATCGAAAGAGAAAGACAGAACCTATAAGAGAGATTATCATTAAGGCTGAATTTACAGTGCAGTACTTTTCTGAATCAATTCTGAATAATTATTTCTAAGCATACTGTTATGTGAATTATTACACATTCGGTTTTTCTGATCAGACTGTGATTTTCTTTTAAAGCCGCGCATACCGTAACTAACTGAAAATGTAAATACTGTCTTTTTAAACTAAGTACAAATGTATTCTTTTCACGTTTCCTGGAAATCAGAATTGCACTATAGCAAGCTACATTTTTATAGGGATAAAACCATTATTTTTGATGATTATGGGAAAATACTGTAAAATATTAATGTGAAATATTAATAAATGTAAAATAATGGTTTTCTACTTTTTGTAAATTTGAGAATTGTATTAATTTCTGTAATGCAAAGCTGCATATTCAGCATCATTACAGTCTTCAGTGTCACATGATTCTTCAGAAATTATTTTGACACGCTGATTTTTACTGTCACTTTTGATCACTTTAATGTCCTTACATTTGCATTAATGCATTTGGCAGACGCTTTTATCCAAAAGGACTTACATTGCATTCAAGGAACACATTGACATTATAATCAGTTCTTTCTTTCCCTGGGATTCAAACCCATGACCTTGGCATTGCAAGCACCACGCTCTGCTGTTTGAGCTACAGGAAAGCTATGCAAGTATTATCCTTGCTGAATAAAAGTATTAAGTTATAAGTATAAAAGTAATTCAGTTAAAAGTAATTAAATATTCTGCTAACAGCTAAATGTTTAATGGTAGTATTATACCATTAATAGTACCATTCATAATGGTATGAAAAAATACAAATTAAATAAAATATATTAAAAAGTCCATATCCCTTGTTGGCAGCATCCATGGTTAATGAAGTTAAAAAAGTAATACCACCCGCCATTTCGCGATCAAATTATCCTTTGTACAAATTGAATTTCTCTTCTGTTCAGACCTGTTTATCAGTAAATGTCTTATTTTGTGCAAGGTTTTTAGGTATTTTAGAATACACATTAGTGTTGGAGACAGTTACTTTTAAAAGTAGCCTGTTACAATATTGTGTTACTCCCTAAAAAAGTAACAAATAGCATTTTTTTAAACATTTTTGGCAAATATAAAGACCCTTTCACACCAAAAGTGAAATGGAAAAAGCCTGAGACTGAAGGAAATGCAAATTCATGACTATACTGTAGAGAGCGCAGCTCAAACAAACCTTTCAACTGTTCTGCTAATCTGAATTGGAGAAGAATGTGACTGTTAGCGTCTAAGGCAGTGGTTCTTAACCTTGTTGGAGGTACTGAACCCCACCACTTACACATGCGCATTCACCGAACCCCGCGATCCTCGATTGTTGACGGAAGAGTTCAGGTGTGTGTTTTCCAGCCTGTGACGCGATGCTCAGCTCCTAATAATAAAATGGACGTACTTGTACACTGCTCCACCGAACCCCTAAGACTGACTCACTGAACCCCTGGGGTTCGATCGAACCACTGGTCTAAGGCAAGGGTGAGGACGAGGATAACTGGTTTCAAAACAGAAACTCTCTTTATTCAATAACACAAAAACAAAAGACAAAACAAAAGACACGGAAGAAGGAATTGCAGAGGAACAGAACAACTTCATAACTTCAATGAAAGACAAAGACAAGGGAATACGAGATGGAATTTATATAAGAGGAAATGTGAAGCAGCTGATGATACGAACAGGATAATTGATTAACAAGACAGGTGTGGGAAGGGATCGGAGATACACAGAAGGGACCCGGAAGAGAAAGACATGACGAGACTGACAGTGACAAAGAAGAAATACTTTTCAGCAAAAACCCCCCCCAAAAAACAAATGTGATGTTTAATTAAAGTTATTTTTGCTTATTCATGTTGTTGAATCGAATCATCAAAAGTTGGTGTTGATAAAAAGTAAATAAAAGTTGATTAATAAAGTGAGATTAAATACATAAATGCCTGTTCCACAGACATACTTTAGATTAAACCAGGATTAGGCCTTAGTTTAATTAGTTTAATTAAATTCAAACACTATTGTCAATGGATCCCCCAGTGCTGTGTAGTAATGTTGTTGCTTGCTCAAGATCAGTCCACGAGTAAACCTGTTCTGAGCTGCGTTGCACTGTCTGTTATTGCTCCGAGCTGATAAATGGTCCACGCTGCACAGTTTAAATGAGTATTGTGGTTTCATTTCACTTTCGTTACGTTTGCCTCTTATCATTTACTCATCCTCATGTTCCAAAACCTGTATCACTTGCTCTCCTATGCTGAACACAAAATAAACTTTTTTGAAAAGCGGTAGGAACCAAACAACATCGGAGCCCATTGTTTGAACGAATAATACTGATTTATTTGTCAAAATAACTTACTTTATGTTCTGCAGAAAAAGAAAAGGGTGAGTAACTGACAGAATCAGAAGTTTGGCGGAAGTAAGTCTTGTGAGGATTGAAAGAGCCACCTTGGAGGAACAAAGTGTTCACCTGGGTAGGAAAGTGAGAGTACTATAAGCACAAAAGAGAACTCTTCGGTCTTTTAATGCTTAGTGAAGGAGGAAATGAAAAGGGAGAATTATGGGTAAACAAATGAACTCCTCCCATGTCTCTCCTTGAATTCCTTCTTCATCCTCCACTGCACTGATGCTTTACTCTCCCAATCATATTTTCTAAAATTGCTCCCATGTTACAACTCTCTCTAATATTCCTGTCAAAAGCACACAGAGACAGTTCCATTGTCCATCAGGGCTCGGAATTCTGGCCAGGACTCCTGGCTGCGCTGTAAGACTAAATGATGGAGATGAAGAACAAGACAAAGACAGAGAAAGAGAACAATGAGTAAGGATATGCAGGTGGGAGTATCTGAAGACAAAGATTGAAGAGGTTAAAAGGGATTTAGCCAGAGAACCCACGCGCAACTAATAGAAAACATGAAAGATACCATTCTAATAGAATTAGAATAAACAAAGCGTAAAATTAGCACTAAGCTCCCCTTTGGTTTCTGGCCCATTAAACAAACAAAAAACAAAACTGCTGAACATTATTTGTCATGTTTGTGTTTGTGTTTACAGGACCCCGCTCTAGTTTGGCCACCTGCCTATCTCATTCAGAACAGCCGAACGTCATGCCTGCCTCTTGTTTATTTCGCTCCATATCAGAAAGACTGAAGTTGACGATTTCTTTGAGACAGAGGGAGAGCAAGAGATAGTGAAAGGAAAGAAAAGAAAGCAGCATAGAGAGAGGAAGAACTCGCCCCAGGGAGGAAAGTGTTTCCAATAGGAGCAATTTCTGTCATCACAATGCCCACCATGACCTCTCAGGAACCCACAGAGCTTAAAGCATGGTCGCTTTTTGCTTAGAGGAGATGCACACAAATATACAGATACATGCACAAGCAAACAAACAACCTCATATAATACATCCGTTGAAAAGATGATCAAATGCAATATGGACACTTAAAGGCATAGTTCAATTTCTGTCACCATTTACTCGCCCTCATGTTGTTCCCATCAAACTTGTTTGACTTCCTTTTGTCCTTAAAACAAGACGATACTTTGATGCATGTCTAACCTGCTCTTAAAAAAAGAGAAAAGAATGAACACTAAGGTTTTTGTGCTCCAAAAATGACAAAATTACATAAAAGTGGTCACTGAAGCCATACATTGACTGTCCTAACTGAAGTTTCAATGGGAAAAAACTCTCAAATCTCTTTGCACAGTGATGACTGTCGCTTGATGTGCAGAAATCAATATCAAATATCATCTGGACCATTTTGAGGGTACTTTTTGTCATTATTTTGAGCTATACAGTCCAAAACAGTCATATTAATCTAGAAAAGAACAGCTTGGACATTTGCGAAATATGTTCTTTGGCATTCAGAAGTATAAAGGAAGGTCTTGCATTTGGAAAGTCATATATTCCTCATAACCAGCTACATCAACCTGCTAAAGCAGCATGAACTGGTCTAAGCTGATAACTTTGACAGAGACAAGTACAAAACCTTTATTTATTTCACACACATAGACCACCCTCATTTACACATGACCTTCTGTTAATATTGCTCTGAATTACAAGCTATGCAATGACAAAAAACCCAGTACATTATAATGAAAGCTACTGAAGAAAGAAACCTCTTGCAGATTAGAGAAGAGACCTTTGATGTGCGGATAAAGAGGACAAAGCCTAAGGCTGAGTGTGTGAATGGGTCAGTCAGGGCTCTTTTTGGTAAGCTGGGTCATGCCTGTCTGTCTGAGGAGAAACTGTTTCCATGTAAAGCTGCCCTGCGACCTCTCCCTCACTCGCTCGCTCACTCATCTCCACCGTGTGCAGGCGGTGCTGGCTTTCTCTCTGCAGAGGTTCCCTCGCCACCTCTCTCTTCCCTGGGGGATGTCAGTTATGTGCTGCGGCCATTTCTGCGCTTTAAAAAAGCTTTAGAAATTCATTGATTCTCAAACAGTGCAAAAACTCTTTGTCCTTGAGAAAAAAAGCCTTGAGCTGAGGATTAAGGGAAGGAACAAAGTGTAAATCTGTAGGTTTCATATTTGAGCAGGTTAGTCCACTCTATATGTGTCTGGATGTGAGTTTAGTTAGCATTTAAAGCTTCAGTTCACAACTTTTTTATCATTTATTCAACTTAAAGTCATTCCAAACCCCATCAGTCTATTCTTCCGTGAAACACAAAAGGAGAAATTTTGAATAATTTACCGTTCCATCCTTTTGCATGCAATTACATTGAATGGGAGCTGTAAAGCTTGAAAAATGGCACAAATCAGCATAAAAGTGTCATAAAAGTAGCCTATACCATGTGTGTGCTACATTTCGAGTCTTCTGATTGATTTGCATAATAAGTAGATTACGTACAAGTATAAGTACATTTAAATAACTATTCACTCCTCCCTATAATCTTTTACTCCATAGAGCTTGACCACACCGACAAAATCATTGTGGCCTACCAGTAAAGTACAATTTGTGAATGAATAATACAGACCCATATATATATATATATATATATATATATATATATATATATATATATATATATATATGTGTGTGTGTGTATCGTTTTTCACAATACAGAGTTGTAAAGAAAGTCATAGGCCTATTATGTTTGAAATGCCTTGATTTAACATAGAGCATTAAATTGTAGGGCTGGTCGTTATGACCACAAATAACGATTTATGAAGTGTCAGACAGCACATATATACGTCTGCAAGATATCTGTTAAAAAGTGCTTCATCTGGAAGGCATCTATCTATCATGTACAAACATCTGAGAAACGTCTTTAAGATGTCAGTTTTACATGCATTATAAATCATAAACATCTTAAAGACATTTTCTAAATGTCTATTTAGTGTCTGACAGGAAACCTAGAGACATATTGCAGATGAGCAAACACTAAAAAAATACATTTTCCAGATGTAAACACGCACATCAAACTCTACATGTGCTATTAGAGGGTCTTCTGTATTGTATTTATTTAATCTGACATTGCTATGCATCACAAAATCTCATGGCTGTATGGTAAATTGTGTCAAGATTGTCTGTGAATCTTGAATGACGTGTTTCTGTCAGTGACTAAAATCATATCATAAGACTGCAGAAGAGTTGGAATAAGTCGTATTGAGCACTTCATGGCTTTTTTGGTTGTTGCTGCTGCTGCTGTTGTTGTTGATGTTGTGCATTTAGCTAGGACTAGGACTTTCTTCAGACTCATTTACATTGAGTGTATCGCACGGAAGAAAGTCATACAGCTTGGAACTGCATGAGGGTGAGTAAATGATGACAGAGTTTTTAATCTTTGGATGAACTGTTCGTTTAACACTTTTTCCTCACGCTGGCATTACACAGCATTATTCACTGTTCTTAGACTAATCAACGAAGCGAATTTTCAGAAGCATAATTATCCAGACAGAACGGCGCGTGTGTGTTTGTGTGTGCTGGTGGGTGGCATGCTGCTCTGATTAAGCGTATGCAGATTGCTGGAAGTCTGTGTTTATGCATTTGAGTTTGTGTGTGTGTATGTGTGTGTGTGTGTGTGTGTGTGTGTGTGTGTGTGTGTGAAAGAGAGAGAGATGCATTGCACAGGGCTGTAATGGAGGAAGTCTATGTACATTTGAATTTTTAATATGCCGGCAATAGATCCACATCTGTGATCTCTTGTGGCAGTGTTGTACAACCTGTCCTTAAAGCGACTGATGCTAAAGTAGCATTAAACACCTTTTTGTAACCGGATCGCTAAAGTCCGATGCAGCTCTCCAACAGTGCCACCTAGTGGTACAGCATGATTTGAGGTGTTGACATTTTCGCGGTTGCAAGTGAATAGGAAACTGTGATGCTATGAATTAAACATTGGTCCGTGGACATGGAATTTCTGTTTATTTGCGATTCAGAATAAAATATTGCAGATTCAACTCTTGCATTATATTTACATGAATAAATTTCACAGTTTAAGCTTGATATTCTATCTGGATGTTTGTTCCCTGAGAATCAAACTCATGCACTTGTTATTGTTTGTGTTATTGTTTGCCAGTTGAGTTTTAGTTTAAGTTAAGTCTTCCTTTTGTTATTTCCATATATTCTCAGTTTAACCGTGGAGTTAATCCACGGTCATCAACCTGTGGTGCTGCCCGCATTATCTGTGTTTGTTTTCTCTCTGAGAGGAGAGATTGTGTTAATCTTCTCTGAGAGAGAGAGAGAAGAAAGGGTGATTGATGGTTTGAAGAAGGACTGTGGGAAAAGGAGAAGGAATTATAGTGAGAAGGAAGAGAGTTGGAGAGATGGATTTTTTTTTTTTTACCAGGATTGATGCAAAGGTGCAATTTTGAATAAAACCAGTTTTTCTGGGCTCAGAGATGGAGGCTTGTAAGGTTTTAGAATGTAAGAAATGAATGAGAGAGTGAGCTAAGGGAAGCAGTACGTTGTTAGAATGTAGTGTGTGAATTGCTTCAAAGGATAATCTGGGCTTAACGTGCCAGAGTCGTATTAAAACACAAGAGAGAGAGGGAGAGGGAGAGAGCAGCTGTGAATCAGGTGTCAGGCAGACAACCTAATTCAAGTCTGCTTGTCACCTTTGAATGCATGGACATGCACACGTACACATGCATGCCAAAGACACACAGAGGGCAAGGATTTCAAGCACAGAGCCAACATGTGTGTGCACAGAAAGAGAAACAGGGAGAAATCAGGTATTCACAAACAGAATCGATCAAAATACAAACACACATACCTACACACACACACACACACACACACACACACACACACAGAGACAATCTTTAGGGTTTTACCGTGAGATATGGTCTCACCCACAAATAGTGACAGCATTCATTACTGTTTGTATCAGGGCGAAATGGTATGGGCAGAGAGTGATTTTTTTATGACCAATTTAGCCCCCTTTTCAATAGCATTGTCTGTATTTAGCCTTTTCCTCTTGGTGATTTTAAAAGTTAGTGGTTTAAATATTTATTACTTTAAAATGTAAACTTTTAGTCATTAAGAATGCATGAACTAAACTAAAAGTGTTTAACTAAAGTGACAATAAAGTATGATACAAAATATTTTTACTTCCAATAAATGCAGTTTAAAAAAAAAATACTATTCATCAGATAATTCTGGGAAATTGCGAATGACCGCAAATAAAAAAAACAAAAACAATAAGCAACACAATTGTTTTCAAAATTTATAATAATTTGTTTATTGAGCAGAAAATAAGCATATTGTAATGATTTCTGAAGGATCATGTGACACTGGAGACTGGAGTAACAATGCTGAAAATTCAGCTTTGCCCGCACAGAAATAAATTAAATTTTCAAATATATTCAGTTAGTAAACAGTTAGTTTAAATTGTAATAATATTTGACATTATTTCTGTTTTTACTGTATTTTTTATAAAATAAATGCAGCCATGGTGAGCATAAAAGACCTAGAGTATTTCAAAAACCTGAAAAAAGTCTTATCGACTCCATCTCTCCAAAGATCAAATGCTTAAAAAAAGTTATATGATCTGCCATTTGGCATTATTGAATATAGTATAATTTAGTATAGCTGAATAGTGGACCATATAGAGAGCCTAACTAATTTCCCATAATTGCTACTTGACTTGCTACTTGAGCCATTTAAAAGAAAAACTGGAAATTGGAACAAGAGAGAGAGGGAGATTCCACCTTCAACTACACTTTGGATAAAAAGCATCTTACAAAAAAAATACAAAAAATAATTATAGTCCCTTAGCTAGACCAGCATACAGTGCATACACCAGCCTGTGAATTAAATTCAGTCTGGTCTTTTCAGGTTTATTATAAACAGACGTGAGTAAGAGATAAGTATGTATTCTAGATGTCAGCATCAGACCGCCACTCTCTAGGAGGGGCGTAGTGCGTGTGATGGAGTGATGGGAGAGGAAAGGAGAGAAGGAGGGGGAGAGAGTGAATGACTGAGTATGTGCGAGAGGAAGGGATGGGGTGATGAGTGTGTGCTCACAGTGTAAGTGACATCTCTCCTCCTCAGACAGATTGTCTTTCTCGGCCTCTAATGGGATCCTGTTAGGAACCTTTTCTCTCCATTTATCCCTCCTCCTCTCTCTTGGCTTGACTCTCTATCCCTTTTTTGGTGTCTTTCTCACCTTCATTTCTGTTTTCTGTTAATGTTTATATTTCAATATTGGTGTCCTTCAACTGTCACCTACCCACTGAATCATTTTTTATTTTTAATATAATATTCATAGCAGAGTGTAATGGTGCATATACTGTATACTACCATGCAAAATAATTTTTTGACAGAAGTTCTTGTTATGCTTGGCATTTTTTAAATAAAATAATGTAGTAAAAACAGACACATTAAAAATTGAAATAACTGTTTCTTTTTTAATATTTTAAAATGTAATTTATTTCTGTGATCACATGATCTTTCAGAAACATTATTATTATTTATATGATTATTTCATATGTATATATGTATATATGTATATATATATATATATATATATATATATATATATATATAGTTGCAGTGCACACAAATCTTAACACTATTGCATACAATAACATTTTTGACAGTTGTGTGCTTTCAACTTTGTGGTAACAGTATAGGGGAGAGCCACAAAGCCACACTTTTTTGTTCCAAGATGACAATGTCACTGTCCACAAAGTGCATAAAGAATGATTTTCTGAGTCTAAAGTGGATGAACCTTACTGACTTGCACTAAGCCCAGACCTGAACCCAACTGAACACCATTGAGATGAATTGAAACACAGACTGTGTGCCAACATCAGTGGGAGCAAATGCCTGCAGCCAAAGTGCATATAGTGAAAAACCTTCCCAGAAGCAGTTTTAGCAGAAAGGTTAGAGATTAATGCCTGCAAGTATAATTAATCCTATAAATCCTACTGTATCATATATTATATACACATTTTAAGGCCTCAGTTATCAATAGCAAAAAAACTTTGCTGAAAATCCTGTTGTACATAATCTACTACATGTCTTCTACCATTTGATTGATAGTTTTTAACAGGCAAATTCCTTTCAGTATAATTCTAAAAATTTTCACATTCAGGTCATGGAATGTCAGGTTAATGTTCAGGTCAGGTCTTTTTTGCTGTGAAATATTTATTTCAAGTAAATGTACGAATACTCTATATCAGTACATTTTTAATTTATTTTTTAATTTATTTTTTAAAGAAAAATCATGTTGAAATGTGAGTAACATATTTGGCTTTTTAGGAATGTTTAAATTTCTCAATTATCATTGTATTATCATTGCTCCCACAATGAAAAAAGCTACAGAACTTTGAAGCTAGGCATTTAAATTTCATCTTACTACGACATAAAGTTCAGGGAAGAAGGAGACTGGAACCAGAGAACATTTAAACAAGTTTACTTATAAAATATATGAACACAAAATAAAAGTAATGGTGGCAGCCCTCACGATGGAAGAAGTGGAAGAAGTGTGAGCTTCATATTCTCCTATATTATACGATATGATCTACGAAAGCCTGAAGTACATTTTCAAATATGATATTGGATAACTATTTTCAAACAGGTATGATTTTCTTTATTTAGCTAATTCTTTTCTTATTCAGTTGAAGTAAGTATCACCTCTGTGAATGACTTCTTGAGGTCTCTGACCAAAAAACAAGGCCATTTACTGTAGTTTTGAGACCCAGGCCAAGATTCCAAGTAATGAGTCCCAGCCCATGATTATGAGAGTCCTCAAGATTTAGAGACCAACTCTGGTGAGACAGAAACTGGCAGACATTTGTAGTGTGCATAGTGATCTGATGTCCTTCAGTCAGCTCCATTTAATTCAGCACATTTCACTCTGTCCTTCAGCCTATTGAAGCAAAATGAAGCTAAGCACATTGCGCGCCCCACTGACTTCTTCCAAACTCAATTTGGTCTTGCATTAGGAAGAGAGTGGAAAAGTGTGTACGAACGTTTGTGTCTAGTATAGCGAGGAGCAGATGAATGTGTAAGATCTATGACAAAAGTGAGTGTCATAATGAGCCAGTCATTTCTGACTTCCTTCAGCCCCTGTCCAGCTACTCTTGCCAAAACCAACCCATTACCCATTTCTGGTGTGCCAGCTTCCCACACAACCCTCCCAGTGCCAGATCCAGATCCCATGACTCATCACAATACAAGAAATGCTGGACTTTGCTACTGCATTAGCATGGCAAAATTCAACAAAGACCACGATTGCATATCATAGAGACTACGATAAAAATAAAACAGTAATTAAAGTCTGTCAAATGATGCCGTTCTTGAAATACCATATAGTGGCTTCCAGCTCAAAATGAAGATTGACATTGACGTGCCCTGGACATGGATTATTTTAGGATGCAACTCAACAGCAATATCTTACTGTGTAGACAGCTTCATTGATTATAGTCAGAGCAATCTACTTTTATTTACTGCTCATACCAAGTTTAAATTGAATGTCAAAGATCCACCGGCACCACATTTTCAACAGCATTGTATTTTGTACGCTCACCCAGCAAACTGGCTTGTTTATTATTTACTATCGAATCACCATCTAGCCACTGTAATTTAACAGCCTATTCGGGTCATGCAATTGCTCTCATAGCAACACATACAGACACAAGTAAGAACATCACCAAAAGCATATTAATTTGAATAGGTATTATTGTAGCAGATGGTTTTCTTTCTTCTCTCTGAGAAGAGTCTTATCGTGTCATTAAAGATCAGTTCTCACACATTTTATAGCCATTTAAAGGGTTAGAACATGCAAAATAGAACATTCTGTCATAATCTACTCACCTTAATATCGTTTCAATGGCGTAAGACTTTCATTCTTCTTTGGAACATGAATTAAGATCTTTTTGATTAAATCTAAGAGATTTCTGCCCCAATTGACAGTTCACGCAACTACAACTTTTTATTCACATACATAAAATCCTAAACTAAATCTGTTCATCATTTAATACCGTGTCTCTTCAGTAAATTTGAACTGAACCACTCAATTCATATGTATTAGTTTTACAATCTCTTTATCTCTCAGATTTCTTCACTTGTGTTGAACGAAAGTCTTACGGGTTTGGAAGGCAATGAGGATAATTAATGGCAGAATCTTCATTTTTGGGTGAACTAACCCTCTAAGAGAGTTAATTATTTTTATTTTTTTTACATTCCTGCAAATAGATTCTGTTGGTTGTGGTTTTAACATTCATTTGGGTTAGTTTGAATAAACAAATATAAATGGAATAATTTAAACTATCTGGCTTAAATTATTAATTTTTTTTCCCCCTCATGCTGAGCAGCATTATTGGCAATTATTTATAATAAAATGAATGAAATATATGAAGTCTAAAAAGTCTTTAATAATTCACTAGACACATTCCAACACAACTAGGCAGTCCACACTGACAAGACCGGACAACACACACACACACACACACATAATGATACAATCAAATTAAAGTGCAAAACACAGAGTCCATGCGGTGTAATAGGAATAATATAATAATTATTGTTAGTCATTGCACTGTTGCTGGCATAAAACAATAATTCTTAAAATGAATAATTTTTCTAGTACAATGCCCTGTTTATTTATTATTAATATATCTTTATAATTTATATTTTCTGGTTTTAATTTGAATTTTTAGTAGTTATGTTACACTATGTGCAAGTTTTTTTCTGTAGTAGTATTTAGCTTTATTTTTTATTTCCGTTTTAAGAATTTGAGTACATCAGCATTTCTAATAATTATATTTTATTTAAATTACAAAAAGCAATTGTCATAGTTAACAATAAAAATGCTACTGTTTCTGGTACTGGTTTGAGCCGATGTCCAATTGACCCAATGAATAATCCGTGAGTGTGTGTTATGGCACTCATGTGGGCAGTATGAGCAATGCAGTCTTGCCATTATTAGGTTTGTTCATATTGGTGTTTTTGTTTGATCTACAGGCAGTGGACTATGAGAGCCGTAGCTCCTACTCTTTCTCAGTGGAGGTTCTCAATCCCATCGTTGACCCTCGATTCCTGCGGCGTGGGCCTTTCAAAGACCGTTCCTCGATCAGAGTCGCCGTGCTAGATGCAGATGAGCCCCCTCGCTTCTCACGGGCACGTTACCGAATGGATGTGTCTGAGAACTGCCCACCGGCATGTACAGTGGGTCGGATCAGTGCCGTGGACCCAGACACAGGGCTCACAAACAACATCAGGTATACTGTAAAAAAAATATTTTTTTCTGAGTTATTTATTTATTACTGGAGTACATTTGACAAGAAATATTCAGTTATTCTACCTCAAAATGTCACCTTTAATTCAGTGTTACTTGCAGTTTCCTTGCAACTATGTACTAGCAATTCTTTGAGAGAAAATTGTTTCTACATCAAATTATTTTAAGTGAACAGCCGTGGTTCTTAACCTTTTTGACTACAAGGCCCCCCCATTGTCCACAAAAATATTCAAAGGCCACACGACTTTGCGGGAATCCTGGTTCTTCAGAGACAGGGGAAAAAACAACTGAGTAGTTGAATTAAAATAAGAAAATATCTTGTCCTTCAGACATTTTAGAATATTTCAATGACATTTTAATTCATCTTGAGGGACCCTTGGCCCGAGACCATTGGTTGTGATCTACTAGTGTCCAAGCTACATTTGATCAATACAGTGATTGTGCAGGTTAAAGTATTTAGTAATACTTTATACGTTCTTAATGAAATGGCTCTATTTATCTTGCAGCTCATTGCAGTGTATTTCCCACAAAAGATGGATACTGCCTGAAAATTTGGCTCTAATGAGGAATCTAAAGAGGCATTGTAATTTTTGCTTTCTGTTGTTTGGAACAGCCTTCCCATCAGGGACATGCCTGAAATACCTAAATCAGGCACCCGGGTAGGCAGCTCATTACGGTTTGGAACAGAGCCATTATGCCATTAAAATCCCCCTATTATGGTTATGGAATTTAAAGGACTCGTCTGTAATTCGAATGCCACTGTGTTAAGGCTCCACGTCACTAGATAAGACGTTTGCATAATGCTGTACGTTGTCCACCCGTGACGTCATTTATGGACTGCTTCTCAAATCTTGGAGTTCAACGCGGGATTCGCAAAACGCTTACTCTTGAAAGATGGGTCAGTACCCAGTTTATTTGGACCAGCTTGCTCCTCAGAATCACAACATATAAGTACGACTAATAATTTATATATTGTCAAAATAAGTAGTTTTGTGTTTACATTTGTGTAAGTTTTGCGTAATATACGCTTGTTAATGTTGACGGAGAGTTACAGTTGCAACACCTCATACTCAAACTAAGTACAAACTAACACCTCGTACCTCAAACTAAGTAGCGTATCACTGAGAAATGTCCTGTTCAAGTCATTCTTGCAATGGAGGCTTGGGTTGAATAACTAGTTCTCACGCCCAGATTGATACGGTAAAATTGATACAATTGTTACTGTCTTGACAGTGTGAACAATCACTGAGGAAGCCTCCGGACCTGAAGTTTAAGATGATGATGATGGGAGTTTAGCTTCCCACACATGCTGTAAGCCGTAGGCCAATCACAACCGAGTGGGCCGTCTGGCCAATCAGAGCAGAGTAGGTTCTCGGAAAGGAGGGATTTAGAGAGACTGAATCATTTGATGTCTTTTTAGAAGCATTGAAAAATGTGGTGATGTGCAATGCATGAGAAAATGTAATGTTTTTTTTTTAACCTTTGATGCTTGTAAACCTGTTGTAGAAGATCTACATAACTAAAATTATGGAACTTTAAAGTAGTATAATTGGGGCACTTTAATTAATTATGGATGTATGCTATTCTGTGTTTTATGATAAAAAAACACTTCAAACATTATCACAGAAATCAAGGTATTCATGCTACAAGGCACGATTGCTTGCTTCCACATTGGAAAAGCCCAATGATCAAGATCCATCCCAATGAACTACAGTTATTTCAACAGTGCCTAGTTAGGGATCTGAGAGTTCTTTCTTTGCCAATTATGGCTCTTTTGTTTCCCGCCGCTGGGCTTAAAGCGGCTCTTGAATGACAGATTTTCTGATTAACTGGGGCTTTATGCATCTGCTCCCCTCCTATGTATGCCACACATTTCTCTTTCGTCTTTTTTTGTATTCCATCTCCCTCAGGTTCTCCATTGATCCTCAGTCTGACCCAGAAGCTCTGTTCCGAATCACTCCAGACGCTGGGCTCATCACTACAGTGGCTGAGCTCGACCGAGAGCATGAACAGTGGCATAATATCACCATCATTGCCACACAGAGAGGTACACACACACACACAGCCACAGTGTCAGGGAAGTAGTTAACTACAGAACAAGCAACAAATAAAAGTACTGTAGTGAAGCTAGCTAATTATACAGTTATGTAGTTATATCGCGAATATAAGCGCATTTATACTGAGATATTGTACATGTAACAAAGTAAAATAAAATGTGCAGAGACTTCTGCACAAAATAATTATTATAGTATTTTTCATGTACTTGCGATTTATACATTATAGTATGTATTAATATTTTTAATTAGCTTTGGTTTTTATATTGTCATTTTAAATTGTTACATTTTTGTAATTTTATGTGCTTCAAACATTTTTAATTTTTGGTTTCTATTTATTAATATTTTAAATTAGCCTTTATGTATTTTCATTTTTGTTGTTGTAATTATGTTATTGTCAGCAACAGAAGGAGACAACACAGGTCACTTAAATGACAGGATGTTTATCAGCAGAAATGAGCAGGAAATACGCAATGCAAGCAGATAAGTCTGTTGTAAATAGAATGATCTCAAAACTTAGCTGAGAATAAAAGTTTTTCACTGTGCAGGTGCTAACTGGTGCTAATCTGGCTGGCAGAAGACTGAAGAGGATTTTGGACAGGAACACAATAGGTGAGTATTGTAGGATAGGTGGAGTCAGGTAAGTAGCTCGGTAAGAACAAGACGGACAATGGTGAATGGAGAGGTGACTGTTTAAGTTAAGTAGTTAGACTGTGATGAGTGGGTGCAAGTGGTGCGGTTTTAATCCTCAGGAGATTGTGAATGATTGAGTGTAGTGGAGAGTTGTGGTTGCTAAGGATGTGACTGTGACAATACCCCATTGTTTGCAGGTAGCTTCCGATGACCGAGGTGGGTGACGACGGGGACAGCCTCTAGGTGCTGGATGATTGGGGTGGTTTGTGTGGTCAATAATAAAGTGTCTAGAATGTCATCCCGAGGCACCCACGTTCTTTCTTCTGGGCCATAAGCCTCCCAATTAACAAGGTATTCTAGGCAGCCACCCTGTTGTCAGGAGTCCAGGATGGCGTTTACCTTGTAAGTGTGCTCCTTATCTGCATGAACTGGAGGAGGAGGTATGTCATCAGCACCAGATCCTGGGGAAGAAGCAACCAAATATGGAATGATTGTGAGATATCATAGTGAGGTGGAAGGTTCTAACGGTATGCAACATCGTTGATCTGCCTCTGGCTGTTAGATGGACCGACATTGCAGGGACTCAAAGGGCAGTCAATATTGAATGTTCCTGTTTGAGAGCCAGACGGAATTGTAGTGTCAGAGCTCCTCTTGCTTCAGCCAGACTATTTTGTCTCCAAACTGCCCTCTGCAGGTATATGTGAGCTAAATCCCAGAACCTCTCGCTCTCCTGGAACCAATGATTAATAGCTGAAATGTTCAAAGACTCACCTGGCCAGGGTAATAGGAGCGGTTGGTAGCCGAGTATCCATTAAAAAAGTGTTATTGATGTGGTTGATAGAGAGAGTTCTGTGCATACTCATCCCAGGAAAGGTAACGGCTTCAGCTGTGTTGTCGTTGATAGCAATGTAACCTTAGGCATTTCCCTACCAGTCTAGCCACTGGAATGTTGATGGTACACAGAAGAAAGGCTTATAGAGACCCCAAAAGAAGGCATGTCACACTCTTAAAAATAAACTGTAGACCACAATTAGATACTATGTCTTCTGAAATTCTGAAGTAATACTTGTTGGAAGAGGGTTTTAGGGTGATCAGCTTATCATCATTTAAGAAGCCTTGAAGTCAGAGGATGGCAGATCAGTTTGGAAGTCCATTCCAATGTGTTACCAGGGTCTTCATGGAATAGGTAAGAGTACCAGTTTACTGATGAGGGACTTTGAAGATAGCACAGACTGAGCATCCTTTGATATACTGGGAGACATTATTGGGCATATTATGCCAAATGCTGGTTGTCTGGGTGTCCGGAGCCTGGAGATGTTGAACTGAGTCCACGAGGGAGAGGCAAAGGGTGGATGGTGCAAAAGTCCTTCCCTCAGGACATCCTAGTGGAGTTGCTTCTATTTGTGTAGCCTCAGCAATCCATTCATCGAAGGAGCACTGAATGGGATTGAGGATGATGGTTGGAGGGACATTAGGTTCTGGAGAAAGTGAGGCTGGTCCTGAGGTATGCATACAGGACAGAGCGTCAGCTTGTAACTGGACCTATAAGGTACAGTAATGTTAAAATGGTTGAAAAACAGAGCCCAGCAAGCTTGTCAGGGATTCATCTCTTGGCTTCATGAAGATATTCCAGATTCCTGTAATCACATCATATGGATGTCTGGCTTTCTCCAGCCAATGTATCCATCCCTCCAAATTTGATGGCCTCACAGTTACCAATGTTGTAATTGTGCTCTTCCAAGGACAGTTTCCTAGAATAAAACAAATAAAATCCCTTCTTAAAACAACATAACTATGGTTTATTACACCAGGGTTTCATTTCTCTACCCACATACAGGCCTGGTTAATGCCACACCTGTTCTCAATCAAAATCTTCAAAAGTTAGACATCATGCCGAGATCCAAAGAAATTCTGGAACAAATGAGAAAGAAAATAAATTAGATGTATCAGTCTAGAAAAGGTTATAAAGCCATTTCTAAAGGTTTGGCATTCCACCGAACCACAGTGAGAGCCATTATCCACGAATGGCAAAAACATGGAACAGTGGTGAACCTTCCTCTGAGTGGTTGGCCGACCAAAATTCCAAAAGGTCACAAATCACCCCACAACAAAATCCAAAGAATTGCAGGCCTCACTTGAATCATTTAAAGTCAGTGTTCATTACTCCACCATAAGAAAAAGACCGGGCAAAAATGGTCTGGATGGCAGAGTTCCAAGCCGAAAAATGCTGAGGAAAAATAACATTAAGGCTCCTCTCATTATTGCCAGAAAATATCTTGATGATCCCCAAGACATTTGGGAAAATACTCTGCTGTGATAAATAGAATCCTGAATTCTGTTGTCTTCCAAAAAATCCTGAAGGAGAATGTCCAGCCATCTGTTCATGACCTCAAGCTGAAGCAAACTTGGCTTCCGCAGGAGGACAATGATCCAACACACCAGCAAAGCCACCTCTGAATGGCTGAAGAATACAAAAACAAAGACTGTTTAGTAGCCTAGTCAAAGTCCTGACCTGAATCCTATTGAGATTTATTTAATGATCTGAAACATTTAAATGTGAAAAACATGTAAAAAAAAAAAATAAGATCGGCCAGGTTCTGGCAATAGATCAGAATTTCTTTGATGCAGATAATGATGAAGTGGTTGAGGTGGATGGTTTCTGGATGGAGTTGTAGACGCTCCACAGGTCCAACTTGGTGAAGATGCGAGTTCCACGTAACTACTCCAGGGCTGCTGGGACCAGAGGAAGGTAGTAACAGTATTTGATGGTTTGTAAGTTGAGAGATCAATTATCAATACAGGGCCGCAAGCCTCATTCCTTTTTTCAACAAAAAAGAAACTCAAAGTGGCAGGGGAAGTTGATGGACGGATTAACTCCTGCATCAGAGCCTCCTCGATGTACTCCATCACCTTCTGTTTGGACTAGACAATGGGTAAACCTTGCCTTCGGGTAAAAACACTCCAGGCAGCAAGTCCATGATGGATGAGGTGGTAACTTGGTTGTCAGCTGTTTGCTGAAGACATCCTGGAATGCCCTGTACTTCCTGTGGGATGGAGGTTTCTTTACTCTCAATGGTGGTGGAATTGATTGTGATAGACACTGGAGTGGTGGTTCATTTGTTGAGTGTTTGCTTGATAGATCGTTTCTTGACTGGTTTCAAACAGTTTTCAAAATAGTATTGACTCAACTGGAGAATCTCACCACTATTCCAGCAGATGAAAGGGAGAGTGTTGCAAAATCCATGGGTATCCCAGGATGTCATCAGAGGTGGAACCCTGCAGCACCATGAATTAAATCTTTTCATGATGAAGTCACCCATTGCGGACTGTCACAGTGGGGTTGCAGTGTTGATTATTATCATGACCCAGTGGTTTCCCCACAATCGAGTGGATATGGAGAACTTGTGAACACGGTCTTTTGTGTTGGCGCAGCTTGTGGAACAGGTCAAGGGCGATGGAATTGCCTGCAAATCTGGAGTCTATGAGGACTTTCGCTGAAACAGAACAGCAGAGAGTCAATACTATGACGTCAGTTCTTGTCAAGGGTGTAATTGATGGTCGTAGTCGGATAGTACTCACTGCTGGGCATTGTTGTCCAACAGGACACAAGGGTAAAAGGTGTCCTTCGGCCTCATAGTACAGACAGTCGGTTAGCTATTCTTCTTTGACGCTCTGCATTTGATAGATGAAAGGAGTCGACTTGCATGTGTTCAGATGCTAGAGGGGTGACCGCTCATGAGGCGGACAGAGGAGGCAGAGTGGGCTAATTGAGGATGCAGGCAATAAGTCGCTGGGGAATCCAGATGGAGTGCTGAATGAAGCTTTCTAACCCTATGATGTCATTGTAGATAGCCCTCTGCTGACGAAAGGTGGAATTGAAACCCTGACAATAAGCTGTTATCTAGGCTCACGCTCACTCTCACTCCAGCCACTGACAGCTGTAAGCATACGAAACTGAAGTGCATAATCAGCCAAAGTGGATCTCCCTTGACATAATTGGTACAGTTGATCATGCTTCAAACTGGCTGTTTGGCTGAAGACTTTCTTGAAATGGTTGGTGAAAGCTGATAGCGAACTGGTAACAGGGCAATTAGTGTTCCAGATGGATTTCAACCATTGTAGCGCTCATCCGGATAACACAGAGATGATGTACACATTGATATACACATGATTATTTGAGAAACATTGTGGCTACATCTCGAAGAATAACGAGCACTGCATCAGAAACCCGCTGCATGGGTCTGGCAAAGGCAGATGTAGAAGAAGTGGTGAAAGGTGGTTGCAGTGATTGACACAGCATTTCCACCAGATCACCAAATGGATCCTTTGTGGGATCCACATTGCACGTTGCATTGTCAGTCTGGTTTCCTGCTAGTAACAGTATGAGTCAAAACGGATAACTTTCCACAACAGCACGTTTACTACCAGGAATGAGCAGGAAACAAGCGATACAAGCGGGAATGTCTGAATGGTCTCAACTTAGCTGAGAATAATAGTTTTTCTTTGTGCAGGTGCTTTTCTGGCTTGCAGAATACTGAAGAGGATTTAAGACAGGAATACAACAGGTGAGTATCACAGGTAGGGAGTCGGGTAAATTGATTGATAGGAAGAAGTTTGAGCTTAAGTAGTGAGACAATGATGAGTGGGAGCAGGTGTTGCTGATTAGAACTTGGGTGATTGTGAACTAGTGTTTGGAGCGGAGGAGGGGTCTTGTGCTGAGGATGTGACTGACTCTATGACAGTTATGTGCGTTAAAAATCACTGCCTCTTTTTATAAAAAATTTAAGTTGTTAAAAAAAATGTGTGTATGACTCAGACTACATTTGAGAGAGAATACAGTTCAGGAGAGCACATTGGATTAATGTCTCAGTTTGCTCAGCTGTGAAGCTGTGTGTATAATATAATTTGACATTAAAAACTGATTTGTCATGGTGCACTGCTTCATGTTTCAAAAGTAGCTTGTTACTGGAGAAGCTGCACTATTTTGAAAACAGCTGAGCTACTGTCACCCTACTGGAAAATGTTAGCATTGTTATTTATAGTTCATAACTTCTCAAGATACACCTGGAAATTGGTCAGTATTTACTTCATAAAAATAATGCAAGTATTCGTATAAGGATGTAATATTAATGGCTAAAACTAGTAGCAGATATTTAATGGATTTATGTTTTCATCCTTTATTTATGATCTTTATGCATGTATGGATTAAACATGATTTAAACTTGCATTGAGTTTGTACTTCTCAGGGAGATAGCATTTTAGTAGAGGATCTATGCTGCTGTGTTACAGTATGGAAAGTAGGTCTAAGCAGCTTCAGGGAGGCCTGATGGCTATTGTAGTCAAAGCTTCTTCCCAGTAATGTGAAGCAGTGGGCTAATCCACAACATCATGTCACAGCTCTTTGTGTGTGTGTGTGTGTGTGTGTGTGTGTGTGTGTGTGTGTGTGTGTGTGTGTGTGTGTGTGTGTGTGTGTGTGTGTGTGTGTGTGTGTGTGTGTGTGTGTGTGTGTGTGTGTGTGTGTGTGTGTGTGTGTGCGAGTGTGTGCGAGTGTGTGCGAGTGTGTGCGAGTGTGTGCGAGTGTGTGCGAGTGTGTGCGTGTGCGCACGCATGCACGCATGTACATGTGTGTGCATGCGTGTGCGTGAGTGTGGATGCTGTCCAAGACATTTGTGTGAAAGCAGTCCAAACCACAAGCAAGTGTGTGGGATTGAATTATAGCGAGAAAGACAGAATGCTTCAATTTCTCTTTAGCCTCACACCAATCCATTAAGTTTGATGAACCTATATAGTACCAATAGGCCGAATGAAATCTGTTCCGAATTAAAAGCTACTGAAATCTATTTACATTTTACATTCTTACATTTATTCATTTAGCAGACGCTTTTATCCAAAGCGACTTACAACTGAGGAATATTGAAAGCAATTTGTCGTGAAGCAGATGTACACACGAAGTGCTCACAAAACAAAGTTTCACAAAATGCTTTGTAGTATAAGCCAGGAAATGGGAGGGACTAAAGGAAAGAGAAAGCATATTAGTTTTCAGCTGTCTTTTGAATATTGACAGGGATTGTGCATTCTGGAGGAAGGCAGGGGGATCGTTCCACCAGCAAGGAACAGTGAATGAAAATGTTCTGGAGAGTGATTTTGTGCCTATCTTTGATGGTACCACGAGTCTTTGCTAATTAACCAATCGTAGGTTTCTGGTAGATGTGTAGATTTGTTGTAGTAAGTGGAAGTAGGAGGGTGCTGAGTCTGTGGTAGATCTGTAAGCAAGCGTCAATGCCTTGAATTTGATGCGAGCAGCAGATGCGAGAGATAAGAGGTGTGACGTGAGCCCTTTATTAAAATTAAAATAGACCCAAAAATAGAATACAATTAAAAAGTCAAAAGGTATGTGTGAGGGACCAAATAATCAGCACAAGGAACACCAGCTTTTACTCAAAAAATGGCATTTATTAGTGCCCAAACAAAGTAACTTACAACAAAACAAACAAACTAAACAAAACAAAACAAAACAAACAAAAGTAAAACAAACCAGAAGGCTAACTGAGTAAGGCTAACCTCCCACACTAAACAAAGTAACAACTTATAAAGGGAAAGATGGGCCCATAACAACACAAAAAGGGGGAAACAAAATAACTACATCCTACACAATACTAAACAAATCAAAATAAAACCCAACATATAAATATACCAAATCCAACATAAAGAAAGAAAATGTAATGAAACACTATAAAAATGTACAACCTAAGAAATCAATTTACAAAGACAAACATTTTTCTTCCACCCCTGGGAAACGCCAGCACATAGTAGATCCGGACGGAACCAATTACTTAATCTTCTGTTCCCGCCCGGACTCCAATGTTTGTCACCCCGGGACGCCATGTCTGCCAAACAGTCACTCCTCGTTACTTAAACTCAAAAAAGAAACAAACAATAGATACAATGCAACTAAAGATGTAAAACACGTAACCAACAAAGAATAAACAAATACTATCAAATCATGAAATGATTACAAACAAAACACAAGTGAGCACGTACCTACAGTTAAGGTGTTTGCATACGTGTATGTAATGTTCACATTACCACCTTTGTGTGGCCGCCACTAGGGCCATCCCAGTATGAAATAAAAATTAAATAGTGATAAAAACATGATATGATTTATTGATTTATGTACAAGAATTAGGGACCTTCAGTGTTATAGGAAAATACAAGGAATAAAGACTGAAACTGAAACTGTATTATTAATTTAGATAAAATAGTCGCACAATGGGCACAATAATCCATTGTTTATCTATGGATTCATTTCTCCATCAAATTAAACACACATTTATTTATACTTAACATTTCTTCTATCCTGAATTAATATCTAACGTTTTTAAATGAAATTGCATTGGCTACCTTTTGCAATACGTTGCTTAAAAATTCTCCCTCCGTAGGCAGCTCACTAAAGTTTGGAAAAGAGCATGAGTGTGTGAAAATTGTCACCATTCAGCATATGATTTATCAGAGTGTGAGTGGATATGCACATGGAAATGTGTGATAAACTTTACAAAAGAACAATTTTCCTTCAGTGGTCGAGGCTCATGGCGAGCACACCTCAAGAAGTCACTCAAGCTGTGTTATGCGTGTGTATTTTTGGTGACTTGCTTTCTCTGCTCTCTCAATTACCTCAGATAACCCCAGCCAGGTGTCCAGAGTGGTGGTTGCCATAGAAACACTGGATTTAAATGACAATGCTCCAGAGCTAGAACGGCAGTACAACACAGCCATGTGTGACTCCGCCTCCACTGGACAGGTGAGAGAACAAACCACATGTTATTATGAGTGCAGGGAAGGTCATACTTATCTCCATTGACTTGTTAATTTGTTACTCCACCGAAATGTAAAAGCAGAGGAAGTGCTCTAATGAGAGCCCTTTTGTTAAGCCCTGCAATTAGGTAATTGTCACAGATGAATTATGGGTGATTAATTACCATTTCTCAAGGCCTTAAGAGTCACTGACTCGCACTCTTTGTGTTCATATAGATTTGGTGGTGCATTTTTTATTTTTTTTGGTACGCTCTCATTTTTTCCCGCACATCTGTGAGTGTGTCCATTTATACAGCCTGCACGCTGATTGATTAGTTCTACCGTTACCCTGCGGCTGAATCACTTCTGTTCCCATTTAGGGTATGCTTCACGCTTTCTCATCTCCTCTCCTCTCTATAGATATACATTATAATCTTCTCATCTTTTGGTCTGTTGACTTTCATCCATTTTGCCTTTCATTCATTTCGAGTTCCTGTCTTCCCACAAATTTTTCTTTTTTTTTCTTTTGCCTGACTCATGTTTTTTCTTCAATTCTTAATTGGATGGTGTGCTTCTGTTAAGCTGTCATAGATTGTTTCTTTCTGCTCTCTTCATCATTCTGCTGTCTTCACAGCTTGCAGTCATTGTGAAAGCTTATTATGATTTTGTCAAGTAGGACAAGTAGTTCCTGTATCAACGTTATTATCAACTTTGTTGGTGCTTACATGCAAGTTTGATAATCCGGTTTAAAACAATAATTAATCTTTTTAAAATGTGATGTAGGCAGTCTTTGCACTTTCTCACACTCAAAATGTGCTGCACCTGAAGAGTGTAAAACTAAGAACATATAAGAACCTGTTTTTTTATGTTAATATATTTTTCTTGTGAAACAGTTGTCTTTTATTACTTTTAATTAATTTTCTTTAGGGACAATAAAGTCTATTTTGCCCAAAAGTGGCAATTTTAAAAGGATTACATCTAACTGTCAGGGTTCTACCACATTCGGTAGTAGAAAAATAGTAATTTCTTGTTGTTGTGGCAGAGCTCTGACACTACCGTAATGTCTCGTTTTTGGTGTGTGTGCGTGCTGATTCGACGGTTCAAGCCGCGCACACTCTTGTCTGTGTAACGTCTTGTGTGCGGGTTATGATGTCCGATCCCCAGACAGTCTTGTTCGTTCTCGGTTTTGTGTCTTGGTTCGGGCATTCATGACCCATGTGTTCGTCCTTGTCGTGAGCACGCGAGACGAGTGGTTGCTCGTTCTCACGCGCTCTACGTTATGTTAGTGGGCGTGGTTTCAGGCTTTGCTTGTACCGCGTGCTTACAACACTGCACAAAGACACGAGAGCATGCGGTACAAGCAAAGCCTTGTTCATGTTTACTTTGGCCGTGTGCTTTCATGTTGTGTTTTGGTGTTGCGCGCGCAGTTTGGTTTTCACCAGCTGCGCGTCGTCTTTGTTTAATTAGAACACGCGGCAATGCGCGTCCGCATTGGCTGCGTGTTCATGTCTAGTCATTGTGTTCTCCTCCCTCCTTGTTTCATTGTCATTACTTTGATTTGTCCCAGCTGTTTCCTATTCTATTACCCTTCCTCCTGTGTGTACTTAATCCCGCTGTGTTTGCTGTCTTGTGCTGTTTTGTCGTTGTTTAATGGTTGTGTTCATGCTGTCCTAGTTAATGTCAAGTTTCTAGTCTAGTCGTGTCTTGTTTTCCCCCCTTGGGGTAGTTTTTGTTGTTATGTTTTTGTGATAATAAAGTCCCCATTCTTTTGCATCTTGAGTCCTTGTCCCATCCCTTCACCCAACCTGACACTAACAGGGATATAATAGGTCCCCTTCAAAAAAAGAAAATTCATACTGACCCCCAAACCTTTACCTTATTGTTTATATATGAGGCCGCTTCGCTCCAGTGTGAGCAATGTTACCTGACGCAAGAAATGTTGTCTTGCTTGTCAACTGGTTATGAGAAAAACACTGACTGAGATAGAAGAGATCCCTTTGTCAATTTATCTTTTTAGGTCACAGTGTATTTTACTTTGGATAAAATGTTTTGCAATTGTCTACTTACTTATTCAACTGGAACTTCATACCGCAAGTCACATTATGGGGAGGAAAGTTTGGTGACCCTTAAGACTCTGAAAACTACTAATGTCACTTTACATTATCTCATTGCAGTACTGAAATCACAGAAAATACTTTCTTTTTCATGCCTCAGCACAACCGCCTAACCCACAGCTCTGATCTGCATCACACGGCTCATTTTTGTTTTAACTTTTTCCCTAATGTGTGGGGGGAGTGCTGCAAAAAGAGGCCTATCTAGTGATTATTTCCAGTTTAAGTGGATCTCTGGAGTCGACGCCTCATTTTTACAGCACATGGTAAAGCTGCATCTATGTTTGGGTGTTCTCCAAGGCTCGCTACTCGGTCAGAGTTAATTATTGTTTGACTGCACAGTGTGGGCTAATCAGTCTCAAGTCACCTATTTGCAAAGGTGCGGGCGAGGTTAATGCTGATATCTGAGATTAAAATGTGCATCAGGTTTTTTTTATTTATAATCTCTCCTCTTTTTCTGTGTTCATTATTCTTTCGCTCTCTTCTCCTTTCTCTCCATTCTCCCTTTTGGCTCTGCCCCTTATTTTGTTTTTCTCTCTCCATCTTTCTCCTATCTCATTTTCTCAGGTGGTGCAGGTGTTGCGGGCGATTGATAGAGACGAGGGAGGAAATGACAGCACCGTCCATTTCAACATCCCTCCGGACTCCAATGCTGCCCTTAACTTCAGCGTCAGGGAGAGTGGAGGTCTGCAGTTTCTTCCACAATTTGTTTCTCCCATCCAGTCGTGTGTATCGTCGTCTCTCTTGATCCGTTAGTCTGTGTCTGCAAACACATTGTGTGGCTGCTTTGTGCCCTGGTCCTTTGTTTTCCCCCATTGTTTGCTTTTGCTTCTCTGCCACATCTATCTTCTCCCGGCACACACAGACGAAATGTGCTCTGGCATTTATGCTACATTTGGACTCACTGGTCTGTACAAATGTTATACGAGCAGCAATGGAATTAAACTGCACTCGATTGAGTTCAATTGAATTAAAGTTCCATCAAGCTCAATTTGATCTAAAACTCCCTCTTTTTTCTGTGTTTCTCCATTCCTTTGCTATTGTTTTCGTTTTTCTAGGCCCCACTGCTATTTTGGTGTTAGCCTCACCTTTGCAGACACTATCTCGTTCTACTTCTTCCTCCCTCACACTTTATGTCCCGCTGGTCCTGAGGGATGGGGTCTCTGGTTTGACCAGCACTGGGACAGTCACAGTGTCCGTTTGCCCCTGTCTGAGAGGAGGATCCCGGGCTGGAGAGAAAGAGAAGCAAAGTGAGGCGGAATGGGACAGAGAGACGGTTTGTTTGCCCCAGCACTCCTCCTTGCCCTCCCCTGGCCTCAGCACTGCTGCCCTGCTGGCCATTTTAGCCTGTGTGGCCACTCTTTTGGGTAAGTTTAATGTTAATGGTTTCTCCACCATTGATGGATATTTTATTAATTTATGAGACAATGCTTCCCTGTTATTGATGGAAATTTCTGGCTTGCCCTGTTTTCAACTTCTGAAAGTCTACTGAATCTCCTGATCAAAACATAAGTCAAGAAGAAGCAGAAACAAGTGCTATATGTAATCAGATGCATATGTAATCAAATATATAAATCAAACATATAAACCGAAACTTCTTAATGTTTATGAATGAAATGTCGACCCAGGACGAGCTACAGGACTGTGAAGCTATGGGGGTGTTAATGGACTCGATCTACTCCATCTTCGTTCTGAATCCGATCTGAATGTAGCCTGACAAAAATGTGTCTTTCTCTGGCTAAATATTACTTTTTTAATGAAAATTAAAAAAAAATGAATGCATGAAGCTAGAATAAAATGTTTGTTTGCTGTTTTTTAGAAGCAGAGGGTCTGTTCTTTCTTTTGATTTGAGTTTATGCTCAGATATTCATGCAACAAAATATTCTGGGAGCTATGAAAATTGTCTGAAAATGATCAAAAATGCTCCCTGTGGAAAAAATTAACTTCCGTATCGTAAGGGATCATGTACAGTAAGATAAACACAGGGTCAACAGAACCTAGACGCAGAGTAGATTTGAGTTGAAATTATTTTATATTTTATCTGTATCAGTACTGTTATTGTTCAATAAAACTACAATCAAAGCTATTAAAAATTATTTTCATTAATTAAATAAAATATAGATAGTAAATGAAATACCTTCAACAATAATTGTAAATGAATGTTGTACTGGCAACTAACTGAAATGTGCTAAAAGTGGAAAGTGCTAAACTAAAACTGAAATAAAAATAAATAAATATTTACAAAATCAAAAACCAATAAAAATGACAAAAGCTTGTTTATATTTTACATATAAAAATAAAAGCTAATGCAAAATATTAATAATATATAAATAAGACAAAAAATAAATAAAAATAGTTACCTGCGGTCTTAAAGCTAAGAAAAATTGAAAAATTGTCCAATACAGTGTGCAAAAAAATAGGTCTAGCAACAAGAGGAACACTGTTACAATATTATTGTAATATCAATACTGAAGTTCTCTGAGGTCATTGTCAACACTGTCAATAATTCTGTATGAAATTATAGAGTGTGAGTGATATAAAAAGGCGCTGTATGATATGAAAGTAGCACCAAATTCAGTCGCCTGGATGAGTGGTCTGAATGTTAGAAAATATCAGACCTCTGGATACAGTGATTGACCAATTGGAATCGAGTATTCCCCAGAGTTGTGTAATAAATGTAATTATGGGCATCAGTCTGTGTAAGTGTTATTTTTTCTGTAGCACCCTGCAATTTTATTACAAAAATCTGTCACCCAGAACAAGCACACATGTCCTCCTTTTTTGTATAAATGGAATCATGAAACACTCCTCACTGTTTTCTTTCCCTCTGTCTTTTTTCTCTCTCTCTAGCTGTCAGTGCTTTGTCTCTGTCTCTGCGCAGGCAGAAAAGAGACTCGCTTTCGCCTTTAGAGGAGGATGATGTAAGAGAGAACATCATCACGTATGATGATGAAGGAGGGGGTGAAGCCGACACGGCTGCTTTTGACATCACAGCACTACAGAGCGCCCCTCATAACGCACGCAGGGGGTACCGGACCCTGGACAGCAGGAACATGTGAGTGTGTTCTGTTACATCAACTCAGTCCTGCTTCACATTCATAGAACACTCCAATAGTTCTCCCCAAAATGTAAATTCTGGCTTAATTTACTCACTTGTGTCATTTTAAGTCTGTATGTTTTGTTTTTCTTCCAATGGCACACAAAAGGATATGTTTAGCTTTCTTGTAGCTCAATCAGTAGAGCATTGGCCCTTACAATGCCAAGGACATGGTTCGATTCCCAGGGAAAGCAAGAACTGATTAGAATATCAATGTGTTCCTTGAATGCAATGTAATTTGCTTTGGATAAAAGCATCTGCCAAATGCATAAATGTATAAACGTATAAAATGTTTAACAGAAAGTCCTGACTGTTCTGTTCTATTACTAAATCATTTGAAAGTGTGTTAAAGGGATAGTTCACAATTATTTTTTAAAATTCTCTAATCATTTATAATCATATAATCATCTAATCACCAGCTGTTCCAAATCTGTATGAATTTCTTTATATAAAAAATATCAGTTTTAAAATATAAAAAATAATATGTATATTTACAAATATACATATTATTTTTTATATTTTAAAACTGACATTTTATATATATATATATATATATATATATTAAATACCTGTTTCTTTACAGTTTACATTATATGCTACATTTCTTATTATGTTTGATTATTTTTATCAACAATATTTCTAAAAAAATTATATTCTTCATTTTTTATTAGAATTTTATTATTTTATTTTCAATCACAACATTTTAGGCCCTACAAGCAAGCACAGCAAACCTGGAGCTGCTTAGAAAATAAAATATGGACTTTTAAAGAAACTTTTTTTCTTTTTCTTTTTTAAAGAAAGAATTATTGGTAGTCGCTATTTTAATAAATCATGTCCCTTTTAGCCAGGACTAGTGGAGATTTAAATACTTATAAAAATTCCATTGTCTATGATGAACAAGGTTTGAGTTAATAATTTATTTTATTTTTGAAATGTTACAATGAATTGCTCATTTTAATGTTTAATATTCCAATGGGTTATATTTGAAAGAACTACTGAATCAGTTTCAAACTGAAGTTAAAGGCACACAGCAAATAAAAAGCAGAATAGGATGTGATTCGAAAAGACCACACCATCTCAAACACCTATGGCTTTATCGCAATTATCACATCACCTCTCATGAGATTTCACACAATCTCCAAAAAAAAGTTAAAACAGCTTTTGCATCTTTAAACTGACAATCTGTCTTTTTTTTTAAATCCCGATGTCTCTACAGACATACACACATACATACAGGTGAAGCAGATGTGCATGTGTGTAAGCATGAATGAGTTTTGAAAGCTATGGCGGAAGATTTTATGTGAATAACAACCTTTATCATTCGGTCAAATATCAAACAAATATCCTGCTCAAATCGTATGGACTACTTGTATGATGTTGCCTGTTATGTTTTTAAACTTTATTTTAAATTACCGTAGTATATTTTATTATTTATTTGCCAGGTGGCATAAAACTTCCATTCATAAAATAAAATTCTGTGTTCCCTCAGACGTTATTCACAACACGGTCAGGAAAAGGCTCGTACATATAGCAGCTGGGCTCAGGCTGGAGCGATTGATCCCGGACAGTACACCAGTCAAGGAGCCCCTCTATACGGGCGGTTTTGCTACAGCAGCCACACGCTCCCAGTGCTGCGTCGCTCACAGGGCCCCTACGAGCCTGCCTTATCCGAGCTGGCTTACCGCTTTCCTGGGAATCAACCAGACCACTCTCTAGTCATCCAAAACCAGGCGGCTATAGTTGGCCCTCTGGAGCCAGGAGCCATTTATGTGGCAACAGCAGAGGCCAGTCACGGCACTAAAGAAGGGACAGCATCTCAGGATGGCGCTACCACATCTGAGGGAGGAACGCCAAGGAAAAACGACTCAAAGGATGACACGAGCAGTGATGCCCAGCAGAGTCAGAGTCAAAGCCAGGATCTGGACTGGGTAAAGCAACATATTTCTTTCATAATTATTTAAAGAACAAGTACAGAATCTGCTTTAATAACAAATTTTTTGGGTAAAGCCAAATGGAATACATAGAATTTATTAATTTCATTCTCCAGAGGTCTTTAAATAATACATTATTGTTTAATAATTAATGGACTTTTAAACAAACAGCTATACTGACAAGACAATTACAAAACCACTCACTGCTTAAGGCAGGATAATTTAAACAGCTTTAGCAAATCGAAACATGAACACAATGCCTGAGAAAAAAATAAACTGTATGGCTAATTTTAATTCATGGATATACTTCTCAGTCACACTCCGACAGCACTGAATCAATATTAATGGAATATGTCTTATAAACATTCATTGAACCAGAGACTTGGAAACAACTGTGAAATTAATATTAATATTTATTTCATAATGTGTGTTGCTCTGGGACAGTTGTCAGCCACAGATTCGGTTCCAACTGCAAGCAATTGAAAACAGCGTTCCACATCTTTAAGAATCCAACCAGTGAATTTTAATCCGATACAATGCAAATTGTAGACATATTTTCCCACTGAAAAAGACATGTCCCATGTGTGAAAATATGTTGTTTTGCACATCTCAGGTAGCTGGCAGGTTAGTTTTTGCTTGCTTTTTGTTGTAGGGGCTGATGAGGAAAGTGTGTTTTCACATGTTGTCTTTCACTGTCTCTCTTTCTCCTCATCCTCATCTCACAGTGCAATTTTAGCTCTTTTTAGAGCTCAATTAACCTGTTTCAGTTGTTGTCAACCATTTCTCTTTCTCAATCTGTCTAGCTTTGTCACTTCCTTCCTCTACTCACTGATAACGTACCTTCTCACTTCACTGTTATCACATTTTTCTCTGTTTTCACCTGCTTATTGTATCTGAATTATCTCTCTGCTTTCTCTACCCTCTCTCCTCACTTGTCCCTCTGTTGAATAACAGAAAAATAAACTCATTCTTACCTCCCGCTCTAACCCTCCTGCTCCTCCCCGTCCCATACAGGTACAGCCAGACACGACTCCCCGCGAACGAGAGCTGGTATTGACCCGTTCTGGTTCTGTCGCTGGGCCGGGCACCACCGGAGGGTGGGTGTGTGACTCCACCACTCTCCCCCGAGTTGGACGGCATTCCTCGCGGGGCAGTCTATCCCTAAGTAGGAGTGCTGCGGGGCCTGCCGAGTCCAACCACCCTGGGGTGACTGATGCTGCTAACGGGAGCGCAGAAATGCAGTCGGTCAGCAGCAACTATGCCACCATCCTGCAGGGGGAGCAGCAAAGGGACTACCCGGGGACTCTGGGACGGGGCGGGCTGGAGATGGGCAGCGGATTTGTGGTGAGCAGGCCAGAGAGAGAGGCCAGCATTCCACTGAGCACCGGGATGTATCCGGAGGGTGGTGGGTTCATAGGAGACTGGCACGAACGGGTGGGCATATCCGGGTACCCGCTGGGAAGGAGGGATATGACACCCCAGCTGCTTCCATACCCTGGCCAAGGCCGGGGGGCTTTTGGGGGCATCCTGGGTTATGGCGGAGCGTGGCCCTCGGCACCTGAGGCGTCAGGAAGAGGGGCACCTGTCGGAGGTCCTCAGTCTCTTGCCCTGAGGGTCGGCGAGTTCCTGCGTCTGCGTCTGGCGCAGGTGACCTTTGACCCCTCACAGCCACCGTATGACTCCGTGCAGGTGTACGGGCTGGAGGGCACAGGCTCGCGCGCCGGCTCCCTGAGTTCCCTGGACAGCGAAGGCAGTAAAGACGCAGAAAAGGAGGTGTGGGGTGCAGGTCTGGAAGATTGGGGCCCACAATTTCAGAAATTAGCTCAGCTTTTTAGGGAACGGGAGAAGGAGAGTGAAGAAGATAAAGAAAGAGATGTAGAGGGCCGCAAAAAGCACAGGGATAGGGAATGGAAAGAGAAGTTAGAGGAGTCTGGAGATGAGGAGCAGGCGAATGTCTGAGAGAAAGAGAGTGAGGAGGAGAGGGGTTGGTTGGGACAATGATTAAAAGGCAACAAGAGCTGGAATAATGAAAAGTGAAGGGTAAGGAGGGAGAGACTAAGAGGAAAGGTAATAAGGGAAGACAGGGAAAAATGAACACAGGAGAGCAGAGGCAGTGGAGAGAGTGATTGATGCAATTTGAAGCAATAAGTGCTGAAAAGCTGATGTGTGAGCACAGTCAGAGCTGTGTTTCTTTAGCCAGCATTTAACATTCCTTAAGTGTGTTTGGCAGTGAGAGAAAGCAAAGTTCACTGAATTCCAGATCACATTTAATTACGACAGAGAAAGTAAGAGATTTGAACTCGGATTTTTGTGGCAGTGAGCAAGACAATGGTACTACGGGGGAGGGAGAAACGCAAGGCCGGAATAGCAGATGAAAAGTTACAGCAACACACGAGGGAGAAGGAAAATTAATGTTTGTACAGAAATTGTTTATACATTCACAAAAGCAAAAGAACTGAATTATTCAAAAGAAAGCACTGAATATTACAGTAAAGTCCTGAATAAGTGTCTGCACAAAGATTCTCAGTGTTTACACATGCACACAAAAACAAACACACATCAATTTTAAACCCTGCGTAGAAATTCTGCTTTACGGATGTCTTATTGTCAGGGTTCAAAATGATTTACATTTTGCCAAGAACAGATTGTACACAAAGTTGCTCAAGAAAAAAAAAAGACAAAATTAAAAAGTAGTGATGCTAAACTTGTGCAAAACAGTGTGTACAAACATCCATTACTTGTCAAAAAAATCCCACATTTAAAAAGTGAAGCTGATATACAACAGCTGACAGGTCTGCTTCAGCTAGAATGCACTTTTATACATGATGTTCAAATAGATTACAAATGGTGTTGTTGTTTTTTTTATTGGAGGAAAAAAACTATGTAAAATGTTCTATGTAAATGCATTTAAATGTAAATATCACTGAATGCCATTGTGAAAAGTGACAACAGTACTGTAGTCTTCAAGCAACAAAAAGTAATAGAATCATAAAATGAAAACAGAGGACAATATTATATATAATGTCACATCAAAATGCACTGGATATACCTGGAAGACACTGGATTGACGGAAGCAGATTAAACCCTACCATTTACAGTACGATGTCGGATTTGGATGTGTCGCTCTTCGTAAATGGAACTTTTTTTATTTGAATGCAAAAGGTCCAAATAAGTGTTTTTGAAGACCTTTTTCTGACTTGAGCACACACTCTGTATTGATGTCCCGATTAATCACACTATTGGACTCACTGTGACTGGACTGAACCAGAACCACTATATCACTGCACAGTCATGCACACCAATACCAGGCGGCTTAATGCAGTACAAACCCACACCTTGTTCAACAAGCAAAATATCAAAAACATGAGCCTAAAAGAATTATATGAAATATTAATGTAAATGTTATTGTATTATAAGCATAATTACAGAATGACAAATCCCTCTGGAGCGTATTTGATCAGGACTACCCTAACACAGCGTGTACACTGGACACAAACAATGTGACATGACAAGCAAATAGAGCCTATCATAATCAGTGATACTGTCTACACGGGATGCGGTGGGAGTTTACAGATGGACACCAACTGTAAACTGATGACCCGTTAAATTTCTGACGTGCTCCACACACTTACGCAACATCCGACAACTTTCTCTTCGTCCAGTGTGGACAGCCTCAAACTTGTGACCTGGTGTAAGTTTAAAGAATTGAATTTGTCCCGTTTCATTCCATATTTTTCAAGTAGATTAGCTGAACTGTAAACTGGGTGTGGAATTGCTGCATTCATCCTGGTTTCTGCCTTCCTATTGGACTGCATTGTTTTGGCCCCAAGTGGTCCCTGTTGGTACTGAGATCTCACGATGGCGTGTACTAAAAATGTATTTATTCTGTTGTATTTTTTCCTTTTCGTTTTTGTAAATTTGAATAAAGACAGTATGTTTTGAGGTGATGTGTGTGTGACCTGATGTGTATATACTCTTCTTGTCTAAATTGACTTTTGACTTGTCTTTGTGTTGTAGTCCTTGTTTGCCTCTGCTGAGTAAATGAAAGTGCTGGCTTTGTAAATGTCCATAGAGGCACTTCAAACAGGGACAGAGTTGGCAGGGAGTAAACACAGTGTCTAGTCCACTTACGCCCAAGCTATGTGACAGACTTACAACCTAAGGTTGATAATGGAAACTGAGAGCTCAGGTTGCGCTTTAAGACAGACAAAAGTTAACCGCAAGGCTCTCCTTGAAAACAATGACACGATTTGAAGTCTGGGTTACGTAAATTTTTTAAGATTTATTAGTGGGCCTGACATGCCTTAGTTTATTTGATGAAAGTGGAGAAAATAAAGGTTGTTTCAAATCACTGCACCTGCAAGTCAACCCTGCTTATCGTACACTTCAGTCCTGCAAAATGTGTGTGTGATTGTGTTTAAACTAGCGTATACCCACATGAGGTAGCAAATAAACAAGCCACAGCCACCTTTTTGATTCGAGGCTGGTTAATTATTTATGAGCTCCAGCGCATATCCTGTTAGATTAAATTTGGTTTAATTACATTCGCAAAGCTTGATGTAGGAAATAGCAGACTAGAATAAGAGAGACAAAGAGAGAGTATGATTGCTTCAAAATTCACTTAGAGCAGGAGAGGGATTCAAAATGATTTGAGGAAAGCAAGATTATAAATGCACGCTCTGTCCTTGAGTTACATAATGAATTGATGTGCAGGATATTAAGCAATGCACTCTATATCTAAATAGGCAGCGCGTGAGAACCTATCACACATGCATATTCAAAAAGTATCAAGAGTTTTTAGCTGAAACTACTAATAATTTAGCAAAAACAAACAAGGTGGCTTCTGGGCATGTTTTATGAAGCAGAGTAATACCACAGATGGGTTGTTTCTAAAAGTAGTGTCAGCTAAGATTTCGTTTTTTCATAGACAGGAACACATTTATCACAGAACACATGGAGCACAGACGTACACGAATAAGAACAAAAATAACTTGCTATTAATACATTAATTCACTCCAAAATGTCTTCATTAAAGATTAATTTGGTGAATTGCCCTGCAATCCAGCACAGCTCAGAATGAAGCTTTAGATCATTAGCGTGCAGCTCAACGACATCTGGAATAGAGGTATGTGAACCAAAAGTATTTCTCAGTTTAACATTTTCTATGCTGCTAAGGAACAGAAAAGTGAAAATGCCCACCAACCTTGGTAATTAAACCACTAAATAGACCCATGGAGTCAGTGAGTGAAAGGGACAAAAACAAGACTTGCTGGTGATACAATACATGCCATATTTAGCTCTGTGTTACTGAAAACTGCCTTGCATAGCCTTGTGTAGGGGGTTAGGGGGCTAGTAAAACATTGTGGTTGCTGACAAACAGTGAACAGTCCCACTAGGAAATGGCTTCATTTTATAAATAAAGTCATTATCAAAGTGCAGTTTTGTGTTAGTCTATAGAAATTAAGCAATATTCACGAGCAAGATTGTTGTTCTTTTGAATATCAGTTAATGTTGAATATTATGAATGAGCCACTGAATCGTTTAATCAACCGATTCGTTTAAATCACTGATTCATTCAGGAACGAAACAAGTGGCTGTATTTACACAGTATTGCTAAATTCAGACCCCTTGCAGCACATCACTCTTACTATTTCTGCCACAGAAAGATATGCTAAAAGGCTATGCGGTTCAGAATGAGTGAATAATTTAGTCAACCGGTTCGTTGGTTCAAAACATTCATTCAGGAATTAAACAAGCGGCTGTATACAATACGAGTGAGTGGTTGAATCTTTACTCTACCAATTTACTCATAAACGCTGATGCATTCAAGGATGAAACGATTTTTTATTTTATTTTTTTTAAATAACTTACTAAACCGATTCGTTCAATAACATAGCAATGGTCGAAATCGCACATAGCCTATAGACCCTCAATAGTCACATATAGTCCACTTGTTGCGGGATGAAAACGAGACCAGTGCTTAATTTGCATGTTTGCTGTTTAATTATCACTTGAACGTTATAGCTAGTAGGTCCTCAAATAGTAATTTATCTTGCACACTGTCATGGAAACTAGCGCTACTCTCAGTTCATTATTGATATTCTCTAGCCTTTAAATGTACATCAATTGTAATTATATGAGATTAAATGAGTGAACTCACTGACGTTCACTATGGTTTTGGACACCACTACCATTTTCATTGGCGCAGCAAAAATGGTTCCTAAAATGTAACTTACTCAATTTCAACGTCTTATCTT
Source organism: Rhodeus uyekii (assembly GCA_037043235.1). NCBI lineage: Eukaryota > Metazoa > Chordata > Actinopteri > Cypriniformes > Acheilognathidae > Rhodeus > Rhodeus uyekii. The sequence continues at coordinate 2,220,524 of JAWRVZ010000035.1, forward strand.
CCGAGTTAAATAAAAGCAACATCACACACGGAAGGACAGTAGCCTACTACTTAGTACGAGTACTATTTGCATGGTTTTGATTGCAACCTCATGCATCTAGCTGAATTGTTTGTTTGTTTGATTAATTATCTTTATAGAAAACAATAGAGGTGAATGGAATGGCCCCCAATTAGACAGGTATGAAAATTCATGTTTATTTGCAGCGTAGCAACTATTCACTTAATCTCTTCTATGATGCTCTTTATGGCTTCACTGTGTGTGAGTGTGTTTGTGTATACTAGTCTTGAAGCACTGGCAGATTGTGTTGTGATATGTGTTCAGGTTTGAAGTGGTAAATTAAATCTTCATTAACGTTCTTAATTAGTGTTCGATCTCCCAAACAGTAAACTGCAAAAAAAAAAAAAAAAAAAAAACCATCTGGGAGCTGTAGGGGTCTCCGGGGTAAGGCTGAAGATCGAAAAAAATAACAGAAGACTCGACGCAGATACTTTCAGATAAATACTCATGCATTGACATAATTTAAGTTGAATAATAATAATAACATTAATAGTCCTGCAACTAAACCTTTAGCAACTGTTGGAAATACAAATCGGAATTGTCTGGAGGAAAACCCAGAAAATTCCTTGTTGATTTTGTGAACAAGATGATGCTGCCATCTTATGGGCACTATAGGAAAAAACAGTCAAATGTGTATTTGTGATGCTGCTGTCGTGTTCTTGTGCGTTTCATAAAGGTTTGGAACAACATAAAGATGTGGAAATCATGACATAATTTATATTTTTGGGTGAGCTATTCCTTTAATAATATTAGACTTATTTTACTGGGAGAGTAGGACAGTCAGACTGTTCATGTGAATAAATGTATAAACGTTTAAGAATGGATCCAAATTAGATGAAATGTGAATAACCAATGGCCCAAACCGTGAATACCATAACCACTCAAACATTCCAATACATCAGCTCCTCGTTTGGGACAATACATTGCCCCCTTTGGTAGTTTGTGTCCTTCTCTGCACATAGGGAGCAGCGATTTTCACTTATAGCACATGCACATCTCAGAGATGTATATTTGATATGCGTGTTTACATCTGGAAGAAGTATTTTGTGTGTCTGTGTGTGTGTGTTTGCTCATCTGCAATAAATTTCTAGGATGTTTCCTGTCAGACGTTAACTGGACATTTAGAAATTGTCTTTAAGATGTTTATGATTTATTATGTATGTAAAACTGACATCTTAAAGACAAATGTTTGTACACTAGATGAAGCGTTCTTTAAACAGATATCTTGCAGTCAGGAGTTTATAGATATTAATAATTTACTTAGGCCATTTGAATATATAAATATTCATAACTGCATTGCAGTATACTGTACTTTTTAATTTTTTGAGTCAGGTGGTGACTTTCATGCAACTATTTGAAGGAAAATGACTTGGGAAATCATAATGGCTAGATTGGGATCGTTACAGTAGTAGTTCCTTGTTAGACAGTCAGAAAAATGTCACTAAACTGGTTTGTTTTCCACTGAAAAATGTCAAATGCATACAGGTCATGTAGAACAAAATCGGATGATGTGGAGTTTGCTTGTGCCATCCCTAGAGTTTCAGCAACAGTCAGCAGGGTGGTTTATAAAGTGAGTTGACTTTTGAAGCCAGACTGGTTCTTGTTGAGTAGGTCATTCTGTGAGAGAAAGGCAGAGAGCTGGTAGACCATAAAGGAAGACGAGAGACTGGTCTGTACTTTCTACAGCTGTAGAACTGACTACTTAAAGTATACTTTGGAAATATTTAAGTATACTTTATTTAACTTTACTTAAATATCCCTTACAAAAAGCTAATTTCATTTTTATGAAGAAGAAGAAGATAATTACATTTATTTATGCTTTTATTGGTACTTAGAGTGCTTTAGATATGCAAGGGAGGAATCTCCTCAACTGCCAATGTGCAGCATCCACCTGGATGATGCGACGGCAGCCATATTGCGCCAGAACGCACACCACACACCAGCTCACTGGTGGAGAGGAGACAGAGTGATGAAGCCAATCAGTATAAAGGAATGAAAGAAGTCATTAAAAAACAAAAATTATTAATCAATAACTTGATTATAATTCCCTCATCGCAAAATTATATATTGAAGTGGCAGTGGATTTCAGAATTGGACCATTCAAATTATGATTTTTTTTATTTTTATTATACTTTTAAAAATGAAAGTAAAACAGCCAGTAGGTGGAGGCACGTCATTGTCTTAATGAGTGACTTTAATCATTCTTTCAACTGATTCGTGATTCATGTTTGGTTCCCTTAGTTTTGTTGTAGCCATGAGATAATACTTTATGGGAACGCCGTATTGACTTGTAGGAACATATGTCAAAATTTCCATCAATTTCTTTCATTTGGAATAATGTCTAGAACCTTGATCCAGCTTGGATCGAACTCCAGCAGGAGACAGAATGAAGATCAGAATGGAGAAAAAAACCTTGGGAGAAACCTGGCTCAATCGGGCGACCAGTTCTCCTCTGGCCAACAAACAAACAGTGCATAATTATTAAATAGACAACATTTCAGGTCAGAATTCATAATTGAGATTGAGACATTTAAAATATTTAATCCAGTTCCGTCTGGCTGGAGAACAGATTTATGAGGCTTTCACAGGGGAGGGTCTAATAGAGTCACGGTCACTGCTGACACTTTAGGGCTGTGTTTTACTTGTGTCGAGGTGCAGGTCCTTCATCTGATCTGGATACGGCCTGGATCCAGCTGACTACGGTAACCTCGGAATAAACAGAGACTAATATCAGCGTCGATGCCATTCTTCTTCTGATGTAATGAGTACATCAGGTGTTATGGGAAGTTTTCCCGGTTCTGCCTGACCTAAAATATGCAGCCTATCAATCATTTTACAAAATTTTATTTAAAAAAAAATTATAATGTGTTATGTGTATGCCAGGTTGATTTAGATTTAGTCTATATTTGTGACAGAGTGTGTCTGTTTCCCAAACAATGCTAGGTAGACTGTTCCATAGTTGAGGTGCTAATTAGGAAAAGGATCTACCAGCAGCAGTTGACTTTGAAATTCTATCAACTGGACTAGTATTATCAACTGGACATAATTTTGGGATCGCAATAGACGTGAAGGACCATGATGTGAAGAAGCATTATGAATGAAATTTGACATCTGAACAGTTGTTATATCAACATAACGAAGAGAATACAGTTAAATAAAGTGTAGTTGTCAGCATACGTCAAGCTTGTTTGCAATATTGCCGCTAGCCATGTGTAGAGACTGCCTGCCAATGGAACTCTGACATTGTATTTTAGGCTTTGTGTTGGATATCTTGTACTTAATCAAGAGTTCAAGAGAGTTTATTGTTATTACGCTACACGTCTTGTGAAAATGAAAACGCTCAAACAAATAAAGAAGGGCATAATAAACTTGGGTTGTGCTAATGAAATCCCTTCAAAGAATCACTCTACTATTCATGCCTATTCATTCAAAACAAGCAGTTATTTGAGGAAATCTGTTTAGAACATATGTAAAGATACAAATAAATAAATAAATTTTATACATATATATATATATATATATTGTTGTCCTGTTTGATTATAGATGTAACACTTGGTCCTGTCTGTCTGTGTCTTCTTTGTCACTTCCTGTCAGTTAAGTCATTGTTTCTCTTCCTGCACCTGTCGTAGGATCACTTACTCATCAAGTCTTCCCAGGTGTTCCTCATTCCCTTTATTATAAAACCCATTTGTTTTTCACTTGTTTTTGTTGGTTGTTGAAGAATGTTGATGCTGTCATGTGTGGATGTTGACTTGTTGCTGAGGTCCCCGTCGTCCTCTGAGGTCCCCGTCGTCCTCTGAGGTCCCCGTCGTCTTCTGAGGTCCCCGTGTTTTGTTTAAGTTCAGTTTTTGCACAAGTGTGCTTGTTTTGCTATTTAAAGTGATTTTGTTTTGATTTAATATAGTGGAATTTTAAGTTGGAAACCTGCTCTCTTCATCAGTCTCCGCGTCGCACATGCTCTTACCCGTCTTCATTCGTAACAATAGAGTAGAGTGATTCTTTGAAGGGATTTCATTAGCACAACCCAAGTTTATTATGCCCTTCTTTATTTGTTTGAGCGTTTTCATTTTCGCAAGACGTGGAGCGTAATAACAATAAACTCTCTTGAACTCTTGATTAAGTACAAGATATCCAACACAAAGCCTAAAATACGATGTCAGAGTTCCATTGGCAGGCAGCAGCATGAGAAAGCTTCAGCATTATTTATATATTAGTGTTTAAATGTTTGCCTGAAACATTTGATTTGATTGCAGGCTCTTTGAGACTCCCCAAATGTCATAGAATACTCTGTATAGTATGGACTAATTTCATTAATAATTGATTTCAATATATTAGCGCATACAGTTGTATTGCTGAAGACCTATTAGGTTGGCTACGTACAGTATGTAACAGAAAATACTGTGATTTTGAAGTGATGAAACTATCATATAAATTATAGAAGACTGATAAATGTAACAAAATGTAACACTGAAGCTTCATTCACCAAGTCACCAAACCCTTTGAAAAGTTTTTATTTATTTGATAATTAGTGAATAACTAACACTAACTAACGCTGAGAGAGAAGCGTCACTGACAGAGCGACGTGCAACACAAACTCAGCGCATGCGCAGTGATCTAGGTACGCTCATGAGACACGAGAACCATATGAAGTGGCAAATTTGTCCCTCTTTTGTGCTCGATATATTAGCGTTTGGCGACATTAAGGAATCAACATTACCGAAAAGAAAATGCTAAAACAAGAGTTTGGTGGTTCCACTTCAAAAACGATAGTTACATCCAATGACTTAATAATTATTATTATTGTTGCTTTACTCTTGTTTGTCAAGGGGTGGGCGTGGTTGTGTCGCCTGTGTCAGTGCTTTTGGTTTGTACATTTATTGCATAAATTTTGAGAGTACGTGATGTGAGCCTTTACTCTGTTAATAGTTGGCAAACCCCCAATCCTGCATTTACTTCCTGAAGAAGAGTCTCTATATGATTCATATGTGACTTGTGCAATTTCTCAACATGTTACATCAAACTTGTTTTTCTGCATCATTTAAAAATTTCATTGAAATAATTTTAACTTACATGTTCTGGAGTCTTTTGGCACCAAACAGCCTCTAGAAATAGTAAAGTTTTATAGAACTTTAGTTTCACTTTTAATTTGTACATTGGGTGGAGTCAAAGGGTGGAAACGGGGGTGGTGGTTAAGGATGTGGTCACCTAGTCTTACTTGGACCATATTTCTTATCAGTGCAGCAAGTTTCTGGTTACGAACAATCATTCATGTGTGTACGTAATCATTAAACAAACAATGCTACACTAAATTCAAGGCATACGTTACCTTCTAACAAGTTATGTTAGTATGCAGTACAACATTGAGTCAAGTCCTAATGTGGAAACAAAAGCAAGTGTGAGAAATTACAACAAAACAATTACTTGATCCAAGAAAAGAAATCTGGGAAGATGCTTTAGAATTGCAATGACACACATCCCAAAAAATTAAAAAGTTGGCAACTATGCAGGAGAGACCAGCATGTTTTTTAAAGACATCATTAAAGTAATCATTGTGACTCTAGATGTTCAATTTTCACTTTATGCAGTGACACGGGAGCTTTGTTTGGACAAAAAACATAATACGCCTCTTCTTAAAATGTTGTTAATTCATGACTGGAAGTTAGGGCAATGCTAATACTTGTAATCTGTTAATATTAATACTAATATTAACACTAATAATCTTTTATCAATCGGGCACCTGAACTGTCTGTGAGTTTTGTCAAAGGAGAGGCCCACTGTGTGAATATTTGAAAAACCCTGAAACTGAAATGAAGCATAAAGCTTTAAATCATAAGCAAGTGATGGTGACCTCTGGTGTTGATCAGGTGGAACTGATGCTTGATGTATCAATTACTCACAACTGATTAACACTTAAAGGGTTAGTTCACCGAAACTTAGCTCAAAATGACCAAATTAATTTGATATTAATTTAACTTGTCTGCTCAAGAGTCTCTTTTCTCCAAATTTCCTCAAAAAGGCAAACTAAACTAAGCATTTTATGACAATAACTTTGGTTTCACTTTTAATTTGTATGTTGTTTCGGGCCAAATGAGGGTTAAAGGCGAGATAATGTAAGACATCTCCTATTATCAATGTATTTCAGTTTTTTAAAAGCAGTTACATGCGTGTATGTAATCAGAACCATTTACATTTTGCTTTGATGATGAAATGTCAAGCATACCAAGTAAAAATGAGGAACACATTTATTGCATAATTTTTGAGCCTTTACTCTGTTAATAGTAGGCAAACCCCCAATTCTGCATCTACTTCCTGAAGATATACTTCACTTATTTGTGACGTGCAATTTCTCAACATGTTACTATGCAGAAGCATTCAGCTAAATCCACACTCAATTCTTTTAAATGCAGACTTATGCTGAAACTTAAATTTAAACAAATAAGGCATACAGCAGAAATATATAGCTCCATTCACAGAGGGAGGTTTTTAATAAAAATGGTTATTAAAAATTTGCTATAGCAAACAAATCAAAACTATGTCCAAATATCCATTTACACATTTTCAATTTCCTATTGATTTTGTTTTCCCCATTTTATTCATAGTAAGTCGAATTAAATATAAAAAGAAAATAAATTAATATTTAATAAGAACATCAAACAATGACAGTAATACGTTATATTCTATTACTTATTTGTTTGCTTTGCATTACATTTTTTTTCTTAAATTATACATTATTGTAAATATGTACAGTCAATATTGTTTTTTTCTGATGTCTGTAGTAGTGTTTGCATATTGCAAAACATTGTATGTGAAATTTTCAGAATTGTAAGTTTCGTTCATTTAGTCAATTTGGAAAAATCCCTAGAACTGTGATTCTGCTTGGATCATAAACACAGTCCTCTTCTAATCCACTCGCTACCATTCCACAGTTCGCAGGGACCCACGCAGTGTCATAACCATGTTGATGCCAGGTTTTCTGTGCATTTACCATTGTAGTGCCGTGGTACATGATGTATGTTCTTTGTCCAGGATGCCGTCCAGTGCTGCTACGATTTCCCATGGCATTTACAGTAACCTAAGCACTTTCAAAGGTGTATGTGTGTGTGTATGTGTGTGTATATATATATATATATATATATATATATATATATATATATATATATATAATAATTAGGGAACAAACAAAGACAGTTATTATATGTACAAAACAAAGGAAACTTTTGAACTGTAATGTTTTTTTAAACAATATGCATCCATTTAAATGTTATAATTAGCTTAAAATAATAAAATTCACTTGATTTTTATTTTAGCTTACCTGCTCAAGAATCTTTTGTCTCCAAATGTCATTGACAGAAGACATTTGGTTTCACTTTTAATGTTAGAAATGTTGCCCTGCCAACAACATCAACGTGAAGTGATTTGGGTTTCTGAGGTGGAGCGTGGCAGAAGCACAGTGTAAATCTAAGTTGACAAAGATCCTTATTTAAGCTCTAAATATAATACAAAAATATGTTCTATTTCGAATGGGAACTCCCACTGTGTCCAATAGAGAAAACTTTATGGAACAACTCAATGTGACCGTTGTCTACAGCAAATGTCAAAACGCAATAATGTAATTCACCAAAGACAGTCATGACATCACTTCAGGTGAGACCATGAGAATAAAAGGGCACCTCTATTAGACGTCATCAGCTTTTCTGGAGACTGTTTGAACTTGTTTCTAGGCGACAATGGCTGCATCTTCTGACAAGTATTTCAGGATGTGTGTACCGCTGTGCCAGAGTTATTTGACACTGGGAGATGCACACGACTTGTGGGTTATCTATCTTGCAGAGGATCATCCACGTTTGGCTCTCAAGGGAGTGGAATGTGAGGATTGCTTGGGATTTTACTTGGAAAAAGCTCTGTTCACATATATCCCTTTTCTTAAGGTAATTAGGACAGGCACCCTGTGGTTCGGGAGCAGGTACAGAGGAGACTCAAATCATGGGGATCACAGGTTAAGCTGCACGAGTTTGACCAAGGTATGTCTCTCTCGTTCCGCTGCATCTTACTTGAACGATCTGCTAGAAGCAGATGTACTTTCTTTGGGAGATAGTTCCAGTCAGGAAGAGCAAGATGTGACTGATAAGGGTGATGATACAAAGATGGAGCCCTCTCAGCTTGCCTGACCTGTGTATGAGGAGCTGTTACAAGTTATGGCCCAAGCTTCACAGAGATTAGATTAGGTCACCACAGATCACTCGAGGATGTTTTGAAAAGCGTTTTTTTATCTGGCCATAAATATACAGCTCTTGTGACTGTTCCATTTCTCCTGGACCTTAACACTGAGCGGGAGACATCCTAGAAGACACCATATTTGGCTTGCGTTCATCACTTTGTTGAGATTGTGTACCTCCATTTTCTTTTGTGTTTGTGTTTGGCTTGGGCCTGTTGCTTTATCTTTATTTATTGTTTGTCACATGTTATACCATTTTTGGGATTTAATTTGTTTATAGGAACTGTAGGAACGTGGGAGTAGCTGGAACACAGCCAGCTGGTATTGTGGAAGGCTGAGGTCTCAACTGAAAAGTTGTCGTTTATGTATATTATTAGCCCTCGCACTGACTTTTTGTTTATTGTTATTTACAATAAAAATACACTGTTTCTGCTGATCCCGGACTCCTCCCTTCCTCATTTTATAACCAGACAGTTGAAAAACTCTCACCCTCTGCTCTTTTTGGCACATCTGTTTAAGATGGTGGTTGGACAGTTTTCAAGAGGTGAGGGCACGGTCAGTGGCATTTCAGAAATGTATAATGCACCTCGAACATCAGGCGGCTCTGGGCTATCTCAGTCTGAGGACTACAGACAGACCTAGAGGTAGAGTGTTGCCAACCTTGCCCCCCTCCTCTCCAGAGGAAGCAGAGCTCAGAGAAGCCGAAATCAGAGAAAGGCGAAGAAAGTGAGGGAGGTTATTAAGAGTAAGCGTGCTAGCATTCAGCTGCACTTTAGAGGAATGTAACATCTCCCTCCTCTCATTTCCCACAGTCCTTCTTTCCTCCCTCTTCCAATACCATCTCAGGAAGGGCGTGGCAATGAAGGTTTCTCACGCCTAACATACGGCTCCTAAAACTGAACCTGTCATGTTATGGTGAAGTGGATGTTTAACAAAAACCACATGCCCCGCTGTTCTGATGGTTCCATAGAAAGGCCTTATGTGTTGGTGAGCTTGAGTCGTGCTATAGTGGTGTTACGTCCAGAGACGTATTGTTTTTCTGTTGCCTGTCTGTATGTTGTCCTGCTGTGTTCCCTTGGCTCCTCCCCCTTTGTCGACTCACAGGAAACCTGATGAACAGGATTATCCAGGAGGGAGGCTGCTTATAAAACCTTGCAGTACGCTGAGAAGAGGGGGAAGACATAGAAGCTTGTTTGAGAGCTTGCATTATCGTGTGCATTATTGTTGTTAGTGGTTGTCGTTGTTGGATTTACACATGTTGAGATTGTGTACCTCCATTTTCTTTTGTCCAAGTGATTTGTGTTTGGCTTGGGCCTGTTGCTTTATCTTTATTTATTGTTTGTCACATGTTATACCATTTTTGGGATTTAGTTTGTTTATAGGAACTGTAGGAACGTGGGTGCCACTTTTGTTTGACTTCTTTTCTCCTGTTTGTTTCACCTTAGTTAGGGAGTTAGAGTAAATGTTTGTACTTTGTTTTCTATTCTTTATAGGTTTAGTAAGAGGGTTAACTCTCAGCTAGGGCCCGTCCACACGGAGACGCGGATCACTGCATCCGCATACATTTCTTATCGGATTGGCGTTCCGTCCACACGGATCCGGCGGTTTGGGAGACTGAATCCAATCTCTTTTGATACCGGGTCCTAAAGTGGATAGATCTGAATCCGACACCCTTGCGGTATCGTGTGGACGGCCAATCCATATATTTTTTGTTTACCGATGATGTCATCACATCACGTGTCGGCTGCGTCACAGTAACAGCAACAGTGTTGCCAGATTGGACTAAAGATTTCCAGCCCAACTACAGCTTATAACCCTCCCATTTAAAAAAAATACCAGCCCAAAGTGCGTACTCTTATAAATAATGAAAAATATTGAGCGATTTTATGCATCAAAAACCATCCCAAATTGTATCAACCAGCCCAATGCATTTTTTTCCGGTCGGACGTGACCAAAGGTAACTAGCAATCTGGCAACACTGAACAGCAACAACAATGCGCATGCTCAAAGTCTTCTCTGTGTATAGTGTATTATCTGTGGCAGAATTACAGCGCCCCATACTGGTCTGGCATATATACTACACCGTTATCAGTCGGTTTTAGTGGTCTCGTGTGGACGCTGATATTTCTTGCGCCGACGCCGGGTTTATGATCGGATAGGGAATGCACCGGCATCGTGTGGACGTGGCCCTACATGACCTGTTTTGTTTATTGTTTTGGCCTTTGTCCCCTTCTGGACATTGTTCCTCCTAAGTTATATTGTTTTTGTGTGGTTACAACTTTGAGTTTGTTAATAAAATACTTCTTTGAATTGAGTTTGTGGTGTTTATACTTGGCAGAGCCAGTCTTAAGTACACCAAGGGTTGCCATGTTATGTCCCTGAACTCCTAGACAAAGTGTGGGACGTAACAGTGGTAACTGTTCCCTACAGACTTGTTTCTTTATGCAGCCAGTTTTCCTTTCTGTAATTTGGCTTGAAGTTGTAGCCATCTCCCTCATGAATGGGGTTCCGAAGTAGGTGGCTCCATCATCAGAGCATTGTGAATCATCTCAGGATTAGGTCTGGAAGTAGTATCTGCCTCCCCCAGGTAGGGGGCTCTAACCAGGTGGCTCCTTCAGGAAAAGGCATAAGGTTGAAGCTGTCAAGCCCAAAAAGGTTGGTACTTTATTTATCCAGGAAGCTCCTTTATTTATCCCGAGGAAACTGCTACCCTATTTGGGGCCTTTTTAGTCAGTTTCCCTAGGATACAAACTGTAGCATACTTACAGGGTTGTAGCTGCCTTCCCTATCTGGGTTATTAAGTAGGCAGTGAGCTCCCTTGTGTGAGCTGCGAATGTTTCCCTGTGTGCACTGTAGATGCACCGTTCCCTGTGTGCACCGTTAATGTGGTTGAGTTGTGCCTTCCCTTTGAAACTGTAAGTTGGCCTCTGCGTTCACAAAATAAATAAAATTAAATATAGTAAATAAATAAAATATATTTTAATAATAACGACAATAAAACAATGACCACAATAATTTGTTGTTTGAGAAACAAATGGATTTTACATAAATTTTATTTATTCTACATAAATGTATTATTTTGTGTTTCTCACTTTTAAAGTTACTTATTAACTGTTGTTGCATGCGATGGGCTTGTTGAGTAAACCAGTAAACATTTTATTGTAAAACTGATAACAGAGACATGCAAATAAGTTTTTATTGACACAAATTTGGATTATTCCACTTCTGCTTGTAACATAGACAAGTGACATAGAAGTATATATATATATATATATAACACAAGTATTTTTACATTTTATGACGGATTGTTTGAATAATTAATTTATTCATTTGAACAAGGCTTTTACAGATAAACAATTTGCCAAAAGTCAGTGGAAGAACGTATTTATTTACATGGACATTTGTTTAGGTACTAGTCAAATTAAGGTGCCAGAATAAAACTGATACAAATTTTAGTAGTTAAAAAAAATGCTTAGAACCTTGATCCGGCTTGGATCATAAACACAGTCCTCTTCTAATTCACTTCGTACCATTCCACAGTTCGCAGGGACCCACGCAGTGTCATAACCACATTCATACCAGGTTTTCTGTAAGGGGTGGCCCTGATAATCAATCTTTTTCACTTTTCCCACTCGAACACTTAGTTTAAGAATGGCCAGCTGTTGTCCTCCAGCATGCCGAGGATAACGAGAAGCTTTCTCTTGACTCCGGCTCACGTAGACTCCATAACCGAGCATGCCATCAGAAGAAGGCCTGAATCCATCACGTATGATCTTCAGTGCGTTTGCCATTGTAGTGCCATGGTACATGATGTATTTTCTCCGTCCACAATACCTCTCGTCCCCCATGGCATTCACAGTAACCAAAGCACTTTGAAAAGTTTTAATGTATTTTATAATTAGTGAATAGCTGAAGACAATATTTGTATAATAACAAAAATATGTAGTTTGCTGTATGAAAGTTATGATGAAGTAACGTTGTGAGCACTACACAAATGATGTTTTGAAACTTTTTTCTACATCAAACTTAGTTTTCTAAAGCTATCATTTAAAAGCTCAAAAATATTTGATTTAATTTAATTTTAACTTACATGTTCTGGAGTCTTTTGGCACCAAACAGCCTCTAGAAAAGGTGTAAATCTTTTAGAATTTTTGTTTCACTTTTAATTTGTACATTGGGTGGAGTCAAAGGGTGGGGTTTCTGGTTATGAACAATCATTCCTGTGTGTACGTAATCATTAAACAAACAATGCTACACTAACTAAATTCAAGGCATACGTTACCTTCTAACAAGTTATGTTAGTATGCAGTACAACACTGAGTCAAGTCCTAATGTGGAAACAAAAGCCAGTGTGAGAAATTACAACAAAACAATTACTTGATCCAAGAAAAGAAATCTGGAAAGATGCTTTAGAATTGCAATGACACACATCCCAAAAAATATAAAAGTTGGCAACTATGCAGGAGAGACCAGCATGTTTTTTAAAGACATCATTAAAGTAATCATTGTGACTCCAGATGTTCAACTTTCACTTTATGCAGTGACACGGGAGCTTTGTTTGGACAAAAAAAACATAATGTACCGCTTTCTATATGTATGCACTGTATATATTGCAGAATTGACAATAAAGCTGACTTTGACTTTTTGACTTTATTTACATAATACGAATCTCTAATGCACATCATGAACATTGTAAGTGTATTTTTCATAAACTCATTATTGTCAAAACTACCAATAATTGCTGATACGTAATGTAAAAATTAAAAATAAAACAATGCAGGTAAACTACAAATTATGTAAAAATAAAACAATGTTTTGTTTCATATAAAATCAAAAATGAACAAACAAAATCACAAATCAGTGTGTGTGTTTTTATATAATATTATTGGTGATTTAAATGCCATTATTTTGTTGTTTTTTGTTTCATTTGTGTGTGCTCATTTGAAGTTAGCTCTTATAATTTCAGTCATTTTTTATATAGATTCTCTTTAGACAAAACAGCATTTGTGACTCATTTGGGACATTTGCTCTGTCAGAACTTGTAGAGTAGTATCAGTCTACATGTTGTAAAGCCTTTTGTACAGTAGTAAAACCACTGTAGGCAATGATAAAGGAAGTCGTTACAATTCAGAGAGACATGTGCCTGGAGTCAGAGTCAGAGTAGATAAGATCCAGCAAAAAATCCAAATCCATGATCCAAGAAAAACGCTGACAAGTTCAAAACCAGAACAAACAATGACAATGAAGACTGCCTAAAATAGCAGTGGCACACAAGCAAGGGTTTTGCAAATATAGTGTAGAATAGATGTAACAGAGGCAAGCTAGTAAGAGCTGTGCGAGGTTGATAGAGTAGGTTGTATGCAAATGCTTGAAGCCCCATGGGCCTGAGGGGCCCCCTGCTGGACATAAATCCCCCAGACCCCAGAATGCGATTTTAAAGGGGGACAAAGCAAATGGGGCCACAAGATTTGTTTAGGGCCCACAAAATGGTAAACCTCGTTATACTGCTGATTTTACAAAATAAAATCTTAAAGAAATGACATAAACAGGTCCTGATCAGGCGAGAAAAACAGTAACCGAATTCATTATCATTTTAAAACTCATAAAACATTTAATTTTGTTTATTTCTGAACTTTATGGCATATATCCATTTTATTTCACAGAAGTGGGGTTTAGGAAAATATTGCCTCATTGACAATATAGCACTCATTTCACTACAGTATTTATAATGACATCAGTATACATATATGGTGGTTTTTGATTTTTGAACACAGCTTATGAGTTGTCATACAGCAACATTAATATAATTGTCCTTGGGTTTGAAAAACAGCATTGTGAAGTCTGTAACAAAGAATTTTGTTTGAAGTTCTGTATTCCAATACTGTTTGCCAAAGGATTCACCCAAAGCAAACAACCAAAAGGAACATATAAGTAAATATATTACATATTCCTAAAACAATTCTGGTATTAAAACTGAAGCTCATATACAAATTGTCCTGTCAATTTCATGCCCCGTGCACTGTGTGGGGGCAGGGTGCTGTTCTTTTGAACTTTATTCTTATCAAAAGCAGTTTCCACGACATATACATGAGTGCAGTAGAGTTGTTGCTTTCTCCGATTGATTAGACTTCTTTAATTTGAAAGGATATAGTTTGCTTCTTTCAGTAGTTTTGTCAATAGCAGTCCTCTGAGTCATTGCTCTAGCTCCGGGGCTGAAACCGCACCCTTATCTTTGATATTTTAATTCTGCATTGCCAGTGCCATAATCATACTTCCACAGAAACAAAACTCAGTCAAGTACTGGCAGTTCCAGCACATCCAAAATCATGGAGGAAACGGCTCCAGCTCTTCATTCAAGTGGATCCGCAGATGTGGAGTGTGATGCGTGCGTTGGAAGGAAGCGCAAAGCCGAACAGTTCTGTCAGGACTGTGCGGCATCATACTGTGATATTCATCTGGACTTGCATAACACTTTGCACGTGAGAAAGAGGCACAAACTAGTGGAGCCGAATGCAGTGTTGCAGGAGAACATCTGCCCTGATCATGGCAGGATGCTGGAGGTGTACTGCCACACAGACCAACACTGCATCTGTCACCTGTGCATTATTGATAAACACAGAGGTCATAATGTCATTGCAATGGAAGAGGAGGTGGCCAATAAACAGGTCAGAAATGTGATGTAAAATGCAGAATGTCATTCTTAGGCTTGGAATTTAGTAGTGATAGGGTGATGCTGGTTTTGTCATGATTGATACTAGTAAATGGTGAGCGGCGTGTGTGTGCTATCCAAGGTATTTTTCTGTGAATATGTTAAACGTCTGATTTTTTAGCTGCTAAAGGGAAATAATATGTTAAAATAAAGATGCATTAAAATTACAAATGGCTGTAATTTAACAAAATACCATCTAACCTCTTTCCCAAAATAAAGCAAAATCTTTCGAAATGGGACTTTCGTCTTAGAAATCAGTAAAGAAGGTCAATAAAGGTTACTTGGATCCCCTGCCCCTACATTAAGTCATACCCAAAAAGGCAACAGTCAAGTAAAAACTGTAAAAAATACAATTTTAACAATAACTTATAAACGCTGAAAGACAGACCTACTGCGAGTTAAAAGTTTGTTAATTGATGGTATATGCTTTTGTTGAAACCATCTTTGCAATACTTCATTTTTTTGGGTCAAATACAACTTTGTAGTGTTGTGATTCATATTGTAGCTGATTGAATTCACAGCTTATAAAATTTTAACAAAGATTATTTTTAACATTAATGGAAAAAACACCTTCAGAACCAACGTCGCTGGAAAATGTGGGCAGGCATTTAAGCACTCTGTATTTTAATGAATTCAAAGTGGACATTTTACTGTGTAAATATAAATATTTGTTTGCTAATAAATTGTAACACTTGTTCCAGTCTGTTGGGTCTTCTTTGTCACTTCCTGTTGGTGAGGTCTTGGGAACACTTCCTGTCAGTCGTGTCGTCTGTGCACTTCCAGTCTGTAAAGTCATTGTTTCACTTCCTCGTTAGTCTACCCAGGTGTTTGTCATTCCCTCGTGTATAAAGCACTCTTGCACTTCCCTTGTGTTTGTTGAAGTTACTAATGTCTTGTGTTGATGTCCTGTCTGCATGTCTCCCGAGGTCCCTTAGAGTTTTGTTTTAGTTCAGTTAATGCACATGTGTGCGTCTTTGATTTTGAATTTAAAGTGTTTTGTCTTTGTTTATTATTATTAAAGTGATTTTCAGTTTGAACCCTGCTGTCCTCGTCGTGACTCTCCGCATCACACACGTCCTTTTCCTTGCTACGTGACACTATTATTGTTTTCTGTTTTATTCCCTTGGTGGCAAATATTCAGCATAGTGATAATGCCAAAATGGCCAAATACCAGCCTATTACCAGTGATTAACACACATGCTCAACACATTGCTTATATGCATGGAATGAATTTTAGTTTTCTGTGCCAATAAAAGAAATACAAGTCTTAAAAACACTAGAATGGGTTCTTCTGAATTTAATTTCATCCTGTTTCAATCCTGTTTCTTTTTAAGGTTAAGTTGGGGGCATTGCAGAAGCAGACCCTTGACATAATTGAAGCAAAGAACAAAGATGTACAAGAGCTGACACGAGCTGTTGAGGTTTTCAAGGTTGGAAGGCATTTAATTTAGCTTTGAACCTGTAACTGTCTTCATTTTTATGGTATGATTAGGTACTGTTTGTGTAGCTAATTTTAAGACAACCACACTGCTCACCTCTTGATTTTTAGGCTTCAGCAGTTAAGGCACTGAAGAAGAATGAGAGCGATTTCACTAAGCTGATCCTGTCTATGAAGGACAATCAAACAAAAGTGACAGAGCTGATCCAAGGTCAGACAGAGACTGCAGTGAAGCAAGCGGAGGGATTGATAAAGACTCTACAGCAGGAGATCAGTAATATGAAGACCTTAGGTGCTAATCTACAACACCTGGAGCTGCTCTCTCATGCACACAATAATGTTCGATTTCTTAAGGTACAGTCACTGGAAAAGATTAAGAAATGGATGCTTGTTGGATTACCTTTAAAAGGATCAGGTACAGTCCATTTTCAAGTGCATTTAAAACATTTTGTTCTCCCTATAGAGCGCTGTGTCTCTACCCTCGCTGAATGAGTATAAAAAATCATTTGTCTACCACGTGCATCCATATAATTCTTTTGAGCGTGACTCCATGGCAGTTAATGAACTGACAGAAAAGCTAAACATGACCAGTATGTCACATTTACTCGCGATTTCCAGAAAAGGTTAGAAGTTTTTATTTAAATGCATATTTTGTTATTATAATTTATCTTCAATTCTAAATCTTCAACTATTTTTCCTTGCAGTGAAAAACACTCGAATCGTAACATCCCCACCACCAAAGACTCGAGAGGAGTTTCTACAGTGTATGTTTCCAGTACAGAACTGAACGCACAGAAATTCTTTAATGCTATAATTTGGCATTTGCAAAAGTTATGCAAATGTACCCCTTACGGTGGTTGTACTAATTCATCTTTTAATTTATTCACCACAGTTGCATCAAAGCTCACTTTTAATACCAACTCTGCACATGAAAGTCTCGTCTTGAGAAAAGACGACAGAGAGGTGATGGCCTCGCACCTGATCCAGGACTATACTGAACAGACTCAGAGATTTAACTGCAGGGCACAGATCCTGTGCAATGAAGGTCTCAGAGGGTCCCCTAAATATTGGGAGGTGGAGGTTGGTGGGGGCACCTGGGTCTGCATTGCTGTGTCCTACAAAGGAATCCGTAGGAAAGGCAAGCAGCGCACTCTGTTTGGGAGAAACACTCACTCATGGGGACTTCGCTGTAACAGTGGCCGTTTTGAATTTTGGCATGACAATAAGACAACATTTTCGAAGTTTCAGTCGCATGGCGCCAAAATAGGAGTGTATTTGAGCTACAGAGCTGGAATCTTGGCATTTTATGATGTTTCTGACAACATGAGTCTCGTTTATATGCATCAAACTGTTTTTAGAGAGCCTGTTTATCCTGGGTTTGGACTGGCTGGGAAAGGTTCCTACGTGAGACTTTGTGATCCAGTGAAAAATGAGACTGAAAAGCCCCTTTTTTCTTCATTTAAATTTGGTAGTTTGTAAGTTTTGATGTTTACACATACAGCTCTCATGAAATGTATATTATCCTCATACATTGTTTGTAATTGTTCATCAGGAATTAGAGGAAGAATGCCTCTTTTGCATGTAGACACTTGGTGGCAGCACTAGATAAGTTTTAAATATATATTTTCTATCAGCATCTGTCAGGGATAACACAAGTGTAATTAAGAAATAACCGAGGGTGCATATTAAAGTGGTGTGTTTAGAGTGAAAATATTTATTGTGTTGTATGATTATTGAGTATATTTGATTTTATATACTATCTAGTAATGCTGAAGACCTTGTTCAGCTTACTCAGGTGTGTCTGTTTAGGGTTGTAGCTAAATAGTGTTGCCAAGTTTGCGGTTTTTATTTGGAATTGGGCTACTTTTTCACTGTTGCCACGACCCCAACCCAGAAGAAGACGAAAAAAGTATGCGACAAAAGAAATATGTCCAATGTTCACAGTGCTCATAAATGAGTAGGTAAAAAATCCTTGGGGGACCTGTTACTTCCTGTGAGATTCTGAAGCAAGCACGTTTATACACTTTACTAGGCCATGGAAGATGATTTATGAATGGCAGTGAAGTGACGCAGGTAGATCATGTGATAATGACAACTATTATTAGACGAGACTAGATACTAAACATGTTCATATTACATAGAACTTGCTTTTTTTATTTGGCTTTTTTTTTTTATTACTTATTCAGAATAAGCACCTAGTCAAGAAAGTATGTGATTTGGGACGTAGCTGTTGTCAAAATAATTCCTGTTCACATGGATCAGCGAAAATGATCAACTTATGCTATATTATGGGTGCCAGGCCAGTAGTTGGCAAGATCACTTCATAAAGAAAAACTATGCGCCTATAGAATTAACACGTATGACATCACCGTTTTCACAAATTCACATTTTTGTAGATTACACAGAGACAATAATGGTGTTGTTTTCAATAGTTTGCATTTCAGGCCGCCAAAATGATGTTATTGTGTAAATGAACGGCCAAAACTCATAAAAAGTTTCAGTTTTTAGCTGAAAACGGGGTTGTGTAAACAGCCCCTAATCCTTCAACCACATCCACATACTCCATCCTATTCCTGTTATCACTGTCCTTACATCCTTTCCTTCTTTATGCATTAGTTCTTCCCTCCTGTCATGTTCCCTTCAGGGTGCACTCTTCCACTGTCCCAACAAATAGACCTACATGGTCTGTTTTTCTCCCTTAAACCACGCAAATGTAAATACTCACACACACTCGCAGCATCCCATTGAGTAGATATAAGGCCTGGAGGGTTTATGCGAGGGACAACACTAAACCCAGTCGCCTCCTGCCCCTCCCCCCTGCTACCCACCCTTCAAAACACAGAATCAGCCTTGGGGTAAGTGTAGGGCAGACACGGTTTCAACAGAGCAAGAAATGCCAGAGCAACCGAGAGGCACAGGAAATGTGTGTAGAGGGAAGGATAGCCACTAATAGAGAACATCATAGAGAGAGAGCGAGAGAGAGAGTGCTATGGTCCTCAGGGAGCCCGCTTACAATTCTCTCCAATCATAGACATCATTTGCTGCCTGCATTATCCTTTTATGAGTGACGGGGATTTTAAAATTCTCTATAATGAAAGAAACCATTTCTCTCACTGCCAAGGACACTGACACTAGTCTCTATAAATACCCGTTTTTTGATGACCGACTCATCATATAGACTAAAAAAACTATTCACAAACTCCTCCCAGCTATTACTCAGGCTGATGCTGAGGTCTGTAACTCTGCTAACAAGCTGTATGGCTCTTTTGAATCTGTTGGAGTAAGTTGTATAATACACAGTCTGCCTCACGCTAATGTGTTGAAATGGGAGGTCTGGGCAGGATATATTAAATGGCCTGATATTGTTTTGTTGTTGTTATTGTTGCTTTAATTAGCCCTATAGGTTTTAGTTGCTAGTCAGTTGCAGGTGGTCTTAGGGGAGAAACGTACTCATTCTAGATGGCATTTGACTGGACAAAAATGTGTTTTTGTGCAGGATGTGTCAATATTTTGAGTCAATATCTATCTATCTATCTATCTATCTATCTATCTATCTATCTATCTATCTATCTATCTATCTATCTATCTATCTATCTATCTATCTATCTATCTATCTATCTGTCTATCTATCTATCTGTCTATCTGTCTATCTGTCTATCTGTCTATCTGTCTATCTGTCTGTCTGTCTGTCTGTCTGTCTGTCTGTCTGTCTGTCTGTCTGTCTGTCTATCGCTTATATATGTCCGTGGTTCAAAGAGACTTTTTCCTCATTCACTCAGGCACAAAAACTTGCGTTTTCATTTTTAATTCATCGCTTTACATAGATATATGCACACTTGTGTCTGAACTCCTCTCTCGTGCCCCCCTCCTCCTCCTCCTCCCCTCGCTGGCTCTCTTCAGTATGATATGTTTATAGGCATTGGCTGAGGGAGAGCGAGCATTATAGCTGCTCCTGCTTGATAAGGAAAAGGAAAGAGGAAAAGGGCGCTGGACGTCATGGCATCCAAAGACACCGTCGCGACTGCTTTTCTCACCGTGAGTCGGGAAATGACAGGTGATTAAATCCAATAGCTCTTTTTTCCCCTCTTCCTATCCGACATTCGACACGCGCACCAAGGGATTTGTTAAGCGCGTCCCCGCTCGCGGCCGGCGCTTTTTGTTTTAGTTCTTTGAAATCCTCACAGCGGTGAAGGTTTAATAAGGTGGCGGATTTGTGGAGATGTAATGATTTTTAATACAGATTGAATGTGATTAACGGTGGAATCATTCATTGCGCGTGTGAGCATGTGTGCGTGTCGCTTTAATAACGGTCACTTCGTGTCCGTCTTTAAAAAGGCTAAATTTGTGCAAATCAATCACTTGGTTTTCTGTATGTGCGTTTGCCTGCAGTGTTTGTGCGCGTGTGTAGGTAGTTGTGCGCGCGCGCGCTGTTTTCCCTTTGATGTGTCTCTGATACGAGTTACTTTCAGTCCTTTACGCGTTTGCGAATCGCTATTGACGCAAGTTCACAGAGAGGCAGATACTCTTCAGCCACATTCACGATGTGTGTCTTTAGGGCTGATTGAACACACTCATCATAGAGGCCGTCATCTTTGCGCACGGTGGTGCGTCCTCACACATACAATGACAAACTAGCAGTTTGACATTTGGAGCGCTCTCACTGTTAATTACATTCACACATTATTATCTTCCTTTGGTAATTAATCCCTATTACTAACCCGGTATTTACTGTCCTGCTCTCAGCCACACTCTCTCTATTTAATTTTCATTTAGTGCACTTGAGTAATAAAAAAAAACCCGTAACTGCTCTACCTTACCAAATAATTTTACTATAATAATTTATAATTATAAAAAAAAATAATTGTATCTATAAGGTATATGAGAACATACACTTTTACTGTAAATTATTTTTTTAAACAATGTTAAATATGAAAAAATAAATAAAGAGTATAAACACTGATATTAATTGAATATGTAACAAGGCAAGACATATTATGGTAATATCAGGGTTGACACTCTAATTCACTTATTACTTATCCACATTTTGATGATCTGTATTTCCCCCAACAAAGGTCCTTAAAAGGTTGACATTGCCATGAACTCGGAACAGTATTCTCACTTGTCCTTCCCTTCTACTGGTCCTGTATAGTTATACATTGTAAAGTTTAGTTATTATAAGAAAAAACTATCAACTTAAAATTCATGAGGAAAGGGGCATTCCCAGATTAGTTTCTTAGTTATTGATTATGTATGCCTATATTACATTGGAGTGTTTAATGTTGCATTTTAAGTTATTTAATTCATGTTTATCGTATTATTTATGTCATGTGCACAGTGTTTGTGTGGGTGACACTGTTTGGTCTATTCCTACTGGAGAGCAATTTTTGTAAATTGTGAGTCATCATGTTGCCTTCCGTTGTACCACCTGTATTATTATCACTATTTTTTCTCTCTCGATTAAATAAATTCTAATTGGTCAGCTAGATTGGTATATTAATAATTATTTTTCCTTTTAGAATAGCACCTACAGTATACACTTCCTGTTATGCATGCTGGGGGTTAATTTTGGAAACTTATAGACAAGAGTCATAAGTGACCAAGTATTCACGCTATTTTAATTTTATCCTAAAGTGCTAATGTCTTAAAAAGTAAAATAACAGTAGTGCAAGTAGAGTAAATAAATTGCACTAACAAATAAAATAAAATGATAGAATAAAAAAAAAATGTACGGGATAATGTACAGTCAGCAGAAAATAACCTCTCAGCAAAGTGATCCAGACCCCAACGTAAGGCTTATTTCATATTTACCTACTAATAAATATAAATGGATGTGGATTATTGATTTGAGCTGAAATAATTTGATTATTTGAGAAGAAACAGACCAATATGTGACTTGAAACTAGCAAATAGGACAAATATACAGTTTGTCAATTTATAACATACATTTGACTACAAAAGGATGTGACTGGCCAATTAAAAAATAGCGTTTTTGAATGGCTTGTAATAAGATAAAATAGAGAGTGCAGAGTAAAATAAGAGCCCATTAAACAAAAATGAAAAATCACAATGGTAACATTAATTAAAGATGAAAAATAAGATTAGATGTGACAATAATTGTTAGCAAAGGTTTTGAAAGAGGGAAATAGTGGGCAAGACAGATCACCTATACAATATGAAGGACAGTGATTGAAGACGTACTGTGCTGCTTGAACACAGCGGACTTTGTATTCCTCTAATAAAAGGGTAGCAAAGTCTCCTCTCTCTCTCTCTCTCTCTCTCTCTTTTACTCCATTTGTGACCTCCCCCTTTTTCATCTTCTGTTTGTCTCTCTTTTCCCCCATTTACATATCCCTACCCCATTTACCCATTTTTTTATCCCCCTGTGTCTCACTGTAATGGAAACATGTGCTCTAGTTTGGCCCTTTGCTGTTCTTAGTGTCAGTCAGAAAGCCCAGGATTCCATGATTGGGTTTTACACAGATTAAAGTTGATTGCGACTGCATTAACTGTTTGTTTCACGCTGATCCTTCCCTCCCTCCCTCTCTCTCCTTTCTCTCTTAGTCCTTCCTGATTAATCTTCCTTCTCTGAGTCTTTCCTATTGGTAAAAGTGTAAAAGACATGTTCCAGAAGTTAGATCACAAATGTCATGTATGTGCGAAGCTAGATAAACTATATGATGTCTCTATTTTATTTTCTGATTTTCCGTTGAAGGTCATCTTGTAGCGCTTTTTATTTCTGTGTTGCTTTGGATATGTACAGTGTGCATGCAGAAAAACCACCTACACAAGTGGACAAGGTGTAAAAAATAAAGCAGTCATTTTGTAACCTTGCGTGCAGTGAAAATATGTCTGAGATAGATAGAGTGCTTCTCCGGCTGTTAATGCATCGCCTTTCTATTTTGCAGAGAGCATCAGGCGAGTTATCGACAAGGCATCAATCAAGTTGGTGAGAGCTGTCAAAGTAGAGAACAAGAGTGGCAAATCGGAAGATCGGATTCTGGTAAGGCACTACGTTTATCTTCCCTGTTTTATAGGTTCTTAAATTTCACTCAAGATTACAATTTTGTCGTTATTAACTCTCATGTTGTTCAAAAGGAGAAATAATCTAGTATTTCATAAGGTTATAGTGAACCATCAAACCACCAAATATTATTCTCACCACTCCAGGGGTCTCATTTATAAAACTGTGCGTAGGATCCCTACTAAAAGTTTACGTGCACCCAAAAGCCAAAAATGGCATACGCCAAAAAATGTATAAAACCACACCATCTGTGTCGCCAATTCCCTTTGTCTCCACAATGTGCATAAATACGGCTCAAAGTTTACTTAAAGTTGTGCATATTCTCCCGTAAAGTTTGTTTCTTATAGATTACAACTTTTGCGTGGAAACTGAAGTACGTACTTTTCCAGCCCCGTTTTGTGCGTACACACGCTTTATAAATGAGACTCCAGATCTTCTGAAGCCTCTGAATGTAAGACCATTTAAAAAATGTAAGTCTTTCAGTGATGATCTTCACCATTATTTAGCTGTTAATTGCTGTGACTGGATCATTGATTCAGGGAGTTGAGCTCAGCAAATGAATTAGTTTGATTCATGAATGAATCATTCAGACCATTGTGCTGCTTATTGAAGCTTGAAAGTTTCCATCCTTATTCAGAAAAGTGTTCCACAGAAGAGAGAAAGTCATATAGGTTTCGAACAACATGAGAGTGAGTAAACGATGTCAGAATTTTAATATTTTGGATGAACTACGAAATAATAATAATTAAAACAATTCCCATTAGCATTGGGCAAACGTGTGCGTTCACTCTGTGCCTTTATTTTGTGCCTCTATTATGTAGTGGTAGCAAAAACAATGAGCCTAAGACTTTAACCTTTCCTCCTCTGTAATGGTGTGTGCAGTGTTTACTGCCTGCTGGTTGGGTTGTTTTTGCCAAGTCCATTTGGAGAATGGGCAATGGAATCAATGATAAAAGCAATGTAAGCGTGATGGTGCGCACACACAAACAAAATTGCTGGAGACCAGACCCCTGCTGAGCAGTGAGCATTAGTGTGGCCATTGAGTCTTGGTGGGTTGCAGGGACCAACCGACTCTAGAAGGGAGTGTGTGCGAGATGAAGGATGAGAGCAGAGGTGGCATATGAATTCCAGTATGTGTGTGTGATAGTCACTTCAAGACCATTGAAAGCAGCTGGAGACTTGAAATGCCAGGTTTTGGAGCCACAAAAGCTAAATTAATTATCCAGATTGGTTGCACACACACACACAGAGTGAAGGAGGTGATTGAGGTGAGGAATCAAACTCATTTCCTGCTGAGTGTCGAAAGACTGATGTTGACATAAACCCTGAGTGATCTTTTTTTCTATTTAAAGAGATATTTCACCCCAAAATAAACGTTATTTACAGTGTTCATGTCTTTTTGAGCTTGTTTGACTTACTTTCTTTATGGAACACAAAAGGAAATGTTTAGCAGAATGTCCCGGCTGACTTTTCCCTTACCGTAATTAAAAGTGAATGTAGACTACACCGAATACCCGAACAGTGACATTAACCAAATTAAATTTGCTAATTGTACTTTGTACTGGAAGCAAAGTTAATCTCCAAAATATTGATGCAAATGATTACTTCAAATATTTAGAGTTCTGTCAACTTTTTAGGGTTTACAGTGCACAACACCAATAAATTATGACCCAGTTTTCATTTTAGGTCAACTATCTCTTTAACTTCACCCCTCTTGCCAGTCTGCCTTTGTTTCTCTTCCTCTTTCTGACTCTGTCCATTTATATTAGCATCTTCTACACCCCTCCCCCCCCCTCCTCTGTGTCTTAGACAGCTCTATTTTTCTTTCTCTGCCATTGTTCTTTTCCTCATGTTATATGCTTTCCCCCCCTCTGTTCTGTCAGATTGATGTCAAGTGTGTATTTTCAGAAGTTTAATGTGCTTATGATTGTGGATGGTTAGAAATTGTGTCCAAAGAGCATAGCAAATTTGAATATAGGTCCAACACTATGAAGAGAGCTTGCAGGCAAACAACAACACACTTAGACACACACCCTTGTATAGAGTTCTTCATTTCTGGTCTGTCACTCACTGCTCCTTTATCCCAAGGGTGTTGTGTGTGTGCTGGTTTGTCAACTGTACCAGCCTACAAACACACCCTCATCTGCACATTCATACACACACACACACACACACACACACACACACACACACACACACACACACACACACACACACACACACACACACACACACACACACACACACACACACACACACACACACACACACACACACACACACACACACACACACACACACACACACACACACACACACACACACACACACACACACACACACAGAGAGAGACATATCTGGCCCCGATACAGCTGTATAGAGTGCTCAGCAAGACATCAGATCAAGCCTTGGGGCACAGCTCTAAAAAATATCACTCAAACACACTTTTTCTCAAACACATTCACTTAGGGATCACACAGCCTAATGTGCACACACATACAGTATACATTTTGTGGCACCCACATTGCTGCCCCCATTGCATAGAGTGATGAGGATAAAGGGATGGGATAAAAGCTGGGCTTGGTGAACAGGAACACACTAGGGAGAGGCTCACAAGAGGGGGCAAGAGAGAGCCGTAGAGAGAGGGAGGGGAGAGAGAGAGAGAGAGAGAGAGAGAGAGAGAGAGAGAGAGAGAGAGGAGTCAAAGCAGAGTAGATTGGTTGTTTTGAAGCCCCAAATGTCGCCTTTTCTTCCCCTTCAATTATTTATCTCAGTCTGTCACTTCAGTTTTGTCTCTCCTGTGGAATAATAGGCCAATTAAAGGCTGTGATCGCCACAGTGAGTGATGTGAAGACTTCCTCAGATCGAGGCTGTCCGCACCACCATGTTGTCTGCTGGCCCGTACTCAGGCAGAATGGTCACTATCTGAAATGACTGGCTTAGAGATTTTTTAAAGATTTTTGTTTTTATTTTACTTATTGGGTAGTTGACACTGTTGGTAATGTACTGCAGTGTACTTACTATTCTTGAAAAATTACAGGAATATTTTAGTGCCATTTTAAAGTCAATCATTTTGAGGATCAAGTTTAGTAATTTCAGATTAGGCCTTTCATGTGAAAAAAAAAATCACAATAAAACATTTTAGAATAATGTACCTTCTGATTTTTTTCCCTTACAGTGTCATTATCATAATGCTACCAATTTGTTTTTCTTAAAAGGATAGTTCACTCAAAAAAATGAAGATATTTTTGATGAGATCTAAGAGCTTTCTGTCCCTCAATTAGCAGCAAAACTGACACTTTGATGCTTCAAAAAGTGCAAAAAGAGATTGTAAAACTAATCCATGTGAATCGTGTAGTTTTGTCCAAATTTTCTAAAAAGGCATGATCACTTTGTATGATAAACAAATTGGGTTTTATTCACATGTAAACATTCATTAACTCACCAGAGAACCAATGAGGTTCATTCTTGTTTTACACATCATGTTTGAGCTTCCGCAAGAGGTTTGTTCCTGTGTTTTAAGCAGTTTCAGTTTTTATGTTTGCTGATAAATGTTAATATGTGAATAACATTATGCGATCCTGTCTCTTCACAAAATCTGGAGTTTCATCAAAAAGATCTTCATTTGTGTTCTTATGTTTTTGGAGTGTCATGAGGATGAGTAATTAATTACAGTTTTTTAATTTTTGGGTGAATTATCTGTTTAATAAATGAATAGAAATTTTTGTAACCTTAAATCTTGAAAACAAAATTTGAGTCTATATTATTGGCCAACTAACCTATTACATATGATTCATGATCTTTATTAAAGCAATAGTCTTGGTGAAATACCAGTTTTCAACTATCAACGGCATATTGACAGAAATGCACTTACAGTGGAAGTCTATGGGACAGCCGTTGTTTGTGTGTCCCATAAACCTCTATTAAAGTTGCATAACTGTCAAGATGTTGTTTATAGCTGCTGTTGCTATATACTAGCTCAACTTGTATTTAACCCAGTATAATCCTTTAATGTGCTGATCAGTTCACATTTGATCTTTAAATATAAAAACTAACAAGGATTATGGGTGTACCGCTCAGGGTAATGAGCTTTCTTAGAGTTGTACAACTGCTGCATTATGATAGTCGATGCAGGGTAAATACGGGTAATGTGATACAGGG
Source organism: Rhodeus uyekii (assembly GCA_037043235.1). Classification (NCBI taxonomy): domain Eukaryota; kingdom Metazoa; phylum Chordata; class Actinopteri; order Cypriniformes; family Acheilognathidae; genus Rhodeus; species Rhodeus uyekii. The sequence continues at coordinate 2,248,125 of JAWRVZ010000035.1, forward strand.
TGCTTAAAGAGAAGTCTGCGGCGCAGGGATAACCTGTGGAGATGTTGAGAGGCAGTGACTATGGGGGATTTCTCTGCAGGCTGGCCGGATGTGATGCAAGAGGAAAAAACCTATACACAACCAACAAGAGAGAGTAAGAGAGATGGAATAAGATATGACAGACATCATAGAGTGATATGGTGTGATGAGTATCCCTTTTGTTTTCTGTTTATCTGTAGAGTATGACTAAGCTGAGGGTAAGTTGCTGTTGAAGACCTAAGATGATAACCAAAATATTGTAGAACCCCAGAAAGGGTATTGACTTGATCGAGATATTAGTTCAGATATTTTTGTCTTCCATGGAGTTTGATGTCTTCGAAGACCTAATGCAGACATTTGTATAAATACTAAGGAGGATCTTTTTGAGTGCAAATATAATTGTATTAATCAATAGCTTTGTCGTATTTTCCAAAATACCTGAAATTATAATTTAAACGGATAAATGTACTTGAGAAGCAAAATTATGTCATTGAGTGGATTCTGTTCGAAAGTCTGCATCATTATATCTGTAGCAAATCAGTTCAAATGGGGCGGGATTTATGCGAGTGCTTAATCATGTGTTGTGATCAAATATGCACATAAATCAACCATAAAGGGAAATATGTATATTGATAATAAATCACAACGGATTATAAGCAATTATGAATATACATGACTTGATTTGGCTTGTATAATTTATTAGTTCTAGCAATGGCCATATGTGCACTTATATGAGCCGCGCAATCTCTCTGAACTATATAAAGATTTTCCTCAGTGTCATAAAGAAGAATCTTTTCCTTTTCGTACCAAAGTACTTAAGCATGTAGCAAAATTTGAATGCTAAATGGAATTAAAGGGAGATACTCATGAGTGTCATAGAGGCAATCAATTGTGAATACATCGACTCTTAACACACAAACTATGAATACAAACGACTAAGACAAAGTAAAAACACAGACTTAATGGAGAGAAAGAGAGAGAGAGAGAGAATGAAGGAAAGTGTGTGTGAGAGAGAAACAGAAAACTGCATTTTTACAAACAGTTAACCCATTGAAAGCCAGCATGGAAATCTCCTTAAAAAGGGACAAATAAGCTTTAAACGCATTTTAAAGGTCGTTAACCAATACTTGCATTGAGTTTCTCTTGTTGCTGAGTCACCAATGCGTGTGTGTTAGATGTTGGCGAGTTCCTTTGTACTTCCGCAGGAAGTTCAAATGGTCGTTTGCTCTGAAAGTAAGGTTGTCTGGAGGGGGCGGGGCCCTGAGAGTGCAAGAGTCAAAAGGGTCAAGTGAAAAACGAAGAGAAAAGAGTGAGAGAGAAAGAGAGCGGATGTCCGGACATCAGGAGTTTTATAGAACTGCAGGGATACTCCCACTTCTTTGCTGAAGAGCCAATCACTGGCTTGGAAGTGTATAGCGGGAAATTTTCCTTTGTTTCTGTTCAACTAATTAACATCTTTTATGATCCTGTTGGAACTTTCTCAGACTTTGATGCAACCGAATGATAGAAACGATATAATGCATTTCAGCATTACACAATATACATAATCTTTCAAAGAATGTGATTAGACAAGACTACAGATACCAAACATCCTGGGGCAGAAAGACATTGGCAGAGAAGTCTCTTATAAACAAGGTTATACGAATTTAAACGTCTAAACTAATTACCAAAACATAACTAAAATGATTACAACATAGAGGGCATGCATAAGAAGATATCATATACAGGTATGAGATGGCTGAAGATGAGTTACATAGAGTATGTAGACATTTTTGCGTATTCCATATGATCGTAGGTGTGTATGTGTGTGTAAAGTCACCAGATGGCCTTCTCCTCCTTGTAGCGTGGGGGTGAGGGATGGTGGAGAAGAGGGAGAGTTTCATTGTCCCAGGGCCGTAAACCTATTTGTTTCAGACTTATCAGCATCGCTGCTTACTATGTGTTAATTCAAAAATCACAACCAGATATTGGTTTTTGATCAATCATTTTGAGCCACTGTCAAGACGCTACATCTTACTCATTTTGAAAAACAGCACTTGAAGTGAGCGCTCGGAGGATAAAATTAGCAACAACAACAACAACAAACTTTATTTATAAAGCACTATAAAAACTACCAAAGTAGACCAAAGTGCTGTACAGAAAGAATAAAAATAATAGAATAAAATAATAATACATAAAAACCAAAAAAAAAAAAGACAACTTCAAGTTATAAAAGCCAAGGAAAAAATTGGGTTTTTAGAAGAGATTTAAAATGAGACATTGAAGTGGCCTGCCTAATGTGCAGTGGCAGGTCATTCCACATTTTTGGTGCTGCCGCCGCAAAAGCACGATCCCCTCTTAGTTTCTGCCTTGTTTTGGGCACTTTCAGGAACAGTTGATCAGCTGACCTGAGAGAACGGGTGGGTGTATTAGGAACAAGTGTGTATTTGCAAGACCATTTAGAGATAAAAAATAAAAAAATAAGAATTTTAAAATGAATCCTGAACTGTACAGGCAACCAGTGTAAAGAGGCTAAGATGGGGGAAACATGCTCATATTTACGAGCTCCCATAACCAGACGAGCTGCAGCGTTCTGAACCAGTTGCAGACGGGCAACAGAAGACCCACTGACCCCCACATACAGAGCATTACAGTAATCCAGCCGGGTAGTAATAAAGGCGTGTATTACCGTCTCAAAATGTTGCCTTTGAAGAAATGGCTTTATCTTGGCCAACTGTCTTAATTGGAAAAAACTCCAGATTTAACCACAGCCCTGATCTGACTGTCGAGCTTAAGGTCAGAGTCCATTTTAACCCCTAAATTAGTGATGGTTGTGGTGTCACCAAAAATCATTACTTCCGTTTTGTTTGCATTAATACTTAAAAGATTTATAGCCATCCAGGCCTTTATATCCTCAAGACACTCCAGCAGCGGACCAACAGTGTCATTCTTTTTGAGAGGCACGTAGATCTGACTATCATCCGCATAACAGTGAAATGATATGCCATGCTTCCTAATTATTGAGCCCAGTGGCAGCAAGTAAAGAGAGAAGAGCAGAGGACCCAAAACCGACCCCTGCAGGACTCCACAAGAGAGGGGTGCAGAGGAGGACTCAAAGTTCCCGTAACTGACACAGAAAGTCCTACCTTCCAAATAGGACCTGAACCATTGAAGAGCAATGCCCTTTATGCCCACCCAATTCTCCAAACGAGAGATCAGAATTTCATGGTCCACAGTGTCGAATGCAGCAGTTAAATCGAGAAGTACAAGAACTACGCATTCTCCAGCATCAGTTGCTAAATAAATATAATTAAAAACCTTAAGAAGAGCAGATTCTGTGCTGTGAAGAGATTTAAAACCAGACTGGAAAACTTCAAGAATATTGTGGTTTTTAAAAAAGCCATTAATTGGCTGCAAACAATTTTTTCTAAAACTTTAGAAATAAAAGGAAGTTTTGAAATGGGCCTGAAATTTGACAAATCTGCATGATCCAGACCTGACTTTTTGATCAGGGGATACACTATTGCATGTTTAAAACTCTCAGGGACCACACCTAAGGACAGACTGCTGTTTACAATTTCAAGAACGGTTGGCCCTAGAGTGGAAAAAACCTCCTTAAACAATCGAGCAGGGGCAGCATCAAGTGGAGAACCTGAGGGCTTTAGCTTACTAACATTTTCATGTAACACAGACAAAGTCACAGGCTCAAATTGATCAAAGATAGCAGTGCAGAGAACAGAGACTGAGGGGTCATAAGCAGATGGTGGAATTAGAGCCCTAGTGGAAGAGACCTTATCATTAAAAAAGGTTAGAAAGTCTTCACAGACAGTCGAGGAGGCATCAACACAGACAGTTTGCGGAACATTAAGAACTGAATCTATAGTTTTAAATAAAACACGTGGCTTATTACAGTTTGACAGAATTATCTCAGAGATATGTTTCCTTTTAGCATCTTTCAAAGTGATCTGATACTGACGCCAACAGTCCCAAGAGTTAAGGCATTACTGATTTTTATATGTCTCAATATTTTAATTTTCATTCGGAATGTTGCCTTGAAATTCAGGATTATAGCTGCATGGATCTTAACCAGTACCATTTTGAGAGATATTAGAAGAATTGAATGAAAAATATGATGGGGAACAGAATCTAATGACAAAAAATGTATTAGATTTATGATTAGCACAGTTTAGTTTTCCTTGACGATTTTGTCTTTTGTCTTTTTTTAAAAACTTTAACTGAAAAATAAGGCAAAAATAATCAAGAATTCATCAAGAACAATGCAAATAACTAAGTAACATACTTTTTAAGCTTTTAGCCCATCTTCTCCGTCTTTCTCTTTCCATCTCTCTTTTATTTCCTCTCTTGTTCTCTCACTCCAGGCTTTAGTTACAGAGCTGCTTTGATTCTGAGACTTTTAATCATCAGTGAATCTGGAGCACACGGCATTTCAGCCCTTTTTTCTATCCTCTCTGCTCACTTTTTATTCCTCTCATCTCTTCGCCTCTTAAGTTCAGCAGAGTTAAGACGCGGACCTGCTGCGGGAGTAAATCTATGCTCTTCCTCTCCCTTGCAAAGTCTGACAGCCGAAATGGGTCCGTCTTAGGCAATGACACCTGCATGCAGGAAAGCCAGTGTGATGTGTCTGAGAAGAGATGTACAGAGGCATGTTTGGAGCAATCTGCTGCTCTTCTCGAGTCTCCTGGGCACAGCACTGACGTGTCCCCAACACCCTTTGAATTATGGGTCGTGTTTGAAGTGTCAAGCCAGATCCCTGACATCGTATGATTAATATAAACCCTCTCCCTTCTGCACACACAAACCTCTCCTCCCTCCTTCTCTCACACACATACACACACACACATACACATCCTCATATCTCTCATTCTTTGAAGTCGGTACTGAGAGGTGGTGGATGATTTTTAGGGCAAGTGTTGAACCAGTCTGATCTCCTCAGGCTCGAAGGGTCCATGAACGCCACGGACTGAAGTCTCCCTTTCTACCTTCCATAATTGACTGTCTGCGATCACAGGATGAAAGTGTTTTTTGCTCCTTAATGATACGAACGCGATGCGTCTCACTCAAACCAGCTGACCTCTGACCTACTCGCAGGACATTGTTATAGACAAACCCAACCTTTCTTTGCCCCGTCTTGCTCAAAAATGCTTGCTCAACAGGGCTCGGATCCAATAATGAATACTAATGTTGATATCATTATATGCTGGATGCCGAATTCTGTCTGCGCTCAACAGCAGGGTGAGTAATGTGCGTTGTAGCTTAACTGCTGCATTCATTACCATGCGATCAGCCACGGTCCCCACCCATGCAATGTGTTAGGTAGTCTTTGATGTATTCCAATCTTTTCCTTAATTGGGGGGGGGGGGGTCCCCACTCTTCCATCCATGCAAACTCGGTCAAGTCCAAACACCCCAGTGGGCTTTAATAATTAATGTGGCTGTTTACGTGCCGATCTTTTGTGTCTGCTTCCTTTGATAGTAAAGTCTTTGATGAGTAGACACCACTTTCTGGTTCCCAAACTGACTCTTTTTTTCTCTATCTGTCTCTCTTTTGCCATCTCTCTTTCTTGAGGAGTGTATTTATATAACTAAGTTTTCCTGGCCGGTTATTGAGTTTTGCGGTGGGGCGCACTCTCTAAAATGTCAACTCTCGATCAATGTTTGTGTCTCTGTTAACTCTGACAAAGCATCGGGAACTTCCTTTACACAAAACAGCCAAACTTCAACATCCAGCCCCAGCCTCCATCATACCCTATATGAATACCTGCCGTCAGAGTCTTTATTAAGGAGAAGTCTGGGATCTCCATCTCTCTGTTTTTCTTCTTGGTGGGGTGCCATTAGTAATACATTGGAGGGAGGCCTTGAAGAATCGAAAGCGACAGGGCAGAAAAAGAATAGACGAATGAAGGAGGGTGAAGAAAACAGGGGGCCGCACTGAATTAGAGGAAGCAAGGAATTTTTTGAGGTAAAATAAAGAGAGAATTGGAGTGTATACATAGTTGATCAGACAAAGAACATCTTGGCAGAGTAGAAGAATGTTGCAGAGGAAAAAAGGGCAGATGGAGAATGGTTGATTTTTAGATTAGTCGATCTCCTGTGGATCCTTTTTGAGTCGGAGGCCCATAGAGTTACAATATACTTATTGGATGGAAAAGATAGAAAATTTCAGTTTACATACATACATAAATAGACTGTTTTTTGTTAACATTTTGATTTAGCTACTTTGTTTTTATTAATGACTAATTATTCTAATATTTATTATATTAATTAAAAAAATTCTACGTTATGCTATGGCCCCTAGTTGCCCTTGGCCCTCTGTTTGAGAATCACTGGTTTAGATGATGGAGAATGGAGAAACCGGTGCCAGGTGTGTGAAGAAGGTCTAAATGAAGTGTTAACAAGGACATTTCAATGATAAATTATGAATGAGATTAAGTGTTTTCTCCAGACCTGACGTACTGTTTCAGACACACGCACACGCGCACACACACACACACACACGCACACGCGCACACACACACACACACACACACACACACACACACACACACACACACACACACACACACACACACACACACACACACACACACACACACACACACACACACACACACACACACACACACACACACACACACCCGCACGCACGCGCGCGCACACACACACACATTCCTTGCCTTTCTCAAAATATAGTACAATCCCTTTTTATGTTTCTGTAATCCTCAGACATCACAGAGATCCTTATTCCTTCCTCTCTGCGCCTACTCATCTGTCTGTAATGCTGTTCGCCTCACTTCAGTACACATGTGAAATCCATAAACAACAGCACCCATAGAAGTGCTCAGTGTACACTATCTTCACAGCAATTAATCATTATTAAAATTAATTATTATTATGCATTGTGAATTTTCTTAACCATGTAAAGCCTGACATATGAAATAATAGTCAGAAAAAATCAAATTTTTAAATAGTTTGTTGAATCTAAGACATACAGTGGAAGTAAAAGTCAGATATCTTATATAGTATCTGTTAAAATCATACTTTTAATCAAGTCATATTAGAATTGGTGACGTGTAACTTGTAAGTCATTTCTATAAATAAATAAGATCTGTATTCTAGTATAGCAGACTACTTAAATAAAATACATATAAATATTAGTTGTCACTCTATCTCCAAATAATATATAAGATAAGATGATATTTAAATGCTTAATTTTAGGATGAAAATTTTATTGTGGAAAAACAAGCATACTCTATAATAATGGAATGCAATATGATTAGATGATTTAGATATATACAAATACTTTTTTTTTTTACATGATTTAAAAAAAAAAAAAACACGATAATCTTGTAAACCTAAATTGCTTCGGTTCAGAGAGTGTTCATCTTGAAACATTACTAACAATATTAAAGTTATACTTACATTTACTTCAGTAAAAAGGAAATTTTTAGAACAATCCTAAAAGGCTTTTTACATTTAACTTTTTTTTTTTTTTTTTACAGTTAATTACAGAATATATGCAGTTGATTGTGTTCAACAGGTTTTTCAGCAAAGTTCTGATAATTCTGATAATTTATCATAATAGGCCTAAGTATCATTTAGAGGCCTAAGTAAGTAAATGTACTTACCAAATATCATACAATATGTTTTATAGGTTTTTTGTGTTGCACAAGGCACACATTTAACAAATAAGAGCCCAGTTGTACTGTAGCGTGTTCAGTAGAAAAAAAAGGATACACTTCCTCAGATACTGCTTCATGACTTATATACTGTCTACTGTCCTTTTAGATTCAGTCGAACAGGTTGTTTTCTAGAGAAACCTAAACGTTTATTTCTTGCTCTTTGCACTCAATCTTGCCCTATTAATTGTGCTTTCAACCTCTCTTTTGTCCCTCAGGTTTTGGCAACATGGCGGCTGTACCTCATGGCCCCCAAGATACCAACCAAGGTATGGTATGCAATTACGCACCACCTGTCTGTTCCATCTCAAAGCACTGCAGTAATCTGATTCAGAATGACTTATGTAGCGAGATGCTCATTTTCACCTCAGGTGGAACAAACGTTCAACTTCCTGGAGATTCGGGCAATGAACACCCACCCGGATAATCAGGTAGAAAAAGCATTTACAGAGCTCCAGTGTTTTAGCTTTTGTTGCCAGATTTTTTTTCACTTCTCCTCTCAAATGTTTTGCTTCACTAAACCTTGTTCTTCCCTTCACAGGTTGTCATAGAAACAGACAAGTCCACATATTCCCTGAGGCTGCAGTCTAATGACCACCTGGATCAGCTGATTAGCCACATCAACTTTGCTCTCTCTCGTATCTTCAACAACTCCATCTACACGTAAGTATCCCAAGAACCCCACAGGTTGGCTGTGGACTTTGACTAAACAGCGAAATGGTCCTCATTTCAACCTATTCTGGTGAAGAACCGTCAACTCGGATAGCACAGGCGGAGCATGTGTAAGTCTGGACAAGGATCAACCTCCCCCTGGCCACGGATTTGAGATTAGCCTGGAATTTTCTCACTCAAACTATTGACTGCTGCTGCTTCTGATTGCTTTCAGAGGGGAAAGCTGCCCATAAATGTTGGTCTTGGATCAGTTTTCCCCGTAGTAATAGCATGTTGGAGAAACAGTTTCAGAGAGAAAGTTTCTTTTTATAAGGTGTTTTGCAGCATTGATAAATGTAGCCAATCATAAACATATCTGTTAAGTTCTCGAATACGGTAGCCAATCAGAGGTGTTTAGGTAAGCACTGAACATTGCGTTTTGAGTGATGAGTGGATTTTTTTCAGTTTTTCGCTCTCACAAAAGTGTTCATAAAGTATATTTCCCGAGATAAAGTATATCTGAGTTCATAAAGTATATTTTCTTTGCATCTCCTTAGTCTTACCCTGGAGCTGGTTCACCCTCTGCCTGTGTCGGATAGGATGAAACTGTCTGACTGACACATAAAACGACTCAGTTTGCTTTGTTTTTAAGTTGCATTTGAGGGCGGTGTTGTTTGAAATAGATCACAATCACAATAATTGAATGCTGTTGAAAAAATTGCAAGTAGTTTTTCATTATAGACTTATTACAAGGCTAAGTTAGCGCTTATAAATACACACACAATTTTGTTAAGAAGGCATTTTTGATTAATACTATAATATAATACGAGCCTAACCCTGTTGACCAATCTGTATGTGCTCATTCCATCCAAGCATGGATGCAAATCTGATTTCTGTCACCTATGCACTGTATCTTGTAGTGCTAATATAGTTTTTTTTGTTGTTGAATCCATAATGCTGCCTATAGAAGTCAGTATCTGCTAGAGCAGCAGGGGTGTGAGATACTGCTGAGCAGTTAATTGAGAGATTTTCTCATATTCAGACAGGAGGAGATTAGTGCAATGCATAATAGCACTCTTTTTCTGTCTCAGTGTTCAACTCTCTTGCTCTCTTTCCTGCTTCAGCTCTTTGGCCAGGTGTTTGCATGCTGGGTCGAAATAACTGAGATTCTGATGCATTGCGAATCCCTCTCCCCCTCCCTCTTCTTTTTCAGCCCCTCCATCTTTCATGCAGATGGAGATGTTACTGATGGAAATCGGAAATTTTCGCCAAGCTCTGAGAGTTCGGTGGAGACGCAAAGGGCATGTGGTGAGAGAAATATAAGTACATATAGTTCATGCATCCACACACAAGCTCATACATATTTTTATTATATACCTGATTTTAATCTCTCTAATCTCTTTTTTTTCCCCTCACACCACTGCTGTCTTCTTAAAGAATATTTTGAATACATGCACTTAATTTATGCCATCTACACAGTTTTGGTGCTCTTTGCTTTTCATGACAAATTAAATAACAGTATTTGTTTTGCCACAGCAGCTGCTGCAGTAGACAGTGAAGGACAGAATAAAAACGCTGTGCCAAATACATAAATTATGAAAACACTAATGCAAATGATAATGTAAGATTGACAAATTAAGTAAAATCATAATAGTGTGCCTTCATCATGAGTAAAATAAAGACTATGCAAATTACAGAGAAAGATGCAGTGTGGAGCCAGCAATCAAAAGTTCTTTTGTTAGACTTATATACACTTAAAGGGGTCATGAATTGAGAAAATAAAATGTCCTTGATTGTTTGACATATGAGAGATCATTATACTATAAAAATATCCCGTAGGTCTGTCCAAAAACAGCTTCCATTGAATTCTATGTCCAAAAGGCTGATTTTGAATTTTGTCAAAGTATGATGTAATAGTGAAACGAAAATCGGCCTCTGCTGAAGAAGATCAACACCTACTTCAACATCAATGCCTCTTTTAGCCCCGCCCAATGATTTGTGCTCGTCATGTAGTGGTAAATATGAGACAGATGGAAACACAGGACTGTTATAGCAACGAAATGATAAAGATACCCTTGAGGATTACAAAACGTTTTGAAGTGTCAAATTGGGGAAAAACAGTATTTAAAAAAGTATACTTCATGATGTAAGTATACTCATATCAATTTACTAGAAGTATACTTCTTGGAACTAAATTGGACCACTTGTTAAGTGTCACCAAATTCTTACAAATGCCTATAAAATTCAAGATATGATTTTTAAAAAGTACTTACTGTAAAAGTACTTTTTTTATATTGTTCTCAAGATCAAGAGTCAGGTTTTCATGAAAAGGAGCATGATTGCAAACACAAGTTTTTGCTATTTCAGCAATGTGCTTTGTTACTAAATTAATTCTTTGAACAAATCAGTTAATAAATGATTCAATGACTCACTTATTTCGTGTTTTGTCACCACCTACTGGAGGTTTAAATTTTATATTTAAAAGTAGGATTTATTTTTTAAATCATATTTAGAGATTCAAAAAAAAATTAAACATTAATTGAAGCATTATGCAGGTATACTTCCAACAATTCAGATGCAACTTCTGTACCACCTCTTCTACACAAAGATTCATTTTATTGTTAGTGATTTGATTAACAGCTCTATTTAGTGTCTTATTATTATAATTGTATTTATTGATTAAAAACGATTTTTCAGACAGTAGATATAGATCTTTTTGAGGCGGTCTGGTCTAGGTCTTGACTTGACTTGACTTTCGCACTGATTTGGTCTCGTCTTGATCCAACTCCTTAAAGTCTTGGTCTTGTCTTGATCCAACTCCTCAAAGTCTTGGTCTTGTCTTGGTCTCAACACCACAAAGTCTTGTCTTGGTCTCAACCCCACAAAGTCTTGTCTTGGTCTCAACTCCACAAAGTATTGTCTTGGTCTCAACTCCACAAAGTCTTGTCTTGGTCTCAACTCCACAAAGTCTTGGTCTTGGTCTCAACTCCACAAAGTCTTGGTCTTGGTCTCAAATCCACAAAGTCTTGTCTTGGTCTCAACTCCACAAAGTCTTGTCTTGGTCTCAACTCCACAAAGTCTTGTCTTGGTCTCAACTCCACAAAGTCTTGTCTTGGTCTCAACTCCACAAAGTCTTGTCTTGGTCTCAACTCCACAAAGTCTTGGTCTTGGTCTCAACTCCACAAAGTATTGTCTTGGTCTCAACTCCACAAAGTCTTGTCTTGGTCTCAACTCCACAAAGTCTTGTCTTGGTCTCAACTCCACAAAGTCTTGGTCTTGGTCTCAACTCCACAAAGTCTTGTCTTGGTCTCAACTCCACAAAGTCTTGTCTTGGTCTCAACTCCACAAAGTCTTGTCTTGGTCTCAACTCCACAAAGTCTTGGTCTTGGTCTCAACACACTCTGGTCTTGATCTTGTCTTGGTCTCAACCCCACAAAGTCTTGATCTTGTCTTTGTTTCAACTCCACAAAGTCTTGGTATTGTCTTGGTCTCAACTCCACAAAGTCTTGATCTTGTCTTGGTCTTGTCTTGGTCTCAACCCCATAAAGTCTTGATCTTGTCTTGGTCTCAACACTCTGGTCTTGATCTTGTCTTGGTCTCAACACACTCTGGTCTTGATCTTGTCTTGGTCTCAACCCCACAAAGTCTTGATCTTGTCTTTGTTTCAACTCCACAAAGTCTTGGTATTGTCTTGGTCTCAACTCCACAAAGTCTTGATCTTGTCTTGGTCTTGTCTTGGTCTCAACCCCATAAAGTCTTGGTCTTGTCTTGGTCTCAACACTCTGGTCTTGATCTTGTCTTGGTCTCAACCCCAGAAAGTCTTGATCTTGTCTTTGTTTCAACTCCACAAAGTCTTGGTATTGTCTTGGTCTCAACTCCACAAAGTCTTGATCTTGTCTTGGTCTTGTCTTGGTCTCAACCCCATAAAGATTTGGTCTTGTCTTGGTCTCAACACACTCTGGTCTTGATCTTGTCTTGGTCTCAATCCCACAAAGTCTTGATCTTGTCTTGGTCTCAACACACTCTGTTCTTGATCTTGTCTTTGTTTCAACTCCACAAAGTCTTGGTATTGTCTTGGTCTCAACCCCACAAAGTGTTGTCTTGGTCTCAACTCCACAAAGTCTTGGTCTTGTCTTGGTCTCAACTCCACAAAGTCTAGGTCTCGTCTTTGTCTCAACCCCACACTCAAGTCTTGAGTGTCAAAAACAGAAGAGAAAAAAGTCTGTCACTTATAAATTATCGTGTTTTTAGATATACATTAAATATGTCTTGCTAACATTATAAGCGGACATCAGAGAACATTATAAATAATAAAAAAAATGCTGTTCATGACCCCTTTAAAGATGAGAAACAAAAAAGGAATATCCCTAAAGCGACCCTATACGTATTAACAGATATTATTAATATGTAATAGTGTCCCTTTAAACAGCAGAAATAATCTTTGTTTTAATTTTAGAAATATTTCACTTTCATCATTATATTAATGTTTTGATTTCACAGTATTTTTCTTTCAGTTTTAGTCATTTTAGTCTTTCTTTTTCTGTTAGTTGCCAAAATAACAATGGTTTTGTCACATGCTGGTTGCAGCAATAAAGAAAAGTTGTCAGGACCTACTTTTATAAGAAACAAAATAAAAAAAAACAAAGCACTCAGAACACTAGGACTAGAAGAAACACAGGACTTAAATACAAAAACAAACTAACTAACAAAATGAACTTCAGGTGCAAACAATGAGTAACCAAGGAAACAAACTGAAAACTAGGTCACAGAACAAAACCCATTCAAAACCAAAACAAACACAGATAAACCCTGATAGATTTTTTTAATTGTTTTAGTTTCAGTAATTTAGTTATAACAAAATTGCTTGAGAATCCTATACAGTGAAACATAGTTTGAGAAAAGGAGAAGCCATAAGATTATTTGCTTTCAGTGCTCAAAAATCATTAGAAACCTTTATTTGTACAAGGGCATGTAGGGCAGTTTTTCATTTTTAGGCACATTACCCTTTTTTTTTCTCTTTCTCCCATATCAGGGGGCTTTTCTGAGACCTATGCAGCTCTGTGCGATTACAATGGTATTACCTGTAAAGAGGAAGTGCAGTGGGTAAGAGCTTCCTTTGACAACAAAAATATCCTCAGCACCAGTGGGCCTTTTTTCTGTATGTGTCACTGCTGTTATTGCACTCTAAATATGGTTTCTTCCTCTTTTTGGGTCTCTCTGCCTTCCGCTATCTCTTTTGCTCTTTCAGGATGTGGATACCATCTATCATTCGCAGGACAACAGGGAGTTTAACCTGTTGGACTTCAGTCACCTGGAAAGCGGGTAGCCAGAGCACACAAATTTCTATCTCATCTTAATATTCAAGTTCTGTATCTGCAACCTCTAATTGCTAGCCTTTACTTTCATTGCCAACTTTACATCCCACAGATTGGAGGTTTAAAAGCTTCTTCATCTTGCAAAGGATTAATCTAATGATAACTCTATGCTTCTCTAATTGCTTCGTATTGACAGGGATTTGAATGATAATTGACACAGGCAATATGATATCAGCCACTGCTATGAATATGTGCTGAATTGCTTTAGTAATAATACATTTAGTCTCTTTCCTGTGGCGTCTCTGCTGACTTCCTGCCCCGGTGGGAGTCATGCTGTTTCTTTTTGCATCCGTCCAATCGGTGTCAGGTTCCTTCACTGATTCCAGATCAGATTTGGTATTTTCTGTTGATGTGGGTCTGTGTTTGAAATTTGAAGTCTGGTTAATAACTCTCTTCCTGTTGAAACAGGATTACAAATATATACGACCTGTGAAAATGACTGTCATCTCTACATTCTTAGCTACACGACTCTGCTACCTTTGACACATAAAAAAAGGAAATGCACTTAATATTTATACTCTGACTCTGAGAAATGATACGGTTCGTTGAGCACTTTGCTCAAGGGCAGTTCCGGTTATCTTCTGAAAAGGGATTTTTTTTCAGTAGTTACATGATAAAACTCTAATGGGAATCCAGACACTTAAAGATCATTTTTGAATTTTAAAAAGAGCTTTTGCCTGACAAGAGTGCTTGTCATTTCATTTTGAGTCATTTAAGTAAGTCTCTTTCAGACGATTGCTGTACTTTTAGCAAAGGCTATGACTCCGTCATTGACCACATTTGCGTGCTGTGTTCATATGAATGCATGATGTAAACATAGGAACAAAATTGCCTCAAGTTGATTAAGCCAATATACCATTGTTTTACAATTCAGAATAAGAAAGCTGCCTTATTATTTTATTAATAGAAACTCTCTGTCATGAAAACACCGTTTTCTTTTTCTTTTAATATTCTATGTATATCTGCACATGTCCAAGTGAAAGTAGTTATGACTGCTACAAGTAAAATCTGTTGTATTTGTTGTGTATGTGTTATGCAAAATTTTACTCATTACTGCAGATTTTGTGCTCATACCCAAAGCATTCTTGAGTTTCTTTTTGCTGTCTTATTGCATACTTAAACAGTCAAATACACACAAAATAATGTTAAAATGTGAGAATCCACGTAATCACAGTCAGTTAGCATAAGTTAATGAGCATTAAGCATTAAGAAAGAAAAGTCTTGTGTAACAGTACAATGGATCCATGCATCAGTTCTTAAAGTAACAGCAGCCTAATATACCTGCTGCCGAATGATAAGATAATATTCTCATTATTTCTATACAGTAAAACCCCGACTTACGAAAATAATCCGTTCCGAGGTTGGCTTCGTAAGTCGATCTTTTTGCAAGTCGATCAGGCTTTTACATGTAAATTGCCTAATCCGTTCCAAGCCCTACGAAAACACCACATTTAATTTTGTAAGAAAGCTATGCTTGTTCAGTATGGTCCCTATGGTTGAAGGGTTAGGGCCATATTCTTCCGCAAGCACATCCCAGCTTCATACTTCTCAATTATCTCCCTTTTCGTCTCCGTGGAGAGCATCTGCTTCTTTCCTTTCACTTTCAGTTACATCGTGCTGCATCACCAATATTCTGTGCCTAGTTGACAAACTTTTTTCTAATCGATAGCCATGGATTCGCAGATTGTTGCAAAGCTCTCAGCTCTCAGCTCTCAGCAACAATATTCACATCCATGGCTAGTGATTAGAAAAAAGTTTGTCAACTGGGCACAAAATATTGGCGATGCAGCACGAAGAAAACTAAACTTGTATGCGAAAGCGCGGACGAACTGTAGCGTTAGCGTAGCACAGACAAAATGGGAGAGGAACGCCGCTACGCAGAGGCTGGTGGGAGCGAAAGCTAACGTCCGAGCCGGGAGCAGTGTTGCCAGATTGGGTAGGTTCCCGGCAGGTTTTAAGCTGTAGTTGGGCTGCATCTTCAGTGCAATCTGGCAACAATGGCCGGGAGAAAGCCAATGGGAGAGCTGGACGATTGGTGCTAGTTTCCGGGTCAGTGGCGCGAGAATTTCAAAACAAAACTCTGAAATCGTCGCCTCGGCCGAGATTTCGTTTTTCGCATCTCGATCATTTTGTCGTTAATCGGGCGAAAAAAACCCCTGAAATCTTTTATCGTATGTTGAATTTTTCATACGTAGAGCATTTCGTAAGTCGGGGTTCTACTGTATATATGTTTGACCAGCCGTGTTGATAACATAGCTTTTGAAGCTTGATATTAGCTGGTGCAAGAATGCGGTTAGTTGGTTCACCAGCCTCCAAAACCCAGCTTGATGACATTTAACTGGTAATAAACCAGCTGGTATCTGGTTTGTTGTTGGTCCAATATAGTCTACCTGCTTGCATAAGCTAATGAGCAGCTTGGATTAGCTAATGACTAGCTCATACTAGATAGAAACTACCAACCATATCCCAAAACACATCTGCCATCTTCAGATGGATTTTCTAAGATGTAAAATATGATCCTTCACCAGAAAATTATGTGCATGCAAATGTGGTCACTGACATTAAAAGTAGAGTGGAGTTTATTTGCATTGCCTTAAGAGATGAATATCAAATATTTACAAAAAGAAGAATATTTTAGCAAACTCAACATATAAGCCTTTTTACTGCTGAGCACTTAGTTCCTTTGTTTCTTGCTATTTCACCAACGGGGACACTTAGACTGCCATCTAGATGCTGCATCTGTCTTGAAGATGTTATGTCATTGATTTTTAAGCATTTGTTCCATTAGAACATCTAAAGGGAGAGAGATGAACGGGTGAGGAAAAGAAACTCTCATTTAGAAAGGGAGAACAGCTGAGTACACACTGCCTACAGCCTCACCACAGCATCCAAACAGAGGAATGACGAAGCTGCAAATGAGAACACAGCCATCAGCTATACTCAACAGGAGAACCCCTCTACATTTCTTTCCCTTGCCTTGCCTTTCTTCATTCCCCATATGAGTGCAGTAAGGTCCGCTCTGTCTACAGGGTAAAAAGGTTTTCGGCTCAGAGCCAAGATTAAAAGCTGTATCATAGACACATTGCACATTGAGTAATTCACTGACCTGGCATCAGTTTCCCCATCGATCCACACTGTCCTCTTCCCTTCCTCTCCTGGCTTTCCTCTCAGGGAGCATTTATTGCTGAATCTATCACTTTTCTTGAATAATAACATCTCTATTTTAGTCTTGAGAAGAGCTTGCAATCTTATGAGGGGTTGCATGAGAAAAGTGAGAACGCCTCTGGTTTTTGCAGCACCTCACTAAGACAATCTGTTTTGATTTCTCTCTTCTGTGTCTTTTCGTCACAGGGACCTCGCGGTGATTGTGGCGGCCATGGCGTATAACTCATGGTTCACCAAACTTTATTGCAAAGACTTGCGCATTGTAAATATCCTTTTATAAACATTTCATACTTTACTGTGTCCAAGTCTTTTGTTTTTCTGTTTTTGTTTGCTTCATGTACAAAAAAAAACGTTTTGTGGTATTATCAGGGTTATCTCAACATGAAGTTTTGGACACTAATTAGATGGTAATATATTATTTGAAGTACTATATTAATACTTCCGGTTTGATAGGTATATTAAAGTAGATCTTTCCAGCCTGAAAAATGTGACAGTGTAACTCTTTCTCTCTCTCTCTCTCTCTCTCTCTCTCTCTCTCTCTCTCACACACACACACACACACACACACACACACACACACACACACACACACACACACACACACACACACACAGAGTTCAGAGGTCGTAGAACAGATACTACACACTGTCAGTAAATCCAGCAGTCTGGAGGAGCTTACGCTTGAAAACGCGGGCCTTAAAGCGTAAGTTATAAATTGCTTTCTTTCTGTTATTCATCACCCCAACCACTTTACTCTCTTTCTTTTTATCTAAAAGTTCATTTCTTGTTCTGTTACTATCATTTTTTTCCTTTATGCTGTTCCCAGTCTTATTCCCCTGCCACATCTTTTGCCTCTGTATTTCATCTTTGTCCCAGAGTGCAGAGCTTTGTATTGCAGTTCTGTTTCTACTCACTTTCTTTCTTTCTGTCATTTAGAGATTTCCCACAGAAAATGGCCACTGCCCTGTCAGAAAACCCAGCATCAGTCATACACTCCATTAACTTGGCCCACAATACACTGGACAACCAAGGTACATGCATCAGTCTCTCTTGTTCTACCTCTCTCTCCCCTGCTTTCTGTCTATTTACCTGTCATTGTGTGTTTTTACACTTTCATGTATCAGCATGTGTCTGCTATTTTTGTCTCCGAGTGGGTGTTTTTTGTTCTTTCTTGTCTCTGTTTTTCTGGCTTATTGTGCCGAATCTTTTTCTTATTTATTTGAAATGGGCAAATTTTAAATTATTGTGTCTGCTGTGGTTTTACTAATGTGTGTGTTTTTGTGTAATTTTCTATGTACTGTTCAGTGTCTGGCGGAGCAAATACTAGCAATATCACAACCGGCGGTTGCAGTCACGACGCAGGATCTAAGTGCAGTGTAGTTTATTATAAACCAAAGTTAACAAACAAGTACACTCTACAACTACAGAACAACTGGGGTAAAACGTGATCGACAACTAGACAGGACCAAACACAGGGCTTAAATCCAACCAAACTAATATCGAGACGAGACACGGCTGATGGGAATAACAGGGTGATTACAAAACAGATATGACTAATATGAAAACAGCGGAAAAAGACGGTGTTGCGTTATTTTCATATGACTAATATGAAAACAACGCAACACAGACATTGACCACAGAACTTAACCCACCACCAAACCCAATTGTGACAAGTAATACTACCATCTTAAAGGGATAGCTCTCCAAAAATTTTAATTCTATCATTAATTACCTACCCTCATGTCATTCCTAACCTGACTTTAGTTCATCTTTGTAACCTACTTTGACGCTTTAAAAAGTGCATTCGTAAAACGATTCGTAAAAACTAACTGAAAGGTTTAGTCTAAAATTTTCTGAAGAGACTCGATCGCTTTATACGATGAACAGATTGAGTTTAGGCTATATATTGAATATAGCATATTTAAAAGACTACTTTCCTTTTAAGTATCTTTTGTTTAACTAGCTACTATTTGTCAGTAGCTTGTGGTTTCTCTAACATAAGCTACAAAGTAGCTTCTCCAGCACTGGTACGTCCTCTATATGTGTCAGGGTCAGAGTTTCAGCCTGCCTTCATGCCTGACACATGTCATTGTCTATCACATCACATCACAAGCGTGAGTGTTTGAACTTAACTACAACAATGTCAGTGTTTGCCTGAAGGTGCATGGTAATATGCTGTGTGTAAATTGGTCTGTGACTGATCCAATGTGTTTGTGCATGTTTATTTCCCTACAGGAGTGTCTAACCTCATCCAGCAGGTGTGTCGGCTCAGTAAAGGCTTGCGTCTACTTAACCTCTCCAAGACGTCTCTCTCGTCAAAGGGTGTGTGCAGAAGTAATCTGTCTCTAGAGTGTAGCGCCCTCTGGTGGTTAAGACTATATCTATTCCTCAATTACATTTCACTGGTAGAAATGTTAAATAGTGGCATGTGAGATTTATTTTCATCTATCTATCTATCTATCTATCTATCTATCTATCTATCTATCTATCTATCTATCTATCTATCTATCTATCTATCTATCTATCTATCTATCTATCTATCTATCTATCTATCTATCTATCTGTCTGTCTGTCTGTCTGTCTGTCTGTCTGTCTGTCTGTCCTTTTTAGAGGATTCCAACTTTCTGCAAAATTACAGGAACATGAATTTTTATGATTTTTTTTCTCCCTTAATTACATGCCTCTCACACTGAACTTGATGCAATCCCAAATCAGATATGAAACACTTAGCATAAAACAATAATTAGTCAAATCACAATCTGGACACATGGGCAATAGCAGCTCTTTCTGCCTGTTACACAATCTCGCTAACATTTCAGGCTGTAAAATGACCATTTCTCTCTCCACTGATCTAGAATCAGCTTCCTGTTCTCTCTTAAATCAGTAAGATTATCGATGGCTTAGTTGCGTCTGACTTCAGAGCTTCAGGTTCATGACCAAAGAGCTAGTCTTCTCTTGGAGAGGCCAGACTCAATTACCAGCATCCTTGGCTGCTTCCAGAGTCTGCTAAATCTCTGGTTTTCTCTTTCAATCAATACAGTTTTAAACCAAGTGGATAGATGGATAACCTTCTAGCACACGCCATGAATCAAAATCCACTCGAAATAGCCCCTATCATTAATCTTTATTTATAATCTGTTTTGTGAGACCTTTATTGCAGAAGTTTTAACTTTGAATATAGAAGTTAGTTGAACCGGTGCCATCAGAGAATACAGCTCATTTCAAATTGAAATGTTTAGTTTCAGCATCTGCCACATCCAGTTAGGATTTATTGTTAGCTTTGAAGTAAAATCGTCATATCAGCAGTAAAAACAACATTTACACATCATAATATGAACTACAGCGACTGTGAAAGGCAATACTGAAGACTACTGGATCATGAAAGGTTGCAGAGGTTAACATTTTGATGAGTAAATCTCTGCTTTTAGAGAGTGCAGTGGGATGTTTTTGCTACTCCCTGGTGAGGAAGCGTACTGGCTGAGTTCACTGGCAAACTGCCACCTAACAGAGTTAGTAGGGCTTTCTTTTGTCTCATGCTACAAAAGGCAATCACTAGAATTTTCTTCTTTAGAAACGAAATGAAAATCCACTCTGCTTACAAAGCACTTTTTGCATCTCGTTGTGGTTTGGTGGTCATGTAAAGTGGAGTCCAAAAGTCTGAGACAACATTGACAACAATCTGGGATTAAAAATCAAATTTAATTCTGGAAATACACAGAAAGGTTTAGGATTTGATAAAATGTAAACACAGTCTCTACTCAATAATGTATATTTGTGCCACTGATTGTGTGAACTGTACAGAGAATTGTGTTTTTTGCTTCCATTAAAGCTCAAGATGACTGTTTTATTACTTTTAAATCATGCTGGAGAACAATAAACTCATGACAAGTCGACAACATGACAAATGCTACAAATATCAAAGACATTCTTTAGTTTTATTTTAAAAATGTGTTTTATTTAAAATATGCAAAATAGTTGGGGGGGGGGGTTTTCTCGTAAACTTTAGATTTACTGTGTGATTCAGCTTTTTCTTATCTGTCTTCCCAGGCGTCACGTCTCTTTCGCAGGCTCTGTGCTCCAGTGATGACTACTCCAACTCTCTTCTTCATCTGGACCTGAGTAAGAACCCAGGGATTCTATCTGGAGAGGATGCAATGGTTAGAAATAGTTCACTTTTACTTGTAAAGTTCTTAAAGAGGCCCTATTATGTTCTTTTACAAAGTCTTGATTTTGTTTTTGGTGTCTACTAGAATAGTTTATCATGCTTGAATGTTCAAAAAACGTATGTTTCACATATTTTACATTGTTGCAGCACCTCTTTTCTCAGTCTGCCAGTAACGCTGTGTTTCCCAAAAGTATCATAAGGCTAAGTTGATCATAGAATAATTGCCTACAATGGCACCACCTTAGGCTTACGACGCTTTTGGGAAATTCAGCCCTGTTTAGTTCCTATCTCTATAAAGCCCCTCCTTTCCCAAAGGCACATGTGTTGTGATTGATCAACCACTTTGAGCGCGTTAAAAAAATGTCATGCCCCTTACTATAACCACGAGTTTCACACTATTCGTTTTATACCGCTACAGCACACTACTAATATAACTCAAGTAACCAATTGAGCCTTTCAGGGAGTTCAAAACAGTGCTTACAATATAGATAATATATTTATTTATTGTGCAAAGTTACATTTGCGAACCTTTTTCATGTTTAAACAGCAACGTTACAGAAATGTTTTCATGCTTACAGCAACGTTAGCTCCAATATACCTACTTTTTTAGTAACTTGTGGAAGTTTAATCATTTTTAATTCTGAGTAGCTTATATAAGCGATAGCAATTAGCACTAAACATTTGAACAAAGAAAATCAACAAAGAAAATGCCATAAAAGTTAAAAACTAAGAACCAGCTTCTTAAAACTTAAAAGCTCAAAGAGAGAAGCCAGACTAATAGATGATTCATTTTAGGAACAAGTTATGTTTTATACTTGTGTTAAGTGTATACTTATTTTTTATAATTATAATGTTAATGTTTCATTAATGTCCTCACAATGTTTTCCTGGATTTGATTTCTTTATGAGGGCACACACACGAATGCTGAAAATAACTCACACATATACAGTACACAATACACACACCACTATTAACAACCTCAATACGTCTTTCTCGTTGTAGAATCTGTACCTGTTCCTGGCACAGCCGAACTGCCTGGTGCATTTGGACCTGTCAGGCACTGACTGTTCTGTAGACTCTGTGAGTTGACAGTGTGTCTCCTTCTGAATTTGTTATTACTTTTTACTCACCACGATTCATGTCACTGCACACAGGATGTGCGACAATTTATCTCTGATTTCATATTGATATTTCTGTCCCATTTAATGGTCCTAAATTACAGAATTATTGTAATTTTCATCATTTGTTTGCTGCCACTCTCTCTCTTTTTTCTCTCTTTTTTACTGCGCTCTCTTTCTTTTTCCTCTCAGCTATTTGGAGCTCTGCTGCGGGGCTGCTGTGCCGATCTCTCCTACTTGAACCTGTCCAAAAACTCCTTTTCTCACAGGTGAGCTAAACTGCCTCCCACCTTCTCTCGCATTATAATCTGTCACATTTGAGGCAGTTTCATAGGTGAGCTAAACCTTCCTGCCTCAACCATGCACATCATCTCATTCTGTTCCTCAGAAAGCACTTCCTACTGCTTCCATAAATTTAAGCAGAAGTAGAATCCTGCTGGAAACAAAGCTAAACCAACTTAAAGTACTCTTGGTTTTTCAAATGATTTAATCGGTATTTTGAATTGTTTAAAAAAATAAAAAAGACTTATTTTTAGAGACCAGATTGAAGCCTAGTCCCAGACTAAAATTAATGTTTGAGCTGTTCTGAAAATATGGCAGTGCCATTGTTTTGTCTTTTTTTTCTAAGGGATGTTTATAAAAGATACTTAAATGTCCTAATTAATCTAAGCCCTGTCTGTGAAACTATGCCCAGATGTAGATGACTATTTACTGGAAGTTGTGATAATCTATTATTCCCCATTGTGATGTATTTCCAAAAAATGTAGGGCGGGAATTGATTTTCTCCATTGGGAATTGATTGGATGATTGTGGTTTGCTATTGTTCTGATAATTTATATGAATTGCTGCAATGATATATACAGTAAAATTTTGCACAATTTTCCTTCTCAATAAACTATATTCTGTTTTAGCGATGATATATTTCTGTTACTGGAAAACAAGACCAATATTTTTGTAGTGCAGAACAAGTTTGGTGATTAATCAAAGGTGGTTAGAATAGCTGGTTTAACAGCTGATAGAATAGATAGAATAGCTGGTTTTAAATCTGGTCTGCTCATACTTTTTCTCATAAGCCTGGACCTGTTTTAACCATAAATGATCAGCTTGTAGCAGCTGGATTTATCTACCTTCAGAAGCTGGTTGTAAGTGAGTTTCCCAGCAGGGAAAAGTGCCTGCAGAAATACATTATAAGTTAAACTGGGACATGAGCGATCAGATAGGGCTGATGGACCTGGATGTTGCACTGGTGGTAATACAGCGACTGTAACAGCATCAGATGAAAACAGCTTTTTGTGTGACAAAGTTTGTGTTTCCAAAACTGAGAAAAATCTTCCAAAAACTAATTGGGACATAAATCTCTTAGCTCATAAATGACGGAAATAATGTTGTGGGTATTTTCTTTATTCTACCAATAATCTATAATTAGCTTTATGATAGAAACCTACAGTATAGTAAGTAAACGTGCATGTGCGTGCATGTGAGATGCTGTAGGCTGAGGAGATACAGAAATTCAATGATCCATCTTCCTGTCTGACTCCCTCTGAACCCGAACAGCAATTCCATCTCCCCTCTCGGCACGTTAACGGCATTATGAGAAACTCTCTGAAAAATGAGGCTAATTTTAGCTGAATTTACTGTTCAAATTGGATGGTTTCCTCATCCTTTGCACCTCCTGCAAATGTGTTTGTTCTTAATTGGGTTTGAATTAGCAGAGGGAGGTATTTTTTAAGATGATTGGGTTTTTGAAGATATAAACAATCTCTTTTTTGGCTGTATTGGGATTGGAATACTAGCTTACTACATACCGAATATTGTGCAATATTGTTTATCTAATATTTGTTGTACTTCGAACACCTTTTGCAGAAATATAAGTTTCAAACACCAGTATGCTACATTGTCACATGACCTCAACTTTCTCTTATTAATCAATTTTTGTGTGAAAATGTCAGTCAGATCAAATATTGAGTCAAGAAAGAGATAAACATTGTAGTTTTTTTAAAATATACTGTATATTACTTCCGGTTCATTCATCTAACAGGAAATAGAAGGTCAAGTCAAGCAATGTGGGATTCAGTATTCTTTTCAGTGTGCTGTTCTTACCAAGTATGATCTATCAACTATATCTAGAAAGTTTTAATAATAATCAATTCACACCACAGCTATAACAGAAATGACACAGAGGAACAATCTCGTGTGAATCACTTTCCTTCATTTTTTGACAGCAAATCAAAATTCACTAGCGGCAGACGGCATAATTCTTAAAATAATCAGAATATTATGGTGCATTGGACATAAATATAGTTATCGCTATATTTATCTACATAGTTATCATTCTGGGTGTGAACAGGCTTTAATTCAACTGTTGGCAAAAGTAGTAGGTCGTGGCATAATGTGCTCCACATGCGTACTATGAAATGGAGCAATAATAAGAGTAGTATGCTAGTATGTTATAACAAACATGGCCCCTTAGTGCTAATTTCATCCTCTAACAAACTCCCACCTAAACTCCCACACTTGTAAGTGTGAGCACTCAGAAACGTGCGCATCCAAACACAGAATCACTGCACACATGGGCATCTCCATACGAGGTGTGTGGGCACATGTGTATGAGTAAATCTGGTTATGCTAGTGCCATGTGAAGGCAGCAATGTAAATCTGTTTGAGCTGATAAGACAGAGAACTCATGAATATTAAATGGGAATGTTCCCTTAACACTCTCTGCTCTTGTTAACACGTTTACACCACATATTCTTCCATCTCTCTTTCTCTTTTAAATGATAATGTCACTGTCAAACACAGAAACGCTCTCATGTACTGTCAAATTTTTAGACTCTCCCCTCCCTCCCCAGTATCTCTTACTGACTATCTCTCATTCTCTCTTTATCATTTCTCTGTCTAGTTATGGTTATTTGTTTAGTTCAACTAAGACATGTTAACTGAGGCTTGTTAACATGTTGTACATTGTTAAAATGTTTAACATGTAATGGGGATACAAACGACTCTTTTTCTATTAAGCCAGAGGGTATACTTTTGAGCCTTTTTCTGGCCTATTGCTCAGGGTTTTGTGAAGTGGGGTATGATGTATTATGGATAAAAGTCTCTTCTTCATTTCTGTCATGATTTTAGGAAAGTGAGAGAGACACTTCCTTCCTTCCGTCAGTTCTTCAGTTCAGCGTTCAGTCTCACTCACATCAGTCTGTCGTCTACGAAAATGCCTCCCGATGTGCTGAGGTGAGCCCGGTCTGCATTTTGGCTTTTCATGCTGCAGTTAACACTGGTTTAGCTAGTGTAATCTGGTTTAGTTGAGTTCCAAGCCTAGCCTAGCTTTGCTTAGCTGGTTAGCAATCTGATCTCCCAGCCTAATCAACTCAAAACCTCTCTTAATCCAACAAACCAGATTTTCCCATACTGGAAGACAAGCCAACCACATTATGCTAGTTTTAAGATGTTTTTAGCTGGGTGACTTGCATGGAACAAGATAACCCATGACACAATAACCCAGGATTTGCATATTGTGAGTCATAATATCCTTAAAAAAACTGTTTGTATTGAACTGAAATACATTATCGCTACCCTTCATGTGCTATATATTCATTTACATCATTATTTGCCTTATGTTGTTTCCAAGTGTATGACTTTCTTGTTCTGCTGAACACAAAATAAGGTTTGTGTAAAAAAATATTTTTGAACAATGTTGGCAACCAAAGCGTTTTAGTGACCATTGATTTCCATTGTGCGGAGGGAAAATACTTTAAAAAATAATTTCTCAAATATTTTTTGAGTTCAAACAATGATTTAATTTTCATCTCTTTAAGCACAAAATCATTGATTATCACTGCCGTTTTCAAGAATATACAGTTTTCATCTCAGCATGTAGGCAGTGGTGATATTACTCTTTGTGAATATTTTAAAGGCAGGCATATTTTTTGATGTAATATAGATTTGAAGGGCTTGCTGAACAGATCAGATCAACCTCACCCCCTTTGTAGTGTAATGTGTAATACATTTTGTAAAACATGTTCCAACGGTCCACCGGTGGTAAAAAGTACTCTCTGCTCTGCATTGCTGTTTTGCATCTAACCAATGCTCACAAAAAAGTCTCAGGTTATGTATCCAATCCTAGTTCCCTGAAGAGGGAACAAGATGCTGCATCGAAAAGCTAGGGGAATGTCTCGTGAAGCATAATCGAATCGATCGTGTGAATTGCACATCGAGGGATGATGATGTCATGAACCAGGAGGACAAAGGTGTACCAACGGCACCATAGTGACTAAAGCCTAGTGGGTGAAAGGTCAGGTCTAACTGGTAGTAGGAAAGATAAGTGGGGAGGATCAGCCTGCCACATCACAAATGTCTGCAAGAAGTACAATTGCTAAAAGAGCCTTAGAGGCAGCCATAGTTGGCAGCCATACTCCTAGTAGAGTTGGTACGGACCACCAAGGGGGAAGTTGTGCAATCGACTCATGGCCAAATGTGATAGCCTCAACTAACCACTTGCTCACACTCTGTTAGTTGATGGCGCTCCACTGGGGGGCCCAAAGCAGCAAAACAGATGATATGGCTTGTGCCACAGGGCCTGAGACCAATTCCAAGTCAAAACCTTATTGTGTGTTGCTGGCCTCAGCCTCAGTTTACCACGAAGGAAACGTGTAAGTAATAGGTCTCTCCCAATTGAAATACCACCCAGAGGTATGTGGTAAGCACTATGGCAGCCCTGTAAACCTTCAGGGTAGAAGGGATAACCCTGCACTGAATCTGTAGTGCAGGAACTCCAGCACCGTCTCAGTCTGACAGGTAACTGGTTCAACTAACTCTCACTGCATCACAAAGTTAATTATTTTTATTTTAGGTCATACAGTTTCCTCGGAGACAGAGCTCTGGAGTGGAGAATGGTTTAAACAACCTTGGTTGAGAAACCAGAATCTATGAGCCAGCCCCCTCAGAGGCCAACCACAGTAAGGTCCCTGGAATCTCCACGGAGTTCCATCGAAGTGGAACACTAGGCCTGAAAGCCACACTAGGCAAAATGGACCTCTTCTTGGCAAATTCTCTCCAGAACTCCCAGGTGTAGAGTGAAAATGGGAAAAGTGTACAGATGTAGCCTCGGCCACGTCTGGACCAAATACCCTCTATCTCCTCGGGGTGGAGCCTCCATCCCCCGGGCCTCAGTCCCTGCCTCGACAAGATATCTGCTCCCAGGTTTTAGGTCCCTGGGATGTGAATTGCTCGAAGAGAAACCAGTTTCACTTGAGACCAAAGGACGATCTGTTACACCAACTTGTAAAGAGCACATGAACGCAGACCCCCATGATGACTTGTGTATGAGACTACCAATGTGTTGTCTGTTGTAGACAACAACATGATGTCCCCTGAGGTCTAGGAGAAATGCTGGAAGAACCAAATGGACTGCCATCGTTTCTAGCAGGTTTATGTGCTTGGAGAGATGATGTCTGGTCCACAGACCTTGTGCTGAGTGAACCCCCAAGATGAAGGAGGCATCTGTCAACAACATTACACAGTGACAGGGAGCTCCCATAACATGCCCATGGGACAGAAACCAGGTTTTCTTCCTCATACCTAAGGTACCACCTGACCTTGATTAGTGTGGACGGGGTTGCCCCTTTGGAAAAAATTTGGAAAAATCCTCTGGTTCTAAGCCACTAGTGAAGGGGCCACATTTACAGACAACCAAGTGATTAACAATGGAAGCTGTTGTCATGAGGCTCAGAAGTCTCGACTGCTCAGTAAGTGACTGGTCTAGCTTAATGCTGTTGACTACTGATGGGATGATGAGCACGGGGGAAAGCCGTGCTGACAATGACAAAGAATACCACACAACGGCTAAGACGGTGGTCCTAATGAGAGGATAAACCACACTCTTCTTTGCATCTCAGCCCTAGCTCCTTCAAGTGAGCGAGAACGTCATCTCAGTGCCGAACCACTAACTGCGCGAGGATCAACAAATTGTTGATAAGGTTCAAAAACCCGGCTGAAAACCCGAAAACTCTGTCTGAGAGGGGTACATACTCTATGGGCCCTTTCCCCAGTAGTGAGTTAACTTCTTGTTCCGTAACCAGAACCTGCTGCACCGGACCCACTGAGAAATATCTGGGAGGCATGTCCACACAACCAGAAACTCTACTAGGGGAATCAGCCTCTCGAGGCTGGCCTCCGGTATTTTTTGAACATCCATTCCAGGGCCCTGTCCAGAACAGGTGGCAGCTGTGAAAACCTGCACGCCCTGGCTCCCTCGGGATACCAAGGATGGCACAGAGGTCCGTACAGGGCACCGAAAAGACATGGGAACCATATAGTGTAAACCAGGGGTCACCAACATGGTGCCCGCAGGCACCAGGTCGCCCCCAAGGACCACTTGAGTCGCCCGCGGGCCTGTTCTAAAAATAGCTCTAGTGTGCCGTGAGAGATCGTCAGGTGTGCCGCGGAAAATTATTCAATTTCACCTAATTTTTCAAAAAAACACATTTTGAGCGACTGCAAGCGTCAATGGTGCGCGTCTGTTGTGATGTTACGTCTGATACCGACGCTCCGATACGTCTGATACCGACGTCACTAGTCACGTGAAAATGACGTTTGAAGCAAACACACTGCTTCACTCCGGCAGTGAACCACCTGACTGCTCTGACAGCCCGATCAGTGTTGACGGGTTTCAAACCTGGCGGCTGTATTTCTTATAAAAGTGAAACCAAACCGTGGGTTGTAGTAGACGGTGTTTGCATTTGCGTTATTGTTGAGTAGAGTGGATTGAGTTTATTTCAGTGTTGTATATTCAAAGCAATATATATTCATTTATATCAGCTTTCTAAACTGTTTTTGTGTACTCCTGCATCTGTTCCATGCGAGAGAATGTTCTCTAAAGCTGGCGAAATAGTAAAAAAGAAAAAGACAAATCACCTTTCACCAAAGACTGGAGAAAATATTTTTTTCTGAATAAAAACCATACCATTTCATGAACACTCGCATTATTTTTTAACATCTTCGGTTGGTGGTGTGCCTTGTGATTTTATTCAATGAAAATATGTACCGTGGCTCAAAAAAGGTTGAAAACACTGGAATAGCTACAGGACAGACATGGTGCAACGTAGTGCATGATTTGTTAAAAATTGTTAGTGGCTGGTAAAAATCTTGTAGAAGTGATCATTTGAAAATGTAAATACTTGCAGAGATTTAGAGAAATAAAGTGTTGCATATTGATAGGTTTCCTACCTTGTATAATTATTGTGAGAAATCATTAACATGATCAGTGTCTTCACAGATGAATATCATTAATTATTAATAATGACATATAATTAAAGGTAAATTCAGCAAATTTGATATTTCGGAAGTGTGTATCAAACTGGTAGCCCTTTGCATTAATCGGTATCCAAGAAGTAGCCCTCAGTTTCAAAAAGGTTGGCGACCCCTGGTGTAAACCATGTCCCAATGGAGCCTGGCCTGTGAGAGAAACCAAGATTCCTACACATAACCAAGATGCATAGAAATAGTCTTGGGACCTTGATTGCGAAAGGTGGGTTACCCCTCAAGGAAAATAACCCTGGTTTTGAGCCACTACTGAAGGGACCACATGTACAGATTTAATAACAGTGGAAGCTGTTGCCATGAGGCCCAGAAGTCTCAACTGCTCAGTGAGTGTGGTTATGGTTTTGAAGGATGGAGGTACATTTCGAATGGTTTTGTTTTAGATGGAGGATGAAGTTTCTCGTGAGATATATTATTCAATAAGAACGCCGTCCAGTTCCTCTGAACTGGATGGCCTTAGTACAAATGCCTCTGCTGGAGTGGAAGAAACTGCCATGTGGTTTCCCAGTGACGCTGGGATTTCCGGGCGGCAACTGGGAGACTCGCTGGGCATCGCTGGATCCAGCTGCATGCAGGGATGGCAGAACGATCCGTTGAAAATGTCGTCCCGAACCCCCGGGGGTGTTTGGGTATTTTTGAGTTGCACGGCGTGGGGCTATGAGGCTGCGGCTAGCTTGCAGGTTCTAACTGGTGTGTCAAGTCAAGGGACCAAAAGGTTTTTGACAATAAAGATTGTGGAGTGAGGTAGCTGTCAAGAGCTCCATTTTCAGTGTCCCATAGCCGTACCCTTTGATTAAAACTTTTTTTTTTTTTACCTGAACACCTCAGTGTAAGGATCAACAAGGAGGCCCCGACATACTTAAGTCATAAACTGGAGATTGAAATGGCAAGTTTTTATCTTCATCTCCAACCTCGTGGCTAACGTCTCGGGTTACGTATGTAACCCTGGTTCCCTGAAGGGGAACGAGACGCTGCGTCAGAAAACGCTAGGGGAAACCCTTGACGTCAGTCACGTGAAGATGTGTACAACCAAAGAGAGAATTACGCGTGTGAATGCAAGTCGCGGGTCAGTGACGTCATGAACAGAGCATAAAAGCGCACCGGAACCCGGAAGTGACAGCAAAAGAGTGTCTGAAGCGGGCCCGGAGGCGCAAGGAGCTGAGGCGAAGACGCAGCGTCTCGTTCCCCTTCAGGGAACCAGGGTTACATACGTAACCCGAGACGTTCCCTTTCATGGGAACTTCGAGCTGCGTCAGAAAACGCTAGGGGAACGTTATACCAACGTCACCTCAGCGACGCCGGCCTACGGATGTGTCTCAGCTCACTGAGAGAGCACCCTCGTTCCCGGAGCGGAATCGAGATCCAATTGATAGAATCTCATAAAGGTGTGCGGTGAGGACAGGCCAGCCGCAGCACAAACATCAGCAAGGGAAACTCCTGAGAGAAACGCCTTGGAGGCCGCCACGCTCCTAGTAGAGTGGGCCCGGACCCTCAGGGGAGAGGCATGTCCGGCCGACTCGTAAGCCAGACAGATAGCCTCGACTATCCATCGGCTTAGGGTTTGTTTGGAAGCTGGAGCCAAAACAAACGAACAGTTGGTTTGACTTACGCCAGGTAGCAGTCCTGAGGACGTAAGCGTCCAGTACTCGTACTGGACAGACCTTGTTCTTTCGCTCCTGCTCATGATCGTCAAAGGGGGGAGGACAGAAGGCCTGTAGCATGATAGACCGAGCCACGTTCGTGCCTTGGGTGAAGAAAAACCTTCGTCATCCCGGGGGCAAACTCGAGGCAAGATGGAACCACCGAGAGAGCTTGAAGATCTCCAACCCTCTTAAGCGAGGTGATAGCCAGCAAAAGAAGGGTCTTTAGGGAGAGGAGTTTAATAGGAAGCTCCTCTAATGGTTCAAAGGCTGCCTGGGACAGGCCTTGGAGTACCAAAGACAAGTCCCAGGCAGGAACCCTGGTCTGTGCCACAGGTCTCAGCCTTAGAGTGCCACGAAGGAAACGAGAGACTAGGGGGTCCCTGCCCAAGGACACCCCACCCAGAGGTATGTGGCAAGCCGCTAAGGCAGCCACATAAACCTTCAAGGTAGAGGGGGACAACCCTGCCGCAAACTTTTCCTGCAGGAACTCCAGCACTTTGCCAACGGGACAGGTTACTGGGTTCAACTGCCTTACGCTACACCAAGCAGAGAAGAGTTTCCACTTTAGAGCGTAGAGTTTCCTCGTGGAGGGAGCTCTGGACTGAAGGATGGTCTCTACAACCTCGGCTGTGAGACCAGTTTCGAAGAACTGGGTCCCCTCAGGGGCCAGACCTTCAGCTTCAGAAGTTCTGGGCGGGGGTGAAGAACACAACCCTCCGCCTGGGACAGAAAGGTCCCGGAATCTCCACAGCGTGAGACGGGCCCCGTCCCGACGAACTTTGGCCAGAACTCCCGGGAGCAGAACAATCGGGGAAAAAAGTACAAGTGTAGCCTCGGCCACGCGTGCACCATAGCATCCCGCCCAGGGGCGCTGGATGCGACAGAGAGTACCCCAGAGGGCAATGGGAGTTCTTGACGGAGGTAACAGGTTCACCTGTGCCTGCCCGTATCTCTCCCAGATCTGCTCCACCACCTCGGGGTGGAGCCACCATTCCCCGGGCCTCGGCCCCTGTCTCGACAGGATGTCTGCTCATTGTGCGGAGCGATCCCTCAGGAACGCTCCCCAGCCCGTGAGGGATGCAAATGTCGACAGCGACAACGTCGGTCGAATGCTCCCAACACAGGGCCCTATGACATGGAACCAGGTTTACTTCCACAGGGTCAAGGAACGTAGGCATTGCCTCGTGACCTTGAATGTGCGAAGCGGGTTACCCCTCGGGGAAAACCCTTTTGGTCCTGAGCCACCACTGCAGGGGTGTCATGTGCAGTAGGCCGAGCGGATGACGCTGGACACTGCTGCCGTGAGCCCCAACACCCTCTGGAAGTGTTTGACAGTGAGTAGCTAGCCTAGTTTGATACTCTTGACGGCTGAACGAATGGAATGAATGCGCCCGGGAAGGAGCCGAGCAAACATTGCCTCCGAGTCCCAAACGACTCCCAAGAAAGTGGTTCTCCAAACAGGAGAAAGTACACTCTTCTTGGTGTTCAACCTTAACCCCAGCTCCTTCATGCGAGCGAGCACGACATCTCGATGACGTGCTGCTAACCGGGACGACTGGGCTAACACTAGCCAGTCGTCGACATAATTGCAGCGGAGCAAGCGCAGCGTCCACAACCTTAGTGAACGTGCGGGGCAAGAGTGATAGGCCAACCGGAAGTACCCGATACTGGTACGCCTTCCCCCCGAAGGCGAACCAAAGGAACTTCCTGGCTGAGGAAGGATGGAGATGAATTCTAGACGCAAATCTAGAATGGGCCGCAACCCTCCATCCTTCTTCGGAACTATGAAGTACCGGTCATAGAAACCGGACTGTCTGTCTGTGAGGGGTACATACTTGATGGCCCCTTACTCCAGCAGAGGTTTTACTTCTAGTTCCATGACCAGAGCCTGCTGGGGTGAGCCCCCGAACTGAATGGCGTACCCGCAGGTTACCGTGCGCAGGACCCATTGAGAGATGCCCGGCAGACGCGACCACGCGGCCTGGAACTCTACTAAGGTAACCAGTCTCTCGAGACTGACCTCTGGTACGAGCGATGACACCACAGGGCCGGGGTTCCCGGACACCATACGGGTGAAATGCTCTAGGACCCTCCTCGGAGGGGGCAGTATTCCCGTGGCAGGCTCCCTCGGAAGCCGCACACGGGGAGAACTGCCTCGTTGCGGCTTGCCTTTGGCGTCAGAAACGCTTACTGGCAGCCTTCTTGGCATTCAAGACGATCCTCAGATCAGTCTTTTTGCTAGAAGGCTGAGCCTGAGAGTGCCGGCCCGACCTCCCCTTGTTGGGGGAAGGTAGACGGGATGCAACACTCTCTCCTGTGAGGCTCTGAATGAGGATTTTTTGAGCCCGAGGACTCATGCCCGGAGAGACAGATCCATGGCCCGGCGCAGCTCTGCCACTGCTTCCGGGCCAATGCCGCCGCCCTTGTCGAGGTCTCCCAGCAATTCTACTTGGTAGGACTTCAGCAGTGCCGCGGTGTGCAGACACGCTGCAGCCTGACTAGAGGCAGAATAAGCTTTTCCCCACGAAAGATGTGACCCGCAACGGCTTTGTGGGGAGTGCCGGGTTTAAGAGAAGATGCCGATTGGGGCACGAGGTATCCCGCAAGAGCCTCGTCCAATTTGGCATCCCTCCATAACCATAGGGTTGAGCCCCGACAAAAGTAGCATACATCGCACTGCACGGTGTATGCACCCTGTCGGAGGCTGGCTTTTCCCAAGATCTCGACACCTCGGTGTGGAGATTCGCTAGAAAGGCATTACCCGGCGCTGGGGGACGACCTCGATTAACTCCTCATACGCCGGTGAAGAGGATGGCGAATCCTCCTCGACCGGATCGATGCTAATCACATCCTCATCCTCAGAACAGGATAGTGATAGCACCGAAGTCCCAGTGAGATCGGAAGAAACCGCGCCTGGAGCGCGTGCTCCCAAATCCCACCTGGAACTTGAATCATCACAGCTAAGCTGAGATACGGGCGCGCCCGTCTCGCTACCTTCTGTGAGATCCATTTGCGATCCCCAGGATTGTAAACGCCGCTGAGCCTTAGCTGCAACAGGTCCAGAACCCTGAGAAACGCGAGCCTGGATAGTGTCCGCAAACACCGCCAGGCGAGAGCGGCCTCATCTGCAGTCTCGATGCCAAAAAATAAAAAATAAAAGTTAATAAAATAAAAAAGTTAATCCGATCAGGGCTAGAACCCCGGTCTCCCGCACCATTGGCAAACACAGTATTAACTGTACACAGTAACTGTAATAGAAAACTGATGAAACCGCTCCCAGGCAGACGATTTGCGATCCTCAGGATTGTAAACGCCGCTGAGCCTCAGCTGCAGCAGGTCCAGAACCCTGAGAAACGCGAGCCTGGATAGTGTCCGCAAACACCACCAGGCGAGAGCTGCCTTCATCTGCAGTCTAGATGTCAACAAAATCCAGCACCTCAGTGCTGGAAAAAGTTCACCGAATCGGGGCTCGAACTCTGGTCTCCCACATCATAGACAAACACAGTATCCACTGTACCATAGCAGATTTAGTAGAAAACTGATGCTGCAGATTATATGCCGGCGAAGAGGGTGGCGAGACCTCCTCAACCGGATCGATGCTGATCACCTCCTCATCCTCAGAGCAAGAAAGTGGTAGCACCGAAGTCCCAATAAGATCGGGAGCAACCGCGCCTGAGGCGCGTGCTCCCAAATCCTGCCTGGAACTGGGATCAACACAGCCAGGCTGCGAAACGGGCGCACCCGCCTCGCAACCTTCCGTGAGATCCATCTGCGATACCCAAGATTGAGAACACCGCCGAGCCTCAGCCGCAGCGGGTCCAGAACCTTGAGCAAAGCGAGTCTGGTTAGTATCCGCAAATACCGCCAGACGAGAGCGGAGAGTACGCAATGAGAACCTCTCGCAGTTCTCACAGTCAGCGCCCTCAAGCGCCGACCGAGCGTGCTCCGCTCCCAAACAGACAAAGCACTGCCTGTGTGTATCCCTACCCGAAATAAAACGGGTGAAGGGAAAAACACACGGGATAAATGCCTGTTCCGCCATAATACAAACGCACGTAATCCAGAAGAAAAGTGGTTTGTAACTCGCAAGCACAAACTCTCTGACACACGCACGCTGAAGACACTCAAAGCTGTCACTTCCGGGTTCCGGTGCGCTTTTATGCTCTGTTCATGACGTCACTGACCCGCGACTTGCATTCACACGCGTAATTCTCTCTTTGGTTGTACACATCTTCACGTGACTGACGTCAAGGGTTTCCCCTAGCGTTTTCTGACGCAGCTCGAAGTTCCCATGAAAGGGAACAACATCCAGCTCCTCAGAGCTGGAGAACTGCAGCACCGGTGCCTCTACCGGCATGAAAATAACCGCAGTGCGTACTTCCAGATCCCGAGAGAGGGTTTTGATCCTACCTGGTGAGGGCTGAGATAAGGCCTGGCCCTGTCTCTAACCCTAGGACGAAAATCGCCACTGTGCCTTGGCAATAGCGGGACCCGAACCTTAGAATCACAAGCCGGTGCAGTGTTAATTAAATACTGCAAGGCGGGAGCGGAGCGTATTTGTAAATACAGCCAGTGTCCTCAAACACATCTTTTAAACACACACACTGCCAGCAACGTTTCACATAGACCGTTTCACAATGCTTGCTGAAGACACTAATACTTCCAACTCCGATTTCACCTTTATCCTCATGGTTTATGAAGTCATCGTCCCTCGATGTGCATTCACGCGATTGATTTGATTGTGCTTCACAAGATAATCCCGCTTTGAAATGGAACAGTGAAACTTTTTATAATATTGTGAAATATTATTACAGTTTCAAATAATTATTGACAACTTTAATATATTTTAACATGTAAAACATGTTCTATTCCCATGACAAAGCTGAATTTTCAGCAACAGTTACTCCCTTCTTCAGTGTCACAGGATCTTTCAGAAATCAATCTAATATGGAGATTTGGTGCATATCAAGAAGCATATCATATTATTATTATCAGGGTTGAAAACTGTTTTGTGTCCTATCTAAATAAAACAATTCTTACGATCCTAATCTTTGAATAGGATTACATATAACATAGGACTTTTACTATTAATGGACATCTCAATTCTTTGAAACAGGCTTATAATAAATAAACTGGTGAGTCTGTTTTTATTACTATTATTATTACCTCAAAGGAAACTACAAATCATATTGCTTTTTTTTTTGTCTGGATGTATTCATCTAAGTGCTAACAATTTTGAGCCCACTAGAAGAACTCTCTGGGGATTCATTTCTAGTTTTTGGGCTCTGCCATCATAGCTGAGGTCAAAATCAAGATGTTCACACTGCTACTATATTGGGAAAGTCAGAATGTTTTCAAATGATGCATTTCAAACAGGGTCATGCTACCTCCCTGCTCACAAACACAAACCAATCGCAAGACAGGCTGTCACACCCAGCTGAGCACCTGATTTTAGCTCTCTTCTGTCAACACCACCGGCCCACACTAGAGGAGTCGAACTAATCTCTAAGCTCTTTTCCCCTTAATCCTTTAAGACCTGCGTAACGCTTTGACGGTGTCCATATAGACCTTTTCTGATTTGATTTATTATGGAGATTAACCATGGAAGCACATAATAGAATGCTAAGTCTCTTCAATGAGGCATGTAATGCTTTCAGTAATGACGACGTCCATGTGTTTGTTCACAGGGCTCTGTTCCTTGGGCTTTCATCCAATCCTCACATCACTGACCTACACCTGGACATCAGCGGCTGTGAGGTACCCCATCCCCCTCGCTGTGGCCCTAAATCTGGATTGAGCTCTACAAATGCCTTCTCTCTGTTGGCTGCAGATCTTTCAGTCTGTGGTCACCTTACTGTGTATACAGATATGTCGGCTACTGAATTAGTCACACAGAAAGTCTTTCAAAGTTTCTCTTCAGAATGCAATTTGTGTTTATCTATGTGTTTTCTGCATTGCCTTATTTTGAGCTCATGCAATTGTTTTATTTAATCTCAGGGATCAAATCATATACAGGTTTAACATTTCCGCAAATCTCAGTTAAAAATTAACATTATGCATAGAACTAAAGGAGATCAGGGCTAGTCCTCACATTATTTCAGTATATTTTGAATGTTGGCTTCAGGTCAGGGATTTTTTATTTCAATATTACAAATTACAATTTTTACATGTTACATTTTACATGTTGGCTGATAAATAAATTGTTTTACTGTTTTGCTGAAAGGTCTAATTCTAGAACAACTTACACCAATATTATGCAGGAAAAAATAATATATAATATGGCTTCTATGACTATGAAATTAAATCATTCTTTATATAACTTTTGTAAAGTTATGGCAGTAATATTATTTAAAAATGTAAAAGTATTAAATAAAACATTGTAAATTAGTCCAAAACTACTGCTCCATCCTTTATGCACTTTAAAAATTGATAAATGTTATCTAATCTAATGATTGAGTCATTCTGGATCTATATTGTTGTTCACAAAAATATTGAGAATATTTTAGAAAAGCAAAAAAATACTTTGTTCCTGCATAGAGAGTTTTTCAAAAAATCTACTGAAAGAACTATCCTCTGGAGTAAAAGGTGAGAACCAGCCCTGGTCTTAAATTAACTAACTATTCCAACAATGGGCTTCATTCCAAAATGAAAAGTTAGTAAATTTATTTATTTGGCTGAAGAGACTGTGTATTAAGGTCTTATTTTTCAGCAGAAGCTTATGACCTTGGTGTTGATAGCAACATGCTCTTTCAGTTGAGCTTTTGGAAATTTATAAGTGCATACTATTATAAATTATACATGTTTGAGCCTTTGAGTGTTCAGTCTTTCTATCTACCCTGTGTGGCCATCTTTCCCCATCTCTTTTTCATTCTCTCCATATGTCTGGCTCTCAGCTCAGGTCTGCTGGAGCGGGAATAATACAGGACCTTTTCCCCAGAGTCTCCTGCATCAGCACACTGGACATCTCAGACAACGGTGAGACATCTAACTGCATAAATGAAAGGAAGCTTTTGTCTGCTCCCACTGACCTTCAGCCCATCTCTTTCCCTTCATTGCATTTGCTTCAGTCGTCATTTACTCTGCCTGTTCAATTCCGTGTTCATTTTAGGGCTGGACGCTGATCTGCTCTATGTCATTCCTGCCTTCTCCAGACACCCGTCCCTCAAACACCTGTTGCTGGGCAAGAACTTTAACATCAAGGGCAGGTACTTATTTCAGAACTGAGACACACATCATACAGCAAACAAATCTAAGTATATATATTTATTTGTTTGGCAGATGCATGTATACAAAGTGACTTACAGAACAAACAAGTATTTTTACTAGCTGTCTGTAGCAGATTGAAAATATGCAAGATCTGTGGCATGCTGTCGATTACCAAAAAGCCTAAAAATGTGTGAACACCTGTATAGAGAAGCCTTACAGGCAAGTGGCAATGTGAAACTCATATTTTTGTTAAAGCACTTACATGAATCCTACACTAAATGTTTTTGTTTGATCTGTCTTAAATGGTCTAAATTGTCTTTAAAAAAAGTGTGTTCTCTAGGTTGGTGAAAATATATATTTTTAACAATATTAACCTTTCAAGACAAACCTATAATGAGCTCTGAGGTTATTAATAGATTGTAAATGTTTCTGATAGATTGAAAACATCTCAGGTTATGCATGTATTGTTCCCTGAGAATAGGAAGCGAGATGCGTCCCCTAGTGATATGTTTGAAGCATGAGTCTAAACAGGACAATGACCTTGACATCAGATGTTATCACCGGTGCAACTGTGAGAATAAAAGGGCACCTGTGCCATACGTCAACCACTTCTTGTCTGATAGATACGTGTGCAGGACTGCCAGAACCATGACAAAAAGAAATCTCTCGTTCCCTATTTTCAGGGAACCATGCGTAACCTAAGACGTTCCCTTTCAAAAGGGAACTCGTGCTACGTCCTCTAAGGCAGTGGTCCCCAACCGGAGCGATTTTGCGGACCGGTCCGTCAATGAAATGGTACCGGGCCGTGGAGCGCATTCGCGTACCGGTCCGTGAGCTGCTACAAGCGGCTGTGGCGCTGTGACTATGTAGGCGTTTGAACAGTCTTGCTTGCGCTCCCCCCCCCCCCCCCCCCCCCCTCCCTCCCCCCCCGTCAACAATCTCGCGCGGACCCATCATCCATCTCGCTTGCACCTCCCCCCCCCCCCCCCCCCCCCCCGTCAACAATCTCTAGCGGAAACCGGTCGGTGACACAAAAAAGGTTGGGGACCACTGCTCTAAGGGTCGCTATGGGGAATGGAAAATCCATTCTGAAGGAATGAGTGGCTAAGTTAAGTCAAAGGTGAACCAGCAATGATCAGAGCCTCTCAGAGGCGGTTGCCTCAGCAGGATAACTCAAAGAGAGGAAGCCTAACTACGTTCATAATCAGGCCGCGAGAGGAGTTCTGGCACCGTTCCACGCTCACAGAGAGCCTATAACTTGCAATTGCTATCCCAGCACTAAAGGAAGCAACATCCTCAATAAATATAACTTTCTTTAGTGTGAGGAGACCTGACAACACTCTTAGTAGCCAAGGAGGCTCACGGTGAACCTAACAACTTAGCAGAGCTCTAGAAGTGGAGGCCTCAGTAGTATGACTCTTTAAATTGAGAGACCTAATCATGCCCTACACTCAGAGCGGAGAGACTCCCAGAGAGCCTACAACTTAGCAAACATTAGCCAAGCTCTAGGAGCAGAGGCCTCAGCCTGATGACTTTCTAATTCAAGAGGAGACCTAACAGTGAATACAACTTAAACCAAGGCTGAGCTTGAAGGGGACAAAGCCTTAAGGCATCCTTGGCTCCACCAGGGACCCTCGACCTGATGGCTCCACCGGGTTCCCTCGTTCCAGCAGATCCTCCTCGGTCTATCAATGCTCGACCTTCGCCACAGACTTGCGGGACATTCGCTGCACTTCGTCCCTCCACCCCTTCGGCTGCAGCTGGCTCCTCTGTCCCTACGTACTCCGTCACACCGGCTCCGCCACAGTCTTCGGGCACACTGGCTTCACCTCGGAGGATCGTCGCCACGTCTACGCCTCGGTCTACTGAGCCAACAGTGTTGATCAGGTCCATCGGCTCTTCGGCTGTGTCCTGCAACTCTTCTGCTCCGTTACTGTCGATCGTCACCAACGTCCGTCAGCATTCATCCCCGGCTCCTCCCTCCATCCACTCCACATTGGCTTGTCACCTCGCTGTGGATCTGTCGCCCCCTTGGCCACCGGAATTAAGTGGCACCCCTCTTGTGTTCCCTCTGTGATTGTCAGTTATTGTTGATTCATGACAGTGTTTACGGTGATGTGCTAATGTTTGTGTGGATGCCGTTGCCTTTCCATGTTCCTTTCGTGTTTGGAATAAACCTCTGTTTGCTGAATTCGTGGATCGCCTTGTTCCGCATACACAACGCAGCAAAACCGTAACAATTATGTCTCTTGTAGATGATTAAGGTTAATAGTAGTAATTAAGCAGTTATACAAATAAGAATTTGGAATTATAAAAATGTGCTTGGAAAAAATATGATCGAATATCAACTTATGCGTTATGCGTATAATAATTATGCGTAATAAGTATATGCATATGAACTATATATGTGTGTATCTTTTTTAACTGTCTCAGTAGTTGCTGTAGAAAACGTGCAATGCAGGAGAAAATAGCTAAAACAGTCTTTAATAAATCCAAATCCAACAGAGAACACTCAGGAGATTACCAGGATGCAAGATATAAAACAATTTCATAAGCCAACAATGACACAGAACAACGGTAAAAGAGAGGAAAGAAAGAATTAAAATCATCAAGATCAATATTAGAATAATTTCTGTATGATCATGTAAGGGAGTATTGACTACTGAAAATTCAGCTTGGCCATCACTGGAATAAATTGCATTTTAAAATATATTAAATAATATTATAAAAAAATGTGGATTAGTTTTGGAAAAATTCTTACAAAATTGTGCACAGTCTACACAGTCTTAAATCCATCACTGCATGTTTGTTTTCACAGATTGAGGGATTCTTCAAAATTATGTTCTGCTATAATCAACAGCATGACATTCAGTAGATATTGTTAGAACTTAAGTACAGTACACAGATTTACAGATATAATAGATATCCACGCAGATGAGGTATGCAGGTTAGAAAAGTCTGTGAAACCATCTGCAATCACAAACGTAATGTGAGTTTTCAGGGAGGCAGAATGGGGGGAGGTGTGTGAAGTGTCATTAATCTTGGGGTTGATGGAGTTTATGTGCGTCTGTGTGTATGTATAAGCCCTGCTGTTTCCTGTATTTGCAGGGTTCTGGATGAAGTTCTGCAGAAACTAGTGCATCTAGTACAGGAGGAAGAGTGTGTGAGTGTTTCACAAGCACACACATAAACACATGGGCATAACTCTTTGTTTCCTCTACGCACTTTACACCCTTTCTGTTTTCAAACACACACGCAGAGTACAAAAGCTCTCTAACGGTCTGTTGTGTGTATTACAGCACTAGTGATTCATCCATCCTTCCTTCACTCTCTCTCCTCCTTTCTTTATAATCTCTCTTCTTCAGGGCACGTAGCCCGCTCACTGCAGATATCGCCTTGCTTGATGAATTATTAAGCACTGTTTTTACAGATCACAGACATTGCAAACTCACACACACATACACTCTCACTCTCTCTTGCTTGTCAGGTCCTGCAGAGCTTGTCTCTGGCGGACTCCAGGCTGCGTTCGAGGGGCACGGTGCTCGTGAATGCTCTAGGCAGCAACGCCTGCCTGAAGAAGGTGGATCTGAGTGGGAATGGACTTGACGACACAGGAGCAAGGATGCTCAGTAAAGCACTGCAGATCAACACCACGCTCAGGTAGTCTGCAACAGGGTTAGAGTACTACAAATTAAAAAAGAAATTATTTGAGATGCTGATAGGTACATATACTGTCTCAGCTGCGCAAAAATATACATTATAGAATATCAAGGACTAGATCTTCTAAAGGTACACCGTTTTTCCTTTATCAAAATTATGATTGTACATAATTAATGGCATCTACATCTACCCGTTGCGTTTTTCTTCCCCTTTGTTAAATCTTATGGTTGATTTGGTAATGGGTAATAAAAATAAATAAAAAGATGTATTTTTATAACCTACTAGTCTATTAAATATAAAATAGTTTGACACATATTGTTCTGCACAGTGTTCTGCACCGCCCTTACACCACACGGACCCCCAGGTTGTTTTCATTAAGTCACGTGTCACACTAATCCCCACAGCTGTTCGTCAGTTTCTGTTCATCACTGTATGCATTTAGCTCTCAATGTTCACATTTCTGTGATCAGTTGTTGTTCGCGTGCTGTTACTTCGTTGCAATTGCTGTGGATTACCTCAGTTTGTTTGCAGTAAAGAACCTATTGTTTATAGAAACCCTTTGAACTCTTCTTCTTCTGTTAGAGTTGCGGGTGAAGGGAAGCCCGAGGACTCAGTGATGCAGAGAGAAAGGCTTTATTATAATAAAAAATAAAATACAAATAAAACTACCCCCAAGGTGAAAATAAGACTAGACATATAACAGGAAAATATGACGACGATCCAGCACAGGACAGCAAACACAGGGATAATGAGGGAACAAATGAGGCCGTAAATGAGGGAGGACAGGTGGGGCAAATCAACCAAAAACGAGGAAACAAGACGGGAGGGGTTACACAATTGACCGGAGAGCACATGGCAC
The DNA here is from genome assembly GCA_037043235.1 of Rhodeus uyekii. Taxonomy (NCBI): domain Eukaryota; kingdom Metazoa; phylum Chordata; class Actinopteri; order Cypriniformes; family Acheilognathidae; genus Rhodeus; species Rhodeus uyekii. Next base: position 2,290,977 of record JAWRVZ010000035.1, read on the forward strand.
AAGAAACACATGTGACAATCCATGTGCTCACACCGTACATGACATGAACACGCAGCCAATGAGAACCCTCATAAGCCGCATGTTTACACACAAAAGTAACGATTACAAAAAACAGCTGTGTGCAACACAGCAAACAACAAAACGTGACATGAATGCACGTCACCGATGTAAACATGAACTTCTGAGCATGAACATGAACACTCACAACAGAAGACAAACACACAGAGCATGAATGTCTGAATCCGACACAAAACTGCAACCGAATAAGCCCGAAGTGTCAGGATCCACACCACGCCCCGCACACAAGTTACGTCACAGAAAAGAGAGTGCCTGACTCAAGCACACTCGAAGCCGAGCGCTCGCACAAAGACACGACAATAAGGCAGTGTCAGGGCTCCGTTATAAAACCAAGAGTAATCCAGACCAAAGTGACAGAACCCTGACATCTTCGTCATTGTAACAGTTTTTTCTTTTACTTTTTGAATTGCCTAAAATCCCTTTTATATTTATTTATTTATTCATCTATTTAGTCATTCATTCATTTGTTTGTTTGTTTGATTGATTATATATTTGAGTATTTATTTATGCATTTATATACTAACACATTTATTATTTTTATTACTTTTGTTGCTTATTTTGTTTTCTCTGAGGTAAGCTGTAGTGCAAGGTCTAAAAATATAGGCAATTAATAATGATTTTAAGTCATTAAGTTGGAAAATGACCCTAATTCTTTTCTCTGTTTAACACATTTTAATTTATTTAAATGTACTAAATGTAGGCAGATTTCATTCAGTTGTACATATTAATAATAAATAATGCATAATGGTTTAGTTCTGTAATACTGTTCTAAGATTGTCATGCTTTGTTTCTTTCTTGTAGAAGTGTGACGTGGGATCGGAATAACACAAGTGCGACAGGTTTCCAAGATGTGGCTCGAGCCTTAGAACAGTATGACACACACACATACTCACATTCGTATCATGCACAATCACCCATGCGAGAACTGACTCACTCATCGCTCTGCAAACTTATTCACCGCATGCTGTTACTGGGAAAAAATAAGAACTTCAGTCCATGAATGTGTTTGTTATTACACAGTCTTTCATCACCTCTCCGACCTGCCTGTGATGCACAATTAGAGCATTGTTCTGGAAACACCTCTGTTCCCCGGAGAACTACGCAACTATTATTTAATGTAGAAACTTTTGAGCAGACTTGAATTTGCATTCAGAAGACTGTGATAATCATGAGAAAGTGTTTTCAGTAGAGAATGCTTTGAAAACTTTTGAAAGAAACATAGTACACTGTTAAAAGTTAAAAAGAAAGCAAGAAATACCATGTTTGGAGAAAATGTGAATCATTCTTGCTCTCTCCACAGCAACTTCACTTTGCAGTACATGCCCATTCCACTCAGTGATGTCACACAAGCGTACCGTAGCGCCCCTGACAAGACAGAACAGGCACTAACCAAGGTAAGAGTGCTCATTTTTTTTATTTTGAAGAAGCTATGCTAACACCTTAGTTTGGGGACCAATTCTTCCTATTAACTAGTTGCTTAATAGCTTGCATATTGCTAGCATATAGACCTTACTCAGAGCAGCACCATGACAGGTGTGAAAGACAAGCTTAAGGACCCAATCTACTTTAAGCAAAATTGAAGAATGAACTAATTAATAACAAACAAAATAAGCGTGATGTGACTTTACTAGGGTAGCGTGGGAAGTTCGCTAAGTTCGATGATTTAGCTGGTTATGTATTTCAAACTTCATTCTACACCTAAGCGAAGAACGAAAAGAACTTGGCCATGATTAAATCAGGACCTTTATCATGTTTTCATTGGCATCCACTGTAAAAAGCTAGATATAGCTCCTAGATCACTTATGATTTTCCATAGCTTATTTTCTTGGGATTTGTTTGTCTGCTGAAATGTTTTGGAAATATATATTTGCAGTGTTTTGTCAGGAGAACAATCCAAAAACACATTAAATAACAGTACAACCCACTGAGATGTATGTCTATCCCTCACAGCCTCACTTTTGTTGGCGCCGCTGTGAATAAGATCTATTGGCTGATTATTGAAACATATTAATGCCTTATTCTGCATGGCCATATTTTACATCCCTTAATCCTATGCCATACCTAAACTTAACCACTGCAACAACTACTTTACTAACTGTTAATAAGCAGTAAATTAAGAGCTTATTGAAGCAAAATTCATAGTTAATATGTGTTCCCCAAATTAAACTTTGACCAAAGTGGTCAAATTTCGAGGTATAGAAACAATCAAGCCATAATTTAGTTCAACATTACCCTTTTACTTAAATAATAATGAACAGACTTTTTGCTTCTATACCCTGAAGACCTCTATGTGAACAACATGTGCTATGATTGTGTATTTGCTGTAGAGTCCAAGATAAGTGCTGCTGCCTAACCCTTAAATAACAGCCTCTTTGAAAAGCCTGGAAATCAATCCTTGGAGAGAGAAAAAAAAAATCAACCCACAGCAATGACTTAAAAGTAGCCCAACTTGGCAACACTGACAGCTCTTATTGCATAGCTCTCTGGAATATTTAATTCTGACTGGTCAATCAGGGCATTTAGCAGCTAAATGTTGCATCATGAGTAAATTCAGTCTGTTTTTTCATGATATGAAGACTTTAAAAATCCTTAACTCTGTATGTCCGGCTGTTTTGAGATTAACAGTCCCAAGGTGGTTGAAATGTTATGCACGTTTAATGAGCCCAGAGATGTTACACATCTACAAGGTCAACACTGTGAGAGGGACACCACAGACAATACATTTATCTTTCATTCATTTGGAGCATAATTACAATCATTTCCACATGACTGCATGGCTTATCTGAGTATCAGTGTTCTTTTATTTCACATTAATGAGTATTCTCTCCCTCACTCCGTATGTCTCTCTCAGATCCAGCGGGCTCTGTTAAGGAATAACCAGACTCAGCGTTTCTCTCAGAAACAGGCCCTTCGTTTGCATCAGGGTCTGGTCACTAGTACTGCAGAACAGGTACAGACCACTTCCTGACCACTGCCTTATATTCACATGCCTCGTTATCTCTCTTAATCTTCACCACTGCTGATCATGGTGATGATGAGGGTCTCTGGGTCAGAGTTTGGGTCAGTTCTATTTCAGTTCTGCCAATTCAGATAGATTTAGTTTAATTGATGGCTAAATTACAAGTTTAATTTATGTAGATTTCCTGCAATATGTGAATTAAAATGGACTTAACTAAAACACTGAAATGTTAATAAAAATTGTTCAGGGTCAAATAGCACTGTTTTTGTTTGTTAGATGTTTTGCAGAAGCAGAAATTCCTAATTATCTTGTTTAAATTCTCAGTTAGTGCTTTAATGTTGCAGTGTGCTATTTCAGTGCCGCAGATTGTCTTCTCCCAAATAAATGGCATTGGCTGGACCAAAGTTATAGTATAGTATACCTGGAGAGAGGAATTCTATCCATTAGTATTCCGCCTGTGAAATAGATAGCTTATATAGGTCTCTTTACAATATACTGGGATAGGAGAAAGTTTTTAACATCAAAAGAATTATACACATATACTTTAAACATTTGTGTGTGTGTGTGTGTGTGTGTGTGTGTGTGTGTGTGTGAGAAAGAGAGAGAGAGAGATAATTTCTTTTACTTGCTAATGTGAACTCTGACTGATCTTTACTCTATATTTTTTAGATCAAACTCACAAAGCGATTTCTCTCTCTCTCTGTTCCTCTCCCTTTCTTTCTCTCTCTGTCTCTGACTTTCTCCCCTCCTGCTGTCCCAGGTGATGGAGCGTCTGTGTGTGCGTGTGCAGCAGCAGGTGTGTGTGTTGAGAGGAACAGGTGAAGGGGAAGAACTACAGGCTGCCAGGCAGGTCCTCAAGGAGGCTAGGAACTCTCGAGCTGTGAGTGTGTTTGTGAATTTACCTATCAAAAGTTTATTAGAATTAGTTTCCACACAGAATTAAACTCATCAAACCTATGAAACATAACAAATATAAGTATAGGAATTATACACTATGGACCACATTTGCTAAACAGGGCAAATTTAGCATGAGAATGCAATTCCATAAAAGTGCCGAGTGGATTGGAAAGTTATCTATGTGATCTACTGACAACACGCAAATTCCATATTGTAATATGTAATATACCAAGAGCTTTTTTTGTCTGTTAAATAATGCTACAAAATGATACTCATTTTGAATGAGGAAACTCATACAAATGCATATGCAATAAGATCAACTGCAGAAATAACTGTCCATGCCTCTTCAGTGCTAATTTTTCAGTTTGTCTTTTGTAAATCCTGACAGTAGTTTTTTAACGGCAAAAGAAAGTTTGCCCTGCTGCAAGCTGTTAGTAAATCAGGCCCTATATCATTAAAATGTTTGGAGTCAGTAATATTTAAAGAAAAAAATGTTTCTATATACATATATTGATACATTTGTAATATTTACATTACAATTTTTTACAATGAGTAACATTTTTTACAGCATTTATTAATGTAGTCTACTGTTCATTGTTAATTCATGTTCTTTCATAATACATTCTCTAATACGTGTTAATTTATTCAACTTAAAATGTTAAAATGAATTATCATATGTAGAAAGTAGCACTTGTAGTTTAGTAAAAAAAAATTAAAAGAATCCTTCATTACATTAACTAATATTAACAAATTGAACCATAAAATATTTAGACACATTTAGGCATATTTGCCTACAAAACCATTTTAGATTCTAACCATTTAACCTTTTAAAGTAAGACTTGTAAAGGTCATGAGAAACAAGTCCATTCAAGTATATGTACATATTTGACTGAAAGATTATATTACATAATTGATATGCTAAATATTATTTAGTACTATTGTTTGGACATTTTAGTGCTGTGGATTCTTTCTGTAATTACATTAATGCTGTTATTTGCTTAACGCCATTTAATATAGTAGTATATGGCTATACAGTAATGTTCAATCAGATGTTATGTATTAAGTGCAAATATTTGAGTAGTTGAGCTGTTCTCGGTTTAATTTAAGAAACTTCCACTCCCATTACTTTTATGAGCAAACATTAAAAGTTAAAGCCAACACCTCCATGACTCACGTGTAACAGAACCCTCATAACGGTCAGTGAGAGATCATGAATATCATGTGAATTATGTCTGCACTGTCCTCTAGCTGTACCCCTCGCTGTGTGAACTGGCCCACGTGCTGTCAGTGGATGGGCCTGTGAGACAGAGACTGGACTCTCTTGCCGGAGAACTTGCCAAAGCTGCTGATAAAGAACTGCAGGTGATGTTTCTCTCTCTCTCTCTCTCTCTCCTTCTTCATCCTGATTTATATCTGCTTTCCTGTTTTATTGGACTTGAAAGCGTTGATGGGTGATTGATGGTGGATTTGTGCAGGTCATTGTAGACTCCATGGTGTCTCTGTGCCGGGAACTGTGTCCACTTTCTTGTGCCGCAGCAGAGTGTCTCTCTCCTCCCCTCTCCTCCATCTCAGAGCGTGTGTCTATCCCTCGTTCATCCATCCGCACCGCTCTGATGGAGAGAGCAGCTCAAGACATCAACAGAGCTCTGGAGTAAGAAACAAGGGTTGATGTTTCTCAAATGAACACCTTGAGAATAATACTAAAGGCCTTTGGAAGGTAGTTCAGTCTACTCACAATGCCCCCAGGCAGCAGCTTTCAAAGACAGTTGTCTGCTTGAATGGGGAATGACAAAAATATCCAAAACCGTTTGGCAAACTTACAGTGCAATCTGTGGTGGAGCTTGCTTTTTTGGTATGTTGTTGCAAACTCAAGAAATATAGAGCTTTTAGCGAATAACTTAACTAAAATGTGTTCAATCGGCCACTATCTTTTGAAAAAGGTACATGTATAGATACTTAATGTAATTTTTTCCCAGCTTAGTTCTTTAAAAGATCCCTTGATTTAAATTGGGTGTATCCTGATTTTTGTCCAGTCAAATACTCACTGCACTCATCGATCGAAATAAGTCTTTAATGGAAGGACGATACGTACTGTTATGTATAGCTTAATTCCCTGCTTGGTTTTTAACATGATCTAACATGTATTTTTATGTTTCCATCTCTCTCACTCTTAGGGAGGTGAAGCTGTCTGTTGTCTCATATCTCACCAACTCCATAGTGGACCAGATCCTACAGGAACTTTATGCCACTCACAAAACCCTGGTACTACAAACCAATTACTCTCTCCATTCGTCTGTTCATTCTGAGCACGTGCACACGCATCGCTCTTCCTCACGCATCTGTTCGTCATCACAGCTCCGGCAGGTTTCACAGATGAGACGGCTGGAAGATGGGGGAACAGCCAGGCGCGCACACAAACACATCGACATACTGGATGTTGTGGAGGATGACTTTGGCATCAGCATAGTGAGTGTGTTGAGTGAATCACTTACAACTGACTCATCTGTATGTTTGGTGATATTGACAGTGTATGTCATCTCTTGTAACTCAGCTGCGTAGTCATCTGCTCAGTTTGCAGTGTTCTCACTCACTTCTGTCATTCTACACCTAGGACACAATCGCCATTAAGAAACGCAGCTCCAGGACCAGACGCATTCGTCCCGTGTCCAACAGACTCAGTGAGTCACACGTACACACATACATGTTGTGTTGGATGAAACATTTATTACTCTTGTGAATTTATCATGTTAACTTAGTATTTCTTACTTCATAAAAATATAAAACGGATCAAAAATTTAACAGTTAAAAGGTTTGTTCACCCAAAAATGAATGAAATGACTATCTTCTTTCAGCGAAACACAATTGGAGTTCTGATATTCTGGCTCTTCCAAGTTTTATAATGGGAGTGAACAGTACCTTAGGTTTTGAAGCCCATTAAAACACATCGATCCATCATAAAAGTAATCCATATAATAAAGGGCTTCTGAAGCAAAGCGATATTAAAAATATACATATTTCTAACTTATAATCACTGGCTTCCAGCAATGGCCGTGTGTGAGTCTACTTCTGGCAAAATAGTGAATGTGGAAGTGCAAAACAAAATACCGGTCACAAATTGTAAGGTATAAAATGAAAATTTGGACGATTTCGATATAAGAGCAGAAGAGCATGAGTTTGTTAACCGGTCCTATTTGTTTGCACCGCGAGAGGTGTCTACTCTCACCGAAGCTTACGCTACTTCTACATCCTACGTTATGCTTTGGGTCAGAGTTCTCTCTTCTGCCGGAACTCGACTCGCACGCGGCCATTGCTGGAAGCCAGTGATTATAGTTTTTAAAGTTAGAAATATGGATATGTTTCTTACAAAAACACATCACTTCACTTCAGAAGGCCTTTATTAATACCCTGGAGCCGTATGGATTACTTTTATGATGGATGGATGCTCTTCTTTGGGCTTTGAAATCTAAGGTACTACCATTTTAATATAAATTCGATTGTGTTTGGTTGAAAGAAGAAAGTCACATACGGCTTGAAGTTTGAGGGTTAGTCACTTATGTGAATCTTTACATTTTTGTGATCAAATAATTTTATGACTTTATAGACTTTTATGGACACTTTTTATCATTGAGTGCTTTTGTCTGTCACACTAATTAATTTGAGTGCTTTTCTCAACAAAAATGTATATGATTATTTCTGAATGATTTGATTAATTCATTATTTAGCATATCATGTAATTTATTTGATGTGATTCACTGTCCTCTAGGTCTAGGAGACGACCCTAACTCCTCACCTTTAGTGTCCACTCCTCAGACATCTGCTCCCCTTTCACGCTCTGCATCATGGGAAGGTCTGTCTACCCTGCCCACACAGGGTTCACCTCTGCGCCACGTGACCCACGTCAGACCGCGGCCACCACGAAGGCACAGGACTGCACATGCTCCTTTTGAGACAGTACGAACCAATGCCATTTTGCCAGAATTGCCACACAAATTAATGTATCTTTATATAGCCTGTTTATAAGGTCAATTAAAATGAATTAAATACCATAAAATGATAACTTTAGACTCCGAACAGACTTTCAGGCTTTGTCTAGTATTGTGTCATTGCCCTCTAGTTTGATATCAGCCACATATTGATTATACAGTTGTGTGATCAATAATGTCTACAATTCAGTTTGATGGACTCACTTGGGAGCCAGTCATATACAGGAACTGAAATCTCTTGTTTTACCTGTAATTAAATCTGCTGCAGACATAGATGCATTTAGATTTACACCTCCAGAGGCATTAGTTATCATGTTGAATTGCTTGTATCCCCTGTAGTCTTGTGACTTCTGTTATTTCACTGACTAGCGAACGAATCAGTTCTGGATTCTTAAAGAGAGAAAAAAGCACACTCACAAAAAATCTGACATTAAATATGATTTGAAATCAATTAGGTTAAAATCACGCTGGTTTATGGATTCTACAGGAGCTATTCTTAAAAAATATGCTAAATATGAAACCATTCAAACTGTTAACGAGGAGGATAATTTTAATCACATTCTCTTCTTAACATAATTGTTCTCAGAAATCTGAGTGAATGTAGGCCCAGATGTTTTCTGCATTGTCTCTAGAATTATACCATTGAGCATTAAAAGCGCTCTCCTTTTCAATCACTTTGATCAGTCTAAATGCCTGCAAGCCATGTCTTTGTTTTGTCTGCTGATCAAATTAATGCACTGACATAATACAGAGGAACAAAAACCAGATGGTGAGACACAGTACTATGACACAGTTCTGCTCCAGCCCCAGTCCCCAAAATCAGACATCATCATCATCATCATCATCATCATCATAATTACTGTTTCTCTTGTCGTCCTGTAGCACTGCTCGGAAAATGGTGGAGTGTCTCTATTGGATGATGGACTGCCTGACTTCTACACCAAGAGGGTTTTACCAGACAGGTGCTTCAGTACTGAACACTTCTGTGAAGTAATGAAGTCTAACAATGAAAGTGTCACATTTGCCCAATTTTTAAAGGTTGAAGGAATCTGGGCATGCATAAATGTGGTCTTATCTCTGACACCCTGACTTTCTGCCTTGCAGTCAGCTGTCATCCCACCATCACGCTCAGGCTCTGAGGAGGAAGAAAAGACGCAGTGTGCTGTCAATCTTTTCAGGATTTAGGAAGAACCGAAACTCTACCATATCATATCAGGAGCCAGACCCTACAGGAAGGGGTGGGGCCTGCGGGGAGGAATGTCGCACTAAGTGAGTCCTTGGTACAGTGCTGTTCCCCATGTACATACTATGTACTTATTATAGTAATTGCATTAATTGGGTAATAACTAGGTAATAAACCTGAACCTAACCTTAACCCATGTAGTTACCTTATATTACGTAGTCTTGTAAGTGCTTCATATGTTAACACAGTTAGTGGTCAAAAGTGATGTCCAGAAGGGATATTTTGTTTTAAATTTCTTACAAGTTTGATTAAATCCTGAAAATAAGAGGGAAATATTTTAAATATGAGGGAAGAACAAAACGCTTTGCTTGGTTAAGGTATTATCTGATTAAATTATTTAGCAATTGTTTCAGTATATATCTACAGGTTTTAAAATAAAAAAAATGCTAAAAATCTCTAAAATAAAAAATCTGCAAAAAAAAGGAAAAAGCATACATTGACTACAGCATAAACAGTTATTGATATTTTCGTTGCGTTATCACAACAAAACAAAAAACAACTCACTCACAAGCACAAGTTATAAAACAATTCACTCACAAACACAACTATGCAATATGCATACAAAATCTGAATAGGATGATGTTAATTTTCCCAGGCTACTACTGTTTATTATTATTATTAATTTAAAATACATCACCGTTCCGACGATTGAAGTCGGTGTGTTTCTTATGTGTACCAAGACTGCGTTTATTTGATCAAAATGACAGTAAAACCAGTAATATTGGTTTTTAGTATATTTGAGTTTTTTTTACAGAATAGCATTTATTTAAAAAACAACATCTGTTGTAACATTATAAATGTTTTTACTGTCACTTCTGAATAAAAATATTAATTTTAATATTGATTTGTGTTTCTCTTACTGAAACCCAAACATTTGAATGGTAGTTAAAATGTAATAGTAAATTATGAAGTTTCTGTGTTACAATAAATTAGTCAAACTCTTAATCTCTCTCTTTTATTTTTAATCTTTTGCTCTCTCAGTATTGCCACTGAGAATGTGTACTCCTTGATTCAACACCCAAAGGATCGTGAAAGGTTAGACCCAGGCACTGAAGTCACCAATGGGAGGTTTATAGGGCCAGGTGTTCAGAGGACCCCCCAGCTGTCGAGACGGCCTGTTCAGGGCATACCCCTGCCAGGAATGATGGGAATTAGCCCCTCTTGCTTCTCGCAGAGACAGGTAATTCACATTCATTACATCGTTCACGTTTAATTGAGTTGAAATATGTTGGAGTTGAGTTGAATTTATGCATTTTTTATTTATTTATTATTCCTTTGACTATTTGCAGAAATATATAAAAAAAATTATTAGTAATTTATGTTTGAAATGCTATAGCATATTTTATTATAATTAATTGATTTAATTTAGTAACTATTTAATTTAGTTTTATGACAGTATTCTTATTACGTTATATGTTAAATTTTCCCTGTTGCTGTGTGTATCGTTTTCTGTTTTATATATTCTTTTGGAGTGAGGGGGAATGGGGGAGAATCTATCAGGTAATGAGTGTAATAAAAACTATATAGACATCCTGATATTCATTCACAAAATAGCCATTAGGTACTGTTGAGCACAAACACTGAAAGTAAATTGTTTTCATTGGTTAATAATAAAATGGTTGTATTAAATGTTAGAATCACTTGTTTTCGATCGATTCGAGAACAAATGAAATATGAATTTTATGAGTATAACAACATTTACCACAGTCTCTCACACTCTTGTCTTTCTGTTTCCTGCAGTCACCTGATTATAGTGAGGTGTTCGGCTCATCTGAAGAGATTGGATACAGAGAGCATGAGATGGACCGACATTCAGATATCGTTGCTAAAGGGCACACACCGTCTATTGACAGACACACAGAAACAGGAAGACATGAAACACAGTCAGACAGCCAGAAAAAGGCAGACAATATAATGGATCCTCAGCTGCTGGAAACAAGAAAAAGACCTGAACCACCGCCTCAGAGCACGAAGCCGAGCCTGGCTAAAACACGACAGCGTCATCTGGAGGAGAGTTCTGGTACTGCATATTCTGTCATAGTTAATTTATGTTAACTAGTTTTAATACGTATTTTACTCTATATAACTCTAAAACAATAGTATGAGCTGTCATGGTCATTATTTCCTGTCCCTAGATAAATCTACTGAAGATTCTGGAGAACTGAGGGAAATGGATGAGGAAAAAGAGAGCATGAGATGTGGAGAAGACCAAAAAGACCAAAAACCAGAAGGACAGACTCCACCCATCCCTGAAAAGGTGTTTGAATCGTAGCATCATGAAATGTTTTCGATTCATAATGTCAGTAATTGTAGAGTGGGAGTGTGTCTTTATGTATCATTAAAACAGCTTTTGATTATATCATTCCTTTCAGCCATATTATTATTCACCTCACACGTCTCCTATTGGCTCTTCACCACATGACGTGGCCAATGAGAATCAGCCACCAGCTGTTCCGCCCACCTCTGCTAAGCCTGTGTTTCATTCTGCTTCAGTAGATTCTGCTCTACTTCAAGGTAATTCAGAGACAACAATTATGTTGAAATATCATGCTGGTAGTTAAATTTAACTTTCCATATTCTAAAATTTCGGATGTCCTTGTGAGAGACACTCACCTAAGTGATTATTAGGAACACCTGTTCAATTTCTCATTTATGCAATTATCTAATCAACATATCCCATGGAAGTTGCTTCAATGCATTAGGGGTGTGTCCTGGTCAAGACAATCTCCTGAACTCCAAACGGTACCACTCCTCTCCACTACAAATAGGAAAAAAAGGCTACAATTTGCACAAGCTCACCAAAATTAGACAGTTGAAGACTGGAAAAATGTTGCTTTGTCTGATGAGTCTCGATTTCTGTTGAGACAATTTGCCGTAAATGAGAACATGGATCCATCATGCCTTGTTACCACTGTGCAGGCTGGTGGTGGTGGTGTAATGGTGTGGGGGATGTTTTCTTGGCACGCTTTAGGCCCCTTAGTGCCAATTGAGCATTGTTTAAATTCCACGTCCTACCTGAGCATTGGTTCTGAACATGTCCATCCCTTCATGACCACCATGTACCCATCCTCTGATGGCTACTTCAAGCAGGATAACGTAACATGTCACAAAGCTCGAATCATTTCAAATTGGTTTCTTGAACATGACAATGAGTTCACTGTACTAAAATGGCCCCCACAGTCACCAGATCTCAACCCAATAGAGCATCTTTGGGTTGTGGTGGAACGGGAGTTTTGTTCCCCCATGATGTGCATCCCACAAATCTCCATCAACTGCAAGATGCTATCCTATCATTATGGGCCAACATTTCTAAAGAATGCTTTCAGCACCTTGTTGAATCAATGCCATGTAGAATTAAGGCAGTTCTGAAGGTGAAAGGGGGTCAAACACAGTATTATAAAGACAATTTATTATTATTTAATAAATAATAATTTATTATTTTTTATAATTTTTATATTTGTATTATTTAGAAAGATAATTATTTACAAAATCAAATAATTCACATTTATTTCATTAATTAGTAAGACAAATGTATATATTATATATAGAATAATTTGTTTAATATTTTACTAATATCTGAAATGCATATTTTAATTAGTGTATTAATTTTAAATATTAAATTAATATTTTAAGGACTTTTACAGCTCTAAAAAAATATATTATTTTAATTTATTTTTTATTTTATCACAATACATATTTTTTGTGGCCTCCCAGTTTGAAAACCCCTGTTTGTTTTTGGTCAGGTGATGAAGTCAAAAGCAGCCCTGGAGGTCCCATGAAACCACATCGAAACAGGAAAGCGAACTCATGTGACACAGGTACATACTTGGAAGGGTTCACATTCATCATCTACTGCTCTAGCATGCTTTCATGCATCAGCCTGAACCTCACGTAGTGCCTGTCCCTCCCTCTATGTGTGCCCCCTGTATTTGCCCCCTTAGGAATGGAGCAGGAAACCCGCTGTGATCTGGAGAGATCCTCAGATCGCAAACCCCCTGTGAAAAAACCTAGACTCCCTCCAAAACGAAATAAATCTTTGGATTTCCCCGGTACTGTGCTGTTTTGTGTGTGTTTGTGTGTGTGTGTGTGTGTGTGTGTACTACTTGGAAGCGACAAGCAGTTTTATTGGCTAGTCTGACTGAAAACTGCTTCAGTAATTAGAGGAAATCTTTCCTGTTACATGTGAATGTATCGTGAGCGTGTGAGTGTGCACCTGTCCGTGTTTGTGTGTTCACAAACAGATGGCTCTGAGCTGACCTTTACCAAAGCCAGATTAGTAAACAGGTAATGTAAGTAGGCCATCATTCACTACTCTCTCTCTCTCTCTCTCTCTTCCTCTGTTTATCTCTGCAGGTCATCAGAGTTCGGAGCCAAGCAACACTGAAGCATCATGACAACCATTTGAGCCAAAGCTCTGTGAAAACATAGGGTCATTGTGATGCTGAGAGGAGAGAGAGGGAGAGATATGAACTGTAGATGAATTTACACCTTGGTAAATTTATAAAAGACTCTCTCAGACAATTTCACAGTCATTTTACATACAAATATTCAGCATATTCTCGCTTACTCAAGTGAATTGTTTTGCTTCCACTCCCGCTTTTACTTAATCTTCTGCACTTAACAATTCCTTTATTTCTCTCTCTCTCTCACTCTCTCTTTCTCTCCCTCTCTCTCTCTGTCTTGGTCTCAGTCTGCTGACAATCTTTGACATAAAGGAACATTTTTATCTATTTATCTTTAAAACCATAGAATGATATTTTGTAAAGTATAATATATAAACAGAACCAATATTTGCACTAATCATCGCTTGATTTGTCGTTCAGTTCGGTGGATGTACCTCCCTTTCATGTCTGACAAAACCCGTGTGAAGTTTTGTAGTGTGTGACTAACTTATTCTTATAATTTTCTGTCTACTTGATCAATATCATAGCAGTATTACTGTTGTCTTAATCAGGCATTGTTTATGCAACTTGATAAATGTTTAAGAATTTGCCGGCCCTAAATGAACTTTATTTTCTACTAAATGTGATTGAATGAATAAAAAAATGAATATTACATGTGCTGTTGTTCTTTTTACTATAATCTGTGACTAGGACAGATAATAATATCGCGGCACATTGTTATATACCATGGTACTGAATGATTACCATATTCCATATTTACATAAGATACTTTTACATTGACGTCCAAAAACATGATATAAACAGGGTAACGCATCAAAACAACCATGGTAAACCTCATGGTAATACTTTATTATATACAGTACTGTTCTAAGGTTTGAGGTCTGTATGCTTGTTTTTATGTTTTAGAAAAGGTTCCTAATGCTCACCAAGGTTTGCATTTATCATTTATGTGATTTATTAATGAATAATAATTTATTTGAAATAGAATACTCCATGGGTACTCCAAAGAACACCATGGTATTACTGTTACTGTAGTGTAGTAAATTCCCAGAAAACATGGTTTAACCATAGTACGTGTCAAAAAACATGGTAAGCCTATTAACATAGTTGGCTAACATGCTATGTGGCAATACATTTTTGGTAATAAATGTGAAATGTAATTGCAGAACCCAACCTAAATAATCAAGGACAGACTGTCAGTGTTTTGGTAGTGAATTTAAGAACAATACGATTAACAAAATATGGATTTGTTAACAGTTGTATTGTTTGTCAGCCGATCAAGTAAAGGTTTGATATAAGTAGAGACCAGATGCCACTTCTCATAATGTGTGTCTTATTGCCTTTTAATGGCACAGGAGGGCAGTAGAGCCCCAAAGCCAAGCAAACCTCCTCCGTATGAGAAGAGCAATTTTCAAACAGATATTAAGGAGTTTATTGCTTGTGACTGATGCTCAAATATCTGTGAAAATCTGTCTCTATAGAGAATTAGCTTTTCATTGCATTTGATCACTTCACGAGGCTTTTTTTATCCCCCTAAATTACCTATTTGAAGCTAAATTTAAAGTTAGAAATCACTATCAGTAACAATTATGAGAAGGTATGAATATTTTCGGTGATTCTGATTAGTCTGATGAATATTTGCATTCTGAGGTCAAATATTTTAGAATAATGAGATCTAAACTGTACATTTGACCGTTGTCCCTGGCAACCATTCTCTGACAGTTCGCTTGTTAATATTTCTCACTTCATGGTCTTACATTATCAAAGCATATCAACTAAGGTGATTATTTCATGTGAATTTACTATATTGAAAAAAAAGAGCTTTATATTGAGCAGGATAATGTACATGATCTCAATCTTTAGTATAGACATTTCAAGAATTGACTAATCCAAAATCCAAATGACATTAGCAACACAATAAAGCTTTCAATCCACCTAAATCAAACTTTATCTGCTCCTTCATGCTCAAGAGACTTACTGGGGATCTATCTCAACAATATGATGGAATGTTTCAACCTTATGAAATTCATAAGAGAGTGAGATTTCGTTGAGACCTCTGAAAATCTACAGATGACACATGAGTTTTCGAGGATCATTTTATTATTATGATTCTGAGTCATAGGAACTTATGCAGAAGTCTCCTTTTGCTGTCAATGAGAAATAATGAAGAGATCTTGTGATTTTATTTCTTAAAGGCAGGTAGACTTGAAAAGCTTGGTTTGATTTTATTTCAATATTCCACTCTCGACATTCTGCTAACTGTAAGTACTATGCAACTATATGTCAAATACCTCATTAACCAAACTATAAGTTGAAGATTAGAATAATTTAACTTATAGTCAGTACAATGTCTTTTGGTGAAGCATCAAAAGTGCAGACAGTCTACTAATACTCTAATGACTGGTAGTTGATGTACAGTAATCCCTCGTTTATTGCGGTTAATGTGGACCGGAACCCCCCGCTATAGGTGAAAATCTGCACAGTAGGATCAGCCAATCAGATCACAGGATACCTCCACTCGTGCTCTCATTGGTCGATCTCACACCAGGAACCAATCACGTGTCTTGTCTGAGTACATGTGGGTGTGTTCAAAGCCTCTGAGAGAGTTTCTCTCTTTGTCTGGCATCCTGGGAAACAGTTTCTCTCGCACATCACGATAAAACAACGCTGCTTTCCGCAATACGGCTGCCGATACGACTTTTATTTTCCGATTGATATTTTAGAAAAATCCGCGATGCACTGAGACCGCGAAACTTGAACCGCGAAGTGACGAGGGATTACTGTAGTATGACGGCAAATCCATGCCAAAAAGAAACGAGCGCAAAACTGATGTTTGCACGCATGAAAATTACATCCATGAGTGGAAAACAGAGCTATACGTGTAAATACGGGTGCCTGCAAGCTCATTCGCACGCGCGCTCTCGATCTTCTCTGGACTGTAGTTGGAAAGTTACTTATAGTTAGAAGAATGCTTAAAGTGGATTATCAAAATAAAGTGTTATCAAAAGCTTTTTATATGACTCAGAAAAGACTGTTGTGGCATTATGGGTTCTAGGTACAGAGAAAATACTACATTTATAATAAAAGCCAGATCAGTTGCTTAAACATTGCTGCTCTGTTATCTAGGATCTGCATGAAGATGACAGTATACATACTGCACAGATTGGGAAAATCCCAAACGTAAATTTCCACCAAATAACGCACAACATCTGTGGATGACATGCTCCTGTAACAGCGTCGCACACATCCATATTCACACCTGTTCAGATTGCAATGGGAAAACATCACAGATCAAAGGAGCAATTTGTCTTATGTTTAAAATGTAAGAGCCACAATTATAAGTCATTGCATTATTATGTTTTACATGCATTAGCAAAAACAGACATGCTCACACAATCATGGAAAGTCGCAGAGGACTGTAAGAATATGCATAAATCATTTAATTAATGGCCTCTCTAACAAACACACACAGCAGCAATGGGGGAGGCTGTAAATGAAGTGACATGACGTTAAAGGCGGCTGCATAAATGATGGGACTTGCTCAGGGAACAAAGGGCTGTGAGTGGACCAATATACAAATTTATTTTCTGTTAATCGCATTCATTGAAACAAGGATTACAGGACACATGCTCATTTAGCCTCCAGCCTTTAAAAAAAAAGGTACTGTTGGCAAGTGCATTTATAGTAACTTTAAAAGTTCAGACAAAACAATAAGTGCCAATTGTGAAGTTAGATAACCAGTCGCCGATTATTTAATTTTTCAAATATTCATCAATAGATATTTGGACCAATGTTGTCATTGTTGAGACTAAATCCATGAAAACCATAATTTTCTTTCATTTAAATAAAGGCAACATAAAATATAAATATTCAATGAAAAATTTAAACTTAAAAGAAAGTCTATTATTTATAAATAATGTATACGTTAATACCTTAAAAATGGATAACATTATAGCTCAATTATAACTGCAAATACACTCACCTAAAGGATTATGTGGAGCACCATATTAATACTGTGTTTGACCCCCTTCAACAATGAACAATTGGCACTAAGGGGCCTAAAGTGTGCCAAGAAAACATCCCACACACCATTACACCACCACCACCAGACTGCACAGTGGTAACAAAACATGATTGATCCATGTTCTGATTCTGTTTATGCCAAATTCCAACTCTACCATCTGAAAGTCTCGAATCGAGACTCATCAGACCAGGCAACATTTTTCCAATTTTGGTGAGCTCGTGCAAATTGTAGCCTCTTTTTCCTATTTGTAGTGGAGATGAGTGGTACCCGGTGGGGTCTTCTACTGTTGTAGTCCATTTGCCTCAAGGTTGTGCGTGTTGTGGCTTCACAAATGCTTTGCTGCATACCTTTCTGAGTGGTTATTTCAGTCAAAGTTGCTCTTCTATCAGCTTGAATCAGTCGGCCCATTCTCCTCTGACCTCTAGCATCAACAAGGCATTTTTGCCCACAGGACTGCCGCATACTGGATGTTTTTCCCTTTTCACACCATTCTTTGTAAACCCTAGAAATGGTTGTGTGTGAAAATCCCAGTAAGTGAGCAGATTGTGAAATACTCAGACCGGCCCGTCTGGCACCAACAACCATGCCACACTCAAAATGGCTTAAATCACCTTTCATTCCCATTCTTACATTCAGTTTGGAGTTTAGGAGATTGTCTTGACCAGGACCAACCCCTAAATGCATTGAAGCAACTGTCATGTGATTGGTTGATTAGATAATTGCATTTATGAGAAATTGAACAGGTGTTAATAATAATCCTTTAGGTGAGTCTATAAACATAATTATTAGTATTATATGGTAATACCATGGTATACCCACAGTGATTTATACAATGATATTTTATAGTTATCATAGTTATTTAATTCATAAAATATAGGCAATATAACTGTAGTAAACATATTAACTATAGTTATCCTGTTACTCCAAAGTATTTCGTAACATATAAGATGGTACTGTTTTGTAAGCACAAGAACATGAACAAGCATTTAGTAACAAATCACAAATTGTATCCTTCTCGTAACTTTCACACACTCTGACACACACTCAAGTTGACTAAGTCAAGCAGATGGCTGCAATCCCAAGAAACCAGTAAACACAGAAAGAGTCCTGCAATATCAGCATTTATGAGCGGATTTAAGTTTAAGAGACAAGAAAGAGGTAAACAATTCCTGAGTGTCTTGGGCCTAAAACTTTTCCAGCTAATCACAAAACTTTACTGACTTATCACACATCTTCCCACTTTCGCTTCATAATTATGAGTCTGTCAGAATGTGTAGGAGAGTGTTCTTCATTTCTTTGTGTTTGTGTGTGTGGTGTTTTTGGTGTTAGGAGGAGGCCGTGGAGCATCATGAAGTATTTATAGATGTAAATTAGCTCCCTGCTTCACTCTGCTCTCAGTCCTTTCAACACAACCTCATAATTGGTTTCTTTCCTCTGAAAGTCTCCTTAACAGCACATGAATTTATATAGTTATGTAATTATGAGGCAGTTTGGATTTTCAGGTGTGTGTGTGTGGATGAATAAAGTGAATAAGATCTGGATACAGGTGTGTCCCCCTTTTTTGTTCTCTTGTGTGTGTGTCTGCGTGCGTGTATGTGCGTGTGTGTGTGTGTGTGTGTGTGTGTGTGTGTGTGTGTCTGTAGAGGGCTGGACTGTGTGTGACAAGGGGTGGCTGTGTTATGGGGATGCTGTGAGCCTCAGAGCAGATGAGCAGAAGTGAGCCCACAGACTGCCCGACTGATGCCTGATCAAGTAACTTTTTTATTCTCTCTTGTTCATTGGTGTGTGTGTGTGTCATATCTCTTCTCCAGTAACTTTGTCAACCCTTTTTATTTTAACTTATGTACTGGAGTTTGTTTTTTGACTGGATTGTGCCATTTTCAAGGACTTTGGACTTTTAAAATTGTCTGTCTCTTTATCTATCTATTTATCCGTCCGTCTGTCCATCTTCCATCCGTCTTTCTTTTAGTCTTTTTTTCTGCCTGCCTGTCATACCTACTGCTAAATCAAAATGAAATATTATTTTTAAAAATTCACTTTGTTTCTAAAGATTTCAGGATGTCACATGGTTGTAATAAGATAAGCTTAAGCCTACTGTCAGGATATGAAACACTATTTCTAATTTATTTCAGCTGATCTTTATCATTGTTTAAGGATAGAACGAATCCGTGGAAGGTTTCTAAGAACTCTCTAAAGTTCACCTAACTCTCCAAGTTCAGCAAGGTTTAATGGCCGTATGGATGTTCTGTTGGTGAAGTTGAATCATGGGCTTTAAATTGTGCTTGGAATATGTTCCTGCCACAGCTTCAGTGAGTAATTGGCCAGTGTAATTGCAAATGCCTGTGCTAGGATGTATATCACATATTTAATGGGTGTATTTGGCTTTTCTGTGCATTTTATTGGGCTGGTTATCATGTCTTCCCATTTCTTTCTATTCTGTGGGATGGATTTCTCTTGTAAAGTGTAATTTAAGGTAATTACCAAAGTTTTGTTCATTTATCACACTGAGATTTGCCGTATGTAAGTAACATTGGCTGATTCGCATTTCTGTTCGTTTGTTCATTTCATCTGTGTTTATGCCAGTGTGTGGTTATTAATCAAGTACGGGAATGCATAAAAGCGATTTCAATCTCCATCTGTCTCTTCTTTACTTCTCTATCCCAGAGACAGCCTGATTTCTACACAATCCATCATGCCTGCCATTGTGAACCTGCTCTTCAACACGGTCTCCACCAACACCACCATCTCCTTTTCTCTGGTGCTGCCTCTGGTTAGCATCCTCTCCCTTCTGGTGGGAGTCGGAGGTCATCTACTCATGTGGTTGGTGTTGATTCGTAACCCTCGGCGACGTTCAAAGCCCAGCTCTGTCCTCCTTTTAAACCTGAGTTTTGCTGATCTGTGTGCTCTACTCACCCTGCCCTGTGTGCTCCTGAGTGCCAGCTCTCAGAACTGGCAGCTGGGTGGAGGTGTTTGTGTGTTGTTGAGCTTCATGACTTCCCTGACCGCTGGAGTGGACATCTTCAGCCTGGCTGCCCTCTCTGTGCTACGTTATCGAATAGTGGCTCCCTCAACACGGCCCCCGGCCACCCCTGCGCAGGTGTGAGTATCTGGAGAAGATAGAGAAAGACAGTTCTAAAAAGTGGAAAAGGTTTATATTTGTGTGATACAAAAAGAAAAAAGATAAACCTGTTGTATATATTTCTTTACAAAACGTGTGCAGGAGGTATCAAGCTAGAGTGATGGTAAAGTAATGCCATGAGCTTTATTAAAATATTCCATCACTAGAAGAAATAACAACTTGATGGTGATTCACTAACCGCCATGGGCTGCATTTCCCAAAAGAATGGTAAACTTAAGTAGATTATAGAGACCATTGGCCCTAATGGTGTCTATGATCTATGATGCTTTTGGGAAATGCAGCCCAGATTGATACAATAGTTGCGTTCAATTCAGAGGCTGCATTCTTCCAAGGCTGTATTCGAAGGGCGATTGTAGCACTGCAGTGTGATGAAGGCTGTCCTAGTTCGAAGGCTCTTTCAAATGCATCCTTTGTTTCCAGTAAAATGAAGGATACAGCAGATGGATCATATGCAGCGTTGACTACCCCAGAATTCATTGCACACCAGTGATGACAAGATTGTTTACAGAAATTGCAGAATTACACCTTTACCCATAAGTATTAGGTTTCAGTTTACTCAAATATCTACTGATAAATAAAAACTTTAAGCTGTGGCATATCTTACTAAAATGCAATTATATATAGTATATCATTTTTATTATATATAGATATGGACCATGGTGAACAAATATAGTCAGTTTGTGAACACTATTTTGTTTTCAGGCAGTTTAAAATAACTTTCAAAGTCCAATGCAACCGTTACTGCCCCTCATCAATGGGAGCTGTGGGAGTTGATAGACAACAAGAACAATCCCCTGTAGGCTAGACCGTCCAATTTAACGACACTCAGTCCGACCTTCAAATGATGCAGCCTCTGAATTCCAAGTCCTTTGAAGGAAGCAGCCTCTGAATTGGGACACAGTTAGTGAGTTAATTCAGTCAAGGATCCATCACGCTGATTGAAGTCTTAGCTTGTAAGTCTATCAGGGTAATGAAGATCGAGGACTCAATTTGCAGAGAGGATGAACTTTATTAACAAAATAAAATAAAACAAAACTCAAACATAAACCACCCTGAGGGGCATTGCTTAACTAGACTAGACTTGACACAACTAGAAACAGGAACTGACAAAGAGACATGTAGAGACAAAATAACGACAACGACACGACACAGGACAGCAAACATGAGGAGATTAAATATACACAGGTTGAAGGGTAATTGAGCGGGAAACAGCTGGGATGAATAAAACTAATGACAATGAAACAAGATGGGTGGGGTAACAGTGACAAGAAACGAACGAACACGCAGCCAATGCAAACGCATTGACACAGAAGGACAGTGTTGTTCTACTAAATTTGCGGTGCAGTTGATATTTTACTTAATAGTAAATGCAAGAGTCCAAAGTCTTTCCGAATACAAATTAGTAAACAATTAACCAATGAGGCACACAATACTCTTCAAATAAAAAATATCAAAACATATCAAAAGGAAAATATTTGAAATAATTTATGATTTTTTGGGAAAAACGTCTTTGCTCACCAAGGCTATATTTCTTTGATCAAAAAAACAGTAAAAAAAATAGAAATGTAAAATATTATAAAAAAAATTAAAAATACAAAACAAATCTATTAATAACATTGCATTTAATTATTTAATTACATTTAATTAATTGTATTAGCAATAATTCTAAAATACAAAATAATAAAATTGTAAAATATTTAAGATATTTGTTCCTGTGATGGCAAAAATCTATTTTTACAGATTGCCGCTCCAGCGCTTACTTGAAAAATAAGGTGGATAAAATGCCATGAACTATATTTCATCCTCTATTTCTGCCCACAGAGCAGGCACTGTTGCTGTTATCTGGCTGGTTTCCATCGCCATGGCCCTGCCTAAAGTTACGTACATCCAGTTTGACAGCGGCTGCACGTGGTCGGTGGGTCGAGGTCACTGGCTGGGCTTCCTCGTTCCTGCATTTCTGGTGTATTACGTGGCTCCTCTACTCTGCATCGCCGTGCATTGCGGGCTCATCATCACACACCTGTACCGCTGCCGGGGCACTCTCGCCGCAGACCACCGCAATAAAAAAGCCACTGCCCTTCTCATCGGCTCCACCCTGGTGTTCGCCATCAGCTGGCTACCTTATTACGTGCTGGAGTTTGTCAATGTTTTATCACCTTCCCTTAATTCTGTCAGCTCGCCCATCAGCTGGCCCGCAAGCCCAGCCCCCAGCTCCACCACCCCGTCGTCGAGTACGGAGGTGTCTCTGCTGTGGGAGGTCACCTCACTGTCTGCCATTCTTCTGATTTGTCTGGCACCTTGTTGGAACCCGCCACTTTACTTCCTGCTATCTAAGCCAGCCTTGAGGCAACTGAGAGGGCTGCTACCCATCATGCACCAACACTGGAGAGCTGCTATCTTCCTACAGCACATAGTGCCAAAACACGCTCCCACACAACCCCACTCACAGCCTGGGTCTCAACCCGTTCCTCAGCACATACTACCAGCAGCGCAAGCACAATGAGAAAAAGCGCGCTCAGAATGCCATGGTAAGGTACAGCACATACCTGAAACATGGCAAAGCACACCCACACGCAGGCAAGAAGTACACACACGCCACACACACAATGACAGGTGTTTTCTGCCAGAGCATCCTCATCTCTCTAATGCTGGCGGAGATTGTGAGTTGCTTAGTAACACTACAGAGCGGAACAGAAACATAAGACCATGGACCTCTGCATTTATGGCTCAGCATCACATTTTACAATGTTCCAGCATGCCAGCTGCTCTCCTTCCCTCTCTCAAAATCTCTCACTCACACTAAAAACGTATCACGGCAGATTTTTATCACGAACTCTGTCACACTCACACATATTAGCATGTCCTCGATGACATATGCGTTCATTTTTAATTTGCTTGTTTCTGATCGGCTGTGCGGTGAGGAATAGATTAGATTTGTGTGGGTTGGTACTATATATCGAATAGATCATCTAGAAATGCTAAATGTAGTGCGTTTGAGTCTCGCTCGCTGATCATTGGTGTTATGAATCATCAATATGTGCTGTAATGAGCTTTTGAAAGTCACTGTCAGCTTCATGTGACACGCAGTGCACTGTGATTTAAGAAATGGGAAAAGTATATAAATATTTCCCATTAATGACAGAGGCACGACTGAGAGAATTGTGTCACCTGCGGATGAGTCATCCTACTTCACAAGAATTTTTCATTCTCTGCTAATATTGTAGCCAATGTAATAAAATGTGGATCTGAATTGATCCTGCAATTGTTCTTCTCGATTTTCCATTCCCCAAACTCTTTCCTTTAAATCAGTTCATCTCTTTTGCCTGGCCTGAACTGAGAGGAATGCAGCACACAAGGTTCAAAACCATTGTATTAGCATGGGATGTCCAAAAAAACAAACAAATAAACATGATATTGATAATTCACATGGTATATGTTCAAAAATAAATTTAAATTTAACTATTTTAACTGAAATAAAAATAATTGAAAGTTTAATGGAAATATAAAAAATAAATAAAGATGTTAAAAGCACATCAAAACATTATTTAAACTAAAATGAAAACTGAAATTTTTTAATAAAAAGTTCAAAATGCTTAAAAACCTTAAATACTAAAATATCACTGGGATTAGAATGGTACATATCCAAAAATAACAACTAAAAAACACAACCAAAGCATGATAAGTACCAAAAGGACCTTTTTTATATTTACCATGGTATTACAATACCATTCAAATACCATGGTACATGAACAGTATCATGGTATATTTTAAAGTACCATAGATTATACCATTACTATACCAATACTTTTATGGGGTTCTAAAACTTTTATGATGTCAAGTCCAAAAAATATGGAAATGTCATAGTTGTTTTGTACAAGCATCTGTTTTTAACGTGGCATAAGCATTTGCAAAATCCCTAAATATGACAAAATGTTTGTTCTGGCTCCTCTCTGCCAGCCACTCATCTCTCCAGAACAACAAAGCTGTGCCCTTTTCCATTTATGTTCTGAAATGCATTACAAACAGTGGCATTCTAGGTAAGCTAGTCATTTTCTCATTGTCTGAGTGCATTAGGACATTGTGATCTTGACTTCACGGGGACATTTAATCTGCATCCAAGGCTGGTCATTTCATCAAATAACATTAAGGTTAGAAATCATATCCAGGATGAGTGGAGGTATAATTCTATAGAAAAGATCAAAAGGTTGGCTTTCTGATGATGCCTGTAATTTGACAATAGCGAAACCACTGAGAGAGTTTGTTTGTGTCAAGCTGACTGGAAAATTGGTTTGTTTTGTTGTAATCCCTCTTATATAAACCAGCAAAACACCATCCACGCAAGTGACCATTTTTTTCACTAATCTTATGCAGTGTCCCTTCAGACCTCAATGAGCTAATAACGGTTCAAAGAGGTCGCAGTTAAAGCGAAGACAGGCTGACTAGAACAACGCTGAGAATGGGGGTGAACTGTCTCACAATTACACTGACAACATCACCCATTCACCACACTCGCAAAACGTACCCACTTAAACTCACTCGTTATCTACTGTAATTATAACAGTCATATTTTTTGGGGGGGGTTACTGAATAATTAGAGTTGTCAACGCTAACATCAAACTCCTTTCAGACTCACACAGAGCCGACGATGTCTGATGAGATGCAATTAACACTGCAGATTAACAAACTCATCTGCGACATGAGCTCAGCGTGCTCCACTTGTCCCTCTCGACCCTCTTTGTCATCATGTAAAGCTCTAGACCCCCAAGGACTGAGGTGATCTTGCTCAGTAGACTGTTCGGGAGTTGCACAGAGCAGGCAATGTGACATGTAATCTGTCACATGTATCTGAAATATGATCCACTGTTCTCCAAGAACGAGAGCAGTAAGCTTATTTGCATTGTATTTTCCCCTTTAGTATACATGTGTATTGAATCATTTTTACAAAGCAATTGTAGATGTATAAGATGAAGAAAAGTACATAAAAACGTGACATGACTGAACAATAAACCAATAAATAAACCCATGGTTGATGGAAGATTATGATTGTAGTCAGTCACAAAA
Source organism: Rhodeus uyekii (assembly GCA_037043235.1). Classification (NCBI taxonomy): domain Eukaryota; kingdom Metazoa; phylum Chordata; class Actinopteri; order Cypriniformes; family Acheilognathidae; genus Rhodeus; species Rhodeus uyekii. Next base: position 2,316,764 of record JAWRVZ010000035.1, read on the forward strand.
AATCTATTCTGAAAAAAATTAATTAAATGTCCAATGCAGTCTGAAGATCATCAAAATGTCCAATGCAGTCTGAAGAGCCAAAACTGGAGTGAATTAGATCATACTTATGGAAAACAATTTTTAGCAATATATCTATTTATCATCCATATGTGCCATTACAAGGAGGTTTGGTGTGTCTCCCAGCACAGTTTCAAGAGCATGGAGGAGATACCAGGAGACAGACCGTCATACAATGACAGCTGGACAGGGACGTAGAAAGGCAACACCTCAGAAGCAGGACCAGTATCTGCTCCTTTGTGTGAGAAGGAACAGAACGAGCGCTGCCAGAGTCTGACAAAATCCTCCAGCAGCTACTGTGTGCATGTTTCTGACCAAACTGTCAGAAATAGACTTCATGAGGGTGGCATGAGGGTCCGACATCCTCCAGTGGGAACTGTGGTCACAGATCAGCACCATGCAGATTGAGAACGTGAGAATTTGAGTCTGCCATTGGCACGGATGAGAGTGGTTTCACACTGAACACATTTGATAGATGTGAACATCATCCAGCATGACCAGTTCAACGATGAGTCAGTAATGGTCTGGGGAGGAATATCCTTGGAGGGTCACACAGACCTCCATGTGCTAGCCAATGGTTCACTTACTGCTGTTAGGATGAAATCTTGAGGGCCATTATCAGACCTTATGCTTGTGCAATGGGACTGGTTTCCTCCGAGTGTATTGTAATGGTCGGCCTCATGTAGCTAGAGTGTGTAGGCAGTTTATAGATAATGAAAGCGTTGGTGCCATTGACTGGCCCTCACGTTCCCCAGACCTGAATCCAATTGAGAACCTCTGGGACATTATGTATCGGAGCATCTGAAGCTGCCAAGCAGCACTGTTGTCACATAATTTTGTTATTTATAATTAAAGATTTTCAAATGGAATATTTCATTCATTTAGATCCACTGTGTGCTTTAAGTGTTCCCTTAATTTTTTGCTATATATATATATATATATATATATATATGTATGTATAACTATTTTCCCCTCAGTTTGATGCTAATTTTGTGTCCATATTTCCATTGATTCTCTATATTGAAAAGCGTCCCTTAAAATGACACCTTTATTTCCACTTTTGTACTTTTGTTTGAGATCAACTTGATCTGAAGATCATCTTCAGGTATAACCAACTTTAGTGAAGATTTGACGAAATTTTGAGGGAAAAAAAATCTAAATGTCAGAGAAGTAACAGGTTGAGACTCTAAAACCTCTAAGCTTCTAATGACCCAAGGAATAAGAAGAGACCATAATCAATGACTTTAGGCCAAATTATTTAGAAGTAATTGAATTATTGCAAATTACATCACATTTTAATGTATTGGACCACAAGGTGGCGCTATCCACAAACTGCTCAGGTGGCATCTGGGCATAATGCCAATGAAGCCTTCCAAGATTCCTTTCAGAACACCAAAGTGTTGATGAGACCAAAGCCGCTTTAACAAGACGGCAATATAGGCCTACATTAAAATTAAAAATGACAGACAAGGTATACGTCAGAAAACTGTAATCACTGGGTTCAAGGACTCTAAACACACCAGACATTAGGATATTCATTAAATTGTATTATTTTTTGACCACTATACACATTGTGAAAATCAAATGCATTACGTGGCTTGGCTTGAACATGCAAGACCAATTTAGTTAAAACAGACAAGATTGGTTCGCAGAGTAGATTTCTAAGGGTGGTGAAAATTGAAAACACAATGTTCAATCAGGTAGGCAGAGAAGGACTAAAGGGCTATGGACAGAAAAGATGAATTATGAACTGATGTAGTGTCACTTGAGTGGGAGACTCCCAGAAGAGTCTCTCTTGCTTCTTTGGCTCTAATAATAGTTCAATTAAACTAAGATCAAAGAGACAGACATCAATTGGCGTTAGCAGGAATTATTAAAAAGCCTGCGTGGAAACGTTTTTCTCCCCACCTGTGTCATAATGACGCTTGATGTGGCTGCAATAAAACTTAACGACCACTCAATAATTCATGCAGAGCTTGAAAACTTCAGGGTTGCTGGAGAAAAATATCTCAAAGGATAAGTTTTTTGTGTCTTAGAAAGTTGATTCAAACTAAGTATTTATCAAGGTCAAATCTTATAAATCTCAATATATAGAAAAATGAGATAGAGAGAGCAGCACACAATACTTGATTTTACTCTAATAAACACTTAAGTCAAACGTCTATTGTTTGTAGATCATCTGGAGCTACAGTCAACCACAAAAGAGAGTGTACAGTAACACCTGCAACTTTTATGGGCCATAATAGAACTATTAAATGTATGTAACATTTCATTTTCTTTTCCATAAACTTTTTTAATTGAATGATGTTCTTGTTGTGTGAACTAATCGAATAAATGTGGAAAAATGTGTCTTTTTTAAAGTTAATTAGTTTTTTCAGTACAAACAATGAGGTCATTGAAATGTCAAATTCATATTTCAAGATTAAAAACCTAAAAATGGGACATTTTACTATGAGGAAAACATTAGAATTAAAAAAAAATTACATCTTGTCTTACTACTCTAATTGTGTACATATTGTCTGTAACGGGGTGGTACAAGAAAGGTTCCCTTGAATAAATAAAAAGGATAATATTAATAAGAATTTTGTTCCTGAGGTGGGAAAATATGTTATTTGGGAGGATTAAGATATCTATCAAGTTGTAATTATTTTTTTTTTAAGTTTGTTCTTAATGAAAATTTTGAAACTTGCACCGTGGAAATGGCGCCCGTTTCGTAGAATGACTCAGTTCATCTTTTAAAAAGAAAAGGGGAAAAAAAGCAACATTTAACAACAAAATCTGTTATAAACAATAACAAAATCCCAACCCAGTGATTAAGTAATAGGACTAAAACCACAAAATAGCGATATAAACGTTTTGATCATCTGAATCAGAGAGAGATCCAGAGATTGAGGCAGGATTCAGGTAACGACTGGAATGAAGAGGCGTGTCTACGGTGCGGGGGAGGGGCCACTCGCTCTCATATGAAAGCCACTATCATAGAGACAGGTGTACAGTATTACTGGAGTCACGAGCACAGCCGAACGTAGAGAAGCGATTAAGTGTTTATTATTAAGTCACCGTGAGAAAAGGAGTGTTTTTGCGCGGTTAGAGTCACATTAGGAGCGTTTCTGTTTTTCAGACTACAGCCATGTGATGCATATGAGTGGATTGTAATGTAACGATCCCCACCGACGCCTGTGCAGTTTTAGACGCTCAGTGACATGACAAGGACGGCTGAGTGTCTCGCTGAGAGCGGATGAACTGAAGAACGATGTCGCACCAGGTAAGACGCTTTCCCGTGGGGGTGTGTGTTGCGTGTGTGTTTGTGGGGGCTGTAGGGTTCTTCACAGGTTTGGGATGTACGCCGGTGTGTACACACCCTCTCTTCTTCTGCAGCCTTTATGCTGACTCTGTTTATATGGGAATGATGGCTTTTTAAAAACATTCCTTTACTGAGACAAAAGTAATAATTTAGTTTAGTCTTTGCAATGATAAAAACGGTCAAAATAGCTTTAACTTTAACAAAATAACTTCATAATATTTTCTAGTCGACTAGTTACTGATAATCATAATGATTTGCATACTGGCTCATGATTAAAATGTTGTTATTCAGAGTAACTGTTAGTTAAGAGCTGGCCTTGGGTTACCTCACACCAAGCATCATACTACATCTTTTTGTTTTGCTGTCTGTGTCAAAATAAAGTATAACATGAATTAATTTTCTTTGTTCATTTTGTATAATTGGCTGTCTATGTGTGCCTTGAATGTCTGACACTGGATCAGGCGTACAAGGTTCCCTGGCACACCTGCAGTGCTGCGGCTAGATTAATTGCCATATTAATATTGATGCCAGTTGCCCTTGCAAGCAAACACAGTAAACAGTTTAAGAGCTCTCATGGTGATTTTACTTGATGGAAGTAGATGGACAAAGCCATCATCATAAGTGAAACTGGGAAAACTCCTTGTGTTTTTTGTCTATGCTGCATTTAAGCAAACGATACTTGTTTATATGAATGGACACACTGTTCAGTGTTTTGACCCACTTTCCTATAATGTGCACTACCTTACAGTCCCAGAGGATCACACTCCTCCCCCTTTGTATGTGTATTGTTTTTATACATTATTAATTTCTACATCATACGTACTGACATTGTTCTTGGTGTTCTGTTTTATTGGATCTTTGTCTGTGATCTCATCTGATGATTTTACATGTGTTTGGATTTCACAGGGTTATGGCTTAACTCTATCGGCTGCACCCCAGCTCCGCAGGGGCAGCACCCCCTTGCCAATCAAGCATCAGCTGAGGCGAGAGGAGGCTGTTTCTGAGGATTACGATTGGACGCCTGGACTCGATGAGCAAGCGACTCCGCAAATCAGCGTCAGCACTGTCCAAGATTCGCCTTCCCAAAAACCGCCCCAGCAGAAGTACCACGGACCCCTTCGGATAGTACTACTGGGCCAAAACGGAGTGGGCAAATCCTCTCTGGCACTTTGCCTTGCTGGACTGTCAGACAGATCACTCTCTGTAGACTCTGAAACCCAAGCAACCGGTAAAGATTATATTCATACAGCTTTCTTGTGCTCAGCATCAGGCGTCAGGATGCCAAGGACTGTACTATTTTTAGATTTTCTTTGGATGAAACACACTTATCACCTCACAGACACCTAAGATCACTAGTGTACGGCTCTCAGGATTTGATTGGAAAAAGCGGAGTGGGTGCCGTGAAGGCATCCATCTTATTTCAGGTCTTTCATCATCTTGTGTCTTAATGAGGTGGGAAAGAACCAGCAGAGTACTGCCTCTGCACAGACCCTGTCTGCACAAACAGAGCATGTCATTTACTAGAGGATAAAGAGCCAATCAGACACACAGACAGTCCCCCCCCCCCTTTTTTTTAAACCTGAGATGAGTGTTCTTGTCTATCGATTCTGCACCAGCTAAATTATTGTTACACAACATTTCCTGTCCAATTCTGAACTTGCATTTCAGAACTTCTTTTGTGTTTTTCCTACAGATATGTTATTATTTATTTGATCCCATGAAATTGCAAGTTTCTGCTCTACTGCAGGAATAAAATTACATGCTCATTGTACACAGTTTTTAAAATATGTGTTTGTATGCGTTATAGATGAGGGATACCAGCGGCGAGTGACTGTGGATGATGAGGACAGCACCATTTTAGTATTTGACAGTTGGAAACAGGTGAGTCAAAAACATAAAAGCATATTTGTCTTTTATTTAGTGACTTTCAGAATTTGTTTCGCCGCTTTCAAAGTGCGGGTATATTATTATTCATGAAGTCTTTTAGAAATAATCCCATAAACCAAAGAATTAAACTTCTGCAATTAATTATGATCAAACAGCTTAATTTACAGACTCCTTTAAATGTAAGATTACAGTCTTTTTCCATTTTATGCATTGATAGAATGTTCAGTGTTCAAATAACTAGTAGAGATGTCATCATAATATCTGCATACTGAATTGTGATTGGCCTTGGCCTCCCTCTGTACGTGCAAAATAGATGTTGATTATTCTGATAGAAAACAAGATTCATATGTATTGTCATGACAACTGCAAAGTGACTGGTGCAACATAATATTTCACTGAAATAAAGTACCAAATCCTTAGCTTACCTAATATGGTTCTTTTGCAGCCTTGCGTTCGCTGGCATTTGCTTCAGGAAATGTGAATCTGTTATATTTTCACTGCAGTGTCAGGGAAGCTACTTTGAAACTGTAGTTTGCCAAGCTATAGATTGCACATAATCTATGATTAGTTTTTCACAATTTATTAATTCTGCCCCCTTGTTCCTTTTGTTATGAAATGGTCTCAAACAAATCTACTGAACTATGGTGCAAAATGAGACGTATTTATAGAATTAATACATAATAATATAATTTATATTGACTTAAATTCAATATTTACATTAAACACTTTACACAACTAGTAGCATTTTGGCTTATTAAATTTTGTTTCCTACAGCACTTTAAAGGGATAGTTTGTCCAAAACAAGTTTCTTTCTTCCACATATTAGAAAAGATGTTTTGAAGAATGTTGGTAACCAAAGGTTTATGGTTATTATTGACTTCCATTGTATGGAAAAAATAAAAAGAGACATTTTATCAAAAGAAAATTATTTTATATCTCACAGATGAAAGAAAATGTTATAGTTTTGGAATGATGTGAGGATGAGTAAATTTTAACACATAAGTAACATTACGCTTGAGGCTTAGATTATTATATATATTACACTTATGTTAATAGTTTTGCAGTGTACTTGTTATGAAAGAAATGCATTTTGGTATAGTTTTTTTTCTCACTAGGCTAAGAACACAGAGAGAGAAGAATAGAGAGATTAACAGAGACATAAAAAGAGAGAATGCAGAGAAAGATGAGAGAAATCATCTCTTGGCCCTCCAGCCGAGGTTTGTCTGTTGTTTGACATTTCTGTTTCCTTTTACTTGGGGGCAAATTGTTTTCAGTTTCCCATAATTTGTTCCATTTCTGCTGAGTGTAACTGCCGGATTTAAAGATCTTTTTACAAGCGTTTTATGTGTACCCTCTATAAAACCAGCCAGGTCCAAGTTTCCTTGTTATTTAATGCTGAATTATGGCCTCTACATTTAGAAGTAGAAATCTAAAATGATCTAAGGGATCAATAAATTGGATTCTGCCATGGTTCCTGCTTTTGCATCAGTGTATTGCAAAATGTAATTATTTAATTTTCATGACATTAATAGGACAAATCTAGATAGTCTAGAGAAAGATATACAGAGCTAAAAGTATCCTGTTTTTTTTTAAATGATAATATAAAAAAAAATTAAATGTTGCTGAAAATTTGACTTTGCGTTCAAATTACATATATGAAAATAGAAAAGTTATTATGTAAATGCAGCCTTGTTGAGCATAACAGACATTTTAATGTCATAAGAGACATTAATAAATCTTACCAATCCCAAACCCTGGCATGTCTTTCCAATTTAACTTTACGTATTTTCTGAATGGGTCAAAGCCAATAATTAATTCAGAATGTTATGTAGTTTATATTGGTCAGAAAATATGGGACTATTGTTGGGGGGCCGTCTTTGATGCTTTGATGGTCGTCTTTGATGCTGACCCTTGCGAGCAGTGCCATCCCATCCAAAGCATCTGTGTGATTGAATTATTTACATTTATCTTCATCTGGGATTGATGCCTCTACTAGTTCTGACCTCACTTCTCTCTTCATTAATCAACAACCATTTCCTCTTTCTTCGATGATACAACCAATTTGACCATCGCTTAAACAATATGATATTCGCAGGGTTCTAGATACCAGTTAAAAATCAGCTTGTGTTTGATTTTATGCTTGATGCATGTATTTCCTTCACACCCGCTCACATGACAGACCAAAGCATGTAGTGTGGGTGTATCAGCCACTCAGTGCTCTGTTTATACTCTGAAATATGATGATAATTTTGCCTGGAATAGACAGATGTATCACAGCGATATCATGAGCACATGGTTGTTTTTATTTCGTGCCGAGTGTCTTTTCTCTATCACAGTTCACTGGAAATTATTCAACTCCTGTGACTGTTATTTGATATCATAGGGTTGTTTTTCACACCACAGGGGTATTGGGTTGCCTTTGTAGCCATGCTGAATATTCAAATTTATTCAAATCCCTGGGCGAAATTGACGTGACCTTTTTCAAATGATGGTTATGTGTCATGAGATTTCTCCTAAATCAGATGCTGTTTGTTACAAGCATGACTGTCAGTAGTGACTGCGAGTTTTGGATTTATTCCAGGGCTAAGAGGAAGAGAGCAGTGGTTGGAAAGACTCCAGACTCCTCCCGTTCAATCATTTCTTTTTCTTGCATTTTTCACTTTTCAAAGCGTCCCTCTTTGACACATCACATGACCTCTGACCTCACCAACTGCATTGCATTCCATACCCACCCGTTCCCAGGTTGCCATGGCTACCAGTGGTTATAGCAAACAAAAGGATCTCAGATAAACTATGCAAGAATTAATTTTAATTTTACAGATGCAGAGATTTAGTGCTGTGTGTATTGCTTCACTGATTTCAATCATGAAAAATGGTATTTCTGGGTTTATTTGAGTAGTGCTTAGAGCTGCACAATTGATCCAATAAAAATCGATATTTCCTTGCATGATAAACCATTAAAAGGCTGTGATTTAATTAAAGAATAATGCACTGCATGCTTCGAAGTGAATTAGTGGTGTTCTGTTTTGTTTGCTGTCTACGACAGTGACTTCCATCCAGGAGTACATTCAAAAGAAATCATGACTATAATAGAGTGAAATTAAACGTTCATTTATTAATATGTTTGTAGTAAAATGGTATTTTTTTTGGGGAGTTTTTTTTCTTGACTTTTCCCAGAATTGTCAAATCTTCATAAAACGTCATTATTAGTGATTATAGCAAAATTATATGTAGTATATTAGAAGTTAAAATATTTTTTTGATGAGTAGCTTGAGCCTTTTTGGTGACTCTGTGGGTGTACATACTCATAAGTTAGAAAACACTGTTCTCCTACACTGTGTTTGTGGCTGAATTTACACTTAAAGGTCTCCAAGAAATGCAAAAACATTTAAGCTTACAATTGAATACTCAAACAAACCATCCTCTAAAAGCTAACCTAACTAAAGTGTGAGAATATGGTGTGGTAAGATTAAGAGTAGCTCAATCCATTATCAGCAGAATGCAGGCAAAGCATGATTCAAATGCATGAGGCATTGCTCCAAATTGAGATATTGTTTACTGGTTTGTTGCTTCACACACTCTTTTGGATGCAGGAGCTGTTCATTCAATGATTTTATGCCTTTTGTGGTTTGCTTTTACATGAGATGTTAAATGTCAAATTTCAGTTTGACTCACAATATGCTTAAGTATGTTTTTTTCTCTTTTTTTTTTTTCTTCAAATCATGCAGAAATGAAAAGCCATATAATTTGTCCCTTGCGTGTCTTTCAGACAAAATGCAAGAATTACTAATTAATGTCTTAAGTGAGTCAGTGAAGGTCAGCATATTTGGATGCAGTGAGGGTCTAGTAACGTTGCAGTCTGCCCTGCCAACTGCTGCCTTACTGTCAACTTACTGCATTCACTGAACCATGGAGAATTGGAGAGAGAGAGTGAATGAACTCATTTTCGCACAGTGCTGCATCACTAGTCGCTGCAGAGATGCAGGTCTATTTTGATTCTGTAGAAGATTCACCAAATTCACCAATCTGTACCTTACACATCAGCCCAATTAGAGTCTGTATTACACACAGCCGTTCATTCAAAACATGCACATGCTCACAAACGAACTACCATCACATACACTGCCCCGAGTCTAGTCTGCCTCAGTTAGCTCTGCGACTTGAAGTGCTTGTGACAGCGAGGGGAAGAATGGCTTTAATAAGTTATTCTCTTTCCTAAAATAGCTGACACATGGTGTGTAACGTTCTTACGCAGGCCGAGGACGCATTCCGTCACCCGCCCTACCGTTAGTGGGCAATGGGAGTTGCGTCATGCGTCTGTGCTCCGTTTTCCGCGTTCCAGCATGGAAGGCATTAGCGTGCTCTAACCTATCCGTTCACCTATGTCAACTATCTTTTTCCCATTCATTAATAAACAATGACCGAAATGTAGTTTGAGAGCTTTTACTAGTCCTTTAACATTACAAGTAATGCTAGGATGTCATATTCTACTACAGTGGAATATGGTTATCTCGAGGGGTGCAAAAAAGCATTGAGATGGCCAATATGCCGATTTATTTGAAGCAATTGGCATACTATATAAATGTACATACACTGTATATGTTTGCTAACAACAAAAGGCATATGTGCACCAACTAACACCAGAGATTTACCAGTACACAATAAAAAACGCCTTCGCTGCTTGATACAAACCTTTAATTATATTCTCCAACATTGCTATCATAATTTCGTTCACGGAGTAAACAGTCACAACACACATTAAACGCATTCGCTCATAACATATTCGTGAGGTCATCACGCTGTACTAGACTGCATACTTTCTTGCATTCTGCCTGTCTAATGTGCTTTCTCAACAAATTTGGCTTCGTCCCGTCTTTTAACAACCGGGTTCTTCAATCCGCAGCGGCGCTGAGCCGCTGATTGATTCTGTTCTGATGCGCGCTCTGCTCAGGGCGTAAGAACGATATGTGCCTTCACTTCAGAGAGTGCTGCGCGGCGCTGTGAGAGAAGCGTCACTGACAGAGCGACACGCAACGCAAACTCAGTGCATGTGCAGTGAACTAGGTACGCTCATGAGACACGAGAATCATGTGAAGTGGTGAATTTGTCCCTCTTTTGTGCTCGAGATATTAGTGTTCGGCGATATTAAGGAATCGACATTACCGAAAAGAAAATGCTAAGACAAATATGGAGTTTCGCGGTTCCACTTCAAAAACGTCGACATAATAGGATTGGCGAGTTAACCGAGAGTCGAGATAAGTGAACTCCACTGTATTTGAAGTATTTATCTTTGCATTGTTTATCTTTTACATTTGTGAATGTAAATGTATGCTAATTTTAATAAAAGTACATATTTGCAGCATGAGCTAATATGCTCCTCTAAACAGCCCAGAGTAACCTATCTAGCCAGCCATGAACCCGACATAAGATGTGACTATTTCTTGTCACTGTATGGTTGAGAAACATGCCATTAGCTGGTAGACTGGGGCTATTCGACTTGGCTATAATTAATAGATTACTTTGAGGTGAAAAATTGATGATGCTAAGTGGCTCGTATGGCTTTGGTTTACTGGGTAGAGGTCATTGTATGTGAAATTGACAAGGCAGTGTGCAGTTGTAAATGTGTAAGGTTTACATCTATGTATCTCACTCGGAGTGTGTAGTGTACTGCTGGGAGCCTTATCCTTAAGTACGGTGTGCTACAGCTCAGCCCTTGTGTCATTTGGACTCTGAGCTTTTTGTAACGTTCATTAGGGAGATGTTTTTTTTCTTTGATGTTTGTTTTTTTGTTTGTGTGCTTGGCAGAGAAAGCAGGCTTTTATTTATGTGGAGGTATGTGTGCTTTGTGTTTAAAGCAGCAGAACTGGCTTGCTCAGCGGTTGAGAAAGCACTTTTATATGGGATGGTGTACTCTGTCTGTGTGTGGGATCTTGGGCCAATGTGTATATTTGGGAGGAACGGATGTGTGGACAGATGGTCTGTGGTGACTGTCTGCAGGGGTGTCGACCTCACTCTGGTGAACGGAAACAAACTCGGCACACGGTTAAGTCTCAACATCTGACTCGAACACTCCCCCTATGGAGCAATAAATTAAAGTATCTTATGCCTCATGATAGCCCCTCTCTATATTTAACTATATTTCATATCCTTATTATACTAAATACCTTCTATGTCTTATCTATGTGTGTATAATTTTTTATATATTTATTTAATCATATAATGATATGTACTATTATTCAATATTAATATTATTTAATAAGCCCACAGACCAAGATGCTGGGATAGGCTACAGCATTCCCACAACCATACATAGAATTCAATAAGCATAATTCTTCTCCTATTTAATGATATAATGTTCATCATAATAATCATGTTTAATTTAGATTATACCTAATTATTTAACATTTTATCTATTATTGTCATTTTTGTATGTTTATATTTATGTATGTTTGTCTTCTCAAAGTTTATCTGGTTTAAAGGATTTATTTTTTTACTGGGAATACGAACCACCCACTGGTATACAAAATCTATTTTTTTTTTGTGCATTGTTTTTTTCTGTATTTGTTCGTGGCCCAAGCCCTGGCCTGATTTCCATGTAATCTGTCTTCCTGTGCCAGATGTGGCCAGAAGAAGGTGTGTTTGTTTTAAATGACCCAGTAAAGAAGGAACACAGTTCTTGGGAATGGGTTCGTGGTTGGAGATGAGTTGAGGGACATTTTAATTCCATGTTTTGCCCAGATTTTAATCTGCTTTATGACCTACCATAAACTCACTTTTTTCTCAACCAAAGGCTTAACCACAGCAACAGGAACAGACAGAAACAATTTCAGGGTTTTAAAGCTAGAGTGTTATTTCTGTACCACTAGTGGCACCAAAGCTAATGAAATGTAGATTTCCAAAAGATTGTTTCTTTTCACTAGAACTTTTCATTCTGTGAGCCTCAAGTTCCCTCTGGAGTTTGCTTCGGTTGTTTAGACCACTGGTTTTCAGTACTTTAGTAAATTATGGTCTGAGGTTAACATTACAGTGGTACCTCGAGATACGAAATTAATCCGTTCCGAGGCGGCCTTCGTATAATGAGTTTTTCGTATCTTGAACACATTTTACATGTAAAATGGCTAATCCGTTCCAAGCCCTCCAAAAACACCCCATTAAATTTCATAATAAAGCTAAATTGACCTATAAACAATGAAATAACATAAAATGTCAAAGCTTACGTTTCAAGTGAGGCTAGAGGAGGACAAACGGCAGATAATGTACGTACACTTAACTTTACGAAAACGCATAAAAAATGTAAAGTTTTGGGTGCGGAGTGGCTGAGCTAAAGTACGCCAGCACGTACGTATAGAAGATGCATGATGGGAGGGATTCTGTCCAATTAGAGAGAAGGATCTCATGGCTTGGCTAGCATCAGGAACCAATGGGAGAGCAGGAGGATGGTGGCGAGTCTACTATAACTAAGATGGCGGCGTGCGGCGCGAGTTTCAAAATTGTTATGGGGCGAATCTCGGACTTTCAGAAACCTTTCGTGTCTTGAAAACTTTTATGTAGAGCAGTGAAATTTTTCGTCTTTGCTTTCGTAACTTGGATTTTTCGTAAGTTGAGCCTTTCGTATCTTGAGGTACTACTGTACCTGAGATTTTCATGATTTGTTGTACAAAATAAATGATGCATTCATACCTTTAAGCATATACTTTAGTTTGTTCAACTTAATTTGCTAAATACACACAATGATGTGACTGTATGTGCTTGAATCCAACATCGGTTTTACTCTTTTGCAAACTGTTCTTGACCCCAGTTTCCATCTGTCCATCCATGCATTCATTGTATCATGATGCACTTAATGTGCATTTTTTTTTGCCCTTCATTATGTTAAATTAGCACAAATGTTCTTGCCTTTTTTGGGACCTAAAAGAGAGAGAAATAAATATAAAATTGTCCTAAGAGTCTGTTTTACTCCTACCAAAATTACTTGAATGCACTTAATGTTGCAATTACAAGTTACAGAGCGATATTGAATTCACCACAGTGCTTTGACTCTAAGGGGAATTCAGCCTCCAAATTGCTTGCTTAACATCAGAAACTGCTCTACAATTTTAAAGAAGATAAGTTTAAACTGAATATGCTCAGTGTGAGATTCCGGTGGAGAAATAGTCAGTGATATTTTGTTCCTTTTAATTAAATCTTTTCGCAACATTATAAATACAAAATGAATTTCCCTGACACATACAAGTACTTCATAATGGTAAATGCGTTTGTACAAAAAGCACCATGCCGTGTGGATGAGCATTTAGCCGGATTAGCGCGCATGTTTTCATTAACCTGCTGTTATAAGGTTGATATATAGACCATTTCAGCATTTATTAAGAGTGCCGGATTTAATCATCTAAATCTGCATAAGAGAACAAAAAAGCTGGCTGGCGTATTTGCTGACAGCATGATACAGATTTTGTGTGTGTGTTTTTCATGACCATAATCACTCAGTTTGTGTTATAAAGAACAGTGTAATAAGAGTATGTGTTGCCATACCACTATAGGCTATACATTTTACTTTGTACTCGGAGCCATTAAAGGCTATCATTTTGTGTGTATATTCGGTCATGAAAGGGCAGACATTGACAGATGGGCTTGTTTTTCGGTGGAAGTTGTTAGTCAGATACTGCTGTATGCTCTCGTCTTGTTATTCTGATGGAAAGACCTTTTACTTTGCCTGTCTGGCCCCAGAGAGCCCCTCCATCAAGATGAGCACTATCGACCGTGTTGTACCGTCTTCTCCGTTCATCAAGATATGTGTCTGCTCCTGGCAGGAGCCAACCTCCTCCCCGCGCACTTCCTGCATGGAGTTGTGGCAGGTGGTTGAGCCCCCCTCTTCTCCCTTGCTTCCGCCCCAATAGACTCTTCTTCTGCAGAGAAACTCTGCATTTCTGAGGCTGTGTGAATCTCGCCCTCTGAGGCTAAGTGCGATTGGCTCGGCTGCAATGAGAATTCGTTTAGGCGACTCTCCAGAGGGCTGGAATTCGCCTTTGGGGAAAAGGGGATGTAGGACACAGGCTTTCTATCCATTTATCTGTTCCTCTTTCTATGTAGGAGATTAAATATGAAGCATTCCATTGCAGACAAACATTCTTTCTACTCCAAGTTCATTAAAGATTGTCATAGCTGTCATAAAGAGAAAGCCTGACCCGCTGTGTGGCCTTACTTTGGTGCTTTAAGGTGTTTGTGGGGATGTTCTCGAGGGGTAAACGCTTGACTGATGCATCTGCTGCTGTTTTGAACACACCTGAGCTCAGTGGCGGGAGCAATGCTACAATTGTGAGCTGGAACAACAACAAAGCCATCGTAGATTTAAGTTTATCCTCCTTAAATCCCACTAATCCTCTTTTTCATGGTCACAAACACTCCTGAGCTCCACACTAACAAAAACTATCCTCCTCTTATGACTGACCTACCATTACCAATGACAAATAATCATCTAGTAATCTGTAAATAGCCTGTAAATTGAGCAATCACAGTTGAGCTCTGCTGTAATTGTAATGTCTGTGATTTGATTTGATTGACAGGAGCTGTCCACCCTCCAATGTGAGGTGTGCATCCTGGTGTTCTCGTTGACAGATAGGCGTAGCTTCCACCGGATCGCCCAACTCCGTCTACTGTTGAGGGAGTCACTGCCGCACACCCCCATCATCCTAGTGGGCAACAAGAGTGACCTTGTGCGCTCCCGTGAGATCAGCACAGAGGGTAGGCTGTTTTTAATCTATGTCCTTGAGCACAGATCCCATAATTCAATGCGATTCAACGCATGTTGCATAGCTGGCAGAGATTACATGCAGGGAATTAAAAGAATTGGGTTTTAGGTCAAATGAAAGAATAGCGTTTTACAGTGAATTAAACTAAAGTAAAGAGAAAGAGAGACTGATAGTAACATGCAATATCAATAGATTTAAGAATGACAAGATCAGTTATAATTCTGTATGCAAAGTAGACCAATTGGAATTCAGAATTACAATGTCTAAACTGGAAACATTATAGACTGACCGTCAGTATTGTCCAAATATTTAGAAATATTTTATTTTGATACACTACTGTCAAAATTGGGTTCCGTAAGATTTGCTTTTAAGGAAATTACACTTTTATCATCAAAGACACCTTAAAATGATCAATTTACACAATAAGGATAACTTTTAATATAAAATGATTTCCACTGATAATAATTAGAAATGTTTTTGAGAACTAAATTAACATAATCGAGTGACTTCTGAAGAATGTAATGTAATGATGCTTAAAATTCAGTTTTGCCATCACAAGAAAAAATTACATTTCAAAATGTATAAAAATAGAAAACAGCTTTTTTTTTTATGGTAATAAAATGTCTTTTTTTATTTTACTGTATCCATACATGAGTAAGTATAAGAGTATCTGAAGGTTTGCAGAGTCTCAAAAATAGAAATGGGGCAAATGTCAAAAGTGTTTTCAGTGCTAGGAGCTCTATTTATAATGATGGCAAGTTATTTTTTTTTTTGTGTCATGCTGCTGTACTTGAGCTGTGTTTTCATGTGAGATTTTAAATGCCATTGAGTGTCAGTGAGAGGTTTTCAAACATTCATGCTATTTCATTTTCAAACACTAATTCCCTAAAAGGATGAAAAAAATGAAAATATATACTGCACTGCTAAAGCTGAAATGATTATGTATTATATTCTAAAACAAATTCTGTATGTTAAAGTTTTTCCCACACATTTGAGTGATTGTATTATTGGAAAATTTGTTATCGATTGGATGAAGGCAGGTCTGAATGCGAGATTCCAGTCAATTGAAAGAAAGAGGTGGGTTTAAGTGAACTAAAATGATTGAAGAAGTTCAGCATAGGTCACATGAAAGTTTCACCAAAAGTTTGTCATTTTCATTTTAGGTCAAAATAAATAGAAAACAAATCCCCTGCACGGATGAATCATTAGATCAGTTAGACCTGTTAGATCAATAACATGCATTTACTAAACAAAATTTTCATTTGATGCCAACTTTAAACCCTGTGAGGATAATAGCAGAGGATTGTTGAAAAATAAGAATGCAATGTGTATGAGGAACTTTAATACAGTAATTTAGAGTATAGATCCCATAATTCAACAGGCATTTTGTTCACACAAGGTTCCCCTGTGGTCCACCTCTGTCTGACACACTTGTGAGTCATCTATATTAACCTTGCTGCTGTGACTCAGCTTTTGTCTAAATGCTTCTATCTCCATCTGGTCATATTTATATAAGGGGCTTCATGGTTTCCTGGCAAGAAGAAATCACTCAGCTTATGAACAGGTGCTGCTAGGAGACGTGCACTGGTTAAGTGGACTGTGGACACATTAGGGGCTGATTGGGAATATAGATTCTCTTTTTTGCAGTTTACTTTGCAGGGCAGATACAGTTTTGTTTGTTACTAATTCAACAGATAACATTTAATTTGAATCTAAATTTTACAATTATTTTAACTGCTAAGTTAAAACTGCTAATTATTTTAACTGCAAAGTCTGTTCAATTCAATTTTAGTGCATTCTGACACAAATCTATATTTTTTCATCTACAGTGCATTTCAAGAAAAAACTCGATACAAATAGACGCCAAATTATGATATTATTTACTTATACTTTCATAGTTAGCTTGCTATGATCAGATATAAGATCCCACTTTCCCTTCAGAACATCTCCAAAGCCAATTCCTCCAAAACACATGGACAGCAGAGTCTGCAAAGACTCAAACACCTCATGTCTCAAAGCACATAACACACAATTATAACGAACGTAAACGACATGTGAACAAGGTGCAATTTGTGAAAAGAACAGTAGGGGGAGATGTATTTGAAATGTTTTTTTTATTCATGAAAAGAAATCAAGAACCACAGTAGGTATTTCATGCAAACTTTTAAAAGAACATTTATTGAAAAATGATTCACTTTAATGAAACTATATCGGAGCATTTTGAAATGCAGTGGAGTTCACTTCTCTTGAGTCACGGTTAACTCGCCAATACTATTGTCGACGTTTTTGAAGTGGAAACGCCAAACTCCCTATTTGTCTTAGCATTTTCTTGTGGGTTATGTCGATTCTTTTACGTCGCCGAAATCTAATATCTCAAGCAAAAAAGAGGGACAAATTCGCCACTTTACATGGTTATTTCGTGACCCGAGCGAACCTAGTTCACTGCGCATGCGCTGAGTTTGCCTTTAACGTGGATCGCGGTGCACTCACGGTTCGTTGATCTCGTCTAACGCGCTGTAGCTATTCTGTTGGGTTTTTTTGGGTTTTTTTTTTTTTTTTTTTTTTCTAACAATGTCTGGAGTTGTTAAGAGAAAACTGTACAATCAATCAATAGAGAAAAAGTATGAAATCGTACTGCAGCTAGAAAAAGGAACAAAACCGGCAGAACTTGGTCATCAGCATGGCATTCCAGCAAACACCATTTCAGGATGGAAAAAGAAGGCTGACGTGATAAAGCAAATGTACAAGAAGGCTGTCTTTGATCCACAAAGACATATGCATTTTACATATGCCTTTTGTTGTTAGCAAACATATACACAGTACAGTTCATTTAAACTTTACATTTCTAATGATATCATTCTTATTTTGACTGAAGCATGTGTACACTAAGTTTCGGTTCATTTTTGTGAGGCACTTTATTCAACTGAAAGATACTATTCGGAAATCCATTGCCGCTTATATATATATTCTTTCATTTTTCTTATTTGTACTTATATTCTTTTCTTTGTCTTAATTTTCATGTTTATTTGTCTTATTTTTCATATGTTCTTTTCCTTTTTCTTATTTGAATGATTTGTAAAGAGTGATTTATAATCAAGTTAGGGATTTCTATTAGTTATATCCTTTCTTTACTTTTCTGTACTTTTCCATCGTGTAAGGATGAATATTGTCTGCACGGCTCAACAGTTCTCAATGGTGTTATCAGAATGTTTTGGGAAGGTTCTGTTGATTGTGGAGCCTGAGCCGAATTCAGCCTTGGAGAAGCTGTGAATCTGTGTGTGCGTTAATATGGTCAGTATTGGTGAAGTGATTAGCTGGCACCATAAAACTTGTTGTTCTCGACAAGCCACGTCACGAACCCGTCAACCACGTGATCAACGAAGATATGCTTCAGACTGTCTGCTCTCGAGTGGAAAATTACTAGTTTTGTTTTTCTTTCTTTCTTAGCCAATCAGAATCATTTAAACGTCATCATTGACGTAGTTAGCACCCTCTGTTAGAGTTTAATTGCTGTAACAATGTTATTGTATTTGGGGCGGCCTACGAACTCCTTGTGAGACCTGAAGCTGGCTTCTGCTGATGAAACTGCAAACTAAACTTCACTAAAATGTCTTCTATTGACTGCACTTCTGACTCCTGGTCTTCATTCAACATATCTGGTCCTCGGGTCTTAACTGTAAATTCCCCTACACAACAAAAACATAGCGATTTGTTGTTGTTATAAGCATTGGTGCCAAGCACCCATGGAAAACAAGAAATATTCTCCACCTTCTAATTTGTATACCTAATTTGTTGCCGTTTCTATGATGTTATTGGAATGTCAAATGTCGAGAGCACGTCCATGTAACAAATCTCTCTGCTTGCAGGCAAATTTCTTTCACTCTAGCACAAAATTGGATGCACTCTTTCAAATATACAGTAGTCTCATCATGGCTCAAACCTTGTCCTGTGCACTCCTGAATCTCTATTTGCTCTTTCTCTAGAATTGTCTTCGCTCCTGGATTTAATTTTGCCAGAAGCTTTCAACCACCACTTTCACGATTGACTGATGAAATAACTGTTTGATGTAATTGACTGTGTTTAAATTGTAAAGGACTCACAAATTCACCTTTGCTTCATGCACTTTCAAGTTCTCTAGTTATTTTATTGTTTAAGTTATTGTTGAGTTAAGTGCTAATTGCAAATATGTATTTATTGAACTTTAGTGAACTTCTATAGATCATCAGGTAGTATAGGCTATATCAGTGAGCATGGCTCGCAGCAACGTGAGCTTTTGTTTGTTTGGTAATTTACGTGCAGTCCATTTCTCTTTTGAGGGAATGTTTGTTTTCTTCGTTCATTAAGCGCACCATCAAATGGGGAAAACAAACGGGAAAAAAAACTTGAAAAATGAACAGTAGGCCAGCCATCACACAAGCGAAAGTCCATTTCTGATTTTGTTGTTGCTTAAACATGCAGGTTGAAGCATTTAAAAAAAGTTAGTTATATTTAAAAAAAAAAGAAATCTTAATTTGAGATTTTATATGGTCTATTGGTAAAGTAGCACCTATCAGGGGAATAAATGTAATCATTAAAATATGTCCACTTCTGTTATTGATTGCTGTCAGGATATGAAGAGAGTTTCATCCAGTAGAGCAAAAAGTGTTTATTAAGAAAATTGCCTATTCTACCTTTAAATAAGCACATACCTATCTACAGTATTAAACTCACATGGCCCAAAATATCTGAAGGTAAACGTGTTCCCCCTGGTGTAAATTGGCAGAGTGCTTCTTGCTTCTTCCGTAGTCATGCTGCATCTCTCTCTCTCTCTCTCTCTCTCTCTCTGTTTGTCATGCTTGGCATGTTTGGGACATTTTTTTTGTGGGTTTGCTCTGTATTATCTCTCACCCACAATGTGCTGGTGTTACTATCTTTATGTGTTTGTGTGTGTGCGTTTAAGTATGTACATCTTCTCTCCCTCACACCTTTCTTTCTCTAATTCTCTCCTTCGCCTGCGTGGTGAAGTGAACCCCCTGTGCCATGTGTTTGCAGGACTATGATAAGGAGGATAAGGGAAGAGGACGGGGATGCTTATAGTGTGTTGTAATCATTAAGAAAAGGGTGTGCAGACACTTTTATGTATTAGAGCTGATAACAGGGCGGTTCCGGGAGAAGGACGACATCAGAGATGCTCTATTCTTTTGGAAAATTACATCCAGTAAAAGCTGTATTCTTCTGTTTCAGTCACATGACTTTACTGCTTATCTGCCACAGCAAGGCAAAGGAATGGTGAATCAAAGCAATGAAGAAATTTATTTACCTGTTTCTGTATGCCTTTGCTCTCTGTACATTGGTGCTCTATGGAGATGGATTGTGGATTAAATTTGTATATAGATGTCCACGAAAGTTACAGTGCTAATTTAGTACAGTATTGGTAAAAAAATAAATAAAATGGAAACCTTGGATCAAATCCAGTCATCAGGCTTTTTAGTGGCATCTCTGTTCATATGTTTTTGTAATCACTACCATTACTTTGCCCCGCTGTTGGTTATCAATATGGAGAATTAGTGGGAAAGTCATATGACTGAAATAACTTAAATGTTAGCTGGAAATGTAAATGGCCAGCATTATGTGTTGTGAGGTTGTAAAGGTGCCCGTATCCAGTTGCTAAGAGGTTCTTCAGTATGTTGCTATGCTGTTCGGAGTGGTTGCTAGGGTATTTATATAGTGTTCTGGGTGATTGTAAGGGCATGGACCAATGGATGCTATTAAGTTCTAAATGGTTGCTATACATGGTTATGTACAAGTTTTTTTCACAAGACAATATACATATAACTCAGACTGCATAATGAAATGGCAATGTCACATTTGATAAGTGTGAAGGTTAAAAGCATTAATTGAACATGCGTTTCATTAATATATTCAGTGCATGTTAACTTTAACATCCCTAAAATTCTCTGCTAAGTGCCAAGTACTTTTATTCAATAAGGATGCATTAAATCTGTCAGACGTGACAGTAAATGTGCTTAAAATATTAAAAAAATATTTTTGTCAAACAAATGCTTTCTATTCACCAAAGAGTCCTAAAAGCAGCAGTTTCCAACATTTGGTGATTATAATAATAAGAAATGTTGAATTACATTTTTAAATGTATTAGAGTAGAAATCAGTCATTTCATAATATCATTACACTATAAATGAAACTTGGTGAGCATAAAACGATAATAAATGAAATCTTACTGCCCTCCATATTGTAAATAGTAGTGTGTTTCCTTTTAAAATAGCTGTCTGAGAATGTTACAGAGATGGCTACTGGGCATCTTAAAGACACTTTGATAATCACTCTTCTCAAGCTGCACAATTTGAATGCATCGTTCATGCCCAGAGCACAAACTGTACGAGACGAGTTATGCTCAAGTTTAAAACTTAAGCTCAGGGGTTTGTTCAAATCATTGGTAGTAAGCGCACTTACTGCCAACAAGCACATAAGATGGGTGTGGCAGGGAGAAAAGGACCTTGAATGAAGTCCAGCGGACGGTTATGCGTACACATCTGTGCTCAGCATATTTATTCCTCTGGGCACTGCTGCTAGTGTGGTCATCGATTCGGAAATGTTCTGAATCTTTTTCTGTCTACATCTCGCTTCCTGCCTCCAATACAAACACACAAGCGCACACTCCCTGTGTACTCAGCTTCATGTAAATGGGTTTAATTTACATTCTGTATTTGCGAGTCAGCTATTCTATTTGATGCTGACATTCGAGCCGTATTTAAACAGCCGCACAGACTCTTGATGTGCTTTACATGCTGTAAAGTCATACAGGCTAAATAACTGAAACGGAGACACACAACCTTATGCTAACAAAGATGGGTCTATAGCCGTAAACTGATGTATTTATAACTCTTTAGTGTAATACTACAATTATGCAATAAATCTGTCCTGTCTGCTGTTGCAAAATAAATTGGTTCCCCTGCTTCCTCCCTTAAAAAAGATAACGGGGTCTATTGTTTTATATTTTTCTCTTACGTTTGTCTATACAGTAATCCCTTGCCACTTCGCAGTTCGAGTTTCGCGGCCTCAGTGCATCACGGATTTTTCAAAAATATGCATCAAAATAAAAATTCAAAAATACAGTTTACCGAGAAACAGTTTACCAGGATGCAAGACAAAGAGAAACTCTCTCAGAGGCTTTGTACACACCCATGGGCACTCAGACAAGACACGTGATTGGTTCCCGGCGCGAGATCGACCAATGAGAGCACGAGTGGATGTATCCCGTGATCTGATTGCCTGATCCTAGTTTGTGGATTTTCACCTATCGCGGAAGATTCCGGTCCACATTAACCGCGATAAACGAGGGATCACTGTATTGTGAGATGTTGTGTGCTGCTTAATAGTTTTGTGGAAATTGAGATATTTGTATAATTGATTTACATTTCAAATAATGAAGCAGTCTTTTTCAACGGTTTCCTAATGAATCTGTCACAATGTAAAAGGGTTTGCACACAATAGGATACATACACTAGATATTTGTGATTTATTTGGCTTTATTTACTACTTTAGCTTTAAGACCTACATGTAACTGAACTGTTGTGAAACCTTTGTGTATATGAAATAAGTTACAACACTTGCTAACAGGTTGTAGGTTCGCTGTTGGATCCAATCTAGTTGCCACTGCTTCATCCTTTCAATAACATTCTCTTTACAAAGCCTGTGACAGATTCTCAAACCAGTCCATGCTGAAATGTCACACAAACGGCTTGGGTTTAATTGAAATGATCAGGTAAACAAACATTTATTTAGCATTGGCGCCACAAGGGTGTCCCAGGAGGCCTGGCCCAGGCACCCTGGTCACTATGCCCCCTCACATCTGGTCGGTCACCCCACTCACCCCTGGACTGGTGCCCTGAGCTTCCCCAGACTAGTGTCCTTGGAAGATCTCCCACTCAGACCCGTCCACTCAATATCTCATATACTTCTATCAAATACATGGATTAAAAACAAATTGTTTTCATTTCTGTTTGTTCTTAGCAAACACATTTGATGGGTTCTAGAGCAAAATAAGAGAAGGAAATAGCATTAATTCGCTTAATGGTTCTAATGAGAGTTTGTGTTAATAGCCTAGTCTTTGAAAAATGCAGAGTCAGAGACAAATGCGGTTGTAAGCATGTTATTTAACTATTTAACATTTTTAAGTGGTCTCCTACAGATGGCTTGCCTTTAGTTGTGGATACTGCCTTTAGCTTCAGAGAGGGATTCTACAATTCTTTTTGAGCTAGTTGGCTCAAACCCACATTCATTTCCTAATTTGTTTGACAATATGTATGATAGATTATGACAATTAAAATTAAAATCAGGCTTGTGTATTTATGACGTCAATAACTGCTTTATTTGTTCAGAAACGTTTAGTAAAGGTAGAGCAAAACCAGAAAAATC
Organism: Rhodeus uyekii; assembly: GCA_037043235.1. Lineage (NCBI taxonomy): Eukaryota > Metazoa > Chordata > Actinopteri > Cypriniformes > Acheilognathidae > Rhodeus > Rhodeus uyekii. The sequence goes on from JAWRVZ010000035.1 coordinate 2,340,173, forward strand.
TGACGGCATGCCTTTAGTTGAAGAACACCCAGCTACTTAAACTTTAAGCTACAAGTTTCGTGCTTGCTTTTTTATTTTATTTAAAATTTTAATTTATTGCTTTATCCATGCTTTTTTGATCGATTAATAGGCCTATTCAGAAACAGGTGCCATTAATTTTGTTTTCTGTTGGTTGAAAAAAAATAAAGCTAATATTATTAATGCTGCACTTATTTCTAAGATTGAGATCTTTCAGAAAGCTACGATGACCTACAGCCAGGATCAGCGCAAAGTTTGGTTCGCTTGTTGTTAGTTATGTAGTTTACCGTCTGAAATGGTGTCTTCTAATTTTTACATCAAACTAAACCATTTATTTGCCACAAAGTAGGTTTTCTTGATATAACATTTACAGTACAACACCTTTTTTTTTCTCTCTGTCTCCTCCTCCTCATCTGTTTGTTTCTTCTCTCAGGTCATGTCACTTATTTACAATGGTGTTGTCTAGTCGACATCTAAAGTGATCTAATTCAATCCTTTCCACACACCTCCGAACCAACACACCCACACACATGCCAAGCATTTAGCCTTTATTTCTCCTTTCCTACAGCCCCTCCGTGCTCCATTAAGTCCCACTCAATTGACTCAGTTATCTAACGCTAATCTGTGTTGATATGACAAGAGATTGTCAAACTCCATCTGCGTCCGTATCACTCAAGCTCTCTCTCTTTTTCGTTCTCAGAGGCGCACTCCAGCGCAATGATGTTCGGCTGCCTGTACCTGGAGCTCTCCGTCTCTCTGGACCACCGTACTAATGACCTCTTGGAAGCGGCCGTGAGAGCAGCCCGGGGCCACACCCTGGGGTCCGGCTGGACGGAGGGGTCTCCTTCAACCGCCCGCCGAGAGAGCTTGACCAGCAGGGCCAAGCGCTTTCTTTCAGGGCTTGTTCCGCGCTCCCACCTCGCTCGAGACCGGGACAGGGAGGGCGACAGAGACCTCAGTAGACACAGAGGAAACAGAATGCTCAGGCAGAAGTCACGTTCTTGTCATGACCTCAGCGCTCTAATGTAACCGAAAAGAACTGACCGAGAGAGAAGGGAGAAGAGGTGTTAAAGCAAACTAGAGGGGAAACTGCATGTGAGGTTGACAGGTGAGGAGATAAGAGAAGGTGTTGCCGCACCACTTCAGAGAGGAGATGGTTTTCCAGAGATATTACCTTAACTAGTATGTGTAAAATTAGTTGTTTATACCAGTCTCTCAGTCATTGAATGTGACAGTGGTGCAGCAAAACCTAGCAGTGTATAAACTATCCTGACAGAACATGAACTTTAAGGTTGCGAGAGGCCTGTAAACGGACAGGCCGACACAAATAGAGCACCGGATATCAGTAATAATGAGTGTATCATGCTGGCTGTGGCAGGCTGTTAGTGGTAGAATAGCTCCTGTAGTTGTCCCTGTTGAGAAGCATGCTGACACAGCACGGATGCAGAATCGTAGTAAAAGTTTTGTAGTAAAAAAGGCCCACCGGCACAGAATAAGATGCTTTAGTTAATGCATGGATTTAGCTCTTTAGCACAAGAATAGCAAATTTTCAGGTTTAAGGAAATCAACTAAAATGATTTAAGATTCAGTAATAAAAAATAAAATAAAAACCCTGGTTGGCCTATAGGGCTGCACGATATTAGGAAAAAGAAAAAAGATCTCCCATTGCTATTTTGTTTTTCTGCTATATGAAAAAATACAGGCATTTTATGACTTATTATTAAATAAAAATAAGCAAAATACAAAAATATTGTAATACTATTGTACTGTAAAAATCTAGTATTTAAAATAATAGTATTATTTGTAAAATTAAAATACAAAATTCTTCGTTTACAAACATTAACCATTTTTTTTTTTTGCCACTGTGTAAATTAACACAAGGCCACACTTCATTCTGAAACATGCAGTGCATAAATTTATTACATTAAATCCTGGCGATTTGATAATTTGTATGTCAACATTGGTTTAGTCAAAGTCTTTCGACATATTGTGCAGCCCAATTGGTCGACAACTAATTGGAATAATGTTATGGTGTTTACGGCTCGGAGAAACACTGTGTCCTAACCAGATGTAGTCTTGCTTAGCCTGGCATGGCTAAAAGAAGCGAAAATCTAACCATCATGTAAAGCGACCTACTACAGTTTTATTTTGACTCTCTGTTTAGGGACAAGCTTGTCTGAAATGGATGCCAAAGTAATGGATTACTGTAGAATTATTATTTATGTATTTTTTTTAAATGGCAAATTACAGTTTGTACAAAAAAAAATGCGGAAGATGTTTCACTTGAGGTTTGTGATCAAGAACAAAAGTCTTAAGGATCTTTAATACATTTGATGCCATTAACCTGGAAAACTTTTGCAGATCCAGTGATTAATAATCCAGTAATTTAGTTCCTCAAAAGCACTCATTGTGCTTTGGCTTTGCTTAACTTTCTAGCACAATATCAAATTCAATGGGAAGTTTGTATTTGACATTTTGTACACCGTTTTATGGAGCAGGGTTTTGAGATCTCATTTTAGGTGGGACTGTTTGACATCATCGCCAAGAAATTAAACGACTTGGTTATGACTATAACCTTGGTTCCCTGAAGAGGGAACAAGACGATAATCGATTGATGTGTGTTGTGATGCACGTGAAATCAGACCAATGGTGTATGAATACCAATAGATCAATTGGTTTATGAATACCAATTGACGTATCAAACCAGGAAACTATAAAAGCATGCCCAACAATGCAACAAGTCGCTAACAGGCACGCCGGAGGTATCACAGTGCTTTGTTCCCTTTTCAGGGAACCAAGGTTACAGTCGTAACCAAAACTTCCTCAGATTTTAGACGCAGAACATTCCCACAGCGTCAGTAGATGCAGCGTCTTAAGCGACCAACAAAATATCGCTTCATTTCATCATATCTGGTTAGGACATGGTGTTAATCATAATGTGAACTGAACTCATGACAGTTCTTATGAATGTTTAATGATACAGATCAAGTTTAGTAATTAGCTAATCTTATCCACACGATTGATGTGTTGACCCTTGAGTAGTGATGTTTCCTTATGCACTCGGTTTGAGATATATTGCACCCAAGGAATTTGCTTTGACACAAAGTTTTGTTTAAAATATGGGAGTGAATCAGCACAGAGCTGTAGAGGAGTGCTAATTCAGTTTTTTTTTTTTTTTTTTCTAGTATAAACAGCCGTCCAGTTGTGGTAATTGAGAATTGTACCTTCAAGGGCCTTGTTTACAAGCAGAATAAGCACTTAGTAAAATAGTTTGCATATGCGGTTTCCATAGCATGATGAGTGATTGAAGTGGAAAAAATGACGTACAGCTGATTTAACATCCTTTAGAGAAAACATACTTCTGTGGTTGGAATTAATTGACTTGTCATAAATTGTGAAAACAAGGAAGTAAATATTCAACCATAAGCAATATTTGTGATTGAATACTGATACATTTTCAGCTTAAACAATGATTACTGAAATGTAATCTTTTATTCGCATTAATGACTTTGTTCAATCAAAACAAAAAAACATACTCAGATATTCATCTACAATGACTCTTAAGTGTAGGGAGCAAAATCGCATACTAATTGATTGTTTTAAGATGTAATGGGACATTTTGTAAGACAAAATGTTGCACTTCTAATATTAACATCAGTTATATGCACACATAATTAACCCAGCAATGTGGTGGGTGTAATACACAGACTTATTTAATGAGCATAAAATAAGAAAGAAGGCAATATTAGGAGATCAGTGCTGGCAGAGAACGCAGATTGGTTTGTGGAGAGCATGTTGATAGAGTCCCCAGAGTCAGGCAGAGCAATCTCTAGAGAATAACTCTGTTGTCAAATTACCATTGAACTAATTTGACACTTTCTTTTTAGAGACAGCTTTTTCACTGTTTATAATGAAAGCAAGCAATGTTCATACGCAGTTCTGTCTGACAAGATAACCTACTGACTCTCATTTTCCTGTATACGGGTCAGTTGTATGATATATTTGGTATTTAGCTGCACACAGTTGCTAAATGCAAGTCTCAGAGATGGGGGGGCCTAAAGGTACTTTTAATCAATGCCATACAGCCCTGGGTTCAGGCTAAAACTGTACTTTAAATTTCTTCTCACTTCACTTTCCTAAATGATTTGTCACCAAAAAGACCAGGGGTCTCATTTATAAAGCTTGCGTACGCACAAAACAGGACTGAAAACACGCGTACGCCAGTTTCCACGCAAAGGTTGTGATCTATAAAAAAACTAACTTGACGGTAGAATGTGCGCACCTTTAAGCAAACTTTGAGCCGCACGTATGCACATTGTGGAGACAAAGGGAAGTAGCGACACAAATGGTGAGGTTTTATAAATCGGAATATTTGTTGCCGTATGCCATTTTTAGCTTTTGGGTGCACGTAAACTTTTAGTAGAGATCCTACGTACAGTTTTATAAATGAGACCCCAGATGTTAGGACAAGCAATATTGAGAATGGCCCACTTTGTTTCGGCGTCTATGAGCATATAATGTCTTTTTACCACATTGTCGTCTTCATGATGCTTACTGTGATTTCGCCAATGTGGACGTGAACGATTGGTCGATAGGAATGTTGTTACTTTCAATCAGTGTATTAGTGTTAAGGATTTTTCATATGAAGAGCATCAGGGCTTCAACTGAAACCTCATGGCACGCTTTTCCATGAACAAAAGTGTTGCAGAAAGCATCAACGACATTGTACAGCATGGTAGCAAAAAAGTGAAAACGTTTAAGCGTAGAACAGAAAGTCCTGCCGATTGATTTAAAAATTTGTTGAATTCTTGAAGTGAAAATAAATGGGTGGGGGGAATGCCATTCTAAGTCTTTTATAAATTTTGGCATATTTTTTGGTGAAAAGTACAAATCTGTGTACTTTTAAAAAGACAAGATTGTTTTAAATGTCAGTTACCATAACAAGGTCAACATTGAAATTGTGTGAACTTTTCCAGTGCCATGCAATGCTTGATGCTTCATTCCATAGAGTAATGCTAACGCAAGTTGTGAACCCTTTATTTCCCTCTGATTTTAGAGGTAGTTAAGGTTTAAGACTAGGACTTTGTTCATTTCTTTTACAATAATGTTCTGTAAAATCGCTGTAGCCTTATCGTGAGGGTAATCACAAATGACATCCGTTCGACGATATGGCTGGAGTTGTGTGAGTGTTTAAGGAGAGGATGCCATGTGAGCATATTTTGAAAACAAATGTACATAAAGAGCCATAAGAGGAGACACAGAGCCCACAAGTTTTCTGTATTTTCACCTGCTCACATCACTTTAGACCCATCAACAAATGATCTCATGGAATCCACTGAAAATGCCATAGGACCAAGCATTTCTGTGGGGGCTGGCCACACAGGCTTATGCAACAACAATGAAACCACAACGTTCTGGAAACGTTCCAAGGTCAAACATGGCAGCACCATTCACTTGTTTCTCACTATTGACGAATGTTATCCACTCTGTCTTTGAAAATGAGAGAATAAAGACGATTTGTTATGATACCCTAGCACGTGTCTGATGTTTGTCCCTACAACTGTGATGTTGAAATGATTCTTGCAAGTAAGCCAGCTGCGCCTCTAGGTGAGGAACTATATTTGTATTTGAAAAGGTTTGATGGCTTCACTCTAAAGGCAGATGGTTGAAAGCGGGACATGAGGTAAGGAAGAAAAGGGATGACAAATGTTAGTTGCCTAGCGACTGTTGTCAGGGAGACAGAGTGTGACTCTCCCCTGGCCAGACTTAGAATTTCTTACTATGTTTATTTGTTCGACTGGGAGTGAATTGGAATGGAATCGAGTCTGCAAACATCCACATGAACAAATGGGAATACACATACAAACACTTAAAATTTTAATGAAAAAAAGACACAAAATGGAGAGAAATCTAGTTGAGCCTGGGTGATAATCTCACAAAGTGGCTTTTTGAAACCGTGAACACTATCATGAATATATGTATAATTTTAGACTATTTTCAGCACAGTATCTCTTAAGACATTTCTTTGGAGATTGTACAACCAAGAGCTGGTATTACACTGCACTGTGATTTATAAAAATCAAACCTTAATGTAAAAGGCTAAACTTTTTAATTTAAAAACAAAAATCCATAGGTCTATATATCCAAATTGGAACATGGACTCAAAACTTAATACAAGTATATATGGTACATGGCATTATGTTAGAGCAGGTTAATGCGAGGACAGAAGCTTCAAATGAAGATTTAGTGTGTATTTCAATCACAATGCTAGTTCTCGCCTCTGGCTGATATTCCTGAAACTGTGCCATTTGCATCAAAATCCAATTCCATTTTCAGACACATGGACTGTTGTTGCGTTATTAATTACTTATCGGAGTCATTTTGAAAGAGAAAGAGTCAAACCCAACACATGAGGTACTGTTTAAAGAGTGGACTGTAATAGTTTTAGAACTTCATATATCCGTATATAATCGTCTTTAATGGCGTAACACAACCAAACAAAAGCACAAAATAGCATATTTCCTTCTACCTTTTATTTTAACATTGAAATAGCTTAATTTTCATGACTTTAAAGAAGGTTCAGGGACCTTTTCAGTACCGCTGAATTCTGTCTCAAAGTACATACTGCCATCTAGTGCCAGTAGTATAAAGTACAATTCATATAAACATGTGTGGTCCAAAAACGCACGAACAAAAGATGTTACAATATCAAAAATATAAATGAAAGCAATACTGTGCATATTAACAGGCTACATCAATTTATTAACATTTCATGACATTTAGTAGAACTCAAAATGGAAATATTATATCCATTTAATTAGTCTCTGCATGTATTCTACGACGCAGTTTTTGTTCGCTCCTCACAAATCCTTTCTCACACTCTGAGCACCAGTGAGACCTCTCATGCCGTCCTAGAGTCACTTTCCATGTAAACAACTTCTCACATCGGGAGAAAACATACTCCATCTGTCCTGAGTGATGTAGTTGGTGAGTAACTAGCTTCCCGTCTGTGTTAAAACTCTTCCCACACTTAAAGCAAACAAATGGCCAATCGGTGCTTTTGCGGATTGGATATAGAACTGAAACTCTTCTTACATTCATCGCAGCTGTACATTTTCTTTTTCCCAGAGTGACCCTGCATGCGCTGCTTCAGGCAACTTGCTGAGCTCAGGCATTTTCCACACTCTGGAAATGCACTTGTGGACTTTGATCCTGGCATGAATGTCTTGATGTCTTTTGAAGGTGTCTTGGCAAGTGAAGGTTTGGCCACAGGTGGTACAGTTTAACAGGGACTTGCTGGGATGGATTATCAGGTGGCTCCTGAGAGTAGAGGATGACTTGAAGGCTAAACCGCACTGAGAAGAGTTGTAACGTCTTTCATCGGTGTGCACCACCTTATGGTTTTTGAGATTTGCAAGCCTAGCGAAGCTCTGACCGCACTTCTTGCAGTGGAAAGGTCTTTCTCCAGTGTGTGTGACCTGGTAGGATCTGCTCCTGAAGAAAAAGCTCTTGTCACACTTTGGGCACTTGTTTGTTTTCAGAACGTACGGCCAGGTGTCTAGAGCGCTCGCCTGAAGAAGGGAACCTTTTACTGCAGTGTTCACAATTGTAGGGTTTTTCTCCAGTGTGAAGACACTCATGCATTTTGAGGTTGTTAGAATATTTGAAGGGCCCATTTATAGGGGGTGTCGGAGCAATGATTCTTCAAGTACGATGTGAGGTGGCTCAGTATTTTGAAGCTTTTCTCGCAGTATGTGTAATACAATTGGTGGTTGTCTTGGTGAATAGTCTGACGAGTTCACACATCCTCAGGAAACTCTTCCCACATACTGAAAATCTGAACGGCTTGTTCCCTGCATTGCTATTCAAGAGTACATCTAGTTCAACTTTAATGATGAACTTTTTGTCACATTGCGGGCATTCTTTCTGGTACGGGTTGCCCTGTGGACTCTCATAGCTGTCGCAGTGTTGAAAAGCTTCCCACAATGATCGCACTAGTAGTGTAGAGTGCCTTGGTGCAAACGCAGGTGAATATTTAGGGTACTTCTTCGAGAGAAGATTTTCCCACATTGTAAGCATAAGAATGGCTTCTCCCCGTGCGGCTCCTCAAGTGGGTTTTCAATCCACTCTCCCTGACTTTTTCTTGCAATAAGGGCAATACAAGACCTTCTTGCTGGTGTGTAGCCATATGTGCAAGGAAAGCTCATGTTTATCGACAAAACTCTATCCGCAAGTGGAGCACTGCTGTGACTTCTTCTAGGAATGCACCTTCTTATGGGCTTTGAGGCCAGTTTTTCTTTTGAAGCTTTTGCGGCATTTTGGACGAAGGTTGGACCTTAATGATTTACAAGTAATCGTGGGTGGTGGATGACGATTCTCTCTAGAGTCAATGGTTTCCATTAGCTTTATGTCAAAGCATTTATTTAACTAATGAGAGATCTTTGCAATTTCATGAGAAGGTGGGACATTCACCTGCTCTTATTGGACTGCTCCGTTTTTTTTAAAAACAATGCAAGAACATGTTTAGAAATGTTGTTCTTAGCTAGGAAGACAAATGCTGATACATTTGACATCTTACCTTCACAGAGGCAATGTCCTCAATTGTATGTCCATGTATAAGGTTTGTATGTCCATGTATAAGGTTTGCATGTCCATGTATAAGGTTTGTATGCCCATGTATAAGGTGTTCTTCTATGTTTGCTATGTTTCAATCTGTTCATATTTGACCTCCATCAACATCTGGATGGTACTTATCTCTTCTTCTGTCTTGATGCTGGTCATAAGTGCTCATTATCTCTGAAAGCTCCTTCTTTACTGACTACTGTCTGTATTAACATAGATATTTGCACGTATGCATTGGCAAACTCTTTTATCCAAAGCAACTTACATTGTATTCAAAGCATGCATTTTATCAGATCAGAATTAGAGTTTCTCCCACCTCCTACTTAAAAATAACCACTGGAACAGACATCCGGTAGATTTATCAGCCTCAACTTCAGGGAAAAGCACAGTTTGACTTCATTTACAATATGGCAGCAACTAAAACAATTGATAATTTTCTATGGGAGGCAGGAAAAATTAATTATACTCGGTACTCTTTTTAAGTATTTTTTTATTTTCATGATAGCAATCTACTAGTTAAAAATACTCTTCTTCTAAGAGACAAACCTATTGATAGTCTTTAATTAAATTAGATGAAAGACTATATTTGTAATGGTTCTGATCTCCTACTTAGCTGTTTTCATAATACAGTCCCAATAACTGGATTAGAACCGATCCTTTAGGCTAAGTTATATTTCAAGATCAAAGTTAGAAGTTCTGTTTCTTTTTAGTGAAAATGCAGCTCACTTACCATCACACTTTCTGCATTCCCCACGCAAAGTGGTTTGAAGTCGCTGTCTTGAGAGGATTCTTCTTTTGAGGAAAAGTGAGAAATACTTAAATGATGTAGAAGAACAGAACAGTGTTTCCCTCAAACAAACTGGACACTCCAGAGACCCGTTGAGCTCCCAATAGTTTTGTAGACAGTTTTTGCTCAAACTGTGGCAACATCTTAGAACAACAGTCTTTTAAAGAAGTGCAAAGATAGCAGACATAATCTGTGACAGGATGGTCAATCATTTATTTTATAAACTAGTTGTTTGGTTTAAAATGTGACACAAATGACTTTCTGATCTCACAGGAACCCATGCTATGTTCTTTTTTTGCTTCCTCAATGAGTTCAACTGATAAATAGTAATCAATCAGGAACACTGGCTCCATCTGAAGGACAGGATGCCATTTAATGAAAGATCTCTGAAAAGATCTGAGAGAAAAAAAAAGACAAAAAGGGGAAGTGGCTGACATAAATGTTGCAGTTTCTTTCATCTGTAATAAAGCTCGAAATACTTTGAAACCATCATATTGTGCCAGAATAGCAGAAGCAGCACGTATAGATTTTATCATCATAGAAAAGAACTGATGGAAACCATTGATGTTTTTTTCTCTCCTCTGTAACATCAAAGGAAAAACAGGTTGCTGTAATCTTTGTACTGCATATTGCAGGACATTTTTCAAACATATTTAAAGGCACAAGTAATTTCACAGTATTCCTAGAAGTCATGTTAATTGAAGTGAAAAATCCCATTGATACAGATTAAAGACAAAGGTTACTTATTAAACAGTGAGATTTCATTTCAATTTAATTTTACATGCAAAATGACTAGTTGACATGTATAGTAATTTAATAGAATGGCATTAACACAGGGAGAACCCACTTTAAGATAATGATTCATTGAAATTTAAGTCACTATTTAATAAAAAAGCAAAATCCATACAACGATATGACAGTACAAATAATTGTAAGTATAGTAGATATCTTTATTATGAATAACGGGACCATGATTTATCACGGTCAAACACACAAAAATCAAAGTATACCTTGATGTACAGGTAAAAGGAAAATGAAGGTCCAGGATGAAGTACAAAAAAATTCACCATCACTAATGCACATTCCTCCTCTTTCCATCGGTGGTATGCCTTAAAATACATTTATATTCAGCCCAGTCTACCCAAGACTCCAGCTCTGCAGGTCTAACAGGAACACATAAAAAATGTTTGGTCGCTTAAATAAACTCAATGCTTTAGTGCCGGGGGTTTAGTCATCCAAGAAGTCATCATCCAGATTGACGTCTGTGGTGTCAATGTCATCAAGCTCCATGTTATCCAAATCATCCTCCAGTTCATCAATAACCTATAAAATGAATAAATCCCAAAATGAGGTTACTTCAAGTGTGATGTTAATATGGCTTTATTAACCATGTATTTTTCCCAAATACCTTCTGTTCTGCTGCTGTAATTTTGGGAGGCTCTTCCTCAGTTTTCTCCTCAACCTTCTGTGGAGGCTCAGATTCTGCACGACTCATGGCAGCAACTACTGGAGCCGAGACGGCTGCCATCACTGAAGCCAAAACACCCACATCCTCTGGGGCCTCCTCCGTGTCTTTCACCTCCTGAACACACACACAGGTAATTTGCTTGGTTTATGAACTCTTTAACCCTCATTAGGAACGTATCATTGTTGAGCCGTGATCTGTACAGTTCAGGCACCACGGCTCAGCATGCATGTGATTTGTGGATCAATTGCAACATTTATCATTTGCATTCATTTTGTCTTGTAAATTTACACACTGAGGCCAAAGAAAACTATTTGGTTCTCGCACACGGTTATCTGTGCGCACAGTGATTCCTGTTCCGAATTGATTCTTCTTTCCAAGCGCCAAATGAGAGTATAAATCTGCGTTGGCAAGTATATAAAACAATGACCAGTTGGCTGGTAACATTTTTATGAATTCTAACAATGCAATGTTGTGAGAACATGAACGACGCTCAGGACAGTTGACGGGCCAGTGCTCCATCGTCACTGCCAATTTAAATATTCAAGCAGACACAAAAGTCAATTTGGTACTTGCCCAGACAGAGAGTGAATACTGTATTGAGCTCTTTCACAACATCTGTCACTTGAACAAGCATTTTTGACACTTTTGTCTCGGCAAGTATATTGGATTTGTGAAGCTAAAAGTGACAGCAGCCTAAGATACCTGCTGCTGTTGAAGAAGATTTTTATTTACAAATTAGGAAACTATAGGAAATATAGTACATATTGGGAATGTGTGCAGAAATCAGGAGTTTACTCTGCAGAGCTGCTCGGTTTTGTTTGAAAGAATAAAACCTAAATTCTGGCAGAATAGACCTTTGAGAATTGATTTTTATGAAAAGTGAAAACGGCAACATTTGAAACCACAAGATTGTCTGTGTCATTAATGTTAATCAAACTTCTCATAAAAGGTTCAATCAAAAAACACTACTCTTGACTGAATCACTTTTGTAATTTTAATAATAAAACGTTACATTTATACAGCAAATACTATGCAGTGTTATTTTACATTTGATTATTAAATTTCTCTACCTGAAAACTACAGATAGTGCTTTTCAGGTAGGTATTTTTATTTCATTAGTATCTATGTATTTATATTAGTTAGTCGTTTTTTAGCTGTGGTATAGACATTGGAATCGATTGGAATTCACTGGTGTCTAAAATTTTGGTGTCATTACTGCCCGTTTATGCAAAAATAGTTACAAAGTAATAAAAATTACCGTCCATGAAACTTAATTTAAAAATGTAAACTTAACTAAATGAGTGTTTGACAAACACAGACTCATACCTGTGTAGGAGTGGCGATAATTCCTTTTGGTTCATAACCACTGGCCTCCTCCAGCACATTCCTTTCTTCATTGGGCTAAAGACAGAGAAAAAGATTTAAAAGTTATAAAGGCAACTTATTACTCAAATAAAATGGTGTAAAAGAAAAAGGAAAAAAAAAAAGAGCAGTAAATCGTGATCATCAGGATAGAAACAGATTAACGTAACAAGATACAGTTATTCCCTGAGTTTAAAAAAATGGATGTGTGTAATTAACTATATTTACTAGTTTAAACAAGTTTAGACTTGGGTTGATTTAAGAAAAAAATAGGTCAATATACTTATCGGCTTGTATCTTCTAAAGAAGTGCTTAAACCCTGTATAGGTGAATAGTAAAAGAGTGCTTTTAAGTAAAGGCAAAGCGATATTGTTTTCAGCACTGTAACGGTTTTTCATTTTCGTTTCCAAATTAAAACGGTTCCTTTCAAAGAAGGATTTGGAATTAGTGATTCACGCACTTATAACATCACGACTGGACTACTGCGATTTCATTTATGTAGGTCTGCCTAAATCTAAACCTCAAGGAAGAGAGAGCATGTCATCCTTGTTTTCACTTCCTTGCATTAGTTACCAGTTGAATTTAAGGTTTTTCTATACATTTATAACTCCTTGTATGGTTTAGCACCACAGTGCACTGTTGATTTCCTTCAACCATATTCTGTTATGAGCTCTCTTTGTCCATCAAATCAGTTGCTTCACTCTGTTCCTCTCTCTGCTTAAAAACTAAGGGCGACCGGGCGTTTGTAACTGCACCCCTCAAGTTGTGGAATGCTCTTCTTTTCTCTGTCATGTCCACTAAATTGTCCACATTTAAATGGGGATATATAGCGATTTTAGTTGTACGAGTCCCATTTGTATGACATTTTTCCCATTAGTATGTTTATTTTTAGCTATCTTAGTTAGTTTATCAAATTTAAGCTTATCTTTTACAGGATTTTCCTAATTGTACAGCACTTTGGTTTCAATGTTTGTTTTTAAATGTGATTTTATAAATAAACTTGAACTTTAAAACTATTAATTGCAATCTGAAAATATAAGCATTACATGAACCATTAAACTTAAAATCCTTCACCAAAAATGTGAAATGTTGCCTTGTCAACTAAATGAACTGACAAAAAAAGCTAAATAAAAATATAATAAAAGAGACAAAAGTACATGAAATCTAAATCTACTAAAACGTACAATTAGAAAAATAATCAAAATATATATATATATAAAAAACCTCTTTCTCTCTATATAAACTGCTTTCTTACAGTGATCAGTGGGTAGTCGGAGGCAGGTCTAGTTTGGCCGAGGCAGGTCTCTCTCAGGAACTGCTCTGCCACAAAAGACTCTTTCAGGCCTGGAAACAAGTTCTCATACTCTGTAGGATCTGCCAGAGACTCTGCAGCTTTCTGATTCACTTTAGACAAGCTCTCCCTCCAAAGCTTCACCACCCTGCATGTCAAGCACATTTACAGAATTGTAAAGAATGCATTTTATTCTATACGGGGGGTGGGGACAAAACAACAAACTTTAAATAAAGTGTACTTTTTACATAAATGTATTTATTTTAAACCAATTTTATGAAAAACTACGTTAAAAAAAGTACCGTAATATGTTGTATACCCTTCCAAAATAACCCTTTACCTCGCTGCAAAGTCGTTCCTTAAAAAATACCTTAATGCTGTGACAACATGAATATGAATATTCACCTGGACACTTGGCTGGGCAGATATGTGCGGGCAAGAAAGGCTGCTTCTGGTAAACGATTGGTCTTGATCAGGAGCTCCAAACAGTTGTCCAGTCTGGCAAAACGAACAATAAAAATCTGTTAAAGCAACTATATTCAAAATAACAATGTGACGAAAACTTGACTTCCTCCAACAGTGTAGAAATGCATAGTAGACTATAACAAGATAATCCACAAAAGTAAAACATCTGTAGTCAACATATTTCTATTTCAACTGACAAAAGACTTCTCGCTTATAACACTTACTTTCCCTGCAGGAAGTAGGTCATGAAGGCAACATTATTTTTGCCGTCACGCTCTGCCCCCTCTGCAAGTTTGGCAACCATAGCAGCATTGCCAGATGCAGTGGCCAGCAGCAGAAGACCTCCATAGTCCTGGGCATGATGGAGGCACTCCTGTGCCAAACCAAACTGGCACTTACTGATGGCCAACTCTGCCAGCTGCTTCCACTTCTGCTCAGACTACAGAAGGAAAGCATTATCATTAGAAATCCCCCTGATTTAAAATATTAGCTTATATGCAGAATCCTGAACATTACTATTACTTTTTAATTACAATAATTACAATCCATAAAGTAGTGAGCAATTGAACTTGGTCACCACTAGGGGAGCTGTATCCCTTGTTTATAACAACCAACCTCAGCTTCTACTGCCAGCTGGTAGGCGATTTTCAGCTCTCCTAACTGCAGCGCCAGTTCAAACCGGTGCTCTGGATCAGTGGACACAGCCAGAGCCTGCTGCTTGAAACCCTGAAAGCACACGGGAAAAGATCTTTTAGATATCACAGAAAATAAAAAGAGCATAATTTTGAATTATTAAACTTTTGATGGCAAATCAATCATTTGAAATCATAATCTAAGTATATCCTATATTACTGTAAAAAAAATTCGACATAGTATGAATGCAAGTATTATGAATGGAATTCTGCTAAGTTGTTACTGTTACGTGACCTGCCATTGTCAGTTTGGTTCACTGCCATTCACAAATCTACTTCCGTGGCCTCATGGGATTGTAAAGTGTCAAATGTGCACTTCAGAATCTCGGCACAAGTAGTAGGTCACCCGGGGACTTTTCACCTACTGTTTTTTGAATACTATGTGTTTGAAGGTTTTCGTTTTTTGACATACTAAATAGTAATGTCTCGATTGCAGATGCAGCGCAAGGCTTTAAAGTACTTTAAAGTGTGACACCTTGTACTTCATGCATATTTTTTTATTACTAATGACTTACGAGTTTAAGCTGCTGTAGAGCCGGAACATCGTTTCTTGCAAAAAAAGACTAGCAGGCAAACATTTAAGACTTACTTGTTTTTCCAAGAAATGGGCAACCCTGGTTCTCTGTTCTTTAGGGATGGTGGGCAGCACTTTATCTGCCATGCCAAAGTCTCTGCGCATGACGGCGGTCTGGTACTCCAGGACAGACACCAGAAGAGAGTAACTGACAATGTTCAGCTCCTTATCGCCCAGATAAAGACGGTCATCTTTAGGAATGTATCCCAGCAGGTACATGGTTCTGAGATAAACAAGACACTGTTAGACTGAATTAATAATATAAGGTTTTTCTTTCATAAGTATTTATATTTGTTCAAGAAATTAACACCATTTAGGAAATTAAATTGATTAAAAGATACATTTATAACATATAATCTTGAAAATATGCATTACAGTTTGTACACAAATACTAAGCAGCACAATGGTTTTCAACATTGAATTTTTATTATAATAATAAGAAAATTATTGTTGAGCACCATATCAGTATATTACAATGATTTGTGAAGGATCTATTTGACACTGAAGACTGAAATAATGGCTGAAGAAAAGTCTGCTTCACCATCAGAGGAATAAATTACAATTTAAAATGTATTTAAATAGAAAGAGAATTCATTCAAAAACATTTGTACATCTTATAACCACAACTTTTGATTGGTTGTGAATGTGATTAACACATGAATAATATGAATATATTTAAAACTTGATGGGGAAATTTGATGGCACCTGTCCAGGTGAGCAATGGTGACGATCTCTCCTCCAACAAAGTAGTTGAGTCTGTTGACTGAGCTGGTGTAAATGAAACAGTCTCCCACCCACAGACCCGTCTTTACCACTTCCTGAATCTCTCCCAGGACCTGCACACACACACACACACACAGAGAGAAGATCAGACCTTTTGTTTCAAATCTTTAAAAACAAACACAAAACTGACTATTTATCATCCTCATTAAAACCCTGGTTGTACTGTAAATTATTCATTCGAGCATTTTCTTTTTAAATTCTTTTTTTGTCCATTCATGAGATTTAATTCAAATGTTTTTCCTTTGAAACCATCATTTTCAACCAGTTAAACGACTGTGTTTACACAACACTGATGAGCACTGACCTCAAAAGCATCTTCGATTCCATCTTCAGTAACCCCCTCATTTGACTCTTGTGATGCGGCCACCTTCTCTGATAGATAGCGCAGGATGAAGAAAGACTCCTCTGTGGCAATGCAAACCAGCTCGCCAGAGTCTGACCAGAAAATCTGCAAGTAGAGATGCAATTGGTCCAAGCTCACTAAGAAATTACCCAAACACACCGAACAAAGCAAAGGACTGTAGCAGTTGACTCACGTGTTTGGGCTGGATCTCAATGCGACGAATCAGCTCTGTGTTATCCCAGTCATAGAAAGCCAAGCCATTCACTGATCTCACGCCCAGCAAGAAACCACCATAAATGCCTGCAAGCAGACATCCATTCATTTACATAAAACCATAAAAGACGACCATGCTTGTACAACACGCAATCAAGGAATTGAGCACGCAATTATAAATGTTCTTTATTTACTAGAATATTTGCATACAAAATTGTGAATACAGTGCTTGTTTCACTACTTGCCTATGACGCAATGCAAAACAGTTTACCTTCTGCTCCAAAGTCAGGCTTAAAAGATTTTTTCTCCTTAAAATTTTTGAAGATCTTCACCACACTGCTGCTTTCCCGAATGGCGTACCTTAATTTAAAACAAAGTCATGTCAGTTTTTACGTTTCTCGGTCAATGAGTATTTTTAGTAAGCAGTTGCTCTGAACATCTGTCATGTTGAGCACTTACTCGGATGAATCATGGGCCCAGACAAACTCCTGTGCAGATCCAAAGCTCTTGTTCCTCAGAGCCACAGCGGTGTAGATGATATACTCTCCATCTCCACATACCACCACAAACCTAAACGACAAGATTAAAGGTAGTGAATCTTTGGATGTTGAGATTTACAATAATAAATTGCAGCATTAGAGGATAGATGTGATAGACTTACCTGCCATTAGGATTGTGCTGGAGAGTTTGAGGATAGATCTCACAGCTGCCCATGTCCTTCACTGCCAGCGGCAGCCTCTCGCCATCCTTGATCTCAGCGTCACCCATGGCTTTGAGGTTAGCCTGCTGAATCTCAGAGTGCTTGGCCCAAATGATCTTTCCATTGGCATCCATTGACATGGCTGGCTCTTCACGACCAAGCTAAAACACAAACAGAACTCTCCACATTAGATATTACAATATAAAAGCTCATTAGATTATTAATGTTCACTGAAGTACAAAGAAATGCCATGTAAATGTATATATCTTTAGACCACCATTTAAAAGTCTCATATGTTCACAAAAGCTGCATTTATTTGAAACAAAACGAAAAATCTGTAATAACATGATTACATTTATTATTATCTAAATAACTGGTTCAATTTTAATTAATTTAAATATGTAATTTATTACTGTGATGGCAAAACTGAATTTTCAGCATCATTACTCCAATCTTCAGAAATATGCTGATTTGTTGCCCAATTTTTTTGTGTGACTATTATCAGTGTTGAAAATGGTTGTGCTGCTTTTATATTTTTGTGGAAATCATGATACATTTTCTGGGATTCTTTGCTGAATAGAAAGCTCAAAAGAACAGCATTAATTTGAAATAGAAAACTTTTGTAACATTATCTATCATCTGCCAACACTTGCTGACAGCCCTGGCTCTGGAGAAAAATGGCTTTCCTGTTGCAGGGACTGAACTTTCCAATTATCAGCCTGAGCTTTAGCCTTTATGTCACCCTTCTGACAGACAACAGCGTGACATTACTTTAGAATGATTTTAGTACCTTGATAATGATGCTGCCTTCGTCATAGCCCAATGCCACATTGTTGGAGCCGCGCAAGCCAGACACACACCACACCCGCTCCATACCATAGTTTAGGGTGCTCTCTAGACGGTAAGTGCTGGAGTGCCAGATACGAACCGTGCCTTGACAAAAGACAGTTACAAGAAACGTTAAAGTTGAAGTGTTCCTTTTTTATTTGAATATACTTTATACTAGAGATGGGAGAAACTAAAGCTTTTCGAAACTTTGAATCAACTGGACCAACCAACCGATTCACTCAAATCACCAAACACTAATGTAAATGTGTGAACACTAACACACTAACACTAACACAACTGCAAATGTTTTATTGAATGTGTAATCTATAATAAATCTAATACCATTACATTTAAAGTGTCTTTTATATTATGTTATTTTCTTAAATGGTTTATCAGACCACCAAGAGGCTTTTCATTACACTAATGTGTCAATGTCTACAAGTTCATCAAATTGATCCATTGAAATAAATTAATTCATAGATTGCCTCTAACAGTGAACCATTGATATGGTTATGGTGACAAAGCCTCATTTACTGAAATCTGACTTTAACCGAATCACTGGTTCAAAACTAATTATTTGCAAAGCTTTCAAAGTGTGTTTCGAAAGCTCTCATTATTGTATGTAGTCCCACTTTAATGTGCAGAGATCACTAAAAGCAGTTAGCTTTTAAAATATTTTACTACCATAAAAAAAGAATACTTGCATAAGGAATGAAGCAGTGCAGTTTTATAAAAGTGTTCATTAGAAGATCTATAACATTATGCTAAAGATGTGCCATGATGACTCACCGTCCTCTGATCCAGTGATGATGATTGGCAGCTCTGGGTGGAAGTTGACACAGGACACATTCTGAGCGTGACCCTCGAGCGTCTGGACACATGTCTTATTCTAAACAGAACAGAAGTAAATAAACAGTCAGGAATGACTCCAGGTCTCCATTGATTTGCATTCATATTATTCATACCTGATAGTCCCAAATCTTAACCAGTCTGTCATCAGCTCCAGATATGAGGTAGGGTTTATCGCCTCCACTGTAATAATCAATGCAGTTCACGCCCTTATCATGTCCCTCCAGAGTGAAGTTCGGAGAAGAAGAGCCCAGCTGCCAAACCTAAAACACAGCAAAGAAGAAATGATGGAGGAAATGTCACAAGCCAGATTGGAGGTTGCTCTATCCGCAAGAGTGTTCAATCTTACTTTGATGGTTCTGTCCAGCGATGCACTCGCAAACTGGTTGTTGTCCTTGGGGTTGATGACAATCTGCATGACGTAGTGTGTGTGGCCCTCAAAAACCTGACTGCAGGACCATTTCTTCTCCCAGTCCCACAGCTTTATCAACATGTCATCTAAATGCACACACCCAATGAATGTTAAATACTAAGAATTGTGTATATACAGCCACAGTTCAAAGACTTGGGGTTGGTAAAATTTTATTCTTTTCAAAAGAATAATTGATGGCAAAGCTGAATTTTAGCAGCCATTATTCCAGTGTCATGTGATCCTTCAGAAATCATTCTAATATGCCGATTTGTTGCTCAAAAAACATTGCTTATTATCAATTTTGAAACCTGTAGTGCTGTTAAATATTTTGGAGCAAATTGTGATACTGTAAAGAAAGTTAAAAAAAGAACAGCATTTGTTGCAAATGTAAATCTTTTATAACATTACAGCAAACTTTTAAGCGGTAGTGTACCGTAATATGTTATGAAACACGTGGTGTATTTTCATTCATGCAATATAAATAATGCAAATGTAATATGTCCATACCGCTGCTCGTGAGGATGTAGGGCTGGGTGGGATGTACAGCGATGCAGCGAATGTAATCTGAATGGGCCTCAAACATGTGTACTCGCTCTAATGTGTTGTAGTTGAAAACCCGAATTTGCATGTCATCCTAGAAAAGGAGGATTTATTCAAATGTTTATTATCAATACAAAATCTATAATACATGTAATAGTATTAATGCACATTATAGTATAGTTCATATATATACTTACAGCACCAGTTATGACCCAATTTTTCCTGGCAACAAACTTGGCAGCTCTTACTGGGAGGTCACAGACTTCAAACGTCTTAACCAGAGTCTATTACATGTAAATATAAGATATTATTACACAAAATTTCAAACACACTTGGTGCTCTACTGTATCCCTAAAGTTAGGTGCAAAGAAGATCAGATGGCAATATGTTGAAAATGATAAGTCTCCTCACTTGTGTTTCATGGTTCCACACACAGACACTGCCGTTG
Organism: Rhodeus uyekii; assembly: GCA_037043235.1. NCBI lineage: Eukaryota > Metazoa > Chordata > Actinopteri > Cypriniformes > Acheilognathidae > Rhodeus > Rhodeus uyekii. Next base: position 2,360,568 of record JAWRVZ010000035.1, read on the forward strand.
TACAGACTGGCCAGCATCCATGGCTCGGATGGATGAAGATCTACGCTTTTGACACGGTCAGATCGAGCCGTGAGTTTGCGCTTGATGTCCAGCCTCAGAGGCTAGGAAAGAATGATCAAAGTCACTATTACTTTAAAGTTAATATTAATCGGCATAAACCTCTTTACTCAGTAGTAAATTATACAGTAGTAAAACCAATAGTCTGCAGCAAAAGAACAAAACTTGTTTCAAGAACAGAAAGCAGTGACATTTTGTTGTTATTCAAACAGTTTTTACCCACAACTACACAAACATCTGCTGTTCATTACCCAGTTAAAAGTCTGAACGAGTAACAGCAACTACTACCCTTTACAGCACAGTTACAACACATAAAGTCTAACCAAGATGTCAGGAGTGAACATACTACTCAACAGAATATATACAGCATCACATTTCTATTGTACTAATTTATTAACGTGTATTTATGTTAATGTTTGTAACATTCATATCATCAGCTGTTAGCCAGACCATTAGATATCGCTTCAAACAACTATTAAGAGGACAATTAATTTATAATATATGTAATAACGTTCAGTCTTTAAATGTAAGTAGTATCTCGAAAAATAGTAAAAAAAGAATAAACAGTTTACGGACTGACTGAATGAGAGTTGTCTATGTGGCCATTCTGAGGGCCTTCGAAGCTAACAGCTCGAGCTAACGTTATTGAAAGCGTATTACTGCCTTAATGTATGCGAAACAGCTACAATATTGCCCATAACTGAAAACCTGATATGACACTTACCATGTTTGTGTTTACTGTTTTTTTTCTCCTTCAGTAGCAATATTTTATATCATCCACAGAGACAGTCTGAAGTGTTTTTTCGACTTCAGTTGTGTGCACGGTAGGCGAATGTGACGTGGAACTTCCTCAATGCCCGTGCGCTTGACGTCGGAAGCGTTGACGTGACACTCAGACGGCTTCGGAAGTTTTCGGGTAATTTCGGTTAAACTCGGCATTTGAGGGACGCTTAGCTAGCTTGAGTTTGAGTTTAACCGTTTCCTCTAAAGACCACACTACTCCTTCAGTTTACGTATGAGTAATAATACGGCAAAAAAATAAATTAAAAATATATATATTTAAGAACATGCTTCAGTGAGAATTTTCAGTTGACTGGTGCATTTCAGCACGATATATATATATATATATATAATTTATTTTTTCGTTTATATATATATATATATATATATATATATATATATATATATATATATATATATATATATATATATATATATCGTGCTGAAATGCACCAGTCAACTGAAAATTCTCACTGAAGCATGTTCTTAAATATGATATACTGTAATACATAATTTATAATAAATGTAATTGTTGTATTATAAGTAAGCTGTTGCAATGATAGCTTTGAGCTTTGAGATGATAGCTTTGAGTCATAAGTAGCCTGATTATACAATTTCTTGTGTTCCACACTATAGGCTATATATTTTAAACTTTATAATTGCAACAACAATAATAATTATTATTATAATAATAATAATTATTATTACTACTATTTATTGATTAATTAATATTGAATACTTTAGACACCATCAGTGTCTCTTTTTAATGGTTACAGAATAAATAAAAGTCCAATGTAAAACTTTTTTCTTTTCTTTTTTTTTTTTGGCTCATTATAGTGAAGAAACTAAACTACATTTATAGCTCTAACTATATTGTGTTGTTTCACTTACCAAAGCAAATATAGTGTTTTTTAATTAACCCTGTAAAGCTTGACATATGAAATAATAGTCTGAAAAAATCGTATTCTTATTTCTAATTTCTTTTTCACTTTAGATTTTTATATTGTATGTGTATGACTGTTGTGGTGGAAATTATTTTCCTAAATGTTTATCAATAAAGCACAAGTTAAATTCTCGAAAGGTATAACAATCTTAAAGCTTTATTTCTTGCAAGAAATGCATTCACACACACAGACAACGTCTAAGCATGTGAAGGCAAAGAGCATAAAGTTTCATTATTTTTTATACAGTTTTCTGAGCCCCCACCTTGCTTTTTCTCAGATCAGCTCGTCACGCTTAGTGGCTAAACACAATATGTATTCTTCGTTTGTTAGGTACAGTTTGGATCTGTGCTTGTTAGCAACACAAACGAAAACCCGAACATTCAGTTAAGCTTGCCTATGTCTAAGGATAAGGATTAATAACTTCTAAAGATGAATACGTACATAAGAAATAAAAGATTTATCACACTGTGTATGATTGTGTATGTGACCAATGAAACTTGAAACTAGCCTAAGTGTTCGTCTTGATATATTTGATTCAATGTACTTAGGAATACATAATCAAGAAACGTGAGACTAACTGTAATGTCTCATTATCTTTATTTGACAGAAGAAAACAAACCCATAGAGAAGTGTTGACAGAGTCACATTGTGAGCCAATTTAATCTCCCGAGTAAGCATTGATGCTTTGTTGATTGCAACTAAATTAATGTGACATTGAATCACATCACAATTCAGTCTTTTCTTTTGTACACTTGGTGGCACACAGCGTCCTCACATGTCAACTCCTGCAAGTGAAATAATCATGAGGTCAAAACACAGTCAAGTACACAGCAGAGCAGGAAAATATGAAAAGATAATCTTCATTTAGTGGCACACTTTAACTGTCTTAATTATATTTCACAAAAACTGAAAAAAATCAAATGGTTTATATGTAATAATGTTGATTCAAACATTGATCTGGTTAATATTATCCATAGAATGACTCACCAGATGAAGTTTGTCTCCTTCTATCCAATGTTTCCATCCCCGGTTGGCTTTTTCACCTTTCTGGGTGGCCACCAATTTGTCCCCTTCCCACGTCACCAGAGTCTGAATATATAAAATAAATGTTAAACCCCAGGAACCTGTTTCTATATTTACATTTGTTTCTATATTTACATATCTATATTTATAACACTCATTTTAATATGTCTTTTTACACTAATAATTATTTTATATTATTTATTATTATGTTCAAATAATTGGGGACCATGGAGCATAAAAAAATACATTTTTACTTTGCAATACATATCAAAGCACTACTTATTAGTGCTGACTAGTTTTCCTAGTTCTGCATGGCTAGAATAAATTAATGGTTCATCAATCAGTGCTTTTGTATTGTTACAAAGCAAAACTGAAAATGAATACTTATGCTTATACTGGAGTAATATTCTAATAGGGTATACTTTCTATACTTTTACTCAAGTACTTAATTTGTGTACTTCGCACTAAATCTGTATTGAGACGACATGAGAGAAAAAAAAAGATCTTTATGTATTTTGTCCCTTTGGGTAAACGCTGAGACCTGTTCTCTATTTGTTTTACTGTAGGTTCATCACTCACTGAACAAACTGACTGAGATCATGGCCAATAGGCCAAGGCTGGGATGACTACAGGTTAAATAACATTATGTCATTAGAAGAGGATCACAAGTATGAAGGAAATTGTTCACCTTTAGCAACCTGTTGTCAAATCCCTTAGTAAATTCTTCCTTCTCAACCCCAACAGTGAAGATCAGGTCATAGCTTTTGAAGGTGCTCTGTGTCTTAATCACAAAGCTATCCCCATCCTGGGTGAAGATCTTTGTTGGAGTGAGGTGGACTGCAATCTTCCGAAAGGCAAAGTCAATGTCTGTGTATATGTAAGATTAACAAAATATTTGTAACTTGTCATGGACATTTCTCATACTTTAAATGGCTTTGTCTAATATCAGAAATCAGAGATGGAAAATAGCACAACTATAGCTTTCTCTTCTTTCTCTGTTGACATAACTGTGATAGCAGACATTTGATCAGGCTTACCTAGAGCTTTAAGGTAATTCTCAAGGTTTTCGCTCGACTCCAGCTCCCATTTTCCAGTGAAATCCACAGGCATGGTTGTGCGATGAGTTCTGGACTTCAGTAGAGTTACCAGGTCAAGTGAAGAGGTGCATCAAAGCTTTTATACTCGACTGTTTATTCACAATGAGGGGAGAGAGCAGAGTAATGATAAGGGAAATCTTTGACCTAATTGGAGAAGAGAAGAGCCCTCACCTACAGAAAAATGTCATGAGACTAGATCAAAATTTATTTACCACTGGCCACTAGATATGTTTTTTATGTGGCAGGGTAACTAAGTTCCTTCCCATTTATCTGGAACAATTCTTGTCTATTTAAATATTGTGTTTATGTTTCCTGAATATATACCTGTGCATGAGCGCTTCCAGTTTAAATGTATGTTTTAGCTGTTTGGTTAATGTTACAGTGCATTCATGTGCCTTAGCAAAATTATACATTCATTTATTGTAGCTGGAGTAGCGCTTTGTGGTGATGTGCAGGCTGTTATTACTGCCAGGTAGCTTTTACTAAAGTTAACTAAGTTTAAATATTTTTATATCATTTGTTTTGGTAGAGGATTTTTTTCCTTGTCTTGTTTGAGATTGACGCTGACTATCTGGACGATTTGCGGTGGGTTTTGTTTTTCTTGTCTGCAAGTCAGTGCTCAATTGTGGTGAGTTTTGTGAATCTGTGTTCTTGAGAACTGCTCTGTATCATGTTTAGTGTGCAGTTTAGTTAGCCTACTTCGCTACATGTAAGCCTCTGCTGTCTTGGTTATTTATTTTTGTGTGTGTATGTGGATTGGGATACTGGGGATGTGTCGCTTCAAATAGCAGCCAGTTTGAACTTCACTCTGGACACCTTTGCAACAGAAACACTGTGAAAACACAACCAGAGTATTGGTTCATTTGCATTTAGATAAAAAAAAAAGTAGGCATACACTAGTTTTTAAAACTTTGGGGTGAATGAGATTATGTATGTTTCTGAAAAGTCTCTTTTGCTTTTCAATACTGCATTTATTTGATTAAAAACAGTGGGCTAATATTGTGAAGTATTAGTACAATTTAAAATAACAGTGTTCTAAGTGAACACATTGTATTAATGCAATTTCTTGCAAATTATTATGGCAAAACTGTATTTTCAGCAACAGTCACTCCAATATTCAGTGTCACATTATCCTTCAGAAATCATTTTAATATGCTGATTTGGTGCTCAAGAAACATTTCTTATTATTATCAATGCTGAAATGTTGTGCTGCTTGATTTTTGAGGAAATTGTGATGTATTTTATTTAGGACTCTGTGATGAATATAAATTCATTTCAATGCAAATTAAATAGTGCATAAAAAGTCTACCACCCACTCAGATGCTGCTGCAGAAATGGGGGTGTTATACAACGTCATTGTATTTGATCTTCATTCCTGTGATCAGAGAAACTCTGTATTTGGACTCTATTGTTAAGCATGGAAGACAAGATAAGAGGAAATATGTCAGGAAGAACAAGGACCATTTCCAGCGTTTGATGTTCAGAAGATCAGAATACCCAAAGGCTACACTTTACTCTGTCACCACTGTTCCAGCACTTAGTGTACATTTATGATTCAGACTTTATCTCTAATGCTCCATCCAGTGTGTCATCAAACAGGCCTGTAGAAAAGTAGGACGATTATGAAAGTACAGAGGAAGAATATTTTGGTATTTCTCCTTAGCAAGTGTAGTAGTAAGCCTTTTTGCTATTACAGGAAGGGGAAAATATCTGGATATACAGCCATCTTCAAAAGCTTTGAGAATGATACAAATATTAATTTTCACAAAGTCTGCTGCCTCTATTTTTATGACGGCAATTTGCATATACATCTTAAAGAGCAATGAGATGAATTGCAATTAATTGTGAAGTCTCTCTTTGCCATGAAAATGAACTTAATCCCAAAAAAAAAAACATTTCCACTGCATTTCAGCCCTGCCACAAAAGGAACAGCTGACATCATGTCAGTGATTCTCTCATTAACATAGGTGAGAGTGTTGATGAGGATAGGGCTGGAGATCACTCTGTCATGCTGGTTAAGTTAGAATAACAGACTAGACGCTTTAAAAGGAGGGTGATGCTACTTGCTACTTGTTACTTGCAAGTCTGGTCATCATTGATTTGCCCAAGAAGGGATTCACAGACAAGGATATTGCTGCAAGTAAGATTACACCTAAATCAACCATTTATTGGATTGTCAAGAACTTCAAGGAGAGGTTCAGTTGTTCTGAGGAAGGTTACAGGGCACCCAAGAAAGTCCAGCAAGGACCAGGAACATGTTCTAAAGTTGATTCAGCTGTGGGATCGGGGCACCACCAATGCAGAGCTTGCTCAGGAATGGCAATAGGCAGGTGTTTGAGTGAGTCCATCTGCATGTACTGCGAGGCTTTTTTTCTTTTTCTTTTTTTTCTCCATTCTGTTCTTCATTCATTACGTCACCTGCCGGAGTTTTGGTTCCTTGCCACTGTCGCCTATGGCTTGCTCAGTTGGGGAAACTTAACACTTAAAATTCATCAATTGTATTGATTCGCCTGCTCTTTTGGGGCTGCTGTTCAGCCAAACAAACTTTGTTTATATTGTTTTTCCTGTGACCACTGTAAAGCTGCTTTGAAACAATCTACATTGTAAAAAGCGCTATATAAATAAAGGTGACTTGACGACTAAGATTTTTGAGAATGGTCTGGTGTCAAGAAGGGCAGCAGAGAAGCCATTTCTCTACAGGAAAAACATTAGGGACAGACTGATATTCTGTAAAAAGTACAGGGATTGGACTGGGGTAAAGTAATTTTGTTTGGTCCAAACCATTGCTTCACCCAACCATCAAATAAACATTTTATGATGAACAATGCATTTTCTTGCATGATGGAGCACCTTGTCATAAGGCAAGTGGCTCGAGGAACAGAAGATTGAAATTTTGGGTCCATGGCCAGGAAACTCCCAAGACCAGTATCTCATTGAGAACTCAACAGAAGGGTGGACAAAGAAAAACCCATAAATCCGAACAAATCCCATACACTGATAATTAAACAATGGGTTGTCATCAGTCAGGATGTAGCCCAGAAATTGACTGACAGCAAGCAAAATTGTAAAAATGTATATTTGTATCTTAAAACTTTTGGCCACAGCTATAAATTCAACTAAAATTGGCTACATGAACACAAAAGTAGACATTTTTGCACAAACTATCCACAAATCTTATGAATACACCAAAAAATCAGCTTATTTTCTGTTGTTGTTCCATTGGACAAACAAAATGGCATTGAATGGAAAGGGTTTTCAAAGAAATTAACACTTTTCAAAGGTGACCATAAAGATATTTATGATTCAAAATGCTGTTCTTTTAAAATTTCTATTCATCAAAGAATCCTGAAAAAATGTATGGTTTCATGGATTCCCCCAAAATATTAATCCGCAAGCTTTCTACATTGGTAAAAAGAAATGATTCTTGAGCACCAAATCAGCATATTAGTCTGATTTCTAAAGGATTATGTGACACTAAAGCCTGGAGTAATTATGCTAAAAATTCAGCTTTGCCATCGCAGGAATAAATTATATATTTGAAATATTTAAAAATGGAAAACAGGTGGGAAATAATCAATGAAACAATGAATCACCATGACAACAAATGGACAAATAATGACGGCGGAAGATAACACAGTGATGCAAACTAAAAAATAAAATAAATATTTCCATGAAAACAAAAACAAAACACCAGTATAACGTGACAAAAGTCACACAATATTACTCTTTTAGTAGGCATTTAAGACCTTTTATGGACCTCCACATTTGGAATTGTAGTCTTGTAAAAACAAAACTCTCTTGTGGCTGGTGGAAAAGGAAATAGGTCATGATCAGAAAAACAAACATCTCAGGAATCTCAGTATATTTGTATATTTTATTATAAATTTCACTGTAAACACTTCAGAGTAATTTAGTCAAAAAAGACTGACCTCATTACTGACATGTCTTCACCTCCTGTTTGTGCAGTGAACAATTTTCCCTTCTCCCTCTCTCTCCCTCTAGAGTCTGTAGGCATAAATGACAGCATTGTGATTGCTGTGTTTACTGACTGTTGTGCTGCCGACAGGCTGAGAATCAAAACAATTACAAATTGACTGACATGAGTTCATGAGATGCATCACAGATTGGATTTCACTCGCGGTGGCAGAGCTCCTGAACAAACGAAAAAAGAAAAAACCAAGAAAGAGACAGAGAGAAAATCCACAGCAAAAGTCCCACTACATGTGTAAATGCTCTTTGAGATAATCCAAAGGCCCTAATTGGCTTTAGGATTACAACTTGCCGTGTGATTTGAGACGCCACACCGCACCTTGATGTTGAAACATCAGTGCAGAGGACAAACGTAAAAAAAGCAGCAAAGATGTCTCCTGTGGACATGAATGGATACTGGAAAATGACAAGTAATGAAAACTTTGATGAATACATGGAAGCGCTAGGTAGGCTTATACTTCATTTTATGTTTTTTCACTATACACAAGTGACGTTAATTTCCTTTGTTAAATGAGGTATGTGAGATGTTATGATATATCTTGTTGAAAATGGTAACGGTAAGACAAATGCATGCTTGTATTTTACACTTGAGACAGTTTTAGTACCTCTAGCAGACCTGATCATATTTTGTTATACACAGAGTACAGTACAAATTGACTCATGTACCATAAAATACTATGGTTGACCAATTTTATTTGTGTTCAACTCACAGATGTGAATCTTGTCATCAGAAAAATTGCCAGCTATCTCGTCTTTGATAAGGAGATTGTTCAGAATGGGGATCATTTTAATATCAAGACTCTCACCACCTTCAGGAACTACCAAATGGACTTTGATGTTGGAAATGAGTTTGAGGAGGATTTGGTTGGTGTAGATGACAGGAAATGTATGGTAAGTGACCTCCTTATATATGAAGGTAAAGTGCTATAACTAAACAGAAATATAAGAAAAACAAAACCTTTTTGTGCATTACACTCCAAAAAATAAAGGTTCTTTGTGATTCCACGAGGGACCTTTAACATCCACGGAAACTTTCCGTTGCACAAAAGGTTAGTTGTTAGTTGGTTAGTTTAACTGTGGTTAGTCAAAAGATTATTTAGACTGTTAAAATACTCTTCACACTAGGAAAAAAGGGTTTGTTTAAAAACTGTCCAAAAATAGTTCTTGGCATGACTTAAAAAAAATAACTTTTATTAACTTTTTTTTAATAAAATAACTCTTTTTTTTTAAACATTTTTAAATGTGGAGTGTTTTTCACATTTGAAAAACACGTGTTTTTCCTAGTTAATGTTACTTTGATGGATGGACTGAGTGATTATGTCATTAAATAGGATTAGATTGAGATTTACATACAATGACCTATTGAATCTTAAATCCATGAGGGTTTCAGCTAATGCCGCAAACACCTGGTGCTCTGGGAATGTTAGGTCAAGTAGTTTAGTAATACTATAGTGTTCAGTTTACAATGAGAGCTTTATTGGGGTTAAATGTTATAAAAATGATGCACTCCAATTTATTTATTTATTCATTTTAATAGTCACCTTATTTTTCAACACAGAATAAAGCTATTTCTTCTGAATGTTCTTGACTCTTTATGCAAAAAGGTTCTATGCAGGGAAAGTAATTAAATTATTGCATAATACCATTATTACAATTTTAATTAAGTGCTTACGAACTGAAAACTAAATTAAAAATAAATGTATTTATTAAAACAAAATCCATAAAGGTCACTGACAGAACCCTTTAAGATTCTATGTAGATTTTTTTTTAGAGGCAAATAATAAGAACAACAACGTGCAGTGAATTTAAATACTACGCAGTAATTGATTTCTAATAAATTAGATAATAATATTAATATAATAAATAATAATAATAATATATAATACTAAGATAATAAATAATAATAATAATGTACAGGTATAATAATTGAAAGTGACTGACACCTGAAGCCTTGTACTTTAAAAACTAAGGTGATGTTTAAAAGATTGTTAAATACACTGATTAAAAAAAACTATTTATTATCTATTCTGTGTGAATTGCCAGTCAGTTACAGCTTGTCTTTCTCAATCGTGTGTATCTGTCCTTGTTTTTTAGACAACGGTAAACTGGGAGGGAGACAAACTGGTGTGTGTGCAGAAAGGAGAAAAGGAGGGAAGGGGCTGGACACAGTGGGTGAAAGGGGATGAGTTACATGTGGTAAGTTCGTTTAAGGACGCAGTTCTTATGAGGACATGGTCTGTCATGAAAGGTCACACTTGGGTACTTCTTGGTGGTGTAATCAACTGTGTAAATTAACGAGATATCATCATTACCGTGGTAGTCACACATTACAATAGCAAGCATTTCAGATGTGTAGAAGCTGAAATCTATTTAGTGACTTATTATACAACTTCATTTGTTACTCAACATTGTGTGTTCAAGTATTTGCGCATAGTGACCACAACACTGTTTAATTGACCTAAGAATCATTTAAAACAACTGTACTTTCACAATGTTTTATGAGACAAGTCTCTTAAGCTCACTAAGGCTGAATGTATTTGATCAAAAACACAGTAAATACAATAATTTTGTGGACAAAATAGTAGTGTAACGCCATAAATTGTTTGTGCATGTAGTTGATTTTATTAAGCAGCCATTTAATGATCAGGACAGTGCTTTTTTATTTGTTTTTAAATTTGAATGTGTTTAAAAATACATTTGTATTTTTGAAATAATAAAAATATGTATAAAAATTGGATTATCATTGATCATTTGAATAAAAAGTTATTTTATTTTGCAGGAAATGCGAGTCTGTGGAGTGGTGTGTAAACAAGTTTTTAAGAAACAAGTTCTCGACTGATGTGCCTTGAACCACAAGTAATCTTCTGTGAATAAAAGTCAACTTATCTACCTATTAATAATAGCCATTGCTAATAGACAGTCATTTACAACTGAAGATATTATTCATTCCTCAACTCATGTAATGTTACACATAATGGCGGTGTTTTGGTTTCGCAGACAGGGTTTAGATTAACTTTTAGTTTAATTAGGACATTTAAGTCGCTTTTAAAATATCTTACATATTTTTAGATATATTGCTGTCAGTTAAACAGCTCAAACATGCATTTTAGTCTGGGACTAGACTTAAGCCTTGTCTGTGAAACCGGGGGGAATGTGTGGCTAAACTTTTCCAACGAAAATAAAATGGGAACACAAAACATGCATGTTCACTTCTCTCAGTCGTTTTCTTTATTTTGTCAATTGTGATGTCACACTTTCAGCACACATGATCAACAAGAGATGCAGCAGTGCAGGTTTACACACACTTATATCATCATCCTCCTCCTTTTCCTGCTTCTAAAAAGAGCTCTATTTGCTGTGGGGTCAAAACCCATCATCTCTCCTCCAGCCAGAAAGACCCTCAGATTTTAAAGCCGGTATTTTTAGACAGCAGTAATGCTCTCAGTTAGAAGGCTAGTCTCAGTGACTATGGCACTATAACAAACCAAACCCACACAGGTGTCTACAATTTCCACTAAAGCAGGATAAACCTTGTCTGACAAGGGATCTAGAAAGGCACATCAAGCAATTGCACACATGCAACATGAAAATTGATGAAGGATACACATCTTTGTCTATGGTGGTCTTTTCTGTCTTTTCCAGTAGGAGGCACAACTATACAACACAAGATTAAGACTTCTTAAAAACCTGCTTGCCCACAGCTCCAGCTGCTCTCAGCTCCTGCATAGGAAACATACAGAACAAAAGTATAAAACAAAACAAAGGACACTAGAAACCTTTGCACTAGACGTCCTATCACAGGCCCACGTCCTTTTCAGAGAAACCATGTTCCTGTGTCTCTACAAATGGCCGTTCTCACCAGCAGGTGGTGGTACGTGCCTAAATATAGATTCTTCCACAGACCTTAGGCGCCCTTTTGTCAAAGGGGTTGCTTGGGTTAATTAAGCGCAACATTGCACAGATGTGGTTGAACATCTGTTGTTAATGTTTCGGTTGTGTTTAATAGCACAATAGGCTTGAGATGATAATAACATCCTGGCGACCGTTGTGCAATGAGCCTCTAATACACACTGTCATTAGTATCACCAGTTACTATGTGATTTACACTAACTCACGGTTTCCAAAAACAAGTAATTGATAAATGAGCGTGTATAAGAAAAGATGTTTCAAGTGTTTCATACCAAATGAAGTTCATCTCCCTCAATCCAATGGGTCCAGCCCCTGCCCTCAATCTCTCCTTTCTGCACACACACAAGCTTGTCTCCATCCCATGAAATGGTAGTCTATGCAAAGAAGAAAAACAGTGGATATGTAGAAGAAATAAACAGAGGAAAAAAACTCATGCAGGTTTGGAACAACTTGAGAGTGAGTAAATGACAATTTTATTTTTTTGGGCTGAAGTATCCATTTAAATACATTTTTTTTGGAATTTGCGGTTTAATATTTAATCAATAACAATTAATTTTATTAAATGAGAAGGTTCTATGTTGGGTAGTTGCAACACAAAGCACCAGTGAAACTGTAATGGATGGATGTTGCCAATGTGATTTAAAGTGCATGAAACGGAAGTTGCAATAGTTATTTCTTCCCTGTTCATCTCCATGTAAAACGGTTCTTGAACAAAAGAGAAAAAAAAGTAGGGAGTGAGTGGTGGGACTTGATTGGATCATGGGTGTGGTCAATGAATGAATGCATGCATTATTCATATTTGTGACACTGAAGCACTATTAAACATTAAAAAAAAATCAAGTTTGGAGTAGATCAGTGTTGGACTTTTAATCAATTCCTCAAGTCTGCATGTTCTTTTTATGAGGAGAGCAGAGACGGCTTTTCGTTTAACTATTTAATTATCAATTAAGCCATATGAATAAAGTATGCAGAGCTCTGTGTCACAGCTTTTCCTGATTACACAATACTATGTGAGTCTCATGCCCAGGAACTCTGCGACAACCTCCCCTTTCCCTGACCCATATATTTATACATTTTAATACACAAGTGGGTTGCCTTTCTTGAAAGATGGCAGTATTCCACCTAATACTATACAGTTTGTATTTTCTAAAGCTATTCATTAATTAATTAATGGATCATTAAACCTTTAAATCCCTTAGTCACAAAAGCAATCAGCAATTTCTAATTCATACAAAGCTAGATATGTATACATTTATTCCTTCATCAGCTAACAAGAGCCATCAAAATCTTTGGTACTCTCACTCAATATTTCAGTCATTGTGGTTTTAAATGGCTTTCTGTACTTAACTACATTCCACAGAGCCAACATATGAGGGGATTACAATAAAATAAGCCATTCAAGTGATCAGAAATCAAATGAGAAAGCAAAGCCATTTGAGCCATTTCTAGGCCAAAGTCTAAAAAGAAAGCAGCAGACAAACACTATAATTTATTTCTTGCCAATTTTCTCTCTCTATTACTGTGATTCATACTTCTGGATTCTACCTCTTGCAAGAGGGGAAAATACTGGTACACTCACCATACATTTCCTTCCATCAACTGGACCCAGATCCTCCTCAAACTCCTGACCAACCACAAAGTCCATGTCATAGTTCTTGAATGTGCTGATAGTTTTGATGACAATGTGATCCCCATCCTGAGTGATATCTTTGTCAGGTCTTAACAAAACAGCAATTTTCCTGATAGCAACATTAATATCTTCAGGAATTGTGAGAGGGGAAAAAGAAAGAAACAATGATTTAAACAATTAGACGTTTGGCTTAACAGACTTGTTTATATATCAGTGTAAGTGTTACGTGTTTATGGACACAATGGTTTACTATAAATACTTTAATCAAAGACTTTCCATTATCCGCTACTACATTTCAACTTCTCTAATTTCCAACTAAAAGTGTTTTCGGTTATAAACAAATAAGCACTGCCAGTGTTGCCAGATTGGACTGAAGATTTCCAGCCCGACTACAGCATTAAACCCGCCCATTTAAAAAAGAAAAATGCTTACTGTTATAAATATTACAAAAGCTTGCGCAATACTCGGTTGTTGACTGGGGGGCGGAGGGAACCTATGCACGATTGTTGGCAGGAAATTTACATGCATTCATATGAAATTTGGGCGTGTTTTTATGCATCAAAAACCAGCCCAAATTTTATCAACCAGCCCAATGCACACCCGGTCGGATGTGACCAAAAGGAACCCAATTGAATCTGGCAACACTGAGCACTGCATGTCCTGATTCACAAACTAACAATGGCACGACCAATGGAATACAAGTACGGAATACGAAGGAGCATTTCATTGGTAGGCCGTTCAGAACAAACACGCCTCTTTCACTGAACGAGTCGGTGTTTTCAGTGAACAAGTCTCGTTTGCGAACAAGGATGTGTCGGCCGTTATTAAGTGAAGGTGAGTCAATTTAGATCAAAATACAGTACGTCGATCGTGAAAAATTCAACAACAGACAGGTCAACGGCACTGAACAAATCTGAACCCTGGAATGAATAAACAGTAAACTTTTTTTTTCTTCTTTTTTTTTCTTTTCTTTTTTTACAATAAAGCAAGAATTCATACTCACATACTCTTACAGTAGCCTATATCTAAACAACAAGATTAGTAATAATACATAAATAAAAACATTTACCGAGAGCTTTGAGATACTCCTCAAAGTTGTCATTGGAGATCATTTTCCAGTAGCCAGTATAATCAGCAGGCATTGTAAAATATGGTATTTTCTTCGTGTCGCGAAAATGTGTTTTTAGAACAGACGTAATGTCTGATCGTTTCCCAGCTCCTGTCGTTCAACTCTCTGACTGTCAGCATCGCTTTTTATTTACCACCATATTAATCGGATCAGCTCATTACCTCATAACATGTGCTCAGTACAACTGTATAGGGGAAAACACTCCCACAAATGTGCACAATCCACGAGGATCAAAGTACAGGGTATCTGAACATATGGATTAATGGTAGGGGACAATCGTTACATTATTCACTTGGATTTTCAGCGTTCTGCTACAGCAACTTTTAGATTAAATAAACCGAACAGACATTTCTCTGTTGACATGTAAATTAGAAGTCTTGAAGAGAGTCACATAATTTGTTATTCAGGGCCAGTACAGATTATTTCCTAATGTTTTTGTTGTTGCTCACAGTAGAAATGGGTGGGAAATATTTTTGTCCTATACTTTAACAATTAATCTCTA
This sequence comes from Rhodeus uyekii, assembly GCA_037043235.1. NCBI lineage: Eukaryota > Metazoa > Chordata > Actinopteri > Cypriniformes > Acheilognathidae > Rhodeus > Rhodeus uyekii. The sequence continues at coordinate 2,375,629 of JAWRVZ010000035.1, forward strand.
GCATAAGCTAGCATTAAACTAGCATAAGCTTTATTTCTAAATCATCTAGTATGAATCTAGCTCGTGGATAATATGGATGGAAACATGCAGAGAAATAAAGAATTCTCTTTGACTCTTTATCTTTAAAGTCTACATGCCCAAATTATAAGAAATATAGACTATAAAAAGAAAGAGGTTTTAAACTGAAGATATTAGATTCAGATGTTGTTGTTATTTACCCAGAAGTCCACTATAAGTGGCTGTGGCATGAGAAAAAGATTATGTTGTTTTGTAAATGGGTAATCCTGGATATTCTACTTTTACAGAAACATTAAATGTGTCTGATATAACATACCCACTGTGCATTTTCTGCCAAATAAGTACACATTTTAAAAATTATTTGTTTTAAAATTTTTGTTCACCAAATCAATGGTGCATGATCTGCAATTTAATTTAATTTCTGCAATCAGCTGTTTACTTGAAAAATTGCAAGTTTGGATTGTGAGACAAGTAGATTAGATACACTGTTAAAATGCTAATTTTGTAGTAGTCATTGAATGAATATATATATTAAAAAAACAACAACAACTATACCTTCATGCCAGATTTTAATGTGGAGTTTTGATGCATAGAAACACACTTGGTAATTGGAAACTCTGACTACTATTCAGACAAACAAATAGAAACCCACCAACACACAGACAAGTTCATTCCATCTTTCTTTATTTGACAATGTTTTCATTTTCATTTCGTAGGCACATTTTTAGTGCACATGGGATAGTATACACAGGGTCCATCGTCTTTCCATCATGCTTGTTTATGAGAGCTGCATGAGCCAGACTACATTCATCATCTTCTTGTCTGTGGGCCCCTTTCCTAAGGAATCAGATACACTGAACCCCACATTTCTTGTTTCACACATACTTCCTTTTTTGCTTCTTAAACTACCTTCCAATGCTAGGTACGCTGTAGAATGTGGTAACTTGTAATAGCTATCTTAAAGAGCAGTTTCTACTAAATTGCATGTTTGAGCTGTTTTATCTGAAAGTGAAATGCAATGACAACAACTATGCATTAAATTAAGTCAGTGCCATTTTTTTTTGTCTCAAGTTGCACATCAGTAATGTTTTTTTTCTTCTAAGGTCTAATCCTGGCTTAATGTAAACCCTGTCTGTGAAACTGACTGTTTCAATTCATAGATTACCATTAGTATTATTTTTTCTTCAGTGTAGGGTAGACTACACAGCATATGCATATACTGTTTGTCACTTAAGGAGTGAGCGAGTTGAGATTAAAAGGTATAGCCATGTATAATAGACCCTGGTACAGGATTTATTGAAGACTTGTTTTCGTATTATGCCAGGAGCTCTATTAATACAACAAGAGACAAACAAGACAAAAGTAAACAACAGCAACCATCTGTTCTTATCTTTTTAACACATCTAGGAAATCTTGTTAGTGCAATAATGATGAATAAGGCCTATGATTATTATGATAAGTACATCCCTACAGACGTAGGGTCCCTACAGTGTATAATGTAGCTATTTACTTCATATATGGTTAATAGATTTATGATTTGATGCCACTTCCAATGTCTATATACCAATAGAGAAAGGCAGTGATTCAATTGTAAAAAATAAACTTACATAGCATGAAAGCACATGGGTAGCAATATTCAATTTGGCTGGGGTAGGATGTAATTGGCTCGAAATGCATTTTCAAATCCACATTGAATTTTGTTACAGTCATTGCAGGACATATCATGAAAATGTAGTTGCAAGTGTCTTGACTGTGAGTGTAAATGCAATTAAGAAAAATCTTTTTTTGTTAAAATGTGTAAATTATATGTTAAACCCAGTGTGAGAAATAGCAAATGTAAATTGTATTATTGAAGTTGAATAATTTAGAATTATTATTTATTCACATATGGTATGGAAAATGTAAATTAAAATACAGAAATGCATTGTCATTTTGCATATTGCATTTTATATTGAATATTGCTACCTGTATGCTTCCATAACAAAAGTTATTATACATTTAAATATAAATTTGTAAGCTAGTGAAAATACTCCTCCTACAGCTCCTGACAGATCAAACTACTGGCAAACTGCAGTCAATGTCACCCCGTCAATGCGGTCTCATTGATGAAGTGATCTCCATTCTCAGAGATGCCACTGTTGGCTTCATTACGGTGGCAATTTTCCTAATTGCAACATTTGTGTCTGCCAGGAGCCAGAGCCAAAATCAAAATGAGATTACTTAACTCCCAGTGTTTCTATTTATTATTTTCTGCTACTTCTGTGTCTGTTTACATTTCAAAGACTGTTTGAAAACAGGCAATTTTTAATGACATTATTAATACACTGTTTACATAAATACACTCACTTGTGACATAGATTAAAAAAGGTGCTGGAAACAGTTGCTGCATATTTGTTGGCTGCACATCCATGATGCGAATATATATATATATATATATATATATATATATATATATATATATACATTTTTGTCCATATTACTGTGATAGCATCACGCAGTTTCTGCAGATTTGCAATAGCAGCTGGATAAGAAGCGTACATCTATATATTACAAAGATTTCATCATTTGAGCTTTATCAACAATACTCTAGACCAGGGGTTTTCAAAGTGTGGGGCGCGCCTCCCCTGAGGGGCGCGGAGAGTTGTAAAAAATGTAATAATTCGCCGAAGTTGTATTATACCTCCTTCATTTTACATTTCTCTTACATTTCTCACACCCCGTCACAATCGCACATCGCGACCAACCCCCCCCCCCATTGGGCGGGTTGTGTCAAAAGGGAGGCCCACTGTCTCAGACTTTCAAAACCTCTGCTCTAGACTGTGGGATTTAAACAGTGCTCGCAACAGTTGGCCATTGTTTAAACGCCACAGTCCAGAGTTTTGTTACTGACCATGTCCAAAGCTCAAATGATGAAATCAGTTTGAGAGGATTTACGCTTTGGATATGATCAGCAACAATATTCTGGACTGTTGCGTTTTAAACAATGCTCAGTTGTTACTACGGGGTCCAGAGAAAATATCTTCCATATACCAAGTATGCCAAGAAAATATCTTCCATACCAGTAAACCATCAGCAGCAGCAGCTTGAACCGATGATATAAGGCACGATGGGTCCATGCGTTCATGTTGTTTACACCAAATTGTGACCTTACCATTTGAATGTCACTGCACAGATCCTCACTGTTCCAATCTTCAATTGTCCAATTTTGGTGAGTCCAAAATTGTAGTCTCAGTTTCCTGTTCTTAGCTGACAAGAGTGACACCCGGTGTGGTATTTTGCTGCTGAAGCCATTTTCTGCAGGGTTCGACGTGTTAAGCTCTTTTGCATACCTCTGTTGTGGTTAGATTTTGCTGTTGCCCTTTCTATCAGTCTGACCATTCTCATCTGCCCTCAACCAGGCATTTTCACACACACTGCTGCTCACTTTATCTTTTTTATACCATTCAACATAAACCCTAGAGATGTTGGTGCGTGAAAATCCCAGTAGATAAGCAGTTTCTAAAATACTCATACCAGCCCGTCTGGCAGTAACAACCATGCCATGTTCAAAGTCAAATAAATTATGCTAAATTAATTTAGTTACTGTCATGTGATTGGCTGATTAGATATTTGTGTTAAAGAGCAGTTGAACAGTTGTACCTGATAAATTGGCCAGTGTATGTACATAAAATGAGTGAAATTGAATTATAAAAATGATAATATATCTGTTACTCTTTAATTTCCTAATTATGCAGCCTAACTCAGTAATGTAATTATGTTCCAAAGGTTTTATAGTGCAGTGCGATGATAATGTTAATTAAGCTACAGAAGATTCCCTGCTTTTTGTCCTCGTAATTGACTCGGCAAGAGCTTTCAGGTACAAATTAGAGCTCTAAATTGAGATCATTTTCCAATAGCTGTTGTAATCATCTGACATTTTGAATTAGAGAGTGAGGATTCTTTGACACTGGTGAAAATTTTAGGAGATTCACTGCCGCTGCTTTTCTTCTAAAGAAAATGTTCAATTAATAATGATAAGTTCATCATCAGGTTAAGTAGTGACTGTTAAAAGAGAAATTCTATCTTCCTCCTACAATAATGACCAATACAAGTACATTTCATGCCATACATGACACATTCTATTATGACCTATTAAAAAGTAAATTTGGACCTGAGAATATACCACGAGTTCTGCAACGGTTAAATTCCTCTGAAGTTAGAAGGGATTTTTAGTAAGTATTAAATGTATTACAGTGGAGTTCACTTATCTCGACTCATGGTTAACTCAACAACCCTATTATGTCGACGTTTTTGAAGTGGAACCGCCAAACTCCCTATTTGTCTTAGTATTTTCTTATTGGTTATGGCAATTATTTTATGTCACCGAACCCTAGTATCTCGAGCACAAAAGAGGGACAAATTCGCCACTTCACATGGTTATCTCGTGACTAATGTTCGTACTGAGTTCACTGCGCATGCGCTGAATTTACGTTGCACGTGGATCGCGGTCCATATGGTCGCTCTGTTAGTGACGCTTCACTCACAGTGCCGCACAGCTGCAGAAGAACTTGCGGAACTCGCTTGAAGGAGTTAGCATTACTGTCCAGGAATACCCAGATTACATTGACATCGACAAAGACGTCGTTACTGATAGAAGCATTTGTTTTCAAGCAGACCGTTAAAGGCAAAAAGCAAAAAAGCATTTTAGAGTTTATAAAGAAACCATAGTAACCGCGTGTGCAATACTTTCAGAACTGAGTGTTTGAATTGAAATTGAAATTTGAAAGTGTTTTGAACGAATGTGTTTACACGTGTGTTGTAACTGTTTACGCTGTGAGCGAAATTGTTTTTGCAATATTGGAGAATATAATTAAAGGTTTGTATTGAGAATCAAAAGTGTTTTTTATTGTATTCTGGTAAATCTCTGCTGTTAGTTGGTGCACAAATGCCTTTTGTTGTTAGCATTTTTATAGCATGCCGATCGCTTCAAGTAAATCGGCATAACTGTTGGTTATCTTGATTTTTTGCAACCCCAGAGGCCGTCGACATAACCGTATTCCACTGTAATATGCTTGATTTAATCTGTCACAGGTTCCAAAGTTTGCTAAAGACAGTCTAGTACAAACAGATCACCATTTGAAGTAAATGAAGACCTCCAAAATATTTTTGGAGCTATTAGCATGAAAAAGGAAGTGGATCCTGAGTGGGCTGCCAATGTGGGGTAGCACATTTTTTAGTTAAAAGGAGCACCTGGCAGGAAGCCATTGGTAGACCCTGGGCCAGATTTGGAAAATGAATGACTGCACAGACTTTACTGGTCGGCGGTCTATAGTTATCAACACTCTGCCAATTATATGCCTTTCGTTTTCGTCTTAAGTGGATGTAAGTGTGCTGCTTTGTTCACTTAATATTCATCTAATACTTCAGAACCGGTGAAGCATATCTCAGCAATAATGAAACAAATTTGAACATGCCAACCTGAATTTTTCAAAACACACAAAACTGGCAGCAATATTTAATTTACATTCCTGCTGGTACACCTTTATCAAACTAGCGTGTTGATAGAAAGTTCAACCAAACACATTAAGACGCATATGAACGCAGAACGCAATGCATTTCTATTTATTTCACTGATTTATGTATTATTTTGTGTGCACAGTCACAGAGGCATGATGGGAAGGAAAGCAAAGCCCTGCCATGCTCAGAACCCAAGAGACTGACAGGCTCTTCAATCAGAGCGACAGCAGCTGGGCGGCTCTCAGACTCGTCACATCATTTTTCCTTCAGCATATCCTCTCTGGAGTCTAATTACTTTTACGTACACAGAAGCTCCCAATCTGAAGGCTGTTCTTGTTGCGTCCAAGACAATATCCTGACACACCTGTTGTTTGATGGTTCACTTACAGAGCAGTTTATTCCAGCGTTCTCTATACCACTAATGCAAATGACATCTAAATGACAAGCGGCACCACCTACAAAGGGAAGCCGCTGGAGATCTTCCTCTGTGAGGATCAGAACAAACAAGCACTTATTGATTGTGACAGACTATCACAGATGGTGTTTGTCTGCTTTTCACAATAGCAGAATTGATGGTGCACACAGACAGACAGACAGATGATGGAAAACGTGGCAGGAGTTGATATACTTTAAAGTGGTGGGTTTTCCTTAATCTCTTGCATGTCTTCAGTAGGTGGTGTTACTTAACGGTACAAATTTAAGCCTTTTTGAAGACCTGTTTACTCACAACCCCAGCAGCTCTCAGCTCCTGCAAACAAAGAAAGCATACTTAAAGGGAATGTTGACCTAAATAGGAAGATTCTGTTATCATTTACTCACCCTCGTGTCATTTCAATCAAAGCATGACTTTTTTTCTCTTTGGAATGCAAAGGATATTTGGAAGAATGTCTACCATTGGTGGTGGTTGAGAAGATTCCCCCCCTACTATGTAAAGCGCTTTGAGCTCTGGAAAAGCGCTATATAAATGTAACGTGTTTACAGTGAAAGTCTGATGGGTCTAAAATAATGGACTAGACGTGATAATCATAGACAATATTGCTATCATGGGCACTTCAAAATATCGTGAATACAGTAATCTCTCGCCACTTCGCGATTCTAGTTTCCCGGTCTCAGTGCATCGCAGATTCTTCAAAAATATTAATAGAAAAATAAAAGTTCAAAAATACCACCATATTGGCAGCCATATTGCAGAAAGCAGCACTGCTTCATCGTGATGCGAGAGAAACGGTTTCCCAGGATGCCAAACAAAGAAACTCTCTCAGAGGCTTTGTACACACCCACGGGCACTCACACAAGACACGTGATTGGTTCCAGGTGTGAGATCAACGAATGAGAGCAAGAGTGGAGAGGGAGCCTCTTCCCCTCTCTCAGAAGCAAATGTTGACGATCCAGCGCCGATATCTGACGATGAGGAGCTTCTCGAACTGATTTAAAGGCCTCATTATACCAGTGTAGTAACACCATCATCATCACATTCATCGAACCAGACAGGTCTGTCATCGTCGTCATTACTGGAGTCAAATCTTAAGATACTACTGTCATTGATGAGTGTAGAGAGCCATAATACATATTTTATGAGAGAGAGAGAATAAATGTTTAATATTAAGGTTTTATAATTAAATAGATTTAAGTAAAATAAGTATAAATATACATATTTTAAACATTCTGGTATCTACACACACATGTACGGACATTCCAAGTTGGGGCCAATCCTACTTCGCGGATTTTCACCTATAGTGGAGGGGGGGTACTGTCCACATTAACCGCGATAAACGAGGGATCACTGTAGTTATTTATTATGATTTATTCAGATTTTTAGAATGCATTTGAAAAATACCTTTCCCATCAACAGTTTAAAAAGGCTCAAAACCACTTTATGCTGCATTTAAGAGGCATTCACGCATGTAAACAAGCCCAACAGCATGGAGGAATAAAAGGAGACGTGCTGAATGAAAATCAACGTTCACTCTCTGACAGCAGATGGCTTATTTAACAGTAGAAATGCAACAGTTACACTAATAACCCAGTAAATAAAGCAGCTGTGCTTCTTTATTTCTGAACAGTATTTAAATGTTACAAACAGCCATTCAGATTTCTGTATTCAGCACCAAATACTTAAAGACTTAATAGGATCTTTGTACTTTAATCTGGACTACAACATGCCCTAGATGTTGATTGAAAATGTTGTGATTCTTTATTATTTTTCAGGAACACTTTACAATAAAGCTCTATTAGTTAACATAAACTGACGATGAAAAACACTTCTAAAGCGTTTATTAATATTAGTTTATGTTCATGAATATCGTTATAATCCCTTATACCGTGATAAAAGCAATTATCGCAACATCTGACACCTTTTGCATGCTTACAATGAACCCCATTAACTTTCATTGTATGAAAATGTGTTAATTGCATGACCTTCCTTGACAAAAAATGGATAATTTTTCAAAATATCTTCTTGTGTGTTCCAAAGACGAGTAAATCATGCAGCTTTTGTTTCTGCTATAATTAACATGGTACATGTTCCCTAACAGTGGTCTTTTTTAGCAACAATGCACATCATTTTCAACCAGATGGTGTCAGCAATGTCCAGTCCTTTGATAAAGCTTCAGCAACACAGTCAGAAAAGAGGGTTGGTTTATTATGCATGATCAAACAAACAGCTGAAGCCAAACATCTGTTGTTATTACCTCCACCCATCATATGCCAGTCAACTTCATTTAAAAATCCTTTCAAATCATAATGATGCTGTTTGACGCACATTAGTATTATTTAAACCAAGTTAGAATGTATTAAAAATAATCAGTCTATCAATGTTGTGCTTTTTCAGGTGCATCATTGTGGGGATAAAAGTTTTGAGATTTGAAAATAGCTACCATCTGCCACGTAGCCTAAAGAGTTTTTCAGATTCTGTGCTGCATATGCTTTCGGTTATTTCTGATATTATACTAGATGCATGCGGAACTATCATATCTGGTAGGGAATACCAACAAGGAGGTTACAAATGAAATTCATGAGAACTGGCATACCAAGTGAAGTTCATCTCCCTCAATCCAGTGGGTCCAGCCCCTCCCCTCGATCTCGCCTTTCTGCACACACACCAGTTTATCTCCATCCCAGGTGATAGTGGTCTATAACCCATAACAGAGAAGGCAATGTATTTTTAACCTACACATAGAGCAAAAATACACCGTTATATTAGGACTGCAAAGAGAGGGAAACAGAATAGATTTAGCAATAGCAGCTGGATGATAATAGCACATATATACTTCATCGACAAAAAGAAAATTAAATTGAATCCATGTCTGCAAATGTGACTGCACTGCAATTACGTGTTGTACAAAGAGAAGCATTTTGAAAAAATGTCTTTTCCTCTGCCTGTATTCAGTGGCTGGAATGAACAAACACAATGACTGAATGGGCTGAGTGATTTTTTGTTCAGGGCAAACTGGGTCACAACATCTTTCCTAAATGCTGCATTTCAAATGTTTTTATTTATTGACTGCAACTCAAGGAACAACTTCATAGAAAGTGAAAATTTTTATATAGAGGAGACAATTGTGTCCAATGCAGCACGACAACAAAAAATTGCTCATGCAAGTGGACACTCATAAAATCTTGCTCTGCATACATAAATGATTGGAGGTCCCGTACTACTTTCCATCAGGTCTGTAATTTTTTGGAGTGAAAAGGCAGCTTTAGGCGTTTAAAGGGACAGTTCACTACAAAATGAAACACCCTCAAGGTTTTCCAAACCTGTATGAGTTTCTTGGTTCTGTTGAACTCAAAAGGTATTTTAAACAGTTTTGGTAACCAGACAGTTGTCGGTAGTCATTGACTTCCATAGTAAGAAAAAAATACCATCGAAGTCAATGGAGACCGTCAACTGTCTGGTTACCAACATTGTTTAAAATACCTTTTGTGTTCAACAGAACCAATAAACTCATACAGGTTTGGGACAACATGAGTAAAATTTCTGGGGTGAACTATCCCTTTAAGCAAAAAACATGATTATATCTCTACAATTGTCTCATCACAGGTCTTAGATATACCAAGTTTCTCCAGATGAAAGGAAAAGTGAGGGGAAAATGAAAGGAGAGAGAGTAACGCTACTTATTAGATTAAAGAGCCAATTACTGCTCTCATTTCACACTTTCCCCTTTTCTCATTAGTTGAGATTATGAACTGTAAATGACATGCACTGTTAGTGATTTTCAAGGGCAATGCAATTATACAAATGGCAACCTTATAGATAATTATTACTGACACTGGGATGTTATAAAGTTTTGTGAAAACAGATATAATAAACCACGCAAGTGGTTTAAATTCAATTTAAAGGTAAGAAAAATCTCAAGTTCTCCTGAGAAAATTTTTAGAGAAACTTACTTTTAACATCTAGTGTAAATGCAAAGAAGCAGCATTAGGGAGTAATCAAATGTGTAATGTTGCAAGGACACCTTGAGTCAAATAGCAAAGCTTGGAAAGTAGCATGAGGTTCTTTTTTAGTAGTGCTTCACGATAAAAAAGATGTAAAAGTATGCTTTCAAGATCTCAAACCTTCAAGTATTTGCCTTGAAGTTTGCTCACCATACATTTCCTGTCGTCCACTCCACTCAGATCCTCCTCAAACTCCTCACCAACCACAAAGTCCATATTGTAGTTCTTGAAGGTGCTGAGAGTCTTTATGATGAAGTGATCTCCATCCTGGGCGATGTCTTTATCAGGCTTCAGCAGGGTGGCAATCTTTCTAATGGCTACACTTACATCTGGAAAAGAAAATTATACCCCATGTGAAAATGGGAATTTCCCAGAAATATGCTCCAGAATCACTATAGTACAGTGATGGTTACAGAAGGAAATAAAAAGGTTGCTTGTAGTTGTGAGTGTGTGTGTGTGTGTGTGTGTGTGCACGCGTCATCAGAATGGTACTAAAGTTGTTTACTTTTGTGGCACTTTGTGCTATATGAATGAAATAATAGCAGAACATAAAAAATACAGAGCAATTTTTGGGTTACGTTCAACAAATCAGTAACAATGAATCACTATTTGATAGTGTATATTTTTATCCAAATGCACAACCTAATAACGGCAAGGAATTATGTCTATTATAAGCAACTAGGGAATGAACACCCCTATGAATATGTATATATTGTGCTATACAGGCATCTAGTGGCATTGCATATGATTACACATTTCTTTCTGCAGATGGTGCAAATTTAAATGTAATATCTAAAATACCTTTTGTTTTTTATTTTAATTTATTACTATTTATGCAAATATTCTACATAGAAACAAATGGTGCCTAATTTAGAGTCGAATGGACCCCTTTACACATTTCAGAAGCGGAAGTCGTCACAGTTGGGTAAACTTTATAGCTTTATAACTTTATTTTATTTTTTTGTTGTTGTTCCCATTTCCTCAAATAGCAAAAGAAAAAACTTCACAATAGTGTTTTCACAACGTTCAAAAAGAATAATAAAAAATTGAAGTTAACTAGTTTTTTGTTATTTGATGCAAAGGTAATATTGTTCAAAGTATTATAATAGTGTTATAAAAGTATAGTGTTATAAACGTTGTATATATATATATATATATATATATATATATATATATATATATATATATATATATATAAATTAAAATTAATATAGTTAATATATAATAACTTTTAATTTACTATGCTATCAACTATTCTATCGTTTTTTTAAAAAAATGGTCCATATTGTCTAGTTCATGAAATCCCTTTAAAACGCAAAATATATATAACAAATATATACCGGTAGGCCTACTTAGTTTAAAGTATACTTTTTCGTTTGTTTTACTTGTAACAATCCAAGTGTAACCCTAAATAAATGGGGAACTGCTGTAAAACTCACCCAGAGCTTTCAGGTACTCTTCAAAGTTGTCGTTGGAGATCATTTTCCAAAAGCCGTTAAAATCAGCAGCCATTTCTGATAAACTCTACCGATGAGTGTTCAAAGGAGATCAAAGGGCGCTGTTGCCATGCGACCAAACGCTCCCCCCCCCCCCCCACCCCATCTAAAATAACGGCTCATTTAAAACGATCTTCATAAACCGACTACTTGTGAATTAAATAGTCTTCTGTTGTATATCGTTATGGGAAACAGTCTCTCCGCCCCTTGAGTTGGGATCCATCACGCAAACTTGGATGCGATCCCACACCATGTAATTACGTCACATAGACTCAGGGATCCAGAGCTTTAGACTCTTTACAAGGATTGTATCTCAGTAGCTGTTGTCAGATGGGCTGATCTATAACCAATCTGATTAATCAATGCACATTAATGAATAAAGTTTTGTTAGCAAAAGCAATGCTTTTTGTACATATTTGCAGCTTAATTGTTTTGTTTCATAATAATCTGTTTAATGGCAGGTACCATTGTGACAACTTACCCCATATAATGTGACAATATGATACTGCTACTAAAAATGACTAACTCGTAACACTGAAAATCTTTTTAATACACAAAATAACAGATAAACAAAAAATACATCATTCATTGTTACAGGTAATTAACTTTTTATTCCATAGATTGTTTATACATTTGTTTGTCCATCAAATTTGAGAAAATGATGTTTTGTGCTTAATAAAAGATTGAACTCAATTGGCACTGCTTTCATCTTCCTGACGCTTTTAATCAGTAAACATGGCCCTTCTATGCAACGCAGGGGCCATCTAGAACAGAAGGACTGCTTCTGTTTAATTAATTCCTCCAGCTTTTCTTTTGAGACAGCGTGAACAAAGGCGTTCTTTTAAAACCGAAACTCCACACTCAAAGACTGTCAGCAGGAGGGCTTCAACAAAGCAAAAACCACCCTTAAAGCTACTAACCGGTTTAAGCCAAAACTCGCTGTCAAGTGATACAAGTACAAAAGAAATGATTTAGATAGACATCCCTTCAAACATCCCAAACTGCATTCTTCCATTTTATTCAGTCAGAAACTCTTTTCCAAATCACCGACCAAGCTTGATGAAACATCTTTAGGGACCTGACAACATGAATGATGCTTTCTGTGCAAATGGAAATGGAAGAAGCAATGTTTGCTCTCCAAAGTGTAAAGGCTCTGTTATTTATCTTCCCTGTGACATTCAGCAAAAGTCAACAAATCTCAGACCTGCTGAACATAGACCTACAGCTCTGCAGTGATCTGGCAAATCTAACTCCTGCAGAAAGAGGATAAATTCCTAAATCCCTCTCCACACATTACACTAGGAAACCATGGTCATGGATAATGCTCACTTTACACAAGACAAAATATGAAACTCTCCCTAAAGCTGCTTTCACAGGCAAGAGGACATTTTTATCTTTCTAAACATATTTTGCTTTCTTGTAACTGGTGATCACATTTAAAGTAGCTTGACGACATTTCAAATCAGAATTGCACAAATCCTAATAAGAACCTAATGAGATCTGGAGTTTTGCGTTAGGATGAAAAAGCTTGCCGTGGAGATTTTGCTCACATTCAAGATGGTCAAGCCACTTGGTTTCAAATTTCAAGAGGTAAAAAAAGGGTCCTTCATCCATTACTAGTGTAGCACTGCTCAAAGAGAAGGCATTTTCAAACCAGGCAGCTTTCTTTTGGTAGACGTTGTGAATTCACATTACCAGCTTGAACTCTTTCTTCCTGACGCAATATTTCCGATTGCATGGATTCCAATTAAATTGACTTGATTTTGCATGTGAGAATTCTCTGAACAACAGTAAATGTGACCACATCTTAAAGGCCAATTCACACTGCACCGACAGCCATGGATTGAACATTCAAAACAAGCACCAACCAACGGCAACAGATGCCGACAGGACTAGCACACTTTTCTAGCAAAAACCGACAAAGTGTCCGTTGCCATTGGTTGGCATTTGTCGGTTCAGTCCGAATTGGCCTTTAGATCACCCCAGGCTACGGACAGCTTACATCAGTCTTGTATTGCTTGCTTGACAAGAGGTCGGAGTTTAACGTCTTTGTTCTTCATCTCACTGTCTTGGGTATAAAGGTTGTGCTCTTTTATGTAATCGATGACAGAGTCTGGTATTAGATATTTAACACTGTGGCCTCTACGTAGGGCTCGTCGGATCTCTGTTGCACTGATCTCATTGTGCACCCACTCCTGAACCAGGAAAATGCTCTTCCGGTGTCTGGACAACAAGTCAGACTCGTGTATAGCCCGTTCTGGCTGCAAGCTACCACGGCTCACGCAGACCAGTCCGAAGCGGCCCACCACTTCCTCTATATGATCGTCCCTCCACAAACCAGGCACCTTAAACGCGTCCATGAAATCTGCTCCACATAGCAACTTCAGCTGTGGGACATCTGTAGGAGGGGGAGAAATTTATCTCATTACTAATTGCATTTACTGTCATTTTCATTTTTTTCAATGTATTAAAAGGTGATATAAGTACTGTTCACTGTTTTGGAAACAGCATTAGTACTGTCAAAGTTGGTGGTAGCAAACGGACAACTGCTCATGAAGCAGAAAATGGTACTTGACTTGAATGATGGCAGAGTACAGAGTCTGATAGAATCATTTAAAAGACCTAAATCAGTGCCAATCTATTCAAAATCGTTTCCAGTTCCTTATTTAATGAGTCTGTAATAAAAGGAACCAAGTGTTTCCGAACAATATAAATGTGATTGCTCATTCAGAGCTTTCAAATTTCATTTATTCACCCTCATGTCCTTCAAGACCTGTATTATATTTTTTTGACATCCTGTTGTACGGACAGAGTAGTTAATGTTAACTATTAAAAAATCTTTTTGATAATTAACATAAAACAGAAAAAAAGTTGAAAATGTACATTTAAAATTATCATGTAAAATTAAATGTAAAAAAGTTATACAGAAGTATAATTAATTTTTTTTTTTTAAAGTCAGAAACTAATAAAAATGACAAAAGTATTTAACAAACACAGAAAAAAATAAAGATAATTCAAAACGTTAATAAATACTAGAATGGTCATGCCAAGCCAAATTTATTTAAACAGTGCTGTTTCATAGCAGCTTCACAGTAATTAACAAGAAAATAACAAATGTTAATGTTGCAAAAAAATCATAGCGTTAATATTCAGCTTAATGCAGTATCAACGGTGACTCAATTGGTAATACTGTATTAATAGCATATAAATAAATATAACAGTCTAATAGTTTTACAATAGCATGTGCAGTAATTGAGCGATGCATTCCAAATAAAGTATGTCAAATAATCATAACCATCTGCATCCTCCATAATCTATAACTCTGTAATACTGGAAATTTCACTGTGGAAATTGCGTTCAGCACATATTTTGTGCCAGTTAACGGATTTGCATATTTCCTTTAATGTAACATTTGTTAATAGAATCAAAAAACAATGCATAGTGAATTTTTCAGGCTTTCAAAATATTATGGTGGCTCAAAGCATCCCATACACAAAATCATACATTTGATACACCTGCAAAATCCCACTTATTTTTCTCACAATGCTTCAATATAAATCATTTCATGGGCAGCAATACTAGGGCTCGACCTCAGCAGTGATATTTACAGCATATGAAAGAATCAATGATGCGCTTTTTACTCTTTTTAATTCTTTCTCTGTAACGTGTCTGATAGTTTCCACTTGTTTAATCATACATGAATTGCAGAGGCAAGGAAATAAAACTCGGGAAATATCACCCTGGTCCCCTTCACCCTTATTCTAGTAATGAACACATTCATGAAAAACATTGTGCAATCATTTGTTTTTCCAGACAATTATAAATGGCTTAATTTAGTAAGCGCCAAATTTCTCGCTTTTGCCTAAATGGGTCTTACATGTAGGCAATTTTAATAAAAAATAATCCCTGTAATAATTCGACATGAAATATAAAATTAAACGGATCTCTTTCTGAAAAAAGTCAATGATTTTCAACGTCTTTAGGTTAATTCCAACTGATCTGTTTAGTTATTATTATAACAGAAGGATGAGGAGGAGTTCCTTTATGTTATCTTCAGTCTACTGTCAAGCAGAAGAAAATACAGATGAAAAGAAAATAGCATCAGAACAAGGGGTTTGCAAATAATCAGGGAAGGTTTTAATAAAACAGGGCTTTTGTGTGCATGCGTTCTATCATTGTTGGCACTTGTCTTGTTTTAAAGCTGTCCCGGCTATTAATCTCAGCTTCATTAATAGTCCAAGCACACTCTCTTCTTAAGCCCAGTCATCCTGTGGAGGGTATTAGACTTCATTAGCATGCTCCTCTACAACACCCCCAAATAAAAGCACTGTTGAAAAGAGGCCTAACAGCGCTTGTGCTGGCCAGAGAGAAGACAACAGCTTGTTTCAAATGCACCGGATTTATCTAAAGTGATTAGCAAAGACAGAAAATGCTCTGTTGGGCCAGAGAGGAGGCTTAGAGGAAAGCGAATTGTGTTGAGAGGCTTCTGTGGCAATTTACAAGACATAATGAGATGTGGGCGGGGCTTACCAGCACAGGCTGGTTGCTCATTGGTGGGCGGGTCCTTGCCATGGTGGTATTGAGCAGCTATGCGGCCATAGTGGTACCTGTGTTTAATATGGCAGGGAGAAACAAACAGCAGATAAACACTGAGCATGAATGGCCATGCTGTTTAGATAAGAAGCTTTACATTCACACTGAATTAGCCTATAGATTTGCATCTTAACATAATCAGCTTTGGTGTTGCATATGATTACTGAGCTGTTAAAAACTATATATCACCCCTATGATTTACCAACCAAGGCTGCATTTCCCAAGAGCATTATGAGATTTGAGTTGAGCCTGTATGGTACTATGTCCTTTAAAATAGCAAATCGCAACCTGGTAATTTAAATGATAGGTCAACTGCAAGGGCACATAAGCAATTGTGAATTTCATCCAGTTCTGCCAGGAAGTAAATTACGAACCTAGAAAGACAAAGCTCTGGCACGGGCCCCTGGCGCAAGAGCAGCCATCCTCCAACCTGGCATCTGAGTATTAATTAGCCACCTAAGGGCATAGCTAGCTGTTGCCATAAAAAAATAGAGTGCTCAGAGGGGCCCTTAAACAGTCTCTTGTTACTTTACTAAGTCTTGAGGGATTCAAGAGGAGGAATGGCCCGTCAAGGCGAAAAGAGGGGACAAGAATTTGGCATGGGTGCAAAACGAAAACTAGCAGCCAAATACTAAAGGATGACAGGCTGTTTCACATTCTTTGTGGCAGAATCCAAGGAGAATGGAAACTGTGGCTGTTGTGATGGATAGCAGGGCTGGAATGAGTCACGTCAGTGCCTGGCTATTCGATATCTCATACACGGGGAATTTAAGGATTCGTCTCCTATAAAGTTTTGGCTTTAGCTCAGCTCTGATATTTCGGAGAAGTCAATGAGTTTGTAAAGTCCTTCATAGAGGGTAATGGAAGGTGAATTCACATTTAAAAGAAACGTATGAAGATATAATGGCAACACAGAATATTTCTAAAGTAAAAAATGAAAATCTATATTCTATACCTGCTTTTTAGTCCGACAATGTATATATCGCACAATATAAATGAGACTTCTGGGAATTCATATGTGAAATATAAGACTCTTTAAGTCCTAATGCACACCATCAGTTCAATAAAGTGAAGGATAAGTCAACTGTATGGTGCATCATAAACTTCATATTATTTGATATTAATAACATCAGTATGTTTAAAATTTGAACAGTGCTTTTGAAGTAGAGATGATCAAAGATGACTGTAGCTCTGAACCTTTGAGTTTTTGGGGGATAATGGAGGTTCAGTCAGCATTTAGCAACCCATCTATCAAAACCGGTTAAAGTTTCCTTTACAGTCATTGTCTCAGTTGTGTTAAACAAGGTTCGTACACATTTCTACCAAAATATTTCCATGACTTTTGAGGCAAATATGTATGACCTAATGTTCTATGAAGCTTACATAAGAATAAAAATTCATGTTTAAATTTAAAATCACAGCATATAAACAGGGCTTGTAGGAATTAATGTGGATTAATACAAAATAAATATTTATCCAACTTACTGTATGCTGACACAACAGTAAGTTGGATAAAGTACTGTTTTCGGAAATCCGCTTGTACATATATTCTTTCCTTTTTCTTCTAATGA
The DNA here is from genome assembly GCA_037043235.1 of Rhodeus uyekii. NCBI lineage: Eukaryota > Metazoa > Chordata > Actinopteri > Cypriniformes > Acheilognathidae > Rhodeus > Rhodeus uyekii. The sequence continues at coordinate 2,393,240 of JAWRVZ010000035.1, forward strand.
TTTGTAATGAGTTATTTATAATCAAGTTACTGATTTATGTTATAATGTATAACATATAATGTATGTGTTTGAATGACTTCTTCAAATTCATGTACACTTTAGTCTATCGCCTATGTCCGTGTTTTTCCACCTTTTTTGAGCTAAGGTAAATTTTTTCATTTAAAAAAAAAGTTACACCACCAACCGAAAATATATATATATATATATATATATATATATATAAAAAACTCTGTTGCCTATATTAACAATATTCAGTCATTCTTATCAAAGTGTCTTGAATTGCTTATGATTAATTTGTTTAAAAAATGTTTTTTAGACCAATTAGGTGAAATTGAATAATTTTCCACGGCACACTAGTCTATGGCCTATGTAAGCAATCCGTTAAAGCCTTTTCTTTGTTTTTCTGTAGTTTTCCATAGAATAATGATGAATATTGGTCACTTAATGCGTAAACCAGAGTCCTTTTTGTCAACCATGTGATCGACGAAGATATGCTTCTGAATATCTGCTCTGGCGTGGAAAATTACTAGTTTTGGTTACTCTCTTTACTAGTCAGAATCATTTAACCTTCAGTAATGACGTAGTTAGTAGCCTCTGTTAGAGTATAATTACTGTAACAATAGAATTGTAAGTGGGGTGGCCTAACAATCTCCTTGAGAGACTTAAAGCTGGCTTCTGCTGATGAAACTGCAAACTATTCTTCACTAAAATTTCTACAACTAACTGCACTTCTGACTTCTGACTCCGGTCTTAACTGTAATTCCCCTATAACATCAATGGGAGGCAATAATGTTAAATAAGTGAATAAAAGTCATCAGTAACACTGACAGTAAATTTACAAGGTGGCACGAATCTGCAGATTGTTGTTTATGATGGGAAAAGTCTCAGTCGGAACAGCGAGTGCGTATGAACCCTGGTTAATAGACTCTTGTCAAACTTTTGACTGACTTTTGACTACCGGTACAATCTTTTAATATTTTTATACATGTATTCACCTCATGGTCACCACAGTCTCTGTCCAATCCGCCTGCTGGCTCTCCCAGTCATCTACAGAAACCCAGTCAGAGCTCTGCAGGGCCAGTCTTGCCATAGCAAGTCGGTGTTTTGAAGAAACAAGACCCTGTTTACCATAACCATCACCGACAGGGGATACAATGCCACCCACCACATGATAAATTCCTGCGAGATGAAGAAAGACAACATATCTGACCCAAATAGAGTCAAAATACAAATTTACAGCAGTTGAGAGACATAAGAGTGAAGGCATGAAAACGTACGCCAAGGTTGTGTTGTTTCTGCTCCATACGTGAGTAACATTGGTTTTGCTATATTTCACAGAACCAAGATATGCTGTTGTTGTAATGATAACTATAGTAAAAAAGGACAATTTTGAGTGTTTATGCATTTTTGATGCGGAGCAATGAAGGGATGGGTATGTTTGTTTGGGTTTATTTCAAATATAAACAGTGTTTCCCATAAATCACTTACTGCACTTTTAAAGTATCTGCCTTAAAATGTAAATAAGAGGTTTATTAAATAGACCCTGATTTCTTTTCTAGGCACAACAGCCCTATAAAAGTTTCTAAGTCATTGCACCCAAATTAACACAAGCTTTGCACACACAAGCAGACTCTAATGAGGTGCTGAATGCTTAACGTTTTTGCCAAATAATGCTTTAATTTTGCATAGTTTTGAATTCATACCAGACTAAAATTGTTTTTGCCTTTCCTCATTTAGCTGGATGTGCAAGATATTATAAAACTAAATTATCAATAAAATAAAAATTGTAAAAGTCAGCTCTAATCTTTCATAAAAGCGGCCACAAACCACAAACAAGCCTCCAGACACGCTTGGGGTAATATAATATGCAGGGTTTTTGGCTACTTGTCATGCTATTACCGCAAGTAGATTTTGGAGTACACATTACACAGTAAATAAACAAGCAAAAATGTCAGTGTACCAGCACCATGTCAGAGCTGTTGAGAGGTGCAGATGGTCCATGAATGCACTGCAAGCTGACAGTGCAACACAAAAAAATGTTCCAATTCTAATCAACACAACCTGAAATACTTGCATTGTAGATATGGTGTTACAGCACCTATAAAACCTTTTTTCCTTGTAAACCTTGAGTGTGAGTTTATGCAAGGACATTTTCACCGATCAGCTGGTGTGTCTAATGCAAAAGCACTGCTAAGAGCATTAAACGTTCACACTTTGCATTTGTCGCTCATTCCTTACAGTCTTAAGGGAAAAACACACACACACACACACACACACACACACACACACACACACACACACACACACACACACACACACACACACACACACACACACACACACACACACACACACACACACACACACACACACACACACATATATGTATGTATGTATAAAAATCACAGATTTAGAACAAGGTTATAATTGTTAACTGAAACTAAAACTGCTAAAAAAAAACTTGAATTGAAATAAAGTATAAATATTAGCTGAAAATTTGAACATTTAAATGTTGCCATGGCAATAAACTGAAATAAGTTTAGGTTGAAGGACTAAACTTATCAATGGAAATTATTAAACTAAAAATAACTAAAACTGAAATAAAAAAATACATTTTTAAGTCAAATGAAAAAAGCTTGGAAGTACGGATGCTTGTTTCCACCTCTGAATAAAAAATAGAAAAGGAAATTGCAGCTTTTAAACAATTTTTTTTGTAGAATTTTTTTCTCAAAATTGCACGTTTACATTTTGCAATTCTGACTTTTTCTCTCAAAACTGTGTGATATAAACATTGCAATTGAGAGTTAAAAAGCCTTCATTGCAATATATAAACTTATCATTCTGAGAAATAAAATAAGAATTGTAAGGTATAAACTTGTAATACTGACTTTTTTTCTTAAAATTTTACATAAACTTAACATCGCATTTCTGATTTTATAACTCGCAATTACGAGTTAGTGTTAGTTCTACTATTTTTTCTCACAATTCTGAATTGCGACACAAATAGTCAGCATTGTGTCTCACAATTACCTTTCATATTTTTAATGCGTGGTGAAATTTAAACATACTTCAGACTAGAATTAAACAAAAAAATAAATCAAAATGCAGTTATATAACAACAGAAATCTTTTCAATGCAACAGGCCCAGAGGGAGAGTGGAAAGGAGGCCAGTTTTGGCCTGATAACAGATGATGGCCAATTTCAAGTAAATGAACAGTTGGCACCAACCTGTCTGGTGCATGTGGTCTCTGGCCAGCTCAAACAGTCGCATGTGCTGGTGGGTAATGGGGTTATAGGAGCCACAGGCCAGCAAAACCAGAGGAATACGACCAGCCATTTCAATGTCTCACACCATAGTATACTGGATAACACTAAAATAAAGAAAAACCTTGATCACATAGCAGCTAATATTTGCAATATGAGCACAGGGCAAAATGGTTCACTGTGAAATGGGACTACTATTCGGAGCAAATGATGTGATCTATGCATATTCAAGACAATCTATAATGTTTACACATTATTTAATGAGGGATAATACCAAATAAGCTACAGTAGCATGTATGAACTGAACTTTGCTCTCTTTGCAATGATTTAGCCTGTGAATTATTGATTATTATGTAATAAGGTGAACAGATTTATAAAATGTAAACCTATTCTTAGTTCAGTGGTCAAAATATCACTTTGATATTATAGATGAATCAATAAATAAGTTTAAAAAAGAAAATAGTTTTGGTTCATGTTATTATAATGAATAATTATGATGATTTTTGCAGGTTAAACTGACCCAACTGAATTTAATAGACTACATTTCATTAAAAAATCTCACACTATGACAAATAGTAACTATTTCAAATTGCAGAACAGTCCTATATTATAACCATATTATGAATGGTTGTTTATGTGACGTGTCTTAAGCTAATCGTTGTGGTGTTTTTGTATATGAAACTATGTGATGTATTTTAAAGAAGTGATCATCCACATTTGTAGCTTTTTTACCGGAGGAAACCCTAACTGAACACTGAAAAGCTTTAGTTTGTCTCAATTTAACAACATACTGTGATAAATAGACTGTGTTGTAAGCACTGGACTCAATTTGTTTGTATACAGTACACAGCGCAACAGGTGCAAATTACACACTGGACAAGGCAGACATCTTTGTTGACAAGATTACACTGCCTAAACCATACTCTGTAAACATACACCTATCATTTATTAAAATAGGTAAATAGACGAATGGATGGATGCAGAATATATATTGTGTATATTCCTAACAATAAAAAACCTGCAGGTACAAGGTTGATGATGTCTGGGGTTACAAAATAGGGTAAAAAATAGCATTAAACACAATGTGATCAATCAAGAACACATAAACTGACTTAAAAACACATGAATAAAAGAAATCTATAAATGCTGATCATTTGGATGAATATACAGCGGGGAACTATAGCAGTTATGCCATCCATGCTACAATCATAGAGCATTGATGATATTAGATGGTATTAGATGGCCAATATATACATATACATATATATATATATATATATATATATATATATATATATATATATATATATATATATATACTGTTTTGATAGATACTAGGAATTAATGCATGATTACTGTATTAATTTACCATGCAATTTATATAATACTCCAGGGGTTCAAACGTCGCAAGACCATCTGAGCTGTCAAGACGGTTTGTGGTCAATCTGACTGGTTCTCCTAATGAGCACAGTTCTGTGAAGTTTCTACTTTGTGTAAACAATGTATAGACATCTTTCAAAGATGTTCAGAATGAGAAGATCAAATGATATTGACATTGTGAACTGAACATTTGAACAGTTATGTCGGTGTATGTCGGTTTATGTCAATCTGACTTGTTCTCCACATAAACAGAGCTTTATGAAGTTTCTAGTTTGTGTAAATGATATATAGACATGTTACAATTTTTTTCAGTATGGGAAGATCTATCAAATGATAACAATGTGGATATGTTTAACACTACACGTCATATCATTTGAACTGTTATGACCTTTTTTTGTCAATCTGACTAGTTTTCCTAATGAGCACAGTTCTGTGAAGTTTCTACTCTGTGCAAACAATGAATAGACATCTTTCAAAGATGTTCAGACTGAGAAGATTAAATGATATTAATATTGTGAACTGAACATCTGAACTGTTCTGTCGGTTTATGTCAGTCTATGTCAATCTGACTTGTTCTCCAAATAAAAAGATTTTCTAGCCTGATGGTGCCTCTTGTGGACAAAAGTAGTATTACAGCTTTTCTAAGATTTTAAAATGTAGATCATTTGTAATTTATTGTGAGCCCTATGAGCATCAGAAATACATGAGACCTGACACATTTCTTCAAAATGACTTGTTCTTAACATGTTCACAGATCTGTGACGTTTTTCTTGTGGACAAAACTAGTATTACAGCTTTTCTAAGATTTTAAAATGTAGATGGTTTATAATTTATTGTGAGCCGTACGAGCATCAGAAATACATGAAACCTCACAAGTTTCTTCATAATGTCTGGTTCTTAACATTTACACAGTTTTGTGAAGTTTCTTGTTTTTGGACAAGATATATAGACATTTTAATCACAATAGGCCAAATCAGAAATATATGAAAAATTGTATCTGCTGAACGGTTTAACTAATCGAAAATCCTTTGACAACTTTTTGCCTTGAGTGTCCCTAGATGATGCATGTGAATTTTCAAGACAGTGAGATTGACGGCCTATGACGAGTTCGAAAAATTTGAAATTTCAAAAATCTCCAATATTTCGCAAACAATTTGATTGACAGCAGTGGTTCTTGAGGCAAAGTTGTTCAGTATGAGGAGATCTATCAGATGAAGTCAATATTTTGTGGATGCGTGAAACACCACGTGAGTAGAGACGCAAAAAACTCGTTAGCGCCAACTAGTGTCCGATTTTCTTCAAAATTCTGACAGACCACTAGGGCCATGAGTCAAACACGCCCATCGAGTTTCGTTCCGATCGACCTTCGTTAAGCTGGTCTAATTGATGCTCAAAGTTCATTGGCCGATGACGGTCATGTTTTTTGAGATACACCAATGTCCTCATAGACCATCATGGACCCTTGGACAAAGACCGTGCATGACAAGTCTCAGGTCAATCGGACTACAATGTGACCCTGTACAGGTGATTGAGTGTTTTTTTCGCAATATAGCGCCACCAAGTGGTCAACTGGCCCAGTTTTTTTGGTGTGACCACAAATTGAGCTTATACATGACTATGTGAAGTTTGGTGAGATTATCTCTTTGCGTTCCAGAGCTATTCTGATTTTAGCAAAAGTGTCACCGCACTATGCGAACGTTTTAGCGTGTCGTTGCAAGCGTGAATCACCGATCAAAATTATTTGAATAACTTTTGGTCATGAGAGTCTCTAGATGATATGTGTGAAGTTTCGCGTTATTTGGACAAACGGTCTATGAGGAGTTCGAAAACTTTTTTTTTCAGAAAATTCAAAATGGCGGAAAATTTTTATAGGCGGAAATGAAATCGGAGATATACATTTTTTAAGTCTTGAGCCAAGGATTCCAGAGATATAAGACACTTGAGTGTACGACAAACGGTTTACGAGTTATGAACATGTACGCGTTTGTAGTCGCTGTAGCGCCACCTATAGCCCGATTTGCGTCATATTTTGATACGTTCTCCCCAAATTGAGACCTACCATCTGACAAAGTTTCAAGTCTCTAGACCTTACGGTTTGGTCTGCACAAGACGCATTACGGCAGAAGAATAATAATAATAATAATAATAATAATAAAAATCCTAACAATTACAATAGGTTTTCAACGCTTCGCGTTTGAACCCCTAATTAGTGCATTTGTAAACCCATTTATTTAATTTACGACTCCCGTCGTTGCCGTTATCTGACAAATACGCAAATAAACGACATAATTACGATAAACGTATCCTCCAAGTTTATGTAAAGGCTACATGCTACAGCCGTACGTCACACTATTTCTGCCCCCCAGAACATTGAGATGGAAGAAAAACAGTTCCTATCTATACAGCGACAGCGGCCACTAGTGGCGAAAACAGAAGAGCCCAGTACTCTCAATGAGAGAGACTATTGATTTCACACTTTTTTTAATCATGATGACCGACCTCCTCTGCTTTAGTTGTACTTTTAATGACAAGGACTCGTTCAAAGTCAAATGATATGAACAGTCGGTTCTTTATCTGATGGAGCAAGACTTGAGGATGATTAAAGCTCTCAATGGGCACAATTCTGAAAGCAAGGCGATCTTAAAACACTCTATTATCCCTTTAAAGAGCTAATATGAAGTGAATTATATTCATGTGGGACTGAGATTCTGTACATTACAGACTCTAATGGGGCGCAAAAGACATCGATAACGACTCTATTGAAACAGTTACTTCATACACAGTCTAAGGATATGGATATACATCGTCATCCACCGTCTCTTTTTTCCATTCTTAGCCCTTCATGCATTATGCATTACCTTTTTTAACATAAATATCTAACCTGCGGGGGAGAGAAAACGCTTTTTCTAATCACCCTTCAAGGGGACTTTCTGTTGCCCTTCAAAAAGGCACTTTGCACAAAACTACCCTAATTATAGCTACTAAAGGGGAAATGGGCTGTAAAGATCCATACTTTGAGCTGCTCTAGCTAATGTGACTAATGCTGTGCCACACTAATGGAGTCATATTCTTTGTATCTCCATCATGCAGAGGAGACGAGTTTATAAACCGACTATGTTTGGCCTATATGTTTGTCGTATATTCTGCATTTTTGCATCTATGCCCACAGATGGAAATAGGCCAGTCTACCTTAACATACATTCAGAGCATAAATCAGCAATCTTTAGTATTGCCGTTTAGTGGAGAAGGCCTATTTTGTTTGATTTCTATTACTGACTCTTTCTCAAGTAGTTTCTAGGGCTAGGCAGTAATTAAACACAGATGACTCTATGGTGACCCCTCTTGAGAGATAGGTAGCACTGCCACAGATACTGAGAACTGTCCATGGTCCTGAAAAGATCGAGTCCCTTAACAAAAATGATGGATTCAAAGTCTAACCGAGGCAGTGAAAAACACATAAAGCAAATAAAAAAAATTTATATCTGTGGGTGATGTATCACCTCCATTGTGGATGCTAAATAAGTGATTCCTGCAAAAAGAGGAGTTCAGACTTCATTTGAACAGATTGCTCTCATAAGATTTTAAATAGAATTGGAATTAATTATTTAGAGAGCTCCATAATAGCAAAAGACACCGCTAAGACATATTACAGCTATACTGTGAGACTGGAGAGAGATGTGGGTAATAAGACACAGAGATTTAATAGAATTAATACAAAGTTTTTATTAATCTTTGTGTCAAGTGACTTGGAATGTTGATATAAATGTATGAACATATATTTAAAATTTCATACAACAACTAGTTCCAGTCTTTGCATCTGATTAGTCTAATTATTCACTGTATCATTTTGCTTGCCTATGTTCCAGACAAGTGTTATTATTAACTAAAACTTACTGTAAGAGTAGGCTAAATAAATACAGTAGTAATAAAATAGATTGTGCTCTTGAATTTTTGTGACTCTGCAGGATGCATATACGCCAGAAGGCGTCAGAAACCGATTGTCTTTGTGAGCACATCATTGACTCATTCAGTCAACCGATTCGTTCAGAACCACTGAATCATTCAATCATTCAATCACTGAATCACAAAAGCAGGAGTGAATCATTGAATCGTTATTCAAAAGTTTTGTTCATTTGAGGGAAGAAACATCACGTGTTGCTTAGAAAGAAACACTTTCTTTATGCTGTGGCTTTGTTTGTATTTTCAAAAATTTAGGGATGGAGAAATTAAGCGTCTTAAATCGCTTTTCTCTTTGTTTCGGGAGAAGATTCGAAGTATCAGGAAAGTGTTGAAAAACAGTGGCATCGTGTGGCAGGGCAAATTTACATCCGATTGCGCAGCTCCGATGTTTGAAGCACAAAAAACTTCTGACAACACTAAATATCTTTAATTTCTGACATAGTTCACATATTAAAATGTGTCAATAAGTGAAATACAACAACAACAATACTAATTATAATAATAGCAAGTAAATGGTGTTCTAATTATATTTTTATGGCAAAATATATGATAATATATGAGTATTTATGATAATACTAACAAAAATGTTAGTAAATGGACTTAAACTTCAATAAACATGATCTGGATTCAAACTATCCGACACCGAAAGTGAAGCATTCACGAGGCTGGAAAGAAAGTGAGGTTTGATAATGTAACTCGATACACGCTTTGAAGCTTCAGTGTAAGTTACTAAATATTAACTTATTTTATATTGAACTGCTATTTAGAAAAAGTGCATCTCTTTCGAGTTGGATTTCTTGGAAGTCTGAACATATAGGAGAATGCTAAGAGTGATTCAGGATTTAGAAGCCATACATTTGCAGTATATGATCAGTTTTGTAAGGTCATAAGTCATTGACCGCTTGCAGCAATGGCTCCTGAATCATTGGTGCAGAGCTTCTAAAAAAATAAAGCTTCGAACCTTACAGTGAACAAAGTGACCATGCAATGTTGTCGCTATTGTTGATGTATTAAGATCGTAGTGGTGGAGTAATTAAAGATCGCAATCCGAAACATAGGATATTGCTGCAAAATTTTAGCTATCATCCATAATACACTGGCTGCAAACCTTCTCAGCTCGATCAGGTTCCTCCCATATAGAGAGCTCAGCTCTTTCCTTTCATGTCTGCTCTGTGCTGGATGTTTAGACTTGCAGATGCATTGATAAAAGAGTGAAGAAGCTTTCACCAAGAGCAAATTTACTCAACAGAATGCATCCCCTGAAATGCAACAAGTCAAACGATTGGAATGAATGAGCGCAAATGGGTTTTTCAATCTATCAGCTGTGCAGGTAAATTAGGTTTCAGGAAGACTGGGAAAATAATATGGCATTTTAAACCAGCTCATTTTTTCCTTCTTCCAAGCAACTAAAACGATTATCAGAAATCCCCGCAGGCTTTGGCGAAATTGACATTTAACTAAGAAAAAATAGAGAATAAAATGAACAAGAGAATGAGTTGTGGGTTCACATTTTAAATGGATTCCCAAAAGTTTTCTTTCTCAATTGTCACGAAGCTGTTTGTTAAAGACTGACTTTTACAAGCATTTAAAGTACCTTAACTTGTAATATTTACATAATGCAGATCTCAAAACCTCTTCTGCTCTGTGAATTTCTGCCACACCCCCGCGGACCCATCGGTGGGCCCTATATTACGTCATCATAATTTATGGAGCACAAAACTAGACAAATAGGGTATATTTTGAAAACTTAAAAATATGCCATATTTGTCTAGTTTTGTGCTGAAGATTAACCTATTCAAAGTTAAACATGTATTTTTTTATATCTCCGTATCTAAAGTCACTCTATTTTTTATTATGATATGTGCGTCTTAATACTTTACCTACAGAAAGGTGTTTAATATCTTTCATATCAACGTAGGTTCGTTGCACTCCCAAGGGAGTAGATGGAAATGAGAAGACCTTCAGTTCATGGTTGAACTCTCATTAAAAGCTTTTCCAGTCAACCTGGGCACATGGGACGTCCACTGTACACGTGCTCTTTTTCACCTCAGCTGACAAATCTCTCTTAACCTGAGGGGAAAACTTAGGTAGGGCATGAGTTGCCATCAGAAATGAGAATATAAAAATCCAGAGAATACACGCTGCATGTGAAGTGGTATGTGGTTATTGTATGAGAGGATACAGAAAGGTAATTTTCAAGGACAACCATGAAAAAAGGAAATTATATGGATTGAAAATAGTGAGAAAATGGATTACTGCAGCTCAAAAACTGCATTTCAAATCAGTGAGACTTTTCAAAATGTAACAATCATAAGATATTCTGATAAAATTATAAGTGTGAATAAACAGCGTCAGAACTGTACAACTTTGGTTTCCAACGTTTGATGTCCACTATGCTTTCGTGCCTAAATATGTGGATCAACACCAAATACAGGTGGTACAATGCACAGCTACATGACAAATCAGTGTCCATCAAAACTGGCCTTTTAATAAACACACATTTTATAGTCACAGAGCACAGTTTTACCAACACAAAGTGCCATCAGGGTAGCACAGAACACTAAAATAATGCAATAAATACTTAATAAACATAAAAACAACATAACATAAAACACAATAATGTACATAACTAATGCAAAAATGAAGAAAATACAACACACGTGTGTATTACAACTAATACTTTGTACTTTTACCACAGTATTTTACAGTTAAATGTCCTGTTACATCCATTATATTTAAGGTAACTTATAGCCAATAATATAAACAGGACCACAAGAACATGTTATTTCAAATGTAAATGAGGAGGTAAGTAACATTTAAACAATATGTGTGTGTGTGTGTGTGTGTGTGTGTGTGTGTGTGTGTGTGTGTGTGTGTGTGTGTGTGTGTGTGTGTGTGTGTGTGTGTGGATGTGTTTCATATTGTACAATGATTTACAATCTTTTAGGTACGTTTTTATCATGGCCAATGATATGCAATCATGATTATAAACCAGAAAGAAAAATTCCCAACACTGTTGTTTTGTTGTCAGTAATATTTAATGTACCTGGGAGGCACAGGACAACAGCTACCCACCTTGGGAGAAGTCTTGTCGTCAGATTAAGATAATGATAATATGAATAATAAATGAGAAGGATGTTTGGACAAAATCATGCTGTGTGTTTATACTGCGCTGATAAAATAAAATATTGAAAACTCATTTTAAAACGAAGCACAAAGGTGAACCAGTTTCTAATGTCACATTTAAAGCATTAAAATATCAAATTTGCATGCATAGTATTCATACAGGGCGTGGATAAATGCTTTATCATAGGTCAAGATTAATTGCTCGGGGAGTGACGTAGCAGCCTGATCCTGGGGGTTTAACTCGCGCGACGCGCAGACACACAGACCGCGTTACCTCGTGCGCTCGGACCGCGTCTCGCGCAGCTGGGAGTTCACTAGCTACACTTCAGCTCACCGTCGCTCAAGGACAGATAAAGCGAGAGAGTGGTGTTATTTTAGATTAACAGAGGAAGAATTAGGTCACCGCGTTCTGCTCGAAGTGTTGGGCTCATCATGAAGATGTGCGTGATAACAGCGATGCTTTTCCTGGTGCTCTCCGGGCAGTGCGGCATCCTGGCTGGGAAAGGTAAGGCAGATCGGACAACTTGGAATGTCACCGCATGAAACGAAAAGCCTGGAGCTGTTTGTCAGGCAGATCAATGTCTTAGATCATATGCGATCAATTACTATCAGTTTGGAGGATTCACAACGTCAATGACAGACTGAGAGTGTCTTATATTAGGTTGGCATCTCCTATGTCCTTATAGGGTGAACAAGTTTCTTTCTTCTCCCCGTTTTATTAATGATGAACCTGCGTTTTTTGGCACTTAAATAAGAGCATCATATTTCCATTACTATAGGAGCAATTCTCATAATACAGACTGTAAATCATTTACGTTTTCTCAGCATGATCGATATAACAGCTATTTTCCTTCATCAATATTTCATTGACCTTTAAGGCACATTTCTAGTGATCTTATGTGTTCGGTTCAATGACTGCACGGTGTTTAAGACTTCAAGAGCATAAAACATGAGCTTTTCCATTGCTCCCATGGAAAAAAAAAACTGTTAATGTGTTTTGGGAGCACAAACATTGAGATAAGAGATCTAATTGTGTCTCTGGGGTAGTGATGAATATGGAGCAGCTCAGTTATTTGTTAGTGCACAAGTGGAATGCTTTAGATGATATGTGATCCATTACAGTCAGGTTGGATCATGTGGACTGGCAATGAAAGCCTGAGAGTGTGTTTTCAGCTTGGCAATTAATCTATCAAGTTCATGTTTATCCATTAAGAGTTGATAACTTGCATTTCTATTTTGCCGCTTTCTTTTATTTTTCCATCAGCATGAGATTAACATGCATGATGTCCCTTCTTTTAGGACGCCTAAATGAAATCAAGCGTCTGTCGAGCAAGGTGCTGTGCGTTGCATCCATTTAAGTAGTGATTATGAAATAAATCTGGATGTTTTCATTGCAGTACGAATTTTTTACGACTACATTTTCTTAATGGAGTGACATGAATCAGTGAGACGTCCCTATGTTTTTATGATATTTTAATGTTGTGATATGGCAGGTGTCCCCAAAGAAGGAATTTTGTTTAGGAGTATTGCTATTTGGTTGCTAAAGTGATCTGACTGGTTGGTATGGGCCATGTCTATGTACCAATCCTTGATGAAAGTCATTGATCAGCTTTCTTCAATATGCTATCATTCATGTTCACACTAGCACAATGAATTATGCGCTTAGGTTTTGGGTGAAATAATAATACATTTGATAAATAATAATAATAGATGTGATGCTTTGCTAAATCACTAACCAATAATAGAGCCTTTTATTTATTTAGTTTTTCCCAGCAGGAGCCTTAATATAGTTATTTCCCCTCATCAATATTTCATTGATCTTTATGGCACATTTCTAGTGCTCTATCTGCTTGATCAGTTTAATTTATGGTGCTCATAGTAGCTGCATTTCTCCATAAGGTTCAATCAGGCATTCAATGACTGCGTAGTCCTTAAGAGTGTAAAGCAGTGTTTTTTTTTGGGTCTCTAATGTGTTTGTAGGAACACAAACATTGAGATAAGAGATCTAATTGTTTCTCTAGGGCAGTGATGAATATGGAACAGTTCAATTATTCGTCAACGCACAAGTAGAAAGTCTGTCAGTAGGCCTACCCGTGTGCCCTGATTTACTTTCCTTAGAAGTAACTCCTTGCTCGAGATTGGGCTCTTTCAGTGTAACAGATTGGCAAATCAGGGAATCGTAACCTTGAATATTTGCATATCAATTTTCTGGATTCTAGCACTCTTTAATATTTTGAATGTAATGAATACGATTTGAAAATGAAACTCTTTTACACATGAAGAACTGCACAATGCGAGCATGCCATTAGAAGAGATGGAATAGAATAGAAATATGAGGCAGAATTGCAAATAGAAGCCAATCATTAACTCCAAGCCATTCTGACTCAACACTTTCATAGGTATGATATGACAGTTGAAATCCTTCAAAACTCTGCCTCTCCAAAAAAAGAGAAGGATTTCATCAAAATTACATCAGAATGCTATTGTAACACTGAATTCAATAGCAGCCTGGCTTATCTCTGACTGCATAAGTTTATTTTAGATGACTTCACATCAGCATATTATAATGTCAGTGTCAGTACATCATTCAGTTGAGTCACATGTTACTTGAATTTCATTTTTTGTGAGTCTTATTCTACACACAAGGTTGTTTGTATTGTCAAAGTGTACATTTAGTCAGGAGGTGTGTTTAAGAATCAAAGCAATGACCTTGGCGTACTTGGTTATTTCGTAACATGCAGAGCTTGACCACTTCTTTTAACAATCCGCTTGTTTTGATGTTGGACAGGCTGTGTGTTATTGTGTCTGAGAATTGTAGAGCATTTTTAAAACTCAGAGTCTTAGAGAAAAAGAGAGATTCGAGTTTGGCTCCAGCACACTGGTGTACACAAGAAAGGGATAAAACAGAAAGACAGCAGTGACAAATAAGGGTAGGTCTGTAAAAGCAGGCTGAGATTTATGCTGGCCTTTTCAGAGAAAGCACAGCGTTATCCCAGAGCTAAATAAATTGGGTTGCTGATCTGGAAAAGATGCATAACTTAGGATTTCATGCTGCGACCTAAGTACATCAAGCTTGTAGGAAAGCTAAGGCATATATTTTATTATTATTATATATTTTTCTTTGATTCGTTGCTGTTGTTTGGGCAGCAAAGCAGAGTATTAAACACTTCTCCAAGTGGACCACAGCTGGTAGATCTGTCTTAGTTTTTTGCTTTGAGAGATTTAGCTTTCTTTCTTTTTTTTGTCATGTGGCTTCTGAAGGAGCATGCCAATCTTCAAGCCAGAATGCCATGCAAATGCTCAACTTAATTTAAACCTTAATTACCCAGCATGCATCATTAGCGTCGGCGTGATGAGCGGCAGGGAGGGCTGAGGGAAAATGAAAGGGAGGGAATGACAGGAAAGAGCTACATTTGGAAGCAAGATGGGCCCTGTCAGTGGCACTCTCTCGCCAGCTGGTCAGATGGCACCAATCTCTCCCAGGGGTCAGCTCTGGCCAATCTGCACAGGAATAACACTGGATGTTCTTCCACGCACACAACTGTAGTTTCACTTGGTTGCTTTTCCCAATCATAACGATCAAAGCAAGTTTGCACACTGTAAGGCAGTGTTTCTCAACTCTGGTCCTTAAGGTCTAAACTCCTGCAGAGTTTAGCAAAAACTTTGATCAAACTCACCTGTTTGTAACTGTAATCCTGAAGATATTGATTATTTTTTAGGTGTGTTTGATTGGGGTTGGAGCTGAAGTCTGCAGGGAAGAGGAAAAATTGAGAACCCCTTCTATAAAGGGATAAAATTGTATTATTTACCCATCCTCATGTCTTTGTTGAATGCAAAAGATTTTCTGAAAGATTTTTTTCCTTGTTTTGGGTCCATATTTAAGAAAAAAAAAGTCTTAAAGTCTTTATTTTGTTTCTCACAAGATATAATACCTTGAGATACAAGCGTCTCTACATACGAGTATTCCAAGATACAAGCAAGCCTTCGGGCAGATTTTTGCTTCTAAGTAAGAGTAAATATTCGAGATACGAGTACGCGTACTGACGCCGACGTGTGTTCACTGACTTCTGTACGCGTCGCCTGTGAGTAGCTGATTTTCTCTCTATTTCGTGCATTATTATTCTTAATAGCGACGAGTTCTAAGAAAGTGAGTGGTAAGGATGGTAGTAAGAAGCGCGTGATGACCATTGAAATGAAGCATGAAATTGTCGATAAATATGAGCGCGGTGCCACGTGAGTGATCTAGCAGCAGGAGCATCAGGAGGAACTGTGGACTGAGGAGTTGATCAAGCTGCAGATGGTACACAGGTGTTGCAAGAGCTCAGCATTGAAAAGAAACACCCTGATAAATTGTCTACGGGTCGCGCTTTGGCGGTTTTTGATGACGCGTGCCTTATTTTTTTTTAAAGGGAGACAGAAACAAATCTCCTCGATTGGTATTTAGTTAAAAGGTCTGCGCCAAGTGAAAGTGAAGGTAGTCAGGCAAAAAAAGGGAAGAAAACAAGCAAAACAATAATAGAAAATTGAAAAGTTACAAAAATACGTAAGCTAAGTTTAGTTATGTTAATTTAAGTTTACGTAAGTTACGTAGTGTTAGTGTAAGATACGATACAGAATCAAGTGTTGACGTACCAACTCCCCTTCCCTCCTCCGCACCTACCGCTACAATCTGTCTACTGTCTGAGTATCACACGAATCCTTATACTGTATACATGTACTATAATTGTGTGTGTGTGTGTGTCTGTACCTATAAAAAAAACATGTTTTCTTCCATTGTTACGGATCTGGAACGAATTAATTTGTTTTCTATTATTTCTTATGGGAAAACATGATTCTAGATTCGAGAAAATCGAGTTATGAGCTCTGTCTCGGAATGGATTATGCTCGTATCTCGAGGTATTACTGTGTTGTGAACTGTCCCTTAAACTTGTACATGCAAAGCCATAGTTGCACAAGCACGCTCTCACCCACGGATAAAGTATATTTTCTCTCCTTGCTGAGGCTGATTGCCTGGTGTTGGTGGTGCAGCACTGGGACCCTGCTCGTATTTGCTGACCATCTCTGAGAAGTGGGCTAGTCCCTGAGATTCAGTCTCAATTAAATTGCTCAAGCTCCAGAGAGGATTTCTGGGACGTTGTCCTCCAGCTTTCCTTCTAATTGCCTAGGTGCTGGTGAGCTGACAACATGCTATTGGGTGAACGGGGAGCTCATGGTGATTGGTTACAACCTTGTGTAGGTGTTTGCATTGCTGTATGTTGACTGTTTCCCTGTATGATGCATGTCTTTCTTTAGAAGTGAATGGATGTAATCACGGTGTTTACAATGGCGCGCTTCAAGATGAATTACTTCCAGTAGACGGGGAGGCTGAACCCAGCTCTCTGTGTGAGAGACTGAATGTAGTGCAGTCAGTGTTCTGATCCTGTCCTCCATCTTTCCACACCTTCTCAGCCAGAGTTTTGAAAACCCAGAGAATTCTCTGAAACATCTATGCCATGTTATTATTAAACAAGACTTATTGTCTGGGCCTTGCAGCGCTGTCACTCACTGACCTCTGTTTTTTTTTTTTTGCACTGAACGTGCTGTGCTGAATAGAAGCAGACCGCATGGAAGCAGCAAACATAATTCATTCCTGTCCTCCTTTAGGTATTCCTTACCATAGCACCTTTTTAAGGGCATCTTCTCCCCAGTATATGCTGCTCTAACCTTTTTCTGTTATAGGGCAGTGCTATACTCTGTGTTTCATTGAAGTAGACTCAGTCAGCTTGCCATTTGTACAACTTTGAGTAAAAGCATTGTCTGATGACCTGCAATGATCGGATCACGCTGCAAGCTGCTGGCAGCTTCCTCTGCATCTTGGAAAGAAGCGCCATACATCTCATCTTTCCGGATTGATCTGTGGAAATACTCTCTCTGACCTTCCATGGTGACAGGACAGCCGGAAGAGAGTGCAAATCAGTAGCTTTAATAGAACTCTGAGCTTGGTAAAGAGCACTGCCAACACACACTTCAACGGTCTAGAGATCACAGGCCATGCTTAGATTAGTCTTGGAGAATCTGGACTGGAGTTGATGTATTATTTTTTTAAGTGGTAGTGTATGGCAGGCCTATTGACTGTACATAGGAAAATGATAAAAGGGGTTGGCCTGGTTCCTTGATTAACTTTGGTGTCTTCAGAAAAAAGTCCCAAAGCACCACCACCAGTTTAATAATTATTTTTTTCCCTTTGTCTAGAAGCAAAGTGAATTTTTTTTCTTTTCTTTTTTTCTCCCCCTTCTGATTTGGTTGCCATTTTGGAACATTCTGTAATTTATCTTTTTCCCACTTCTCACTGAAATAACTCCGATGACTGTTGGACTAGGCTGCACAATAATGACTGTATTCAACTTTTGCTACCATTACAGAGAAACACCCTACCATACTGAATGTGACTGAAAGCTAACCAGTGCTTTTCTTCTTAGCATTCTCAGTTGTATGTCAGTAGAGTATTATTGGTCTTCCTTAAGCCCCAGAAAGCAGCCCTATTACCCTGTAGCCTAAGACTGGTTGCCCACTGAAGCTAAGCAGGGTTGAGCCTGGTCAGTACCTGGATGGGAGACCTCCTGGGAAAAACTAGGTTGCTGCTGGAAGTGGTATTAGGAGGCCAGCAAGGGGTGCTCACCCTGCGGTCTGTGTGGGTCCTAACGCTCCAGTATAGTGACATGGACACTGTACTGCAACAACCACCTTCTTTCAGATGAGACGTTAAACCGAGGTCCTGACTCTCTGTGGTCATTAAAAGTCCCAGGATGTCCTTCGTAAGAGTAGAGGTGTAACCCCGGCATCCTGGCCCCATTGTCCTTGGTCAATCACAGCCTCCTAACCCCCCCCCCCCCCCCCCCCCCCCCCCCATACTAATTGGCTTCATTGCTCTGTCTCCTCTCCACCAGTAAGCTGGTGTGTGGTGAGCGTTCTGGCGCAATATGGCTGCCGTCGCATCTTCCAGGTGGTGCTGCACATTGGTTGTGGTTGAGGAGATTCCCCCCCCCCCCCCCCCCCCCCCCCCCCCCCCCCCTCTGGAAAAGCACTATATAAATGTAATGATTCTTCTTCTTCACAAAACACAACTTCTAAACCATTTTATTTTCAATTTGATGCATGCAAAGTTTTCCTTTTGTAATTCATTGTCTGAACCATTACATAATACTTGTATACAGTAATATGAATGTGCGCCCTCATAAGCATGCAGCCTTGCAGTTGTATTATTTGGTTATGGCTAAACGTGCAAAAATTGAGAGGTTTCCATGAAATTGTGGCACTCCCCTAAAGCATTTCCTCAGAAGTTGTCACTCTTAGCATGGCTTGGCTACAGTGTAGTATATGGCTGAATTTGATGCTTTTACAAATAGTGCCTTTTCTATATATTTTTCCCCCCCCAGCTGTCAGTGACCGTGGAAGGAAAAACAGCCATTTCTTCCCTCCAAACTAACCCTTACATAACTTGTGTGCATTTGATCTCCTTTCGTCTGGCTAGGATCGAACACTGTGCTGATCTGATACCAGCAGAGCCTATTTTAATTGAGCGGATATTCTTGTAACACGCTGGGGGAATGTAAGACGCAGGTGCTGCCCTTTGTGTTGTTTGGATGATCCCAGAAGGCTTGGAGTTTTATCTTCGGCTCATAAATGAGTTAGGAGGATGTTAATGTTCTGCGGGTGCAGGAGACACCCGGGCTGTCAAACTGCAGGTGTTTGTTTTAGATAGGAGCAGCTGCGGTAACGCCCCCTCCTTCCTCCCAGGTGGAAAAGCGCAGCGTCGGGGCGCGTGGCTCCTGATCTTTTCTCTCGCTTGCACAAACACACATGCAGTGGCTGCTGGGACTCAAACAGAGATAATGTGAATTCACTTTGCTGGGTAGTTTTAATTACAGCCAGGATCTGCACAAATCAGCGTAAAATATTAATGCAGGTGCGACGTCTCTCTGTTTCAATGGATCAGTGTGAGTGAGTTGTTGGCTCAGAGAGGGAGGGAGAGAGAGTGTGCACCTGCACAAAGAGAGATGAAAAGGAGACAGCCACTATCCGTCTGAGTGTTTTCATACGTGTGGCGCCTGTCATATGACTGTGCTGACTGAAGCTAAAATCAATAGTGCATGCCACGGTCCTCTCGCCACCGCTGCAGGAATGAAAATGCTACGTCGTGCAACAAAAGCAGAGATCCAAGTGGTTGTTTTTGGGGTGTATTTGTTGGCTGTATATGATATGTCTATCTCCTCAGTGCTAGATTTCTTGTGGATTCAGAGACTGTCTGCGAGCAGTCCCACTTCATTGGCAAGCGGTGCCGCCCTGCGAGAACGGAGGAAGTGGAAGCCTGTCCACATGAAAGCGGTTATTAATTTTCATGGTGCGTCCTGCAGTCAAAGGAATTATCTTTCCTTCACGCCTGCAGTGATACACATGATTCGCTTTAAGTATGTCCGTTAAAATATGGTCTCCTTTTTTTTTTTCTTCTTCTAACAGAAGATATGGATGGAAAAGATAAAAGGAAAAAATGGGGAAGATTCCTAACATCTGAGCTGAAAATGGTGCTTTCAGTCAACTGATCTCGTTCTCTCTTGCCATCATGCTCTGTGTGTGTGTTTTGATCTCATGAATTTACTGTGTGGCAGGTTTTGTTGGAGTAATGGGAGTTTTTATTTTAGAAAGATCTGAGCTCAAGATCAAGTGCCAAATGCAAGTAAAATTGACTTCTATAAGTGTTCTTTGAGAAAAAATACGTTTATTTTTTTGGTATTCTAGTAATTTGACAACAAATTGCAATGTGAGACTGTTTTTGGAGACCGTCCCCAAATTCAGCTAAAAATTGGTTGGCTATTTTGTTGTCGTCTTGAGTTTTACCTTGTTTTTAACTCATTACATTGAGGATTAAAATCAAAATGGTCTTTTGTGAGAGGTGACATTTCACCGATGACAAGACACCGACATACTGGGTATGTATGATTATGGGAGTACCGGTAATAATTACTTGTGCCATTTGATACATGTAGGCAAGGGGAAAATGGCTACAGTGAATAATTCCTTTGTCTAGCAGCAAAAATATTTACACACTCTGTCCTCCACTGCTTTTTTGGTGCTGAATCACCAGCGCCATGGCAGAAAAGGTTTTGAATGTGACGACGTAGTAAATTGAGTTTTCTGCAAAAAAAAAAAAAAAAAAATGGTAAGGGAATCACGTCTTTGTATTGAGTTGTCCTAACAGGTTGCCTGCTAAAAAGATATAATTAAGTGGCCAGTGAACTAATAAGTCTTATCTGATTCTCTTAATGAATCATTCCAACAAAAAATAAATAAATCAAACTCTGGTGTGTGACTGTTTGAATCAGTCTGATAAACCCTGTGTTGAATTAGCAGCTAGTAGTTATTGAGTGTGTGGCAAACTCTCACACCACAAAAAAAAAAAAAAAAAAAAAATATATATATATAAATATAAATAAATAATAGCATTTGAGATAAGCCCAAACTTGGCTGAAGGGATGGAAGTCACTCAGAATGACATCCCAGCTGAAGCCAATTATCTGTTAGTGAAATATGAAGATGACCTATATGAATCCTCTGGACCCCTCACAGATGCCAGGTTTGAGTTAATGTTGACCATACCGTGTTTTTTTTCCACCATGTCAGAGTGATATGCTGCCTATTTATTTGGACTGATTGCCAAAGTACACAAAACGGAGAGGTAAACATTTAGTATTAATGTTGGGACATTAAAAAAGATGTAATGAGCAACACTATTCCATTTGTACTGGCTTTCGTGTAGCTCAAACAGTAGAGTGTGGTGCTTGCAACGCCAAGGTCATTAGTTTGATTCCCAGGGAGAGCAAGTACTGATTAGAATGTCAGTGTGTATCTTTAATGCCATGTAAGTTGCTTTGGATAAAAGCGTCTGCCAAATGTGTAAATGATATTTGCGACCCATGAGCGAATAATTTTGGAGTGTGAGATGCTCATATAAATAACACCGTTTTATTTAACAATGGAATGGGGAGAAGATCAGAAATGATCATATCCTAGATTTAGCGGTCGACAAATATTGTTCAATATATTGGGTATTTTTAATTATTGGCATTGGCCCCAGTGTCAGAATTTTATTTTGACTGCACAGACACACTTATTTACTATCTTTAATTAGTTGAAATTACAATCGACCAATAAAAAAATCCATATCAGTTGACCACTAATTTAGCATTTGTTATCTATTTGAGAACAAAAGCTCAATGCGATTTATATTATCTGCACAAAAACGATCTTCCTCTGGACTTTCCTGATCCGAGCATGCTCTACTTTAGCTATCACCTTATTAAAGGGCTTTGATACGTGCCTGACTTGCTCTTTGCTCCTTCTCGCTCTCACTTTGTCTGTGTAAAAGCCAGAGTGATCCCAGCTTTTTTAGTGCCGGCCAAACTTGAAGCCAGCTGCTCTTCTTGCAGGCGTTGAAGAGGGTTTTCAGGGCTGCTAGACGTGAAGGTTTTCGGTGCTGACACAGAGCCTCTCACTAACTCTCCTGTCTTTCTCTAGTCTGAGTCATTATCTCTCCAAAACCCCCGTTTCCTCCGCCTCCTCTCTACCCTCTCAGCAAGAGTGCAACGCGCTAGACTCACAGGGAAAAGGAGCACAGGCCTAATTAGATTTAGGAGCAATCTGTCGCCTCGCCTTTCTCTCTTGGATCACACAGCCAATCGCAGGTGCCCTTTATTTCCTCGTCGCTGTCCACGGCAGGGACCACAATGTTTTCATGTCAACTTGTTTTTTCTCTCTCGCCCTTTACGCCAAAGAGCTATGCAGGACAACCTTGTAAATACGATGTGGTTACTAGCATTTTCATGAAAGTTTTACAAATTATTTTGGCTTTGTAATATATCTGATTCCAGCTCAGTCTTGCTGTTTTGTTAAATATACACGGGCTGCTTTAGCTCAGGGTGAACCTGCAGGGATCTGCAGTGACTCTCAGCAACACTGCACCGAATGAACAGAAGTACGAAAACAACACACGTGTGTAGCCATTTCAGCGCTTGTGTGTGTTGTGTGTACCTGCACACACTCCCCCTGTGTGCTCATTACTCATGTTTGGAGCTGAATTGTCCCCTGTCTGAACACCTGTGCCAGTGCGCTCGAGGCTCCCAGATGAATGCAAGTGAGGGAGTCCATCCTCTCCTCTCCGTCCAAAACTCAGTCACTCGTTCACACAATTTCTCCTTTGCTCTAGCCACTCTCTTTCTCTCTCTGGCCATCTCTCCCAGCTCTTTCCCTCCTTTTCCTAATGCAACCTGGTTCCGGAGAGCAGGAACTATCTGACCTATTTTCGGCACAGACCTTCTCTGGTGTATTCTTTTAGAGCATCATTTGTTGTGGTTGTATGACTTGTTTGTTTGAGAGTGACTGACAGTGAGACAATATGGTAGAAAATAGTGTTTAAATTAGAACAAGTCATGAGTGGTTTCTATTGGAAATTACCCCCCCCACCTGACCATTAGACCACATGATCTCATGTCTCTTCTAGCTCATTCTGTGCTCACATTTATCAAGATCCCGGAGTCGG
This sequence comes from Rhodeus uyekii, assembly GCA_037043235.1. NCBI lineage: Eukaryota > Metazoa > Chordata > Actinopteri > Cypriniformes > Acheilognathidae > Rhodeus > Rhodeus uyekii. The sequence goes on from JAWRVZ010000035.1 coordinate 2,416,542, forward strand.
AAGTCAATATTTTAATGAATCCAGTCATTTGTTCTTAAAGTCACCCAATATTAAATTTTGATTTATGCTATACAATAATCCCTCGCTACTTCGCAGTTCAAGTTTCGCGACCTCGGTACATTGCGGATTAAAAAATATTCATCGAAATAAAAAAAATAAAAATATTTCCTTTATCGGCAGCCGTATTGCAGAAAGCAACATTGCTTTATTGTGATCTGAGAGAATCGGTTTCCCAGGATGCCAGACAAAGAGAAACTCTCTCAGAGGCTTTGTACACACTCACGGGCACTCAGACAAGACACGTGATTGGTTCCCGGCGCGAGATCGACGAATGAGAGCTCGAGTGGAGTGGGAGGCTCTTCGCCTCTCAAAGAAGCAAATGTTGTCGATCCAGCTCCGATATCTGACGATGAGGTGCTTCCCGAACCGATTTAAAGGCCTCATTATACCAGTGCAGTAACACCATCTGCATCATCATCATCATATTCATCGAACCGCACAGGTCTGTCATAGTCGTCATTACTGGAGTCAGGTCTCAAGATACTACTGCCATTGAGTGTAGAGCACCATAATACGTGTCATATGAGAGAGAGAGAGAGAGAGAGAGAAAATGTTTTATAATTAAATTGATTTAATTAAAATGTATTTAAAGTATAAATATACATATTTGAATCATTCTGGTACCTACACACACATATACAGAAATTCCTAGGGGGGGCCAATCCTACTTCACGAATTTTCACCGGGGTTCCGGTCCACATTAACCGAGGGATACACGAGGGATCACTATATACGCGTTAAAGCTCCATTCTCTTGCTTTATCAATAGCTGACAGAGTATGTATCATTGATTTCTATTTGTATCATCAGAAACCACAAATGACAATGAACGGAGTAAAAAAACAGCCGAAAAACTTTTCATTTGGAAACTTTCTCATTTTCATTTCACTTTTTTTTGTGACTTGTAGTAGAAATCTCTCAGTATGTCTCAAGTGACTGATGTGTGTTTGCTTTGTCTGAAAGAGAGCGACTGAGTTGGTGTGTATGCATATGTCCGTGTTATCTCTCTGCCGCAGTGGCGTTTGGACGTCCTCTCCAGCATATTTTAGTCTGTTTTGATGTCTTGCTGGGCTCTCCAGTGAGTGCTCCCTGCTGTGGGCCGCGCTCAAGCGTAACCACAATGCCACTGCGACCCAGCGTGTGGTTGAGGTGGTGTGGGGTTTCGAAGTCGACTTCCTCCTCCTCAGTCGTCCTGTTGCCATATCTCGCTGTCTTACCCTGCCTTTCCAACCGTATGCCTCTCTTCCTCGCCTTGCCACGGCAGTACATCTATCCTGCATGGAGTGTGTGTCCCCTCCCCTGTGGAAGAGCAACTTCATCTTATAATAAATTGTGTTTGCGGTTGTTTTACATGCAATGAGTAATTGATTGCATCAGATCTTTTGCATTTGGGTTCTTTTTTGCCAACCTCCCCTGCTTGCAAACGGATAAAACTGAAGCAGAAGGGAATCGGGGGGGAAAATTCAGTAGTCTCGTTGACATTTAGTGCTTTTCGTTTTTGCTAGCATTATTTTTCCCCCTCTATCAGCGGAAAAGAATTCTGCAGGGTCAGCTCAATTTTTGTGTGTTTATTTTGCTGTTTGTCTGGCTGCTCACATCACTTTTAAAAAAACGCTACTCTGGATTTCAGAACAGTGGATAAACGACGGTTTGAGACATGCTTCACTGACAGCTGCTCTGCTGAGGCGAGTTTTGTTTGAGGACTCGGTGTGTGCTTATGTGGTGTGGCTCTTGCAAAGCAATCCAGTGGTTTCTTCTAGACAGCAAGAGATAAAATGGAGACCAAACTGAGACTAACTGAGTCTCTAGCTTTGCCTGAGGGGGGAAAAACTTCAGTAATCCCACCTTTCCACTTGAGTTTTTCTCTGTTTCAACATCTCAGGCCATGTTCACACTAATGTGTTGTAATTTGTTTTATGTGTAACTTAACTTATCTGCCATTTTAGCCAGAACTCTGATAGATAGATAGATATATTTATATTTCAATATGATTGTTCCTGGTAAAATAAAGGATACAAATATTTTAGTTTGAATAGGATGATTTTGCTATGTTTATGCCTTAAGTTTTCCACCACCAGAAATGATGACCGTAAAACCCTCACTAGTACAGGGTTTTTTCAAACTTTTTGTGTGTGGATCACTATTTGTAATCAAATTTTGCGGACCACCTCATAACACACATTAAGTGACGATTGTCGACCGGGGGGGGGGGGGCGGGGGGGGTTGAGAGACGAGTTGAGAGACAATTGTCTCGAATACCACTGCCCTATTTTATTAATCGCACAATAACTTGACAATTTAATGCAAATGTTATATCAGTATAGGCCTACATATTCTTAAAAAAAAATTTATGGGAATTTCCTGGTAAAATGAATGTAAAATATTATTTTATTTTGCCTTTCCACGGACCACCTGCAGTACCCTCGCGGACCACAGTTTGGGAATGACCGCTCTAGTACTAATGTGTAAAACGATTTTAGCAATGTAGTTGCTGCTTGTTGATCACATGATGTTGATTTATCATCATCAGAGAGACATTAGCACAGAGAGTTATTGCTGCAGATTTATTCAAAATGATGGACAAGTCCTGTTTTGGATGTTTTGCATATGACCAGTGTAAATCTGTGATAATTTTCGAAGTTTTGTTTGGACAAAAAGCGCACTGAAAGTGCTCTGTTTGGTCAGAGAACATTTTTTTGGGGATTTTGTTTTTCATTCTCCTTCAAAGGCATCTGAGGCCTAAAGTTTATTCTTCGATAAAGAATAACTGAGAACTCCATGAAGTCTTTTCCATGAAGAAAAACAAACTGTAGCCTCTTTAATGTGAAATTTAGAGATTCAATGCAGGCAACAAATAATGTCAAAGTTTTAGGTGCTTTGACCAAGATTTTGTCACCCCTGGCAGCAAAATATCCCTTCCAAACATTGTCAACAGTGAAAGAACACGAGGTTCCTGAGGTTTTTTTCTTCTTTTTTCGCAATTCGCGAGGCATTTTCTCAGTCTGCTGTCAGGTAGCTATTCGGGCAGACTTTCAAAGCCGACACTCAGTGCTTAAGGACTTTTTTCAGGATGGAGGATGATAAGCACTTCCTTTTGGCAGAAAAAGACCCAGTCAAATTCAAATCTGAGCAAAACTCAAAACAAGTGCTGACAGCCAGACCACATCCTATGCACCAATCCTATTTGATTCCCTTTTCTCTCTCTGTCTGTTCGGTTTTTCTACACAGACAAGTACTATAGTGCTACTAAGGTACAGTTATGTTATTGGATCATGATAATTGGATGAATATAATAATACCATGGTACTTTAAGATGGATTATCATTTTGTCATGATTATCATTCATATGCCATATTTTTATTGTACAGGACAGACGGGATCATTTGAATTGAGTTTGTGTGCGTGTGTAATTAGCATTAGATCAACACAGTCAATATTTTACTATTCAACCAAAATGTTAATTCAGAAGAATGTTAATCTAATGAATCTGAATAAAAAAGTTAAGGATAATTATATAATCAAAGATTTGCGAACAAATGCCATTTACCATGGCCATGGTAGTACCAAGGTACTTCTTGAGTATCTGTTTCACTCTTCTCTCTCTCTTTCCGACTTTTCTTTTCCGATACTGCAGTGATCTCTCCATTCTTAGTTCTGGCTCTTAGTACCCTGCATCTTTTGTGCTGTGCCCTCACTGTTGTCAGAGATAACTCTTAATGCAAGGCCACTGACAACACAGAGGAGAATTTGAAATATCAATATCCATCCTCTTCATGGGGATTCTCAAGACTGATAGATCGCAGCAGTGGCCTCAGCTGAGCCCGTCTGACTGCCGGTAAGCGAGATGCACGGCTCATGGCTCATAGCTTTGAATCTCTAGTCATTTAGCATGCCAGCTTTGGCCCAAGCCGAATCCTGTCTGCAACCCAGTCTTTCAGATGCGCTCAATGACCTTGAGCTGCTGCCAGTCGGAGCCAGCAGCACTCCGGTGGCATACAAGCAGAGAGTGGGCAGGAGAGAGGAGGGGGTGAGAGAGCGAGAAAATGCTCCCCCACCCCCCCTCCCCCCCAGACTGGATCCCTCCCACTTACAGAATTGCTTAAATTCTTCTCCCCCTATATTTCATGCAAAGGCTAGATGAGAAAGGTAATGGAAAATAAGTCAATCCAATATTGTGTATTAAATGTTTACACTTGTTTACAATATATGTTTTGCAATTTATATATACTGTGGAACCCGGTTATGTCGATTTGTTTGATGAAGTGATCGGCATGCCTTAAAAATGTACATACACTGTATATGTTTGCTAACAACAAAAGGCATATGTGCAACAACTAACAGCAGAGATTGTAACGGCTACTTTGTTTATGTTAGGAATATACCTTTAAGACGGCGTATGTAGTTGTGTGCGCTCTGTTCTGGCGTGAGCGCGCACGGGGAGTGAGTGAGGAGAGCGATGGCCGCTCTACCGCTGACTGTTATATAGCATAATCTACTGTTTCTATTTTCCTCCTCTTATTTGTGATGTTTGTCGGAGTTTTCTTTTTCCTGGTTTGTACTTGCTCTCTTCACATGTTTGAGAAGAGTGTTCTGGTACGAAACCCATCTATAAAGCTCGTGAGACCAGTTTATTTAACATCGTCAACCACTCGTTACAAGATTACCAGTATACGATAAACACCTTCGATTCTCGATACAAACCTTTAATTATATTCTCCAACATTGCAAACACAATTTCACTCACAGCGTAAACAGTCACAACACACAAACACATGCTCTCATAACAGTCATTTCGGTCGGACACAGTATTGCACACGCGGTTACTATGGTTTCTTTACAAAATCTAAAATGCTTTGTTGCTTTTTGCCTTTAACGGTCTGCTTGAAAACAAATGCTTCTATCAGTAACGACGTCTTTGTCGATGTCAATGTAATCTGGGAATTCCTGGACAGTGAAGGCGAACTCCTGTGCATCCTCTTCCAAGATAGCATCTGTAAGACTTGATTTTTGTGTGAGTTTTTCTGCGGCTGCACGGCACTGCGCCGCAAGAAGGAGTTAAGTGTTATTGGAATGAGCAACCGTGCAGTGAATCATTAGTCACGGGGTTCGAGATAACTGATGTTAAGTGGCGACTCCCTCTTTTATGCTCGAGATATCAGGGTTCGGTGACATAAAAGAATCGACATAACCAATAAGAAAATGCTAAGCAAAATAGGGAGTTTAGCGGTTCCACTTCAAAAACGTCGACATAACATTGTTGGCGAGTTAACCGAGGTCGAGATTAGTGGGGTCCACTGTATATATTGTAAACGTGTCTATAAAGCTATAAAGTGTAAACATTAAATACACAATGTTGCCCATTTCAATTAAATGCTTAAGGGACTACATTGAATGCGTGTTTAGTAAATGTTATCAATGTCGCTTGAGCACCAACTCTGCACATTGGAATTTTGGAAGGATCATGTGACACTGACTAGAGAAACTGCTGCTGAAAATTCAGCTTCGCCATTACAGGAATAAATTGACAGTAATCATGACTGTAACTGATTCCAACACCATTTGGATCAATTTCCATGACAGAGGTTGATGTCACTTGTGTGCATCTGTCTTTCTGTTTTAGTGGCTAAACTATAAATAAGCCTAGATTCAATGAAGAAAAAAAAGAATTGGTTTCAATACAAATTTCAGATCAAGGTGTCAATAAACAATAGTACAGGCTTTAATAATAGTGAGTCAGAAACTCAGTGCTGAGTAATTCAATGCGATGTTCCTGTTCAACCAACGCTCACGCCTTTTAGAAGCGCATTCACTTTTGTTTTTTCATCACCCAGCCTGAGAAAGATGATTCATATTCTTTGAAATGCCATCGCTGCCAGTTCCTCCACAACCTCAGGCATTCACTGGCCTTTTTTATTGTTTGTTTCTCAACATTAGACTCTCATGCTGTCAACAATAAACGCTGACAATTATTCTCCTATTAAATTTCTTGCATGTATTAAAACCTTCAACCATCTCCAGATTTATTCATGTCACTGCCCGTTAGCTGTTCGCGGAGGTTGAATACAGGCAGAACAGGTCTAATATTCAAAATCTGACATGGTAACTTGTAGAGCACCACAATTAATCATTTAAAGATCACAATCTTGATTCAAACAACCTAAATGACAAACCTTTGACAAGTACGATCAAAACGACCATTCAATTCTGCATTGGCTCTGACACTTACCCAGAGAAAGCAGTCACCATGTAGGCTGTCTTGTTGCTGAAACATTCATTCTAGAGATTTTGTTCAAAAACTTTGATTTACCCAGTAATGAAACCAGTGCAGTCTTTGTGACCTGTGCCAAACGTCACACTTCATGTGCACTTGCAGGTTTGACATTGGTTGTCGCGTACAGGTGTCCATAGTGTGTCCCATTTGTCATTTTAGGTTTCTGAAGGGTGCTTGCACAAGCGGCCCCTTTGCGGCTGATTTGTGCCTTTTGAGGCAAACTACTGCAAAAATTTAATTTTGTTTAGTTGTCTATTCAGAATCATGATTCTCAATTTCTCCAGAATTGTGCAGCTCAGCTGACTATTGCAACCAACCAAATCAAGAATGAAAAATGTACGGTATGTACCAGCTTGGTATAAAATTAGCAGGTTAAACTGTTTTACAACTGTGTGTTTACAAGTGCCTAAGATATGAAATCTCATTCTACAGCATAACATGGCATAATGCAATAGAATTTTTTTTCACATTGTTGTTTACGAGCTTATGTTTTTTTTTTTAAACTAGCTTATGGGCGCAGTACTTTTGTAAAGATCCGTACCAATTTGTCCCTGCATTCCTCACTTAAGCATGGGAAGAAATGCTTGTATGAAAACGGCCTCCTTACTCTTTAATGCTTGCACCTTATTAAGTTGTAAATTCTCATATGCTGCATTGGTAGAGGATGGGTTCTGAGGTGTCGGTGGAGCTCATCTCTCACAGGTAGTGCATAAAACGGTGAGCGATGTACTTTGTGGACACAATTATGTCATGCACTAGAATATACTGCTTTGGTTTGGAGTGTAATGTTTGAATAATAGTCTCTGGATCTTTCATAACTTCCTTCAAGGACTTTTTCCTAGTGCTTTTATGCATCCCACTGCTTTTTCTCATAAGGTGGTAGATCTTATGCAGTGGTGCAGAGAGGTGATCAGTTGCCTTACAATTCACAGACATCCCAGGTACTTTTAAACTGTTAGCCACTGTCACTTATTACTCCAATTATCTGTCCACAAAGGAAAACACTATGTAGCTTAATGGCAGTGCGGCGCTGTTCGGTGGACTTCGGTTGTGGTCTGCCGTTTAGGTGTAATTGGACATGAACCGGTCTCTGTGTAATGCTGTAATCTATCGCGGCCCCACTGCCCTTGTTAGTGCACCATGACTTTTTTCTTTTCTTAAATGGATATGCTTTCTAAAATGTCATTATCTGTGTGCGTGTGGTTTTGTGCTGTTTTGAAGAATTGCCCAAAGGGATTCCAGGAAAAAGAGACCTGATTGTTCGTAAATCTCAATCTGTTTATATTGCGCTCCCCCTCTGGGCATCTGGCTCATGGTCCTGGGGCACCACAAGTGGCTTTTCTGAGACTATAAGAAAAGATGGACCTAACAGTGGTTCCAATATAAGCAACATATCGATTTGTATGTACACTCACCTAAAGGATTATTAGGAACACCACACTAATATTGTGTTTCACTGAGAAGCCTAAAGTGTGCCAAGAAAACATTCCCCACACCATTACACCACCACCACCAACCTGCACAGTGGCAACAAGGCATGATTGATCCATGTTCTCATTGTTCACACCAAATTCTGACTCTACCATCTGAATGTCTCAACAGAAATCGAGACTCATCAGACCAGGCAACATTTTTCCAGTCTTCAACTGTCCAATTTTGATGAGCTCGTGCAAATTGTAGCCTCTTTCCTATTTGTAGTGGAGATGAGTGGTACCTGGTGGGGTCTTCTGCTGTTGTGGCCCGTCTGCCTTCACTGCTTCTTTTCATGAACTTTTAAGTGGTAGTGTAATCCAAATGTTTTTGTTGCCCCAAATCAGTTTACATTTTTTTTTCTTTGATAATTAGATATTTAGGAGATTCACTTGGTGGATCTTTTCCATACAGTGCAAATGGATGCAATTCATACTGCAAAACTCAAAAAAGAACAACGTTGCATGAAGTAACAAGAAGTCTGTGTGACTTGTGGCTTGTAATTTGAGCTTATTGTTCAATGAAAATTAAATGTAGTTCTTAAAAACATGATTTTGTACTGCTCCTGAATTGCTGATAAGGTACTCTAGCAAGAGATTGCATTTCTATTAAGATATAGGGCTGGTGGAGGGCAAGATTTTCAAGATTGATTTTTCATCCTTGTCTGTGTCCATTCACTTTCATTGTTTGACAAAGAATAGTTCTGCTAACCATCTCCATATGCATGTAGGAAAAATGAAAGACAAGTAGGCTTTGAATGGCTAAGTGAGAGCAAGTATTATTAATGGGTGAACGATTCATTTAAACTTTAAGTGTTGCATTAGCAGCTGCTAGTCTTAGCTCTTTGAAACTAAGCCTAACCCTAACTAGAACATTACTCTTGTTGGAGTATTTTTGCAAAATAGAAATCCAGATTTTGACCTCTCTGAATAAGTTGGCCTTTTAGACAAACACAATTGACAACCAATATTCCTCTTAACCAGTGTCTTGTTCTTTCCCCGTAAGGTGTCAGCGTGAAGTGTACTTGTCAGATTTTAGGTCAAGTACTTTTCCCAAAGAGGCACAACTGCACTTATGCCACACTGCATCAGAATTTACTACCTTCCACTGCCTCTTGATAAAAGGGGGTCACCCACTTCATAAAATACGACCGAATCTCTCTGTAAAACCTCATTCTGTAGTCAGGCTGTCTGCTACAATACTAGTGAGATTGGTTAATTGAGTCTGTGACTGTTCTGTCATGCTTTAGCATAAACACAATGTCATAATAACAAAGTGACAAGTAGTTGCATAAAAACACTATGATTTTTTTTTTTCATTTTTGTTACAGGGTTTTGAAGTTATGATAAGAATCATAACTCGCACAGTTTGCACGCTTTGCTTCTAAAACTTCTTTTTGAGTTGCAGGTGAATTTTCATTAGTTACTGGTGTGTGCCTGCATGGTATATAGCCGTCCTTATGGTTACAAGCTGCTGAAAGTATCTTTTTATTATTATTATGCAGCCCTATTGTGTCATTTCCCTTTTCTCTGATTAGATGGTAGTTTTAAGATCTTTGTTCTTCATACCCGATTATCCCTTTTGGTTCTTTTTCTACAGTATATTTTAATTCTACTGTATTGATTGTCTGTTTAATTGGAGGCTGTGGCGATTTCATTGGTAATGAGTCAGAAACTGTATATTGAAGGAAGCGTTTATTGATCAGAAACATTCATTGATCTAAATTATGCCCACTAGCCACGCTTTAAATGCTCCGTTTAAATGGAGCAATGGCAAATGGCAGAAATGAGTTTACCACAGTGTTATCAGTCAGAGCCCACATCCGCCAGTGCCTGCCAACATCCTGCCAACTCCTCGGAGTCTAGACTAACCCGAGCCCCTCCAAGACCCTGTAATGCCATATCCGTGACCCCTTCACTTTGCACATTTCTCTCCTGCAATTCACAAAAAACATTGTGAATTGGAAAAAGTGCTGAGGTATTATTACCCTTAGCAGCAACAACTGCAATCAAGCATTTGCCATAACTTGAGTGTTTTACAGCGCTTTGGAGGAATTTTGGCCCACTCATCTTTGCAAAATTCCTGTAATTCAGCTGCTCTGGATGGTTTTCAAGCATGAACTTTTTAAGGTCATGCCACAGCATCTCAATAGGATTCAGGTCAGGACTTTGACTAAGCCACTCCAAAGTTTCTCTTTGTTTTTTTTTCCCGTCACTCAGAGGTGGACTTGTTGGTGTGTTGTGGATCATTGTCCTGTTGCAGAACCAAAGTTCGCTTTAGCTTGAGGTCACAAACAGATGTTCTAAAAAGTCCAACTTTTATTTACCTGTTATCTTTGACTAATATTTAAGTTTGCTTGATCTGAAAAATTTAACTGTGGCATGCAAAAAAAACTTTTTTTTCCCACAGTAATTATATTATTATATAACGTGTGTTACCATTATTATAGCTGTATATAAAAACTATTACGTAATAGTGTTTGTGCAGTTTTTTTATATGAATTATTTTAAATAAACACTTATTTTAATAAATATTTATAGTTAATTAAAGGAAGTTTAAATCTAATCAATCTTTTCAGCATTGAAAGAAATATTCATTTATTAAGATTTTTCACCATCTTGGAATCGTTTTTATAGAATTTCACTACGCATTCTGGGATTGCCATCTCTGTGAAATGCGATGTTGCCTTGAGCTAAAACGAGGCAGCATAATGCGGTACCCACCTTTTGGAACAGCCTTTGTGTCAAATCCTGCCTACGATGTTTTAATGCTGACTCCTTAGGCATCTTGCTAGGTTTTGGAACAGAGCATTTGTCTTTCTTAGTCATGGTTTTTCATCTTTTCTCTTGATGTGAAGACTGAAGAAAATGGGGGGGGGGGGGGGGGGGAAGCTAAGGATAAAAGAGAAGCACAATTGGGTTGTGTTGATGCTGCTCTTTGTTCCTTGGTGTGTCGTTTGCTCTGGAGCGATTCATCATGATTATCTTGTCGTAGGCAGGTAATGTCACAGGCTGGACCGGGGCTATTTATGGAGCCGCTACTGCAGCCGGTGCCCTGTGCTTGGCAGCAGCCATCCCTCTCCAGGCCAGGCACACATTCTGCATGGTGACAGCTTCAGGAGAAGGGGATCAAGAGATGTATCAAAGAGAGAGAGAAAGAGACAAATAGATAGATGGAGAGATGGATGCAGAACGAGAGAACAATATGGTTCTACCTGTTACAGTTAAATGACCACATGATGCAAACAATGTCCCTGAAAATGAGCTCTGCCAGTGCAAAAAGAGGCCCAGTGGAAACCACAGCACAACGGGGGAAAAAGTGAACTGGAGGAAGACAAGTCATTCAATCACTGCTATCAGAAAGCTCTTGGGTTTAGGTATACGTAGTATTTGTAATTGAATTATGGATGTACCGTGTTGTACATGGGATGGCTGTGGTTTTGAAAGAATAAAAGACAGACAATTTTAGTTTTATTTATTGTTTCAGTATTTTATCTTCAAATTTCAAGCTCGAGCTTCAGTCATCCGCTTCAAACAATGCTGCAAGACTTGCTGACAGAAATGTGCTTTGAAGCACAATATGCCATATCAGTTATAATTAAATTTGTAAATTTTAATAACTTATTGTTTTATTTTTAATTATTATTATATTTAAATTAAATTTGACTTTAATGTTCAAAAAACATTTAATATCACTGTTAAAAATATAAAATTTCATTATCTCAAAATGAAAAGCAATTTTCAATCTGGTACAATGGAGTTAAAGGCACACCCTAAGAAAAATTTGCTTTTCACTACTCCCAATGTGTGTGATTGCAAAAGGCATACATTATTTATAAAAAAAATGTTTAATGTAAAATAATGTTTTTGATAAGTTAATACTGCTTCAAAATAACCACTTTAGCAAAATAAACTTTCAGTTTATTTTGATAAGTAAAATAAATATACTGTAATTTTTAAAATAAATAAACATTTTGAAAGAAGTGAGTTCCCATAATTTAGCACAAGCAAATTTAACCTCAAATTCTATACTTTTACAAATTGTTGCCTTAGTTTTGTTCAAGGTAAATAAGTCATTAACAAGGCCTTTGTCTCAAAGTACAGATATTTTAACCATAGCGATTCTTAGCGATTTGGTACATAAATCTGCAACATTTAACAAAAATAATCAAGACTGCAGAATCAACTTTGCATTGCTGTCCGTGATCACATCATGGATCAGACAAATTTCCATGTGCATAAAAAGCAGATAGTGCTGAACCGAATTTGTGCCATCTAGTAGTTTTAAAAGAGAAATGTCAAATGTGCCTTTTACTCCAGTGATACTGTTGTATCCTACTATTAATTGTAGAAGGATGAGATGGATGCGAAAATCACTTATAGCGCTTATTTTTTTTTTTTTTGAGAATATAGTATGTTTAATATCAACCATTTATTGTTAATGGCCAAAATATGAAAGTAGTTTTTTGACTTGTTTAAAAACATGCGTACATAAAATGTCTCTGCTGCTGTGTTTAATAAAAGTAGCACTATGTTGACTTTTATATTTGCTGAATGCATAAATGGAAGCAGGTTTGTGGAGTGTTTTCTTGAAATGCGTGTTTTCAAATGTAGTGATTTTGACTTTTTGTGTGTGTGTGTGTTTTCCATTACTCTATGTAACCTATGCAGAATAATGTGGACTGCCTTTGAAAGTTTGATGAAGGTCTGGGTGCCCAAGTGTACCCTGGATAAAACCTGCCCAGCATGCTGAATATTGTATAAAAGATCCTTTTAAAAGCACAAATCCAGCTAGTCATTAGCCAGAGAGGCAAAACGGGGCAGAGCCGGGCCAAGGATGATGCTTCGGGCCTTTAGTACACATGTACGTGTGCATCTGCATATAAAAGAAAAAGACCATGAGATGGATTTTGTTTCAACATGATTTTGTGAGAGTGTGGTGTGAGTGTGCATTAATGTACTTTCTTTATCTCCCCATACTTCTACTGTTTGTGCAAGCAGTTGACTGTTCATTATCCTCTGTGATTTTTGTGCCTTTTTGATGATGTGCTTTTAAATTCGTTGACTGTTTCTACATGTCTGGCTCTCCAAGGGACGGCAAAGGGAAGGAATGTTGTCTTATAAATATGGATTCCCCCCCCAACCCCTTCTGATAGTGTAACATATGACCACTTGAAAACCCTACGCCTGCTATAAATCTATCCTAGCCTTTGGCTCTGACGGGAACGGGAAATTAATTAATATTAATATTTATGGCAGAGTGACAGCTACTTCCTCCCGGCGAGAATTCAGATCCGTTCCTCGGTGGCTTGTGAACGTAGCCCGAGCGATAGAGACTGCAATTCATTTGTCACTGCCCGGGATTCTTTGCTCCGTCAGGGAAAGTACTTAGCAAACAGAGCAGGACATCATTATGGTGTGGTCCGTGTTTCAACCACCCTCCTCCTCCCAATCTGTTTTGGCAGCTCCCCGCAACTGGACTGGAGCTGATCTGTGAATGTGTTTATCTCCGCTTGACCCTGCCTCTCCAGAAGATATTTGTCCTACGCTGGTCACACCTTCCCTTGACCTTGGCTGCCGAGATCATTAATATTGTGACGCATGCCGCAATCAACTTTCGCATCAGCACTTAGACAAAGGACACACACATGCCGAGATAAACAGAGCCATTCGGTTTGCTCTCCTCTGGGTCAAATGCCCATTTAAAACATCTGAAGCAGCTCATTACCTACAAAGTGCTGTGCTTTGGGTGGGCATAGATACTAGCCACTTAACCCATTATGAATGCTTTTCAAATTATCTAACCATTTATTATGGTGCTAAGCAGCCTGTGAAGACAACTACATAATATTAAACCGTTTCTGGCGTTGTTCTGGCGTTGACAATAATTTGCTTTGATTATGTGCAGTTAGCAGATGTTTTGTATCCAGAATCGCTTGTGCTATTGTACTATATACTGTGTGATGGTAAACCATTCTGCAATGCCATTAATATATATATTTGTACAGTAATACCTCGGTTTACAAGTTTAATTCGTTCCAAGAGCTAGGTCGTGACTCAACTCTCATAAACCAAAACAGTTTTCCCCATAAGAATGCAATTAAAATCACTCTATTCATTCCCCATTACCATAAATGCCCATTTTAAATATTTGTTTGGGTTTTATCCTATTAATTACAGTTAAAATTATAACCATGAAGATCTCATATAAATACTAATTAATAATTGACAATTAAACTCTAAAAATACTTGACAAGTTACTGTAACGCTCACTTTAGCTTTGAGTAGCGTCGCTGCTGGCATGAAGGAGACGAGAGGAGGGTTTTACTGCTTAGAGGGAGAATTTCCTACCTTCTTTCTTACTCATCTTGAGGGCCATTGTCTATATGCTGTACTATACGTGTATATTTCACTACGTGAACAATAGCGATCACAATTAATGTTAAACAACACGAGGTAAAACCGCTGTAAATAACTTATAAAAGTATCACTGTGGTGAATGATGCAACCAAACCAAGCAATGCTGAGAGAATGAAAGTTAATGGGTGATAGGCTTTGTGAGAGGCTGTCGTTAGGATATTTCCAGTAAAAATGTGCATGATGATGCTGAGTGTTAGGACTTTTCCACAAAAAAATGCGTGAGGAGAAAAATTCTCGCACTCCGATACAATGCTTTTACACCGATTTACTCGTATACAAAGTCAGTCGTAAACCGAGGTATTACTGTACATCTAATAGTGTGTTTATAACTGTTATTATCAATTTCAAGGGCTGTGAATCTGGTTTATCAAATTTGATTTAATTGTCTTTTTTCATGTTACTGTAACTGTTAAAAGGGTTAAGCACTAATATCACACTTGTTCTGTTGTTATGGCTAATTTAATGATCTTAATAAGGTTATTTTGATGATTGTCTCGTTTGAAATAGAATAACAGAATGAGATGTACACTGTAAAGAAGATTTTTCTAAGTTGTCATCGGACTAAACTTGACAATTAAAATGGTTCCAAAATATTTTTTTTTCTTCCGTGTATTCATTTATTATAACTATATTAACTAAGAATTGGAATCTGTATAAACCATTTTTGATGTGTGTGTGTGTGTACCATTACTCATACCATATCTAAAATTTGTCATTCTGCCAACACTACAGTAGCCTTATGACAGACAATCCCTGTGGAACAAACTAGGTTAAATGCTGTACTCAAGGGCAACATAGTGGCAGATTCATGGATCAGCCTGTCTGGCCTTTGAACCTACAACCTTTAGTTTACCAGCGCAGGTGTTTTACATCACCCCTAGTAGTGTCATAACTTTCCTAGCTTTTAGGCTAGGAAAGAGTTATAATGGCATTGTGACATGTTTAATTCAAAACTCAAATTGTATGTTTGTTTGTCCATTTAGCTGATTTTGCAATCAAATAACAATTTAGTTGCCTTAGTGCATAAACATTGGTAGACTATGGTAGAAACATCATGCAGTATTTATTTTGTTTTATTTATTTATTTTGCCTAGAGCGTCTGTTTTCCATTCCCTTGCACACAGCAGATGTGTGCTTCACCTCTATCTGGCCTATTCTTCGTTCTAGGTAAATTGCTCAATAAGATGCAAAATAGGTGATTATACATTCTGATTAGCAATAAGAATTCAAAAAATAATATTTGGACCCACTCCTATCAAAGCAAAAAGTATTTTAACTGTTTTTTTTTGTTCTTTTATATATCACTTTTTTTTTTTTTTTTAACCGTAATCCCTCGCCACTTCGCGGTTCAAGTTTCGCGGCCTTAGTGCATCACAGATTTTTCAAAAATATTTATCAAATTTTTTTTTCCAAAATACCACCATATCGGCAGCCGTATTGCAGAAAACAGTGTTGTTTTATCGTGATGCGCGAAAACGGTTTCCCAGGATGCCAGACAAAGAGAGAAACTCTCTCAGAGGCTTTGTACACACCCACGGGCACTCAGACAAGACACGTGATTGGTTCCCGGTGTGAGATCGACCAATGAGAGCACGAGTGGATGTATCCTGTTAGCTGATTGGCTGATCTTTGCGGATTTTCACCTATCGCGGGGGGGTTCTGGTCCACATTAACCGCAATAAATGAGGGATCACTGTTGTACATCAATCTAAAGGGATTTGGAACCTGTTTCACTAGCCACATTTTATGTTTTCCTTTTCAGACTCCCTTCAATCACAAGCTTAAAATCATAACCAAATCAAAACACTTCTGTGGTGCAATACCAAAGGCGTTAACAAGGGTTATGTACATTCATGACTTTGTTATTCATGCCGCTTTGAAAGAGTCTGTGATGACAAGTGACAGTCTAACATTGTTTGATCGACACGATGGGGAAAAGAAATAACAGCAAATGAATAGTTTGCGCCTTTGAAGCATCATGGAACTCGCAATGTCAATGTCATTCTTATTCCTTTCTTATTTCATATAATTGCAAATGCATTGACGCACCCGTTAAATGGTATTTTTATGTGACGCTGGGACAGTTGCTTTATCGTAATGCACAATTCCTCAAACGCTCACCTTTTTATCCTTCAAGCTTCAAAAGTGTGCTTGATCAAAATCTGCAGTTAACTGAAGCATCAAATAGAAATATAAACAGTGGCCTGTCATTCAATTTCCATTGGAAATGCAGCATGAGGGAAGGGGGAAGGGGGGGGGGGACTCAGTCGGGTGCTTAATGTTCTGGTGATGGAAAGCAAAGTAAATAGCTAGAATGGTTTTTCATCACGGATTTTATCTCTTTTTGTACTTACCTCCAGGCTTCAAATCAGATGTACAAACTACGTGCTAACATCAGAACTCTTAAAACAAGCCATAAACTACAAATGAAGCATGGTGCACTTCACCAGCTTGCATTTCCATCCATTTGTGAATTATTTTTTTTATATGAGAGAGCATAACGTAGATATCATAACCGTTATGGAGACAATAATTTCTCTCACATCCTGTACCACATTGTACATTTTCTCCATGCATCCAATGGATCATTTCACAGAAATTTAGTAATAGTCAATTTGCTGTGAGGTTTTGAACGCTAAAAGCCTGTGTGGATTGGATGGTGATTATTGTGATAGCCATCATTTTCCCTACAATGTTCTCTCGGTGCATTTGTGTGACAAGGCCATTAATGGAAACCTGTTTACTTTAAACTGAGGTGAAGGCAGGAGACGGCTTTCAGATAAATAGCTTGTTATCGCTCTCTCACTCAGTCCTTCATCCTCACTCTATCACTCTCTATCGTTTCCTCTCTCTCCCTTCATTTCCTTCCTCTTCTGTCTGCATCTGTATGGACACGGAGTCTTGAAGAAAGATTGGTGATACTTTTGCCACTTAGCAGGAGGTTGGCGGCTGTTAATTTAAGAATGAGAGCCATTTGCTAATGTTGAGCCCTCCCTTTGCGTCTTAGTCACATCACAGGGTTCAAGCTCTTAGATGGATAAATGCTGAGAGCAATCTAGAGATGAGAAATTGTGCAATCAGTACATCAATATAACTGCTTCCTTCCCTCCTCAGCGACTGTGGCAGATGGGACCAGAAGGAGTCTTGCGCTGAAAAAGGTTAAGGATTAACTATCAAAAAGGCGGCAAGCTACATATTGCAGGTGCTGTTATCAAAGTTGATGATCTTAGATCTGCCACTAGTTGACTTTTTAAATCAAAGGGCTGCACATGGGAAAGTGAAAAGCATTTTGGAAAAAAAAACGGAATGATATACGTTTTTAATACTAAGCAAGTTTGATTTGTTAAATTCATTCAATTTTAAATTTGTAATTTCATGCATGTATACATACTACAATTTTAAAAGTTTGGCGAAATTAGGATTTTTTTTATATTTATTTTTTGTTCCTTTTAAGCAATTAAGACTTTAATTCAGCAAGGATACATAAAATTGATCAAATGTGACAAGACCTGTTTTTTTTGTTTTGTTTTTGTCTTTAAACACATTTTATTTAATGGTCTTTTGTACTTTGTCTTGTACTTTTCCTATTTTTTTGTATACATTAAAATAGAAAATATATTTATTTACAGGGGTAGAAAAAAGTAAGAATATAAAAATAATAAATGATAGCTCCCAAAAGATATTTTGTTACATTTAAAACCGTTTATTCCAACCAAGGTTGCAGTGAAATGTTGCTCGTTCTTTTTTGTCGAAGTAGCTTCTGTAGTAGATATCTTTATGAGAATCAAATATTGATTTATATTGTGTGGTTTCTTTTTTGCAACGTCCCTTCAGATTCTTTGAAAAAGTTTGAATCCACTTTTTTTTCTAATGCATTAAATTACCTAATAATTTACTTGATTATTGGCAGTGATATTTGTTTTTGTCAAAGCAGTGTTTTTTTTTTACTTTGACAACTAATTTGACTTTATATAGATATTGTTTCATGCAGCAGTTAATATAAAAAATGCTTTTAATTTTCCCTTGTGTAACTGGAAATGGTCACATTGCACAATTTTGGAGATAAAGAATGTAACCGAGTTTACTGACTGACAAATCACTCTCTGTATTTATTTATTTATGGACTTGGAATGTTTCTTGAGGAAAGATTGTTGGCAGCCTTCTTGAGGACAGAGACTGGGGCTGCTGGATGCAGAGCATGGAAGAAAGGATGTTGTGGTTTAATTTTATTTTTCCATTTGCTTTATTCCCCAGAGCTCTGCGGCCATCTTCAAAGCCATTGTTCTCTTCTGTTTTTCCAGTGAGTGCCATATTCCTCTTGCTGACCCCGGGGAGAGCGCTTCCTACATTAACTTTGCAAACACAGTCGGGGATAGCCGCCAGGGCCACGCGCAAATTGAATTCTTTTTTCTATCTCTTTAAAGGCGGGACAGGAGGGAAATAACTAAATAGCCCTGTGTTACGAGCCAGTGTCTGTGGCAGCATTAGTCCTTATAGCTGGAGCAAATTGACTTAAAATAGATCAAGGCCAATTTGGTGAAGGTCACACAGCGGGTCAGGAGCTACACCTGAAGGCACAGATCCACCTGGAATCATCTCTGCCAGTTTTATTATGTTTGAATGCTAAATTGCATGTTTTTTTTTGGTGGCCTCTCTTAATGCTTGCACAGAATGCTACTGAAAATGTTGCTGAAGGCAAGTTTTAGATGTTGTACTGATAACTGGAATGGGAGTGTTTTAAACATGAAGTGTGATTTTTGTCATATTTCATTGCCTCCAAAAGCTTGAGGATTCATCTCGGAGCAGAGGGGTTCTGGTGAGGTTGATCCGAGCATTGTAGCCCGAAGGCAGCGGTGTCAGAATCAATCTCTCCCATCATTTTCAGTTCCACGTGCAATTGCAAAACACACCTGAGTTGGAATAAAAGTATGGAAATGGCTGAGATCATCATCTTTCTGAGATGACACCATTCAAGCATGAATCAGTGATTATAGCGTCTTGCCACATGTCAGTTTCTTTTAAAGATCTTTGCAAGATTTGCCTCATATTCACAAGAACTGATTTTATTTGTGCTGTGATTGTTTGTGGGAGCTTTTAGGAGACACTGAAGGTACCAAGGTCATCAGCAAGACCAAACAAAGGTGAGATGAGAGCGGCTTGACAAGTGACATGAAGGCACTGTCCTGTACGTCAGCGTGCGTGGTGTCATTTTGTCACTGACGCAAAGAGGCCTGCTCTTGGTGTCCACCACTGTCTTGTCAGCCTGTCTTTCTCCTTGACGTGGCCAAACCAGCTGCTCAGACGACAGGTGATTAAAGTGTCAACATTCCTGACAGGCGGAGATGCAATCCCCCCCCCACCCCCACCCCTAACTGCATTAGCAACTGTGGACACACACATACACATGGATACTTGTTGCATGTCACTTCCACCTCTCTAGTGTCTAACATACACTGCAAAAGTGGCATGGAAGCTCTTCTGAAATGGCATTTAGGTGTCTTTATACAGTTTAATTCTGCTCAGAGGTGGCAAAAATGCATTTACACAGCAATTATAACTATGTACTTTGATACTAGGGGCTAAAGTGGTTCAGAGGAGGCATAATTTATTCAGGTTATATTTATATGCGGCATTATGTCTTCACATAGAATTTTGAACTGGCACAGAGCAAATTTACATTTGTTGGTTACATTAGTTAACATGAACTGGCAATAACTCATACAGCACAGTTTAAATGTTTGGTCAATATAGACAGTAATTGTGGAATATGATTTACTAAGTTTTCTACTGTACTCGAATATGCTGATTTGTGACACATCTTAATTTTCCACATGAAAATTAAGCAGCACAATCGTTCCCCTCATCTATTGAGTGCATCCTTACTGATAAAAAAAAAAAGTATAGTGTGACCAAAAAAATCCTACTTTTTAATAAATGCTGCAAAAATGCTCATTGTTAGTTCATGATCGTTAATGTATTGACAAATGTAGAAAAATGGGACCAAAATTGATTGGAGGATTCTGAACCTTGTTCATTCCTTATGATTTCAACCTTGTGAGTTAAGATGGGTGGTGTCGTGGAAATTTATTTATCTTATGGGATCAATAAATTCAGAGAGATCTTGAAAGGTATAACACTCGGTTTATTCTTGCAAGAAGGCATTCTCACACAGAGCGCGTCTGTCCTGAGAAGGTAAAGAACAGCGCTTCTCAGGCAGCTTATATCTCTTTCAAAAGTTACATTAGTTAGTTGCACAAGTATCAAAACAGTCTAAGCTAGTGCGCACAGTTCTGTTCATTTCTCAGCTGCATGTACTAGATGTTTTCCTGTTGGCAGATACACACACATATACACACATACTACTTTTATTGAAACCTCATCAGAAACTCTGAACATATGATTCTCTGTTTCGACCTAAACTTTTATTATGTACTAAGAAAAGTTGTCAAGCAAGCTAGATAGGAATATGTATAGTAAATATAAAATTTTACATTACAGTGGCAAGGTTGGTTACTGGCAAATTGAGAAAGCTGCTCAACTGCCGCTCAACACCTTTGGAAACTCTAGTGCGCCCACTAGCCTTATTAAAGAGTCCATATCGCCTGAGGGCCATGTCTCTATATGTCACCGTGAGATATTTGGGTTGTGCGCTGTAGATTCAACTTGTCAAAGTTCAGCAATATATTACACAAAGTTGCCTTTTGAAAATTTCAGAGATTGGGAAGTGGCCAAAGGAGTATCCAAGGCTATCATAGCCACAACATCCTGCACCCTTAAACAGCTTCTTTTTTTTAATTTTTTTTAAAAAATTTTTAACCAAAGTCATTATAATCCTTTGGTTGTTTTCAGAACACAATTTTTTTGGAATTGTATTTTTATATTATTTTGATGCTGATTACCCCAAACAAGTGTTTGTTGTCATTCTTTTCTTCTTTTCAGTCTCATCACGTAACAAACACATTGCATCAAGACAAAATAATAATGTTATGACCAAAGCCGAATAATTTATGTGTGTCCTATTACTCGCTGCTCGAGTGCCCATCGGCGCTCATCCATTCAGATGTTGACTGGCTTTGTTTTCAGACGAGAGTTTGCACAACCTCCTTATCAGACCTCCATCTAAAAATCATCTTGCACAATAAAGGAAATGGAAGAACACAATATCTCTCACTTTGAAATGTTCTCTTGCTTTGTTTGTTTACCATTGCTATGCATAAGAAATGAGGACAGATGAAATTCTTTGTTTCTTTATGCACTTTGTAGGCTTTCCATAAGTTTTGTGCTTGTCTTTCATGGTCAAGTATGAATCAAATATGAGGATTTGATTTTGAGCCACCTTTTTAGGGTGCAAGAGTGTGGATGTTTTTGTTTTTAGGGGACACAAATGTTTGCCAATCCATTTGAATAACCCACTATGCAGTGTATACTAGATATTGGTCTTTTGTAAAAAGAGAACATATATTCATTTTTATATACACATAATTATATATACTCGGGGTGTGTGTGTGTGTGTGTGTGAAAAAAAAAATATATATATAAAATACAGTAATACCTCGGTTTACGAGTTTAATTTGTTGCAAGAGCTAGTTCGTAACTCAAAATTCTCGTACACCAAACAATTTTCCCCATAAGAATGCACTAAAAATTCTATCCCATTTCAAATATTTTTTGGTTTTACCCTATTAATTAGTTAAAATTATAAACCTTAAAATCCTATATATACATATACTAATTAATAATTGACAAACTCTAAAAATACTTGGCAATTTACTGTAACGTGCACTTTAGCTTTGAGTAGCGTCGTTCCTGGCGTGAAGGAGACGAGAGAAAGGAGTTACTGCTTAGAGAGAGAATTTCCTACCTTCTTTCTTACTCATCTTGAGGGCTATTGTCTATATGCTGTACTGTATGTATACATTTCACTACGTGAACAATAGCCATCACAATTAATGTTAACAACACAAGGTAAAACCACTGTAAATCTCTTATAAAAGTATCACTGTGGTGAATGATGCAACCAAACCATGCTGAGAGAATGAACGAGTTAATCGGTGATAGGCTTTGTGAGAGGCTGTCATTAGGATATTTCCAGTAAAAATGAGTGTGAAAGATGCAAAGCGTTAGGACTTTTCCACCCAAAAAATTGTGCATGGGCGAGAGAAAAATTCTCGCACTCCGATACAATGCTCGTAACACCGATTTGCTCATTTACAAAGTCACTCATAAACCGAGGTATTACTGTATATGTAAAATCTCACTAACAGTGGTTGCGTGCTCCCTTCATAACATGCTGATCATGCAGGTAAGACCCAAATTGGCTCCAGATTTGCCCTCTGGCCATATCTGCCACGGTTCTCAAGGAATGAGAAGTGAATTGATGAGCTGTTTTAATCCCAGGCTGCATTAAAATGGGATTTTATGATGAGTGAAATTAAGTCTCACAGATGTCTTGTAGTCTGCAGCTGCAGCGCAGCAGGAAAAAAGGTAATAATCCCCAAACGGTGTGCATGTGTAATGTTTCCCACAATTCCCAGCCCTCCAAATCACCAGCATGTCTGAATCATCCATCAAAACATTTGTTTTATTTTGTTATTTTGCACTCTGAGAGAAACCGAGAGCCAAAATCCATCTTTTGACAGGCTGAATGGCTTTTAATTTGATTTTCTCATTGCGAATTGAGTTAGAGAAATAAGAACAGCGCAGGAGGGAAAGATACATGGTGGGCGAGGCTTGTAAAAGGAAATGCATCAGATTAACATGTCATTTTCCAGTTTGACTATATGTATCTGTTTTTTAATACTCAAACATGTTCTCTATTACCTTTTCCATCACTTTGGAAATTGTTTTGGCGTTATGCTGTGGGGGGGAAATTATCATTGATGAAATCTCATTAAGAGCAGTCATTTGTCGGTCTGTGCGCTGTTTGTTTTCTTTTGCTTTACTGTCAGTTTACAGAAACTATACAATTCTTCATGATCCACAAGAGACTGACAGTGTCATCAGGCCTATATGGATATCTAGTATTAAGAACCCCAATTAGTGACTAGTGAAAAATCTTCCAGCAATGGACTGGTAAACGAATAGACAGACATTTTCACAGCTGCATGTTTTATAATGGATTCCATTCAGACAGGTGAGCCAGGTGCTTTCTAACCTGTAGATTGATTCTTCCTGTGTTGAACCACATATGAATTTTGCTTTGACAATGTTGTAACATTATAAAACAACTCCTAATTAACCCTCCCTAGGCAGATGATTTGGGAGGAAGGAAGAGAGCAATTAATAATTAATTTTAAAAGAAAAAAAGTGGTTATTTTCTTCCCATATTTCTAAGGAACGTCAGCGGTTCAATAATTGTGCACAATAAGCACTGGATGAGCAGATGTGTTCATTTGGCCTCTTGTTTTTTTTCTTCCTTCCCTTCTTTTTTTTCCTCAGCACCCCGCTTTGGTCTAGACAATGTTCATCTCTCTGAAACCTAGCCATTCATTCACACTGATAGTAAACAAGTCCCTGGTGCAGATGATTGATGTCCGAAATGTCAGTGGAATTTAATGGAGATGGTTTCTCGAAGTTGAAAAAAGGCAGAGAAAAGGAAACATTAAGAAGATTACACCGAAGAAAGCCCATGTATCATTTTAACAAATATATTTCAAGAAGAAGGGGAAAACTGCATGAATAAATTATTTTTGGTGCCAAAAAAAGAAGCAACATTTACAAAGATAATGTAATTGCTTGTTTTGAGAGATGGTTTGGGCCTCTCTACGAACTTGAATTAATGCCAAACGTCGTCTATCCTTCTTTTTCTGTCTCCATCTGTTTTGCAAAATGTTTTAAAGTTTTGTTTTATAAATAACTTCAGGGTTAATTACTGGCATTTAAAGAAATCAGCCTCTGTGTTTTATGGATATTAAGTAAGATCTGTCAGACTTGTATCTAAGGACATAATTGGCCAAGGACTGCCCACTTAGTCACTAAGAGGCCATTTTACTGACATGTAAAGTGACCGACAACTTTAATTGTTTCATGTGTTCAACGTCACGTTTAAGGGCTGGTACGTCGCAGCAATAATCAATGTTTTTACCTACATATGCCGCAGATATTCCCTTCCCAGAAAAATTTATGTATTTTCAAAAACATTATTATATGTTTTTTTTATAGTACAATTTACAACAGCATGCAACCCTTAAAGGGACGTGGAGTTGGATAAAAATGGAGGTAAAAGTGTCAATGCTTTTGCATTTGTGTTTCTTGGGGAAAAAGCTAAAACATTGAAATAGTTACGTGTTTTTTTCTTTTTTTCTTGCTCTGTGCAACAGTAATACTGTAAATATAACACTATAATGATGTAACCGTGATTAAACATTTGTTATAAGTTGTTCAGATGACAAAAAAGGCTGAAAACCCCTGTTTTAGTTGAATATTTAAATTTTAAAATTTACTTAATTTTTTTTTAATTTAAAAACCTAATGAAAAATATCGCCTCGTTTTGCAATAGATTTTTGTCTAATCAAATGTTCCCTAAAATGAGTTCCTTCCTTTGCATCATCAGATTAGCAAGTATTAAATTATGGTTCATGGCTGTGATGCAATCGTTTGCCTATTAAAAATAATGATAGAAACAAACAAACCCTTCAGTATGAAATATGTCAGTGCACAACAGAAAACAGATCTTGACATGTGATTTAAAGATGCTGCACATCCTGACCCCTAAATTTCAAAATTTGGAAGAAAATTACCAACTGTTTGACAAATACTGTGATAAACACTTATCTGGAAAGCCTCTACTTCTGCAATTATATGTCCCTTCCCAGCCTTTTAGCATGAGTGGAGGTATGTTTCTCTCAGTAATTTGAGGAAGCCAAATAGCATGTGAGGGGTATAATTTTCCCTCGTTGAGTGGATCATTTTGATTTCAGCACAGATGCATATCCTTCAAGAGGACTTGAATGTCCATTAATATATTCTCTCTCTCTCTCGCTCCAGCCTAAGGAAGTGTTGCATATTTATAGCAGCAAGGCTTTCTGTCCGTCCTTGAGAAGAAACAATCAAACATGCACAGTCAACAGCATTCGATGCCTGTGAGCTCTTGCTATTTTCCTCATTGTTTCCTATGAAGCGAAATGATAAAACGTTTCATCATCTCAGTCTGATGAAAGAGCAGTTGTATCTGCTGCAGATGCTGTGATCTTGCATACACTTTACCCCATGCAAAAATACAGCAATGAAGAGCATGTGATAAATTGTGTAGGGATCAATTGTGTTTTGTTGAAGGGATAGTCACCCAGCAATCAAAGTTCTTTTATCATTAACTCACTCTTATATAATGTCACAACCCCATGTAGAACACAAAAGGAGAACTTAAAAAATCTGTGCTGTGATTTCTGTTCAACAAAGGTTAATTTTGGTTTTTGGCAAGGTCCGAAAAGGACAACACAACACAAAATTGGTACATACTGATTCATGCATGAAATTCCAAGTCATACAGTTTGTACAATAGCATGAAGGGAAGATTTTCAATGAATTGAAATTTCATCTATCACACAAAGCTTTTGTAAGGATTTAGAAGACTATGGTGGTGTGCTATAAAAATTGCTTTATGGGTTTTTCCCCATTGTGTCTGGAGCTGTTGTATAAAACAGCTTCTGAAGATTCTTCAAAACCATGCCCCACTGAACATATAACAGCATATGACATGCAATGACATGAGTGTGAATAAATGACAGCGGTTTTATTTGTTTTTGATCATTTGTTTTCAAACCATTGCTATTCATCCCAAGCCGTAACTGTTCGATGCATGCATTCGGATGACAAATACAGTCCGTCGCAGGCGATCAACACTCCGTTCCAGAAGGGGGATGTGCGTAGTAATAGAATGCTGTTTACTAATTGCCAACACAGGAAAAAGAGGAGAGGAGAGACTGTCTACACACCAACCCAAAATGAGTTCAGATGGCAAGAGCTTGCTAGTAGCCTGTATGTTTAGTTTTGACAAATTTGACACTCTCCACAAACTTCACAGTAAGGAAACGTATGGTAGATGGATGCCATTATTTGCTTTACTTACTAATGTTTTGGTTTTATTGTGTGTGTGTGTGTGTGTATATTTATATTTATTTATATATATATATATACGTGCCGCTTGCCTCACTATCTCCTGTGGAAAGCTAAAGTAGGCTCAGACGTAAATGGCACTTCTTTCTTGCTCAATTTTCTGTGATTCCTTGAAAACACGTAATACTGTTAATCAAACAACATCATCCAGACGTGCCAATCACTAGAGCTAGGCAGAAAAGAGACTACATGAAGTTTTATTTTTTGTTAATCTATTCATTTTGTACTTTTATAACACGCTCTTCAGTTTTTTGGCTGATTATGAGCAAATCCCTTTTCATCAGTCCCACAAAAAAGAATATTAAATTTGCAATAGTGCATTCTGTTTACTGCTTGGTGGTTAACACAATAAAGGAGGCTGTTCTGTGCCTGCTACCTCAAGGGTGAGTAAATGCCACTATTTGGAACAAGCTGTAATAAACTGAACTCTCTGTTCAAAATAAGTGAAAAGAAACCTAGCAATTGGGATTTGTTGTATCAATAAAAATAAATAAATAAAACTGTAGTTACAGGCTGATCCAAGTTGCATGAAGTTCATCATAGCAACTCATAATGTAATTCAGTAGTGTGTATGGTCCCCACATGCATGTATGCACTCATGACGATGTCTGGGCATGCACCTGGACACTCTACCGAGCTACTTGGCAGCTTTGGCTGCTCTAATAGATAATTTCCTAGATATTCTCAACTGGATTGAGATCTTGGTAAAGTGAGGGTCAGTGCCTTCATCTAACAACTGCCTTCACACTCTAGCCACAGGAGGCCAGTATCATGCACCAGGAGGAACCCAGGGCCCACTGCACCGGCATAAGGCCTGAACATGCCTCTGAGGATTTCGGTCTGGTACCTAACAGCAGCACTAAGGGAACCATTGGCTATCAAGTGAACCCCTTCAAGGCTATTCCACCCCAAAACATTATCGATCTACTGCCAAACCAGTCATGCTGGATGTTGCACACAGCATAACTTTCCCCCTGATATTTCCAGACACTTTCATCTCTGTGTTAAACAGCTCTCATTTGTGAAAAGAATGGGGCACCAATGGCCGACTTGCAAACTCTGGTGGTCTCTGGCCCAATGCCAATCGAACTGCACAGTGCTGAGCTGTGAGCACAGGTCCCACTAGAGGATGCCTTGTCATACTTATGAAGTCTGTTTCTAACAGTTTAGTCAGAAACATGCACACCAGTAGCCTGTTGGAGGTCATTTTTGTAGGCGTCTGGAGTGTGTATATGTGTGTGTGTGTGTGTGTGTGTGTGTGTGTATAAAGTGATAGAGACGATTCGAAAATCCATTGCCACTTGTATATATTTCTTATATCAACAAAGATTTCAGACTTTCTGCTCTTGTCTGGAAAATTACTAGTTTTGTTTTCTTTCTTTCTTTCTTAGCCAATCAGAATGATTTAACCTTCTGCAATGACGTAGTTAGTAGCCTCTGTTAGAGTATAATTGCTGTAACGATGTTATTGTATTTGGGGCGGCCTACGGACTCCTTGTGAGACCTGAAGCTGGCTTCTGCTGCAAACTAAACTTCACTAAAGTTTCTTCTATTGACTTCACTTCTGACTCCTGGTCTTCATTCAACATATCTGGTCCTCGGGTCTTAACTGTAATTCCCCTGCAAAAGAAAAGTATTAGATAAAAAAATCTGATATTGAGCAATACTGTATTGAGTTTCAAGAGCTAGCTTATTAGCCTGTGATGGTCTTCGAAAGTACCCTACAGCAAGCCATGCCTGAATATTAATACGGCTATTCAAAATGAAAAGGCGTTGATGTATTATCTTTGAGGAGTTGTATTTGGTTTTGTTTTCATGTTATGGTGCTCAAACAAATGAAACGTTGAATAGGTGATGGAGCGCAATCGAACATCACAGCTCACACAACCATGAAGCTCCTTAGAGAAATTACTGGGAGTCTGAGCATAGCCGAGAACAATGTGATTTCAGGAATACATTAACATACTGAATAAGAATAAAGTTTTTTTTTTTTATTTACAAGAATACATTTTCCTTTTCCTTGCATGTGTTTTTTTTTTAGGCTTGTGAAAAGCTATATTAGGCATTTGTTTGCCCTTCAATCGAGATTGTTACTTGCTTTGTTTCTATTTCCCTCACTATATTTGTTTGTTTGTAGAGATTCTGGCGGGGTGCACAATATATGCATCTGCATAGAGCCATTTTCAGATAAGATCACAACAGGAAGGCACGCACAAACGCAGGGCAGAATAACTTGATGGGGTCGGCTCAACAGTGGGCGGACTTAGCTCTGTGATTAACCTTGGAAGGCAAGAGTGTAGATGAAAATTATTTAACATCCGACAGGGCCTCATCCTTTCCATGGAAGAAAATAAAACATATGTTTCCTTGGTAAACACTTCACTTTGAGATGAATGGCTGCCCATTCAGTCAAATAGAGCATTCATTTGTCTGACAAAGAGGTAGGCGTTTGGCAGTTTCTCTCAGGGGTGTTAAAATAGTCATAGTGTATAATTAACTCTTATTTTGAAATCTCAGGGTTTCAAAATAATGAGTAAATTAAAAAAATAAAGTAAAAAAACCTGAAACATTATGGTGCTTCATGAATGTCCTGTCATTCTATCAAAAATGGTGGACTACAAAAAAACTCCAGTTTTGTTGTGCAGCTATCATTAGCATGATGTTTTGTAAAATGTAGAGCTAGCTTCGAAAATAATAATATCAGATCCTAATCATATGTTGTTGTATTCATGTTATGTTGTCAGTACTTGTCCAGGAAAATTAAAACGAGTGAAAAGGAATGTGACAATTGCAAACATTGCTATCTGTGTTAGTCTACTTTGTGGTTTGCTAATAACAAACCATTTCTAATCGTGTGGATTGTTCTCTACACAACTAAATATTACAGTAATGATGCATTACACAGCTGGAACTTAATTTCCTTTTAAAGCATTAGCAAGCCTCATCTCCGGTAATATCCGGTTTGGTGCCGATAACTGTAATTAGCTGTTTCAAACACTTGAGCAAGAAAATCTTCATGTAACCATCTGCACTTAAAGTGATTTAGATTTTATGTTTATGCATTTGTCAGACACTTTCATTGAAAGTTTGCAAACATGTAACATGCTAGAAAGAAAATCGCTGCAGTAATGATCCAGTCTTGAATTCAAACTACTTTTTTTGGGGCACTGTGCAGTGTACGTTCTTGAAAACAAAAGTAAAGAAGCAATGCACAGGTAGGCCTTGGCATTTAAACGATGCCCAACTGGCACTAAGGGGCTTAAAGTGTGCCAAGAAAACATCCCCCACACCATCACAACACCACCACCAGCCTGCACAGTGGTAACAAGGCATGATGGATCCATGTTCTCATTCTGTTTATGCCAAATTCTGACTCTACCATCTGAATGTCTCATCAGAAATCGAGATTCATCAGACCAGGTAACAACTTCAACTCTCCAATTTTGGTGGGCTCGTGCAAATTGTAGCCTCTTTTTCCTATTTATAGTGGAGATGAGTGGTACCCGGTGGGGTCTTCTGCTGTTTTAGCCTATCTGCTCCAAGGTTGTGCGTGTTGTGGCTTCACAAATGCTTTGCTGCATACCTCGGCTGTAATGAGTGGTTATTTCAGTCAAAGTTGCTCTTCTATCCGCTTGCATCAGTCGGCCCATTCTCCTCTGACCTCAAGCATCAACAAGGCATTTTCGCCCACAGGACTGCCATATATTGGATGTTTTTCCCTTTTCACACCATTCTTTGTAAACTCTAGAAATGGTTGTGCTCAAAATTGCTTAAATCACCTCTCTTTCCCGCTCTGACATTCAGTTTGGAGTTCAGGAGATTGTCTTGACCAGTACCACACCCCTACATGCATTGAAGCAACTGCCATGTGATTGGTTGATTATGTAATTGCATTTATGAGAAATTGAACAGGTGTTCCTAATAATCCTTTAGATGAGTGCAAGTTTAGCATGTGCTGGATGATGCATCAATCAATGTGTTGTCATAATAAATAAAAACACTGGGTGATTTAGTTGTTATTGAGCAAAATGTAAAAATATTCAAAAAGGCCATCTCAGCCTAAATTGCTCCAATATCTGGGGTAAGAAGCCCCTGTCTCATGTTAGGTTGTTTTTGTTTGCAGGTTTTAGAGTGGTTTTGTTTATCCACTGGACAATCTGGGAGACCATATTAAACCAGCTAAAACCAGAAAGTCATTTTAGGCTGGTCAAAGGTGTCAGCACGGGCAGATTACAAATCCCTCTAGGTTTCAGAAAGACTATACAGTACATGGTTTTTCCAAGGTCATCAGCTCTGGTCGCTTACGTGCAGAAAATGATGATAAAATGGGCTGTATTGCAAAAGGAAGCAATTAAATGTCTTCTTCATGTAATTTGCTTTATTCTTAGTAACTATCTCAGCTGTCTTTGCCTATTAAGGCTTTAATTCAATACAGTGAACCAATTAGCCGGACCTTCAAAATTAATCCACAACATCTGAAGTCTTACAATTGGGTTATAATAATAGGCAAAACAAACAACACATTTTGCTGCAGGAAATGCGCTATTTTTTTAAGCGAGGGTGAACTTACGGCTTTAGTGCTTTCTGTAATTGTAACAAATTCCACTGTATTGTGAACCACAGAGCTCAATATGCTAATTCTCTGATTCAATGTGATAACATTATTGTTATGACCTGGATCTTTAACCGACCGAGTTTGGGTTTCAATAAAGCTCTACACAAATTCTGTATACTTTTAAACCAGTCTGTATCAACCATTCAGGGGTGTTGAACTCTTCTAGAAATTAATACTAATTGTAAGAATAGTAGTTTTGGTAAAGTAGGAACCACTAAGAAACTGATGCTGATGTAAGCTGTTCTTTTCAATAGGACACCTAACTAGCAAGCATTATAAACTGACCTGAAAAACTCAGGAAGAGGGAGGAAATGCAATGTGGATTAAGTTTTTGGATCTCCCACTAATTCTGTGATGGTGTTTGTTGCAGCGTAGATCTGTTTTGGCTGCCTCCCAATAGAATTACAACATGTTCGCTTCACAGAGAGAGCTACTGGTAGGCTAGCACATTTTTCGCAAAGCATATGTTTTTTATTTTCTTTTTGAAATGGAGTACTAGTTTTTAGATGTCTTAGCATTTCACCCCTGTTTAGCACATGCCTTTGTGCCGCGAAAACAAAATCAAACCAGAACTTATGAGTCAGATATAAGCATTATAAATATAATTCAGCCACTGGGGAACATACTGTGGAATGAGTAGTTAAACGTAGGAGATGAGAGAATGCAATGTGCCAATCACTAATCAGAGCAATGTAACTATGGCAACTTGAGTGACATGTCATTTGATCGTTCCGCCTGCGGTTTTTGGATCTGCTGCCTAGTAGCCCCAGTATTTACTTTCTTTCCTGAGTGTATGCAACCTAGAAACTGTTACCCATTCTCTGACCAGACTGAAATGGTACCAGATTAGATTTCCTCTTTCTGTCTGGTTCCTCTTTCTGTCTGGTTCCTCTTCCAGGAATAACTCTGTTAGCATAACGCGCAGCAAGTTTGTACTTCTCCACAGGGACACTCCCCAAGGATGGCATTAACCTCCATTTTCTCTTGTTCGTTAGCCTACAGCTGCAGTTCGGCTCGTGACTGAGTGTTACTGGTGGTTAGTGATGTCTATGGCCATGGCATGGCCTAAGGAGGTCTGTAACACCTGGAGAAAGCCATCCATTAGCATTCCCATTCATCTCAGTGACAGATTCTCGGATGGCGCAAGATCCCCCAGAAGTATGCAATTTGAAATCTGCCATGATACTAAATCCTGCTGTAATGACAGCTATAGAGTCCAGTGTTTTCCAGGAACAAGCTACTACTTTTTCTGCAATTAGCAGTTTGACATGGCAAATCCTACATCACTGTTTGTGTTGTTAGGAATAAAATATGCTCTCCAACACTATTTCATTTATACATTTGACAAACATTTTTTAAAGTGACTTTCAGTACATTGAATTCAAGGAATCTTGATCAATTCATCACAAATTAAGCAATTTCCAGTATGTTGCTATTATTTGCCATTTCTTAAATAAATTGCAGCACTGTATTTGTCAACTCGGGAAAGAAAGCTCTCCTCATCAAGAGATTCCATTGGGTCTGTATTAGAGCTGAATGATTATTTGTTAAAAGTTTGCTATCTTGATTCAAACACAGCATGATTTTATTCCTTGATTACAGTGATTAGCCTATGTCTATTAAACCTTTGACAAGTGCATTCAAATCTGTGTTCTGGCTGGCGCTGACTTAGAGTGAGCAGTTAGGTTTGAAATGGCTTCACGAGCAGTATCATTATTTCTATGTTATAATAGTTCAGATTATCACAGAAGTACCTGAGTAATAGTTTATAGTTCGGATATGAACACTGATATAAATACAATGATCAAAATGGAGCAAATCACCTTTTGAACGTAATGTGACACTTCAAATAAAGGTATAAATAATATTGTTACACCAGTAGGTAGTGACAATTGAAAATGAATGTAATTTGAATAATTTATTCAAGTGAGTAATTAAAAAATGCTGATTAATTTATTAATGAAGAAATTGAAGTCTTTTTGAGTGAGTCATTGAATCATTCAGATTAAAAGGAAAAATAAATCTAATTAGTTACAGTTTCTAAATAGACTGCAGTAATTAACGTTGTCAGAATGTTTAATAAATTAGTTTGCTAATACCATAGAATATGTCCTATCAACTGTCTGGTTACCAGCATTCTTCAAAATATCATCTTTGTATATATGTGTGTGTGTATGTGTGTATGTGTATAGTAATTATATAAAATATATATAAAATTTAAGGATGATATTTTGAAGGATGTTGGTAACCAGACGGTTGTTCTCTTTTATTTACATTTTACATTTATTCATTTAGCAGACACTTTTATCCAAATAATGCGATTCATCCTGAAGATGCAAAAGTACATAAAAGTGCTTACAATACAAAGTTTCAAACTTTACAAATACTAGTAGTACAAGCCTGGAGAATAGAGGAAGGGTTTTTATTTTTTTTAAGTTGAGGTGGTGTGTGTGTGCGTCATGTCAGGTGTTCACAAAACTTTCACAAGTTTTTAGCTGTCTTTTGAATATTGCCAAGGATTCTGCATTCTGGATGATTTTAGATGATTAGATAGTTTTAGAAAACACAGTCACAGTATAACATCAAGTCAATTAAAGTTCAGGAATATTATTCTGCTTAAATAGGAAGCGGAAGTGATTGTTAAAAATATAGCATATTATGCTATAAGCTTCAATAGCTTCCCCAGCAGTGATATAGCCACACACAAAACAAGTAAATGAGCTTTAGAAGCTTTGTTTATGTAGAACACTGCACTTTAAAGGTGCTCTTGATCTCATTCAGTATTCTCCTTGAGATGTCATGATTTCAGCCTATCTTCGCCACAATCTCATTGCTCTCCGACTTGCCATTGCTATGCATGAGTCCCTTTTCACTGGGGTCCTTCAGTCCACTTTACCTGCAGAAAAATGCTGTCCCCATATCAGAAAAGGGCATTGTCAGGATCTCTATATGGCGTGGCCGATGTTGTTAAATTAATGGAGAAAGGGGTGCTTCCTTCACACATATTTGCGTACTGTATATTAAGCCTGTCATGTCTTGAAGCAAATATTTATCTGTGACCTCATCGTTTGTTCAATATTGTCCTGACATTAGGCGCAGAGTTGCTTGACAGCTCCGGATATGCTTTGGCCGTAGTGTTGCGCTGATAAGGTAATGTTTAATGCAGAATAGAGAGCCTCGGAGAGATCAGACCTGTCAAGTGTCTTTATCTCTTTTTGTAAGCGTTTTTCGTGTCTGCCGTGGATGGAATACTAAACCATGATATTAGAATAAACCACATGCATTCCTAGTTGATAGTGTTACATGACAATGAACACATACAGGGAGTTAAATAAATATGTCTGAGCTGTGGATCGAAATGGGAATTATTCATTGGATGATGGTGTTTAGCTACAAGATATAGCTGTTGGTGAATTTTGTGCCATGGATGCCACAGCTTGTATTGTCCTGGCACGTCATAAAGAAATACTAGGGTTGTCTGTTGACGTTTTGCAATTTATTTATTATTTTTTTACGTATGGTTTGGCAGTTTATTTAATGACATTGAACAGTGGTTAATTAATCTTCATGAGGCTTAATTTTAATTTTAATTTTACCATGTAACCTTTTTATGTTAAACATACCATCTAGATTTTTATTTCCTTTTACAGTTACGCATCTGGCAGATACATTTATCCAAAGTGACCTACATTGCATTCAAATGTTTCCCTTTGATCAGTTCATGCATTCAATGGGAATCAAACCATGACACTGGCAATGCTAACATAATTCTCTACTGTTTATGTATAGAAGAAAGGGCCAAAATGCCAATTAAAATGGAAAAAAGTGCTAAATGGTTAATGCTTTTAATTTGTATCAACATATTAATATAATTTGTATTATAATCAATACCTAAAATACTGAAAAATCATAGGGGACAGTGTATTAATCCATCCATTTTTAGCTATTTAATTAATAGAGCTGTAAATTGATACATTATATATCAATTACTTTTTATTAAGAATAATTTGATTTTAATTCCATATATTGATATTTACTGAAATAAGCGTCTATAAAAAGATAAACGTATCACATTATTGTCGGAAAGAAAGCCAAGTTAAATATGAATGAAAATAAAACATTTTCTCCAAAAGGGCTGTTCATGTGTGTGGCAAGTTGTGTGTCGTGGCATATAGGTCAGGGGGCATGATTGAAGGCACAATATGTATCACTTTTTTTGTTAAAGTCAATACATCATCAATTCTTCCAAAATGTATGGTAAGTCTTTACATTTTAGACTTATGGAGTTGGCTTTTACAGAAGGGCATGCTTCACTCTCGTCATGTCCCGTTATTATCATATCCTGTAAATAAAGAGAAGTTTCTTTGACATGCCTGGTGTGGAGTGGCATAAGTTATTTGTCATAACAGGTGAGAAAGTTTGACAGGGAGCATGCTAAATCTTGATCCTCCAGGGAATCCCATTTTAAATAAACGCCAGTAAGGGTAGAGTCTACTGGCAAAAAGCGCACGGAAAAGCTCGTAATAAATGAGAATCTGCGTTGGCTTGACTTTTCGGAGAACTAAAGGATTTGACATTTGAAAAGTTTGAAATCAATGCAGAGATGGTGCGTTTATTACTAAACAAGTAAGGTAATTCATTGAACAGATGAATTGCCATTTAGCTCTCTAACAGTTTACTGTGTAGCATTATCTATAGTGAAAGGTAATTTCATAATGATTGTAGAGCTTTTTCAAGGAAGTAGCTTTCCTGTTAATTGGTATATTACAGTTATATATTTAGCTAGTCAGCTTGAGATCCTTTTCATGTAAACTGGTTAAATCGTTTAAAGGAATAGTTCATTCAAAAATGAAAATTGCGTTATTTACTCCCCTCTAGCTGTTCCAAACCTTTGTGAGGATTTTGTTCTGTTTAACACAAAAGATATTTTGAAGAATGTTGGTAATCAGACAGTTGACGAGAAAGCTTAACCATCACTGTATAGCACTAAGTCAGTTAAACTTCAGGGACATCAATCTGTTCAAATAGGACTGTTAATTATTTTCTATTTTGGTGCAATTGACAGTAACAACAGGTGTACTGTAGAGGCAACAGCAGGACAACCCCCAAAAGGGAATGATTTTGCAGGTGGTGGCCATAGACAATTATTCTCTCCTTATTCTTCTTGACTGATTTGTCTTAGTTTTGTTAGGATCCTTGTCACTGTCTGTAGGATGAGGCAGTAACTGCAACCCAATCAGTTTGCACTGGCAGTACTTTCTCTTCCATATGTGCTGTTGCAAGGAGGTTTGGTGTGTTTCCAGGCACAGTTGTCACACAAGAGCAGGGAGGAGATACCATAAGACAGGCCGTTACACATTTACATTTAAGCATTTGTCAGATGCTTTTATCCAAAACGACTTGCATTGACATTCTAATCAATTCTTGCTTTCCCTGGGAATCGAACCTGTGACCTTTGGCATTGCTAGTGCCACGCTCTACTGGATCATGGTTATCCATTCCCCTGGCACCAGATACACTGCACTTGTTGAGACCACAGCCATGGTTGTAGATGAAGCGAAGAGTGAGATTTACTCAAGGAGAGCTGGATGTAGAAGGGCAATAATTCAGGAGCAGGACCAGTATCTGATACTTGTGTGATTAGGAACAGATGGAGTACTGCCAAAATTACCTCCAACAGGCTCCTGGTATATAACCTCTGGGACATTTATGTTTTGGAGCATCCAAAGTCACCAAGTAGCACCACAGATTGTCTAGGCGCCCACTGATACACTGATCCAGATCTGGGTGGAGATTCCCAAGACACCATCAACCATCTCAACAGGCAACATACAAAGATGTTGTCGTGAGTGCAGACAAGCACGTGGGGGCTATATGCACTACTGACTTACATTGAGCTGCTGTGATTAACTTCTTGCAAGTTGGATCAGCCTGTAAAAGGATAAGCCTGTTTTTTTCCCATTTGATTTTTGGTATGATCCTGAATCCATCCTGAGTGTTGTCACCATACTTTTATTCTTAACAAATTATAGAATGTATATAGAAAAAAAAATAAAAAAATAAATCCAATGTGTGATTTGAGTGATTGAGATTTTAGTTTTAGTTTTGATATGTATGCATATAGATGTGATTACTTATTTGCATAGCATGCCAGTGCAGTAGTACATGCATAGGGCACTAATAAGTTAAAGTGTGTATTCCTCTTTAAAAGTTTATTCTGCACATTTAGGAGAATTACTAATGTCCTACGGGTCAAAACAAACAGTCAATATCACCTGCTTCATTGAAACAATAAATGACCGAATGAGAGCAGATGCAGAGGCCGATTTGCCCTGCAGGATCTGAAATGCGTGAAAGAGAAATTACTCTTTTAAAGTGAGTCGGACAACATTTGCCTATATTTGATATCATGGTCATCTATTCCCCTGGCACCAGACACACTGCACTTGTTGAGAACAGAGCCATGGCTATAGATGAAGGGAAGAGTGAGATTGTGTTATGCCATCAGCTCTGTAGGCCTGCTATGCCATGTGCGCCCATACTTGGTGCCCATGCTGTAATCTCCTAGTGGTCTGCTTTGCTTTTTTGAGAGGGGGTGGGCAGAGATCAGTGCAGACACCACTGCCGTGAGTGCAGCCAGGTGCTCGGGGCACAGCTTGGGGTAGGATGGCGCCAGCCTGGTTCAATTCATCATGCACTCCAATAATGGAGGTAGAACAGGCACTGGTGAAATGGAGGATCTAACTGATTTCAGTGCCAATGATAGAGTTAACTTATGTGCCATTGATTGGATCTTGTTTAGGAGGAGTTGCACTGCTGCCTGATGATGCTATAAATCTCCCTTCTGCCTCACATGACAAAGCAGCAATGGATATGACAAGAGGGAGTTAGTGATTATTGTGTAGTTTTTTGTGGTATTTATCAGATCTCTATACATTTACAATTTGACTGTACCATTCAAAATATATTTTCTGTGAAAAATGATTTTACTCAGTGTAGCCAAAAGTGATTGATGGTAAGACATTTCTACTAATCAAAGAATCCTGAAAAATGTTTCCACAAAAATTGTTTTCAACATATAAGAACATATTAAACATATTGTTTTCAACGATAAGAAGACCAAATAGGCATCTAGGAATGATTTCTGAAGGATCATGTGATGCTGAAGACTGGAGTAATTACTGCTGATATTAAAATGTTATTATATTTTTATATTAAATATTTTAGTATTTCACAAAATTACATTTTTACTGTATATTTGATGAATGAATACAGCTTTTGTGAGCATAGGAGACTTTTTCAAAGTCATAATGACCCCAAACTAGTATGTATTTCTCTTTTACTGTTTGTGTAACCTCAGATGGATACTTCAGATTTCTGGGTAGTCAATACTGTTTGTTGTTGCATCAAAAGGTGTATACCTTGTTATACCTTGTTCATATCTCACTGGATTATTACAATCTTTACGAAATAAATGTTTGATAATCTAAAATAAAGTTTATTCCTGGCACACTAAAGTAAAATAATAAACAGCCATTTTGAAACGTTTTTGTGAAGACTATAGGATGTATAGGACGTGAAATCCTGTTTTTCAATTATGACTTTGTAAAGATGTCTGTATTTGTATGCGTTGTCTGCAAGGACACCAGAAATTAAAAATATACCCTCTGGAATTGTATCAATGAACATACAAAAAAATACAATCTGCACGTTTTTGCTTTTTAAATCCCCTGTAATGCCTTTACTGTAAATGCAGTTTCTCTTTTTCTCCCTCAAACTAAGGGAGGTGGTGAAATGATCTGTTGCAATCGAATGGCATGCCACAGATCCGGTCGACAGAGCTTAACTTGTATTGAACTCAATACATTTAAGGACATCAGTTTGAAGCTGTTCTGTATTTTTGCCTAGTTAGTTTGCAATACACATTCGCTCCATTAGCATGGGAAACCCTGAAGCGATTTAAAGAAGGTTGCCCATGATTGCTTCACCCATCTCGTTAGCAACCCAAATTATGTTTCTGGCAAAGCCAAAGTGCGTCTGGTATGATTTCAGTGGACTCGATGTATTAATCTACTGTATCGCCTTTTATACGAGAACAAATGTTTATAAAATGTCTCAAATAGAGTACCTCAAATCTATTAAAATAAGTATGATTTGGTAATATATGTATTAAATTCAAGCACACGAACCATGGAGTTCCCATACAGTCAGCTATAATCGCTTCTTTTCACGCTAAAAAAGCAGGATGTCTTGTTGTTTTTGTCATTCACAAACGCAACCAAAGGCTTGTGCAGTTTCCACGATTTAAGTGCTACAGTTTCCTAGCTGACAACTGAAGCTAGCTGCCAATGTGACCTGAAACTCTTAAAGCCAGGTACATTTATTTTCTCAAGCACTGTAAAACGGCACCAAACACATTGTCCAGCTGCTGCTGTGAGCTATTCATTTCATATGAAACGATACAAAGAAGTGAAGTGCCTTGCTAACTGTTACCATGGATTTAGTCATTTGCTGAAGAGAACCATGGCTCCAGTGCCTTACATGAGCATTCCAGCAGCTTCTTTTTTAATGTAACAAAATAGCAAATGGAGGCCAAATCAGAGGGGAGGTTGATGATTTGTGTCGACAGCCAATAGCAAGAAATGTCCAAGTAAGAAAACCAATATCATAAGTTAAGAAGGCTTTGGCCCATTGCGTTGCCAGTGAAGCTTGCAGAAATATGGTAACGACTGAATCCAAGCGGAAATGGTTTTGCATTAGTTAGATCTTAGTTTAAGGTTGGGTTTTTTTTTCTGATGAGACACTTTACCTAAATATACTGGGGAAATTTTTTTTAATTTTTTTTAATTAATTATATTTTTGTTGCAAGAGCTGTAAGCTCTCTGATTCATGTTCCTTTAACTTTTTATTTTAAAACTCTAATGATAAACATGTCATAATGCTATCTATTTTATGCTGTTCAAATGTTAATTCTCATAGTACTTTGGAATGCATTCATTTAAATAGGCATGTTTTATTTCTTGAAGATATTGATATTAAGCTGTCAGTTCATATGGCAACTCTTTTTATGTTAACATCATTTAATTTCAATGCATTTATTTGCTAAGCCATGAATATCTTATTCTTCCCACTCACTAGATTTTGCGTTGTGGAATCAGAATTCAAGTTATATGACTTTTAATCTATTTCTGTTAGTGCTGAGACTAATTTGTATACTAGTGTGCTCCTAAAATGTAGTAGAAATGCAAATCAAGTCTACAAAGTTTCTCCATAAAAAGGGTGCGAAACTTGTTAGACACATCCTGAACAATACCGATTTTTGTCAATTCCACTTGCAACCAATTAGCAGGTATGAAATTGAGTCGCTTCCTGATTGAATAGTATCAGCATGGGAAATGAAACTGCACAGTGATTTCACAGTGAGGTTTGCAGCAACATCTTTTTAATCACTGTTTGTACAAACACGCTTGAGTTTTGTATTGCTATACCCTTTTCTTTTACCTTTTTATATCTTGTGCTGATCTTTTGATTAATAGCGTAGTCACTAGGTTTTGCAAAAATCGCTTGCACTCATTCATCAACCCTAAAAAAATGCTCCGACTGCATTCTAAAGGCAAGGATCATAAGGCCATATTTGTAGAAGAACGACCTGTCCTCCGGCATTTGGGCCAGTCAGTCGTGACCATTATTGTTTTTAATGAAATCTTCCTTCCACCAATGCCTGACTTTTTATTGCATTATTGCCTCTCTCAATTCTTTTTCCTGCCTTCCCCAGGCTGAGCTGGCATTTTCCTCTCTCTTTAATACCCGCAATTATTTCAACATTAGACGAGACGTTACTTTTTGCTGTCTCAACAGACCATCCATCTTCGCATCTGCTTCCTTTGTTCTTGGAAGAGCAACAGAACCTTCCAAAGAAATAAAGAGGAAAATTATTTCCCCCCCCCCCCCCCATCTCCAAGTTGAAGTGAGACCATGATGACACAACACATAGTTCAGTAACATATCCTCCACTAGGAGGCATTCTGAGATAAATGGAACTGCTAAAGGTCAGATCATTCAATTGCGATCTTTACTCATGGATGATCAGTTATTGGCAGTCATGCTTTTCACTCGTTTAAGTCTGGGCAAAAGTCTGAATTTAAGAACTGGATTTCTTTTTATTCAGTTTGAATATAATTTGTCCATGACCTAAAAGAAGTTGAACTGAAGTACAGGAAGGGAAATTTAATCAATTACAATTCAGAGAAGTTCAACAGCATTCTGGAAGTGTTCATCCACCCAGGTCCATACATTTGTGTAATATAAAGGATTTGGTATAAATTGCATGTGAGCAAAAAACTGAATTTGGGCCACTTTTACTTGCAGCCAATACCTGTTTCTATCCAAAGTTGCGAATTTAACTTCTATGCAGATTTGGAATATGCCATGGTACATTTGCGACTGCCATTGTACAGTCTGTTGAAGAAATTGTCATTTCCTGATAAACTGGTGGAAGAAAAATGGAAGTTGATGCAGTTGGAGAAGCCACTTGCAAGTTTGAATATATAATATTTTACTCCTTGGAGCCAAAACGAATTAAACGCAGTCATGTTAACTTGCTTTTGTGGCAGATGCCTGCTGTTTGGAAACTCGGTCGTGTAAAATAGTTTTGGGAGGTAATTATACTGAACCGCTTTGATGACAGATTTTGCTCAGGCATTTCTGATGCAAATAGATTGGTCTGCTGGTTGGTCCAAAAAAAGATTGTGTCAGAAAATACAGCTAGTGTCAATGAAGAAAGATGCTGTGTGCAGAATGTTGCAGTTATGTAGCAGCAGGGGTTAACTAGACTGTACTAACCAGTGAAACCTTGACTTCTTGCCTTCTGATCTTTTTGATGGCACCATATTTCAGAATCTGTTAAGAGTAACTGTCATTCCGTGTTAAAATTGTCACTCTAAAGTCAAATCATCCTGCATATTCAGTGAAAGACGTGCCTAAATTACAAATGGCCACAGCTTTTCTTATCATATTTTCTTTATGCTTTGTGTATGTCTACTCTCATTGTCCTCTCTCTCCCACACATCCCATTCATCACTACAATTATACAAGTAAATGGAACTCGTGGCTATGGAGATGTGCAAGCCTCAGTCCTGAAGGCTGGTGACTTCATCAGAGAGAGAATAAACACTCATTGGCTGTTGACAGGTGAGAGCCCCAGAGGATTCAGTCTGTAATAATTGTCACAAGAGCATTCACACTCAGGCAAAACAACACCTGAGGCGGTTTCCACATTATTTGTTTGAAAGCCCTAGTTTTATAACGGTCATCCGCCTATTAAATGCTTTAATATGTACGTGCTCTGTCTTCTCTCCACCATTAAGCTGGTGTATGGTGAGCATTCTGGCGCAATATGGCTGCCGTCGCATCATCCAGGTAGATGCTGCACATTGGTGGTGGTTGAGGAGATTCCCCCCCCCCCTACTATGCAAGCGCTTTGAGCTCTGGAAAAGCGCTATATAAATGTAACAAATGATTATTATTTCTTTCTCTTCCTAGGGTTTCCTTTATTAAACAAACATATTGTTTAATAGGATCATAAATTAAGAAATGATTTACATTTATGCATTTAGCAGATGCTTTTATCCAAAGTGACTTACATTGCATTCAAGGAACACATTGAATCAGTTATTGTTCAGATTCTCCTTGAGCTTTTGATACAATAGAAGTAATCATACTATAAGAATATTCTGTAAGTTTCAGAACTGAAAACTTCCTTGATGAAACCAAGCCCCTCCAACTCATTTTGGAATGTCTATTTATGAGAGGTGAAAGACCTCTGCAGAAATTAAACTGCCGCCTTCTACATCTTTACCACTCTATCTATATATCTATATACAAGCTAAAATCAGCTATAGAATTGTATTTAAAAAATTTTTAGGTAGGGGTGTGTGTGTGTGTGTGTGTGTGTGTGTGTGTGTATATACATATACATACACATACACATACACATACACATACACATACACATACACATACACACACACACACACACACACACACACATATATTACATATATATGTGTATATATATGTGTATATGTATATACAATATTATTTAATATTATCTCTTATTTTTACATAGTGTTTACTGTGATAGTTATGAGTAAAGCATTCGTGAGAGTGCAGAAATGCTTAATCTTGACAAAACCACTGCATTCATAAACTCAGCATGTCTCTGTGAGTGCCCGTAATACTCATTATCACGGCATAATTTAAATCTAATGATATAGATCTAAATATAATGCTAAAATCAACCTTTTTCACGATTAGTTAACCTTGAGAGCTGTAATAGTAAAACGTAAAAGTGATTTCAAGAGAGTTCCGCATGTAGTACTTGGCTATTTCATATGCGAATATGTCAGCCAATCACAGCAGTGTGTTTTTACTGAAGTCTCATTGCAGACGTGCCCCTTCAAATCAGAGGACTAATATCAGGGTAGGAAAATGCCTTTTCATACTAACATCAGTGCACCCCATGAAATTTTATAAAGTAAAAAGATAATATAGTTCATGACCCCTTTAAATTGTTCTTGAATATTCACTTTCACTTTCCTGCTTTTATCGCTGTTGTTCATGCTTTGAGCAAACTCAAGTATATAAGTACGTTGCCAGTATAGGAAGTGGCATAGATCTAGTTCCAACATCAAGCTCTGAGATACCTCAGTCCATGTCCACATGCCTTTCTGTACTACCGTCATAAACCACATTAGTATTCCTTCAGCTGCAAATGCGAGTGTGTTGTGAGGCAAATGTGTTATTACACACTGCTTCGCTGTGAATGAACTTAATGACACGGTTTCTTCTAGAAGTGTGGGTGCTTCCTTGATGCCCGCGGCCTTGTCATATCGCTCTCTTTCCACACATTGTTTTTGGCACCCATTTCTCCACTCAGCGCTCATCATCTGTTTGCCACTCAGATTGGCATTGGGGCTTTTAAAAAGGCAGGACTGCAGATGGCCGGGACACATGGTAAACGAGGCTACAGAGACACAGCGTTAGCTGGAGCGAACGATTAATGAGAAAACATACCCGTACTCTCTAGCCACTCTTTCATCTCTTTCTTTTTTTCTCTCTCT
This sequence comes from Rhodeus uyekii, assembly GCA_037043235.1. NCBI lineage: Eukaryota > Metazoa > Chordata > Actinopteri > Cypriniformes > Acheilognathidae > Rhodeus > Rhodeus uyekii. Next base: position 2,460,611 of record JAWRVZ010000035.1, read on the forward strand.
CACTTCTATCCTTTTAGCTGTGCACTTTCGATGCAAAAAAATATATTAAAATTGGGTCTGTCGACAAGAGAAGGGCAGATTTCTTCTTGCGTTTGCAGTCCTGGCCTGACTCTCAGTATTTCTCACCAACGTCTCCTTGATCAGCACTTCTCATCTTTATTCACTTCATTAGAGTCATCTTTTCCCCCAGGACACTGTCTTTCTCTATTGGAGAAGCTTTTCCGATAGCTTTAAGTTCCTTAATTAACCAGGCAATTAATACAGAGGAGAGAACCCTTGATGGGAGAAAAACAGTGACAGCAATCGGGAAATGAGCCAGGGAAACCGTTTGGATGCTAATCGTGTGTATAATTCACATTCACACACTGAACATGCATGTTATTTATGTGTAGAAAATTCTCCCCAAAAAAATTTAATATGCTGATTATTTTTTATTTATATAAATTTATTCGCACACCTATACATTACTTGTTTACCTATAAATGAACTGGTAAAAAAAAAAAATAATAATACACTGAAGACCCTTATAAGTTGACTGAACTCATCTGATTGAACCCGTTCCCTCAATTTAATTGAGTTAATGAAGTCTCCCAGAACATGTATATTCAAGTTTACCTGACTTGGTGCTCACGTTGGCTGTACTTAAATTAAGTTCATTTAACTTGGTGTTAATTTTAAGTGTACTTCCATATTAAAGTTAACTCAACATGAAAATTAAACTGAAATTCAAAATTATTTATAAATTGCATTTATAAAGTTCTCATTTTTGTCTGTAAGCTTTGTTTAAACATACCAAACTGGAAATAACATGCTGAACAGCATATTAAATGTCTTTATTGACCAGCATTTCATATGAAATTAGAATACACACTGTCCTGTAATGGAATTTGAAATGGAAACTAATATTGAATTAATTAGCTTTCCATCAATTGATTAACTCTTTACACCAACTCCTCACATATGATTAATGCACTGCATGTTAAGGTGGATTTTTGTTCTTAGTATTTTTATACCAATATACAACAAGATTATTCTATTCAAATATAATATCAATGTGTTTTTAAATGAGCTGGGTCAAAAGTAATCAAAGTAATTTAAAAATGAGTTAAAATTTGTAATGGAATTGAGTTACTTTACTAACTACTGATTTGTATTCAGTAATGGATTACAGTCTGTAAGGAATCTACCCGGCACAGATTTATAATATATACTGTACTTCTATTTATATTTATGTATTTGGTAACATTTTACAATAAGTTTTCATTAGTGAACATGAACTAACAATGAACAATACTTCTACAGCATTCATTAAGCTTAGTTAATATTAATTTCAGCATTTACTAATGCAATAAACAATGAACTGTTTTTTTTTTTTAAACTAACATTAACAATGATTAATAAATACAAATGTACTCTTACAAATGTATTGCTCATTGTTGGTTAATTTTAGTTAAAACATTTAACGAATGAGACCTTATTGTAAAATGTTAACATGTACTTATGTATCTAAATCCTGGTCTCAGATTAAAATGCATGTTTGAGCTGTTTTAACATATCTTAAAATATGACAGTGACATTTTGTTTATTTATAAAATCGACTTAAATGTCCTAATTGAACTATGGCCTAATCTTGGCTTAATCTAAGCCTTGTCTGTAAAACCGTCCCATCGCCACCTTTAATATTGGTAGCTTGTATAGCTAACTACTTTCTAAAAATGAGTGCTTTGACTGTATGTTATTTACTTGAAATTATGAGCAGCTTGCTATAGTCTGAAAGTGGCTTACTCAATACTACCACAAATACATTTGTGTTGCATCGCTCCAGTAATTACAGAACGTGTCTATATATCACCTGAGGCAATATAAATGATGATGAGTATAAAATACATTTCATAAATAGATAAGTCATTAGATGAGTTGATCTGAATAATATGCCCATGGCAACAGAATTGCATCCCGTGCTCATTGGTTTTATTCATAATGGGAACATTAAGGCTCAAATGTCTTCTCTAGTGAAAAACTCGTTAACCCCCCGTCGACGTGAGCATCTTCCCGTGGCAAATACGAACGCGGCGACTGCAAATGCGCTGAAGCTGGACTGGGAAAAGAGCTGTTATTAAAGCCTGTTGTTGTCAAAGCCGGTTGTGGTTAAAGATTTAAAAGGTCTTTGAAAGTGAAAATCTCTCCTCCTCCAACCCGTAAAATGGGTCATTGCAATGCAGCTCTCACTTGTCCCATTGACGCATTCCTGCGTACTGACAACAACCCAAGATTGATATCTCTCGACCTTGCCGTGTTAGCGCTGCGCCAGGAGCTGGTTGCTGTTTTTAATGCGTTTTTTTTTGTTTTTTTTTTTAAATGAATGAGAGTTGGAGGGAGGGGGTATGGCAATGCTTGCCTCCCAGTTCCCTGGCCTCCTAATTAGGGAGTAGAGTTCTGATAACCCTGATGGATTAGTGTGGATTGAGGGGAGTTGGAAAGAACCAGTCGCCCAGATTCACATTCAGCACAAGGTCACCTCGTAACCCAGCTCATGACTGGACAGAGCTGGAGTGAAGGAGACCTGGCACAAAACATGGAAAAACACAGGATTTGTGCTGGCATACTGAGCAGAAATATGCGTATGCGTGTTTTGACGATGTCAGAAGTCAAATTGTAATTGCGAACGCAGAAGAATAGACATGTCACTATCTTTTAAGTTGCTAATGAAACCGTATTGAGAAGAAAACCCACTCACTGCTAATAATGAAATGTATTGCTTTTGTTCTTTATTACAAAATGTATCTTTCAGTAATTACTTCATAAGAGTTAATGTTAATGTAATTTGTTAATGTTTTATTTCAAAGAGGATGTCAAGAGCATAATCATTTTTGCCAGTTTTGTCATTTGCACTGGTGTCAGCTACTGAACAAAGCGTCTTTTGTGTTTTCTCTATATACTTTTTTTCTTTATCTCTCCTTCCTCTTCTCTTGCGTTTTCCCTTGTGTTTGAGAATGACAGTTTTATCTATAAGGATCTTCAACTTAATGCAGCCGTGTGGTCCCTCTGGGCTGAGTGACTTTATTGTAAACCGTTCTTGCTTGGGTTTAGGCAGGAATAGGCTCCATTATCACAATCTGTCCTAAAATGTCCTGAGAGCAGAAAAGCTCAAGAGCACAAGTGGTCAATCAGTGTTTGATAAGAGATAAGATATTCTGTCAGGCACTCATCAAAATTCCCACCTGATTCTGTTGAACCGACTCTCAGAAGAGTTACAGTATAACAACTGTTGTTTATGTGCTTCATAGCAGGGTTAGAATAGTTTAAAACTTTTAAATTTCATTTAATTTCTGTTTTATTTATAAAATCTAGCTAATTTTTGTGTTGTGTTATCTCAAGGCTGCTAAAGTTAATGCTCCAGCGGGGATGATTTGATTTAATGGCATTTAATTTTTAATCAAAGTATAGCATTATTCATACCTAATAGTATGTTTTATGTAGGTGGCTCGTCACAAACCAAAATTATATATATATAATTTAGTGCCCTTTTTTTTTTAAAGATTTTGGTTGATTCATGGAAATGTGGTGAAATTACAAATATTTTCCTTACAGCACTTTTCTGCTTTAAGTATAGCTAAATTGTGCTACTTTTACTTAGGTTGAAATACTTTGCATACTTGCTATATTTATTTTTGACCAAAAGTACAAAAAAGACAAAGGTACCGACAGAGCGACAGGACTAGCTGGCATTTGACAGGCACTTTTCAAATACTGCAGTTGAGCCCTGCACTTTAGCCAATTACTGACTAAGACCAATTTTTGGGTACAAAACCAGTCAAAACTTTCATTTCAGGTTTAAATTTAGGCAGGCTATTTTAGGCAGGTTTAAACCGCGCTTTGACATTCAATCACTGACATTACTGTTTTGAATCAGTATCGCTAACGTTTCCATATTTTTTGTGAATTTACGTGAGTTCTGTTCATATTCTGATTTTAAACTCCTGAATTATGAAACAAATGCGCCTGGTAACAAGGACAGCTAGCATCTTTGCTTAGCATGGTAGAGGTAGCCTACGGGCTTGACCGAACTTCTCCCATATCTGCTCCATCACCTCGGTGTGGAGCATCCATTCCCCGGGCCTCGGCCCCTGCCTCGACAGGAAGTCTGCTTCCGTGTTCTGGGATCCCGGAATATAAGGCTTAGCAGAGGTAGCCATGCTCCGGGTAGAGTGGGCGCGGACATGCAGAGGACACTGCTGACCCGCCAGTTCATAAGCTAGTGAGATAGTCTCGACTATCCACCTGCTTAAAGTAGGTTTAGATGCTGGAGCCCCCTTAGGAGCCCCGAAGCATACGAAGAGTTGGTCAGACTTACGCCATAAAGCCACTCTGCGGACGTAGGCGTCCAGTGCTCGCACTGGACAGACCTTGCTCTTGAACTCCTGGTCATGATCATCAACGGGGGGAGGACATAAGGCCTGCAGTACAATGTGACGAGCTGGGCTCGAGAGGACCTTCGGAACAAGAGAGAGAAAGGCTTTCGCCAGACCAGGAGCAAACTCCAGACAGGAGGGGGCCACTGACAGGGCCTGAAGGTCACCAACCCTCTTGAATGAGGAAATGGCTAGGAGGAACACCGTTTTAAGAGTGAGAAATTTCTCTGAGATGTCCTCAAGCGGCTCAAAGGGTTCCTGGGACAAGGCCTGGAGTACCAGGGACAGGTCCCAGGAAGGAACCCGGGAGCGTACCGCAGGCCTCAGCCTGAGAGTGCCACGGAGGAAACGAACTACTAGGGGGTCCCGACCCAGGGGTATACCACTCGGGGGCACGTGGTAAGCCGCGATGGCAGCCACGTACACCTTAAGCGTGGAGGGGGACAGCCCGGCGGCGAACCTCTCCTGTAAGAACTCCAGGACGATACCGACCTGGCAGGTCACTGGGTCTACAGGTTTGCTACCGCACCAGGAAGTGAAGAAGGCCCACTTCCTGGCGTAGAGTTTCCTCGTGGATGGGGCTCTAGAGTGGAGAATGGTCTCAACGACCTCAGTCGAGAGACCCGGGTCTATGAGTCGGGCCCCCTCAGAGGCCAGACCCACAGATTCCACAGTTCCGGGCGAGGATGAAGGATCCTGCCCTGTGCCTGAGACAGAAGGTCCACTCTGACGGGAATCCTCCAAGGAGTGCCGTCTAGGAGGGACACCAAGTCCGAGAACCACACCCTGCCCGGCCACCGCGGGGCAACTAAGGTGAGACGGACCCTGTCCTGGCGAACTTTCTCTAGAACCCCCGGGAGCAGAGCTACTGGGGGAAAAGCATACAGGGGTAGCCTCGGCCACTCCTGTTGCATTGCGTCCAGTCCCAACGGAGCTGGAGGAGAGAGGGAGTACCACAGAGGGCAGTGGGTCGCCTCGTGGGACGCAAAGAGGTCCACTTGGGCTTGACCGAACTTCTCCCATATCTGCTCCATCACCTCGGTGTGGAGCATCCATTCCCCGGGCCTCGGCCCCTGCCTTGACAGGAAGTCTGCTTCCGTGTTCTGGGATCCCGGAATATAAGCTGCCCGTAGGGAGCAGAGTTTGTTCCGAGCCCAGAGGAGGATCCGCCCGGCCAGCTTGGAAAGCCGAAGGGAGCGGAGACCCCCCTGATGGTTTATGTAGGATACCACCGCCATGTTGTCCGACTGGACTAACACATGGTGGCCCCGGAGGTCTGGGAGAAAGGCTTGAAGCGCCCTCCAAACTGCCAACATCTCCAACGCATTGATATGCAGAGAGAGGCAGGCCTCGTTCCATAAACCTTGAGCTGAGCGGTCCCTCAGGACCGCCCCCCAACCCGAGCGGGAGGCGTCTGTCGACAGCGTCACGCGGTGACAGACTGGTCCCAGTACGGGTCCTTGGGCAAGAAACCAGGGATTCTTCCACTGACTCAAGGCTCGCAGGCAGCGCCTTGAGACCTTGATCAGGCGGGAAGGGTTCCCCCTCGGGGAAAACCCCCTGGACTTGAGCCACCACTGCAGACGTCTCATGTGAAGCAAACCTAGCGGTATCACGCAGGAAGCTGCTGCCATGTGCCCCAGAACTCTCTGGAAGTTTCTGACAGTGACCAGCGTGCCTAGCTTTATGTCGTTGACTGCCGATAGGATTGATGTAATGCGCACGGGGGAAAGCCGCGCCGACATTGACACCGAATCCCATACAACGCCTAGGAAAGTCGTGTTCTGCCTCGGCCAGAGTACACTCTTTTGGGCGTTTAGTCTCAGCCCGAGCTCCTTCATATGTGCGAGAACGACATCTCGATGCCGAACCGCCAACCCTCGAGACTGGGCCAAAATGAGCCAGTCGTCGATATAGTTCAAGATCCGGATCCCTCGGGATCGGAGCGGAGCTAGAGCTGCATCCACGCACTTGGTGAAAGTGCGAGGAGACAAAGCCAGGCCGAACGGAAGAACCCGATACTGATAAGCCTTCCCCCCGAAGGCGAATCTGAGGAACTTCCGATGCTGAGGAAGGATGGAGACATGGAAATACGCGTCTTTGAGATCTATCGAGACAAACCAGTCCTCGGACCTGATTTGAGCTACGATCTGCTTCAGAGTTAACATTCTGAATTTCAGTCGCCTGACAAAACTGTTCAGAGTGCGAAGATCTAAGATAGGGCGTAAGCCTCCACCCTTCTTGGGAACTATGAAGTACCGGCTGTAGAAACCTGATTCTCTGGCTGAGAGGGGTACATATTCTATGGCCTCTTTCCTCAGCAGTGAGTCTACTTCTCGTTCCATGACCAGAGCCTGCTCGGGGTTCACCACTGTTGGTAATACACCCGCGAAGCCGGGAGGATGAACCCGGAATTGAACAGCGTATCCTTCTGATACGGTACGCAGGACCCATCGAGAGATACCTGGGAGGCGCTGCCACGCCGCCAGGAAATCTACTAGGGGTATCAGTCTCTCGAGACCGACCTCTGGATATAAATATTTTGCCACCCCGGGGCCCCGGCCGAAACCAGAGGACCGCCGGGGCGGATGCTCTAGGACCCTCCTCAGAGGGGGCAACCTGCCCAGCACGGCCCGAGAGGAGCGTGACTGGACAAGACTGCCCGCGTAGAGCACGGCCCGGGTCCCTCGAGACCCCGAGCCGTACACCGCGCTTGGTGTGCACTGGTCCACCCCTCGAGGAGGACCAGCGCTGCGAGGCCGCGACCAGAGTGTGTCAGGGCCTCTTGCTCTTAGCCTTCCTGGCCTGAAGGACAGCCCTCAAATCTGTCCTTTTGCCAGAGGGCTGCGGCTGAGTGCGGCGACCAGCGCCGCCACCCGAGTGGGGAGGCTGGCGAGAAGCCACACTCTGTCGCTGAGCAGCGCGGTGCGAGGAGCTGCTGCTGGGCTGCGGCTGGCTCGCAAGCCCAGCTGCCCGAGAGCGGCGGGGGAGAATCTTACGGAATGCTACCTCCTGTTTAGCAGCCTCCTGAAATCTCTCGACGGCCATCTTGACGGCGTCGCCAAAGAGACCAGGAGGCGTAAGAGGAGCGTCGATAAGAACATTTTTATCCTTTTCTCTGAGGGAAGTCAGGTTGAGCCAGAGATGTCTCTCAGTGGCCACCAGGGCTGCCATGGAGCGACCGATAGAACCGGCCGTTTCCCTAGCAGCCCTCAGAGAAAGATCGGTGGCCCTGCGCAGCTCGGCTACTGCCTCAGGGCCGATTCCCCCGCCCTCATCGAGGTCTGCGAGCAGCTCCGCCTGGTAGGCCTGCAGCAGTGAAGACGTGTGCAAACACGCTGCAGCCTGACCAGCCGCGGAGTATGCTCTGCCCACCATGGTGGAAGTAACCCGGAGGGGTTTGGTGGGCAGCGTCGGGGTTTTAAGGGGCGGCGATGAATGGGGGGCGAGGTAGTTAGCCAGCGCCTCCTCCACTCTAGGCATCGCCCCATAGCCGCGCTCTTTGGCTCCCATAATGGTAGCATAGTTAGCGGAAACGCTGCTATGCACCCTATGGGAGGCGGGCCGCTTCCAAGACCTCGACACCTCGGTGTGGAGGTCCGGGAAAAACGGCAAACCCCGACGCTGAGGTTGCACTCGAGCAGGCAGGTAACGCTCGTCTAACCGACTCTTAGGACGAGTGTCCCTGGGCTCAGCTGGCCACTCGAGACCGAGCCTTGCCGTTGCCCGAGTGACAACCTCAAGCAGCTCCTCAAACGCGGGTGAAGCTGATGGCGGTTCAGCTTCATCCACGTCAATGCTGACTACATCCACCTCTAATTCCTCGGAACTAGAGAGGTTCAGCAGAGCGTCATCACCCAGGTCGGAAGTAATCACCGCATGGTGCGCTGTGAGTGAGCGCGGATTCAGCAGGTAAGGGAGGAGAAAAGGGCTCGCCCGTCTCTGACCCCGCTGCTAAATCCAGCTGCGATCCCCATGAGTGCAGCCGTCGCTGAGCCTCAGCTGCAGCGGGACCAGACCCACGAGGAACGCGAGCCTGAGCAGTCCCCTCGAAGACTGCCAGGCGTGAGCGAAGAGTGCGCAGCGGCAGCTGCAAACACTCTGCACACTCAGTGCCCTCAAGCGCTGAGCGTGCATGAGCTTCGCCCAAACGAAATACACAGAGAGCGTGTGTATCCTTACCCGTGATAAAACGCGGGCAAGGAGTGACACAACGCTTGAAAGACTGTGAATCCGCCATCCTTTTAGGTAAGTGAAATATATATCAACTTACAGCCAGCAGAGCAACTCAAACACACGTTAGCTTCGAGCGCTGTTGAAGACACTAAGCTGAGGCTGCTAGTCTGCTGCGTGCAGTTATACTCCTGGCTCATGACGTCACACTCGGCTACGTGCACTCGCACACCTGGTTTCAATTGCGCTTCAAGAGACAATTACACTAATGCGTTCCCATATGCGTTCCGACGCAGTGTTGAGTTCCCTTGACAGGGAACTACATATTTACTGTTATATTATTTTTCTATACTTCTGCTTGTACAAAAGTAAAAATTAAGTAGCACTACTTTTACTTTAGTAAAACATTTTTAGTACTCTTTCTATGGATGAATATACTTTAGTTTCAGTCCAAAGTGGACAATAGCGGTTGCAAGCGGGTTATTAGCTGGTTGACTAGCTTCCATATTCCCAAAATAGCTTGGGCCAGTTAATGACCAGTTTTGACTGGTCTACCATATATATAATCCAGCTACCATATATATAATTTTTATTACATATCTAATTTTTCTTTCATTCTTTATTTAACAGGGTTAAAAAAAAACTTTCAGCACTGTGAGGTGAAGAGGTAGAGGAGGCTGTCATGGTTTTGGGCCAATTCAGGGAAGAGGCAAGGAAGGTCATTACCATCCAGTTTATCGACCCACCAACTTGCTTGTGCTTCACATACTGTAGGGCTGTTACTTGCACTCACATATATCAGTGCTTATGAAATAGCCTTGTCATAAAGGCGCGTTTGTTGGGGGAGTTCTCATTAATCAGAGGAAGAGTCCACTGCAAAATCGGCATGGTGGATCAAAGGTAATTACCAGTTATGCTGAAATTTACGAGCTGAAGGTAGCACACGAATGCTCATCTATATTAAAGAGAATTTTAATTGAAAAAACGAACTGAAGGGCTACAAACCGAGTTTTTAATTAAATGTAGTCATCCCTTCATGCCTCCCATGCTGAGCCATCGCTTAAGTAAGAATTGCATCATTTAAAAGAAGAGAGCATGAGTGATACAGGCCGCTTGCGATGATGCTGAACCTCTGTTTGTGACATTGCCACTGCCTCTCTCCCACAGAGGTGAATGACCCGTGCCTAATTACCACTGCCACCGAGACTCTGCAGTAGCGCTCCAAAGGGAGGAGAAACTAGCAGTCAGAGGAGTGCAAGAACAATTAAATGTGTGCCCTTGGGGTTCTTGAATTTCTCTTTTGAAGTAATTTCTCATTTCCCCTAAATTACAGGGCTTGAAATTGAGAATTTGAGCATGAACATTTGCGTGTTTACATGTTTTGTTTGTGTTTAGTTTTTTGCAGAAGCTCAAGTGATAGGCCAAATGGGACAAAAACTTGTTGGAGAAATAGCTTCCAAATAAGCCACACCTGACAACTTGTTCTGTTTCACTGAGTGCTGAGAGAATAGAAAGCAGAAATTAACTGAAAAAGGATTTGAGACTGAAGAGAGGCAAATCCAATTTGATGGCAATCAAAATAAAGAATTTTTGCTAAATTAGATTTTGATTTATCTTCGAGGCATCCGTGTGGACACCAGATGACAAAAAGCATTTGCCTCTAATTAGAGAATCATGGTGGGATTGTTTTTTTTTGGGGGGGGGCTTCTTACTAACAAGAGCTTAAAATATCAAATAAAGGATGTGGCATTTTTGCTCCTTTTAATTCTGATCTTTGTGGTGTAAATTATTATAAATCTTTTTTTTTCCCGAAGTATGGTGTTAGGCATTTGTTCTTGTAACTGCATCATGTAATTAATCCTTATACAGACAGACCGTATTCAAATTAAACCGCTCCTCTCATTAACTCAAAATCCCATCTGAAGGAAAAAGAGTCTTGTTTGCTAAACTGTGGCGCATCGCAGCTCAATGCATGTTTACTGTTTAGCTATCCGTCCCGTTTCAGTTAGACGTTTTATTATTTTTTTCTGAAGCTGCGTTTAGGCAGTGTGAGGGAAGGCTTTTTATTTTCTGTGATTCTGCCTTTAGTGCTGTCAGTAGTGAGCGGTACAGGAGCCTGTGAGCGAGCTGATACATTCAGCGAGAAGACAGACATGTCTGAACCTTTTCTACTTTACCTGTCAATGCTGCAGCCTGAGCAGTTCATCCTCGAACACACAAATTGCTCCATGCTGGCTTCCTCTAGCTTGCTTCTCATTAACTGGGAATCATTTTTTGGACCCGAAGATGGCATCTTTTTTTCCATGCTCCCGGTTTTCTCCATACATCTCTCAGGGCCGTATGAATGTTTGTGGAAATCTGGGTTTAGATATTTTATTATACATTGAAAATTTCTTTTAAATTGCTTCCCTTACCGAGCTCCTCACACCTGGTTCAGGGGGTTACATATTCATCGTTTCCAGTTCACTAGTCCACTTTTGCACAATTTTCCATTACAGTCTTGTAGCTCTGGTTCATAACATTATTATGACTACCAGGCATGTATCTGAGTGTGATTTCTCTCTCCCTTGGATCCAAGCTAGTGGGACAAATCACCTGCTGAAAGTGCTCTTCACTGGAAGGTCCAAATCTGTCCGTGCCTACGGCCTGAGATGCTGGGATAAGCTCCAGCATCCCCCTAAGATAAGTGGATCAGAAAATGGATGGATCTGTATTACTACAATACTCCCCTCTACAGTGTTTTATACCTGTGAAACAAAGAAAAGGAGGAGGAAACAATTATTGTTACAATTAGTAATCCTGGATTATTTTGTTTGGTTTCACACAGTTAGTTATTAATCTTGGGTATTGCGGTTTGAAAGTTTCACACTTCTACATTTGCAAACCCTGAATTTATCTTATGTTTATATTTATGAGGTCAGTTCATTGATCATATGAATCAATTTTGCAACATGGTTCTTGTTTTTATAAACCTGCATTGGTAGTGAAATGTACATAACCAAAGTAATGATAATCGAACATCTTCATTCTTTTCTTGAACGCAGAATCTAGTGTGTGGTTGTTTTGGTGGTTTTAGAAAGTTCCTAAATATTTAATAAGGTAAGCAGTGAGGCAGTTTGATAGTTGTCTGTTGCAAAACAACTAGCGGCAATATTCTACTGTAGTACTGTATGGTTTTATGCTGTAAATTGGTGTTAACTTGGCAAAAGATGGAATGGGATTTTATAGCCCAATGCTAAACGTTGCAAATGCAAATCTTTCAAAATTGAATGGTGCAAATTTGCAGGATATAAGCTGAAGCTAAACAGCTAAAGAAGCTAAAGAGCGTTTGAGCTAAAGAAGCAACATTTGTGAAACATTTTTATCAGTTCATTGTTACTGTGACTCAATATATTAGCTTGTATATTAGCAATAGCTAATAGCTTGTATATTAGCAATAGCTTTCCTGTAGGTCAATCAGTAGAGCATTGCTGCTAAAAACATCAAGTTCATGGGTTCGATCCTGGGGAAAGCAAGAACTGATTCAGTGTGTTCCTTGAATGCAATGTAAGTCGCTTTGGATAAAACGTCTGCCAAATGCATAAATGTAAATCTATTAAATCATTAGCTTGGCAAATGTTTTGGAGATTCACGTTTAATTAGTCAAATTCTGTACTTCATGAGTGGAGTCACTGAGTGGACTTGCTTTTATAAGGATAGTATTTGATAGTAGGTAATGTTATTAGAATTTGCTTAAATGCTATCCTCCAGTTAATAAGCAGCAATTGTCTTGTTTGCATATATAGCTGCTATTTTAATCACAATCAATTGGGTAGGTAATTCTCAGTCACTCAATGGGTTAAGTCTATGGAAGTATTTATTATTGGCTAATCGAAGCACTGTGCACAAGACATATTTGCTTTCCAGCAAAGACTTTCTGCAGTATGGTCCGTATTCTGCAGTCCCGCTGTTCTGAAACTGCAAAACCCATACAGCTGGGCAGGCAGGACCTCAATTGTGACCCTGTGAATGCTGAAAGTTTGTCCTGATGCTTTGTCTGAGAGCAAGACTGCAGAGCTCTGCAGGACTCCTGCTTTCCAATAACTCAATAACAGCCACATCAACGCAGGGAACAAGTACACATTTTGCACTGTTGACTAGAGGAGATGGGCACTTGAGTTAGTGACTCGAATTTGAGTCATTTTAATGGACTTCAGACTTGACTCGGACTCGACCTGAGCTTGAAGTTTTTTGTCCTTAACTGCTGATATCTAAATAAAGAATTTGTTTTATTTGAATGGTTTTATACTATCATTATAATATAATATTTATAATGTATTCATTTATATACAGCTTTTCTCTCTCTTTATGAGTGTCCATGAGAGAGAGATAGAAAGAGATGTTAATCCATTTATTACTTAAAATGAATATTTGAATGAATCACAATTAATATGCTTACAGTTTTCTATTGACTTAAACATTCCGAGGTTTGATATTTTCTAATACTGACTTTCGTCAATAACAACGCTGCTGTATAACACACTTCTGTATAACAAACCACTTAGCGACTGCATTAAAAATGACTAGTGGAGTCAGAGATTTTAGATAAAAGGGATAAAGGCAGTCAGATAGGTTCAATCTACCTTCAAAACTACCTTAATAAACTATGCAAGTGTACCAAGGACAAAAATATTACCTATTATGCAAAATTCGCTTTCATAATGTGTTTGAACACATGCTTTTTCCACAGTGTGTAAACAACCAACTTATAATGGTGAAAATCCACCCAATTCTTTTTTTATAATCCCTAGAAATAAACCTCATAAACCATCCCTCCAAATGAGCAACAGACATATTAACAATTTAACAGCAATTAACAATTTAACAACAATTAACAATTTAACACTGAAAGAAGAAAAAAGAAAGTCATTCCTTTTATAAAGTCCATTATTTTGGAAGAAACCCATTGCCATGCATCAGTGGAACTAGGTTTAGCCTTATTAATTCTTGCTGTTGTGTATTCACAAGTAATTTTTTGAAGGAGGCTATGAATCTATATTTTGGCACACATGTCTGGAGTAAACCAGATTTATATTATTGTAACCTTTGCAGCTGTAACCAGCAAACTACAATGTATTTTGTGATGAACCTATACATGAGTCAGGATCATTATTAACAAGACAAACCTGGATTAGACATGTAATCAATATGTAGTTAGGATGACAAAACAAAGTTTACATGTGTTCATCGGTTGACAACAATTGGTCACTCCCAAAACATGTGAAGAAAAGTTACAAATCGATTTGCAGTTTCACTTTAAACCTCTTGTATGCTCTAACCCTAAGAGGATGAGACAAAATTTTAGAAGTTAAGATACGACACGATTCTAGATATTTAATGAAATGCAATCACTACATTTACCATATATTCAAAAACAGATGCTTGGTGTGGTGCATCTTGGATGGTTTTGCTGCTTATCCAAGAGTTTTCAAATGTTTCTTGGGGGGTAGTCATTCCTCAGTCCATACTTTCTGGCATCCACCTTACACTCCATAATGACTACCTAAACGTATCCACTAACTATTCATAAATGTCCAGTTGCATTCTAAAAGTTGTAACTTCTTTCTGAGACTCTCCATCAGTCTCTGACTCAGGTTTAAACATGTAAGGCTGAACAGCGCCACTGACAATTTTGGCTGTGTTGCCAGAGGGAATGAGCTATGAACTGTAAAGGCTCCATCCTCTTCTGGAAAGGGGACTGAGAGTTGCAGCTAATTTGCATTTAAAGGGAGACACAAAATATGGCGTGTTTTACATCACACCCAAATAGGGAAATATTTGACAACCTATAATAAATTCTGTGAGGTATTTTGAGCTGAAACTTCACAGACACATTCTGTGGACACCAGAGACTTATGTTACATCTTTTGAAAAGGGGCATAATGGGTCTTTTATACAAATGCCTGAAACTTTTCACAGTACTTTAGCTTTTTCTTCAAGTGTCTTTGAGCTGTTGCCGCAGTTCTTCTGCATTTTGTTGGTCTCAGTTTTTTTGTTTCTTCATGTAATCACAGATGCACTCGATCATGGTGTAGAGCATACACACTATTATTATAATAAATATAATAAGGAATGTTTGGAAAGTGTTATATCCTCCTTGAAATATATACAGCAAAATATATCGTTTGCTGTTTTAAAGCCATAAAGGTAAAAATACTAATGTGCCTGAGACTTTTGCACAGATCTTCAGTTAGATGAACAATAATGTTGAACCAGTAGCCACTATAGATTTTTCCCCCCCTAAAATTAAAAGAATTTTTTTTTCTTCTTCTCAAAATCTCAACCATGGCTCTAATTTGACCATTGCATTCAGCCGTCTTTAATTTTCACAAAATATTTTTCATGTTTTTCACAATTTTCATTCCAGTAAGATTTCACAAATTCCAGCTTTCTTTCATGCTAGCTGTTAAAAGTCTATTAACACTCTGTCTACCACATGGTGAATTCTTCCTGACATGCTATTTCATAATTGGCTTATAACATGTGTTGTGCTCAGAATATTAGAGAATGCTGACGTCCGACATACCAAAAAGGGAAAAAGAAAAAGAGAGCCTTGCTCCAGGCAAAATCCTGTAACTTGGTTTCCACTCACATACTCTGCTATCACTGTATTCTCTGACTGTGTCCTCAGTTGTCACAATGGGGGAAACATGTTCCTCTGACAAGTTGACAATGGCCTCAGCTGTACCACTGTCACCTTTTGCCATCTAGGTATGATCTAAACATAGCATGCTGGAACAGACATTGTAAATATGCTTATTTTGGCACGTCCCTGGATATCAGATGGCATTGATGCCTTCTAAACCTCTGGCAGCAGCTCTAAGTATGGTAACATGATCTTTTCTGTTTTTCTCTCTCGATTTCACTCTTTTTTTTCTTTCTGGCAGTGAGTACAGATTTATTGACATCTAGTTCATTGTATTGTCAAAGTGTTTGATCAGATGGATAGGACTGGTGTTCTGTTTCGATTCAGGATGTCTCTTTATCCCTGCAGACGCATGCTTCATCATCATCACCACAATTTATTCCATTTGTAGCATTAAGCTCTTGTTTTGGATATCTCCTCCTCTCCTCCTTCTAAAAATCTATTTTCCAGCACAGTCTAAAACTAGAGTTTGCCTTTTCGCCATGCTCTCAATCACTTCAAAGAAATTTAGAATAAATTAATTTTAATATAATCGAAATAATTAATTGATACATCAATTAAATAAAAACATAATTGTTAATTAATTGAAAATTGAGACACTTTTTGCCATTTGACATGACTAGGAAAATGCCCCAGTTTTCCTAACTAAACCCTTTTTTATGTTTAATGTAATCTTTAATTTTACAAATGTAATTTAATTTAATATTTATTCTTAATTAAATATTTATACTTTTTAAATACAAATCCCTGGGAATTGAATCCATTGTCAAGTCACCTTTATTTATATAGCGCTTTAAACAATAGGCTACAGATTGTTCTTTATGATACAAAGGAAAATAATGATTCTATGATGAAAACAAAATTAAATTCTGCTTTAAAGCAGCTATTAAAAGGCAATAATAAACTAGCATTATTCACTTGAAATAAATTGATTGAGTTGATTGAAACTACTGTCATTGCTAGCCTCTACTGTTTGAGATAGAGTAATTCTAACAGGTTAGGGTCATCCATAAACCATGAACAAAATTCAAAGTAAAGCAAGCAAGGTCTGCTCTTCAGATGTTAAATATCTGCATTTAGATATATTTTAGCAATATTATCCATTTATGGTCTATTTTCATGAAAGGGAAAGACTCAAACACTAAAACTCAGAGTTTTAGTGTTGCTGTCGTTTTAGTACTGTGTTAGCATGTAGCATAAAGCCTTAAAGCTAATGTCTAAATGGGTTCATGTCATGCAAAGTGAATACCTGATTTTGATTTCAGGAAGTTTTTCATTTCAGTGTTTCTAGGAACATAGTGTGGCTCTGTAAAATGTAAAGCAAGCAGAAAAATATTGGAGGCAGAATCAGAAGGATAGAAAACATGGGAGGAGCTCGAAGAGGGCCATATAATGGAGTATTTGTTCCTGTGACACTCTCTGTACCCGAACGTGAACTATAGTCGTTATTTGGGATACGTCAATAGTTTGATTTCTTTTATATTTAATAGAGAATCATGGAGAGTGATTTCAATGAGAACATTAGCCTGGTTAAGGTTCTCTTGTTCTTATTTGCCCAAAGCATAGTCTATAGCTAGCGGGTCAATAGTTAGACAATACCTCTCTCTTTGATGTACCCTGCCAGATTTGAAGCATGTAGATAGCTTGAGTGCCTGAATATAATGACTAGCATAATGTGCTTGCATAAAAGAACATTTCAGTATTTGTTCTCTCTCACACTTGTTCTCTTTGTACCCGCGCACATGCATACGGATATAAATGTGTTTTCAAATACTGTTTCATTATTGAAAGGCCTTTTATGTCTTTTTGATGCATGTTTCTTTCTCAGTGCGGAGGACGAGAGGAAAAGTATGAGTCATGTACGCCTCAGCTCTCTGCACTTTTTTTTGGTCACTCGATTGGTTGGTTTGTGATTTTTGTACAATCTATCGGACTGTTTATGGCAACATGTTTAAAAAAAAAATCGATAATCAGCTTCATCTTCAATCAAGAAAAGTTGTAGATGGAAAAAAATTGTCTCTGGCTTAAGGTAATATAAAATTTCAACTCAAATCAATATCTCACGTTCATTTTAAGTAGCTGTGTAATAAGCAGGGTAATGTACTGAAAAATGAATAAATCACAGAATAAACTTTCACGGTCACTTTGTGTCAGGGTCCTGATCATTCATTATTGTAATAATGACCATCTGACTCTATAGCTTTACAATAAGAGGAACTTAACAAGAAGACGGCTTTCAACCGCTTAACAATAAAATGAATCCTGAACTGATTTGAGTGAGAATTTGTTTGTTTTGAAAGAGAAGATGATGAAAAGTGAATAAACACATTCTGGAATGTCGTAGTTCAGGTCAGTCTTGCAGGGCAATGTATTAATTTATCCTGCAACCAGAACTCAAGGACAGAGACGCTCTTTCTTTCTTATCCTTTGTCTCTATTAGCTACTTGCTCTTGTCTATCTTTTGCTTTGACAGGCACTAGTCTCCAAAGAAAGTACTTTGAAGTCTTTGACCGAATCAGACACAGGGAGAGAGACAGGGGCATCATGTACCTATCTTTTCACCTAGTCCTTGGCGATATAAAATGTGACCAAATGGAGGAAAATTATACTGTTTTTGTTGTTGGTAGTTCTGCGTTTGAGTGTAAGAAAAAAGGAGTAGAATTTAAATTTATATAAAAATATTTAAATAATGAAACAATCAGATAAAAAAAATAAAATAATATAATAATATCCCCTAAGCTTTTTATTTATATATAATTTCAAAAAACATATCTCAGTATGATTTATAAGCTATGTTCCTCATGGGGACCAAAACATTTCCCCACAAGGATTTTGAATATTGTGGTAACATTTTCTCTCCATAACATAGGGTTTTCTTGAGCCACAAACAAACACACACACACACACACACACACACACAAACAATATTGATGCAACTTGAAATGTACATATCTATTATAAGTTTTGGATGTTCTGTAAAATATCCAGCTGACCTACAAATCTGATGGGGCATGTGTGAGAGAAAAGAAATAAAGAGGATTACATGTCTGATAGATGGATAAGAACATATAGAGACCAAATGAAATGGAAGGGAAGAAGACAAGAAAAGAGAAGGAGAATGATAGCATGAAACACAAGGCGGACTGCTCATAGCCTGCGGCTACACTCCTCTGCCTCCTACTAACCACCCTTCATCCAGCTCAGGACTCCGGGGCAGCTGCGTTACGTGCCACATTCAAACACTTTGGCCTGGGTTGCAGTTTGCTGTTTTTCTTTGGGTGGATTAGCGTGGGTGACTAGTAACATGTATGTCTGTCTGTGTGTGTGCTTGAGTGTGATATTGTGTGAGAAAGCAAGTCTGATTGATTCAAGCACAAAATAAGTTTCATATTGCCAAAACTCGCACAAGGAGATTTCAGAAGCTTTGTGAATGCAGCGCATCATAGGAGCGGAGAAAGGGAACATCTTATCTCAGCCTGATAATACTCACTTGAGCACAGAAGGGAAACTGGCAGAGCCAGTAACGAAGACCACACTGGTTCTGCTTGAGTCACAGATGCAGAAATATAATCATGTGCAGGAAAGCACAGGAGGACAGCTGACAGAAAAGAATATTTGCTGAGATTCCGTATGAGAACTTTTAAAGTAAAGGGAGAATATTGCCAATTATGAACGGCGTAGTGGAGAGAATCTTTTTTTTTTTCTGCTGTCAAATCTGATGATTTTACTGTTGTAGAAGCAATTTTTAAATCTCTCATTTTATTTATGCTTTACACAATAAATAAATAATAAATAATAACTAAAACATATGTGTATCGTATATACACTATATGTAATAATTTTGTTCTATGTACTGAATTTTGCCTATATTACCAAGCTATCAGATTTTTTTTAAACTCCTCCCCTTATGGTTCTAGCCAGTGAACTACAAACAAGAGTTTGCCTGAAGTCTGTAATTGTATCTTGACTGGATTTAAAATAACTATATTCCCCAAACTGTTCTGTGTCCCTGTACCTCCCTGTTTTTCATACTAGTTCTGAGACGTTTTATTTCAGCACAGCTTGCAACTCAACACCTGGTCTCCTCAGAATCTCCTGCCAGTGGGATGCAGTCACGACCTTTAAACCCAAAGAGACCTCTCACTCGAGTCCTCTCTTTGAGCAACTGTGTGTGTGTGTGTGTCTGTATGTCTACGTGAGCTCACTGTGTTAACAAGCAGCTTGCCAGGTGTTAGGAAGCAACGTGTGCTGTGATCCTGTGTGAATTTTGCCAGGTAATTAGGGATTTTTTTTCTTCTTCCATTTATACAAGAATGTTTGGGCTGTTTATTTATTTTTATTTTTTTTCATTTGTGTGTGTGTGTGTGGCATTAGCAATTGTGTATGTGAATACACAATTCTTTTTAATCAAATCATTCCTCAGCTAAATCGAATCAACACAGAGGTACAGAGAGACAGTGAATCCCTCCCATTTTCAGTTCATTTTGAGGTTGACGGCATAAAATGAAGTAATGAAAACAAATCCCTTGTTTTTAACTACAGCCCTTCTGAGAGAGAACATTCCTCCAGTTTTCGCTATTTAATTTACTTTCATTCATTCATGTATTACTGGAAACTGTGTTAAATAAAGCAGTGCAAAATGAACTATTGAGAGAAATAATTATGATTTTTAGTTGTTGCACACTAACAAGACTGACATTTGTACATATTAAAGGTAAATTTTTAGTTTTTTCTAAATTGGATGGTTTATTCAGCTGGATTGTACCTTTGTCTCTTCCAAGCATGTTGTGCATTTGTTTTGTTGTTTTAGGGGCCAAGCTAATATTATTATTAATATAATAATATTGTTTCCATCCATATTATTATTATTATTATTCCATATGAGGTGCCTATGGCAGCCCCATGAAGTAAACATGAGAGAATTCTGAAATTTGTCAAAATTGTAGAGACAGTAATGAATTGTAATCTGACCAGTTTTGGAGTCTCTAGGACCAACCAACTCTATAATTTACACAGAAATGACTCGGCAGATTTTTTTTAATCTTTGTTCAAAAGTTATGATGTTATGAACTTAACAAGGTCGACCCATAATTGGTCCAATGGCTGTATCTCAGCCAAATTTGATCAACCTAAATGAAAATTGGTACGCTTCATCAGAACTATGCCGAATTTGGGAACAGTGCTACTACCTACAGGTCAAAAATGTCTGTTTCTGAGAATGATCTCATCCGAACTTCTATTAAAAGTTCTTCATTTTAATTTTAAGTTGATTTTCACTTGAACTTCTGAACTTCAGCATGTGGGTGAGCACATGACTGCCCATCAGTGCAATGAGATGACAGGCCCCTGACCTAGAGACTGTGGGTTTGAGTGTGGGACAGCTGTATAAAATTGTGTGTAATGTTGTGCCATTTCAATTCCTTTATGTCGGTTATGTTGTTCTAATCTATCGTCCTCTTGGTTTATAAATGAGTGTTTCTGCATTGTGCATCCAGCCCCTTCAGGCTTATTATTGCTTAGCTCACCCTGGTTCAGGCTCTTTTGTTAATCACCTCATGGTTGAATTAGCAGGTATGTGGTTTATACATCCTAAATTCGTCAACCATCCACAGTCCTTGTCCTGAGACACAGAGCAAGAGGGAGACGCATAGTTTTCCAAAGTTCGGTTGGTGAAGACCAACTGACCTTCAGTGATCAAATCACAAAGATTTGCACTAAAAAACATCAAGAAGATCAGGCCTTTTTTTTTTTTTCAAACTGAGCAAGCAACACAACTTTTCGTACTGGCCATGGCCATTTCAATGCTCTTCTGGCTGGACTTCCATCATGTGCAATCAAACCCCCAGAACTCTGCAGGACCTGTTGTCTTCAGCAAGCCCAAAAGAGCCCATGTCACACCTCTCTTTATCTCTCTGGACTGACTACGACTTACTACACAGTTCAAGGCATTGACTGATCTACTAGTGATCTACAAAATCCCTCTCCAGAACATTTCCGTTCACTGCTCCTTGCTGCTGGAATGCAGAGTCCCAAAAGACAACTGAAAACCCATCTCTTACGTGAGCGCTTAACCTTATATATAAAAAAAAAGGTTTTGTAAGTAGCTTTTGGATAAGTATCATTACATTTACAGAAATGTCATAGAAAATACACATTTTTCACTCTAGAAACAACATTTGGGGATGTTGTTAGAGCAAGATTAAGTAAACGCAATACTCTGTGCTGAACAAATCAACAGATATTAAATGCGGCCTCAATCTTTTGTACTGAAGACCTTGGAAATAATATTTTATCTTACCGTACAGATGAAAAATGTTACCACAAGTAGGAGCTTATCTGTATGTTCTGATGTTTTTTTTTTTTTACACAATTCTTCTTGAAATCATAAAATAAACAGATTTGTATGGAAATTAATCTTGTGCTCTTGAGAAGCACATGGCTGTGCATAAATACATATGTTATTATCTATCACTACACATGCTGTGTAATCATTATAGATTCATCTGACTGTATACTGTAACTAACATAAGTTGAGCTTTACTCTAGCTCATCAGTAGAGTATGGCACTTGCAATGTCAAGGTCATGGGTTCGGTTCCCAGGAAAGCAAGATCTGATTGGAATTTCAATGTGAATGCAATGCAAGTCGTTTTTGGATAAAGATGTCTGCCAAATGCATAAATGTAAAATGTGAATTATCTATGCAATAGTAGGCCTGTTTGTAAGTGCACATAAGCCAAACGAATATAGTTTGACTTGTGCACAAACATAGGGGTTTTCTTGGAGTATAGCTTTAAAGTCACCATGAAATCCAAACTGAATTTTTTTTTTTTAATTCATGTGCCATTGCAATCTTTAATAAAAAATTTTGACAACATCTTCTGACACCTGTTATGTGAAAATAACCTCCCACTCAAATCGCAGCAACAATCCAATCAGTTCCTAATGGGCAAAATCAAGTCCTGCTCTACTTTTTTTCATTTGAGAAGCCATTTTATAAGCATCACATCACAAAAAGACGGTCACAACCTGGTGTTCCAAGTTGTTTTCTGGGCCCCTGTAACATACTGTATCATTTTCATTGGTCAAAAGGGTTATTACCGTATTTTCCCGCATATAACCCGCAGACGCAGATAATCCGCACCCTCATATATTCCGCAGGTTTTGGGGTTTTGTGTAAAAAATCGTTGGTATAACCCACAACCATAGATTTATGAACTTTTTTTGTGTAAGTTCACATTTCGAATTTCGAATGTTGCTTGCATGACGTCAATTATCCATAATGCTCGGTACACAGTGCTTGTGCGTGAAATTCAAACAATAGAACAAACACAAATCAGAATCAGAACAAAAAGAAAAAGCAGTCTCTCCCGTTGTGCAGCAGCACGTCCCTTAAGAAGCGTTTCTACAGGTGTTGATCATCGGATGAGATGAGAAGAGCATGTCCTCATGGCAGCACAACCAATAACGTCTTCTTGCATGATTGACAGGTCAGACAGCCTATCAGTACCAGCTGTCAGAGTGAGAGTACAAGCGCCAGAGACAACAACCCTCGCAAGAAAGAAAGAAAAAAGGAAATACCGCAAAAAAAGTATTATTACGTGTAAAAAATCGCACCCTTATATAACCTGCACCCTCCTGCAGGGTTTGTAAAATCTGGTATAGCCCTTGGGTTATATGCAGGAAAATACAGTACATTGTGCTGTTTAGAAGTTAGCAAGCTTATGAGGAAAAAGAAGTCGATATGGATTTCATGTTCATGGCATCAAGCCTTAATAAAAGAGCAGACTATTTCCATACCATTTAAGCACAGTATTTTCTGCCACCTTTTGGTACTTGCTACAACTAATTTCTGTTGTCTACAGAACCAAACACTGTGTGGTACGGTAATTTTAAATGAGCATTCATTTTCCGGCAGAACTATAACAGTATGAAATTTATTTTGTTCTAAATGATGCAAAATGTTGTTTGTGAGACTACATCTAAGATGCAGAACTGTAAATCTGAATTAAAAAAAAATTGTTGCATGTGATAAAATAACAGTAACAGAAGCCCGCTCTTGTTGTTTTCTCCATAAATGTTTAACAATGAAATGTTCGTTTGTGTGTGTGTGTGAAGAAGAAATAATTAATGCACCTGTCAGAGACTCATGTTTGGCTGTTTCAACAGCAAAGTGTCCTTAAAGGTTATTGTGTGGTTGACTCTGGCCGTCAGGTCCAAACTAGTACTGCTGATCTGGTGATTAATATGGTCCTGAAGGGCTATGATTAGTGACACTGACAGCCCATGCATCTTGGCTGTGACCATCCCTCTCTCTTTCGCTGTAACCTTTCTCTCTCTGCCACTCTTCCTCAGCAGGGAGCACTCCCTACAATTTATAGTCCATCAGGGCTGCTCTATCTCCAGCTTGCTTCCATGAGAAAGAGAGAGGTGCTAATGGAGCCTCGCTCTTATCACAGCCCGGAGAGGGATGGTGTGGAGGAGAAGACTAAAGATGAGCTCACGAGAAAGGAGGATGGTGCCATGGCTTGCTGCAACTTTGCCGATATGAGCGTTTGAATGGAAAAATCCCTCCAGATGCTACGGGGGCGGCTCATCAAGTCTCATTTTGGCTCGTGCACAGAGCCGCACGCTTTCAGTCATTCATTCACGGGCTTGCACGGACCAGTGCGCTCGCTCGCTCTCGCTACCCCCCCACCGGTAAAGTTTTGTCACCGCACTTCCACGGTTATCAGCTTTGGACCTTGTAGCGGTGATATCAGTGTAATGCAGGAGTTTGGAGTTCACACCTGTAATCTGTTTCAATGTTGATCTTTTAGACTGAGGGAATCCCTATGTAAATAGCGCTCTGTTTACACGGTGTGACCAAGCCTTTTCCTTTGAAATTACCTCTGTGAAGCGGCCAGGGTGTTTTGTCAATGCAGTCAAAACAGCGAGCGGCCCTTCGCAATTCTCCCTAACCACCCCCCTCCTTTTCCGCCTTAATGCCTGTCTCTGCGCGGCCTCGCGGCTGTGTGACTAACACAGACAGAGTCTTTTTAAATCAAAATCAAAATAAACTCTCCTCAGAGGAGGGCGAGTGGCCTTTGCCTGTCTGTTTTTATTAGTTAGGCGAAAAATGAAGGCGAGCTTGACTGTGCTTTCCTGCGTGCGCTGGCTGCGGAGATGTTCTGCCGCTTTATTCAAACGGCGTATTGAGGAAGATGTCATGAAGTGTGCGGTTATCTAATCCCCGCTGTGCGCGTGGACGCACGTCTCTGCATGTTAATGAACTCCACTATAAGAGCAATAAAAAAGATATTAAACTATATAAAAGAAACGCTGAAGGGGAGAAAAGAAGCCTGCTTGGGAGAGATCACATCCGTTGATTGTTGAACGTTTTACAGACTTTGAGATCTGCGTCGTCTGTATTCTCTTTGCTAGGGTTGGAAGATTTTACATTTGATGCACAATAATAATTTGAAATAACTTAGAATGTTTTTTAAATGTAAGATTAAAGATTATTAATAAAGTTCTTATAACAAATGAATTTACATTTAAATTTGTTGATATTGTGCTTACTGTAAGCATATATTGGTTGCAAGAAACCTCTTTGGGAACATTCATTTCCACCTGGAGCAATGCATGCTAAGAAAAGAGCATAAAAACATGGCCTAATATGCCATGATATTATACCAGATTATTGATTATTATTTTATTAAATGTCCAGTTAAAAGGACATTTTAAAACCAAAAAGTACTGGTCATTTTCTGCTAGCTCATTATCCACTTTTCGACAGTTTTTGTTGTTGTCTTAGTGTAGAGGCCTACTATTGTATTAAATCTGTATATCAGTGTTGCCATATAATACATATTTTATTTTGTTAATGAAATAAAATGATCTGACAGCAGTGTGACTCCCAAAATCCATGTGAATGTGGTGCCTGAATATAATATAACTTTTTTTTTTCTCATCCAGCACTGCCCTCGTCCGGCAGTATATTTTGGGTCGTACAGCTGGGCGTATGAGCAAGCTGTCATACTTGTGCTGGAAATATCCGTTTCTCTTTTCACAAGAAGGGCTTGTGATTTTGTGATATTGCTATGGCCCAGACTGGCTGAATGTTCCTGAAGCTGAAGATCATGTTCAGATCAAATGGCCTGCCTTGTTGGCAGAGGATGTTTACATTAACTCCCTCAAATCATGTCTGTTTGGACCAGACAATCTTATAGAAGATGCTGTATTATAACCAGTAGCAATAGTCTAAAATGTGTGGCAGAATTTTTTATACAAGTTGATGCAACAATCTGCCTTTTGTTGAACTTGCTCTACTCCATTTTCCCATCACATGAAGAAAATGAAGAAAATATTGAAAAAGTGGAAATAAACTATGTAATAATTGTTGTAAAAGTTGTGTTTAATGGTGTTTAGGTGTGGGGTAGGTGTAAGGAGTTCTTTATTGTTCCACTAAGGCAGTATCCATTTAATAATTTCCATAAAAATAATAATTTACACTATTATTATTGCATACGTTTAATGTACAACAACAAGAATAAATGGCGTTTAACCATTTACACTTTTTGCAATGAAAATATATCTATTTTTACAAAGTTTAAATAGTATCTATATACAAATAGCTGCTGCCTTCAAAACCTAGAATTTCAATGTAGTCTCAGACGTGTGTCCCAAATATAGCCACACTGCTTTCTAGATACAAGCTTTAGCTATTTAAAAACCTAAATTCAACCTGGCCTTCCCTTGAGTCAACACTTTTGTGCATCATAACATGCATACTTCCTACTGCACCAAAGTCTGTTCTTTTTTGAGCTCTTTTACAAAACATATATATATAAACAGACATTTAGTGAATGAGTTGCTTTAAAGTGCCCTCGTAGTTCTCTGAGATACCGGCTCAGCGAGGTGCACTTTGCGAGTGATTTATTGGTCTAAAGTGCTCCTTAATGATTCCATCCCCGTTCTTTTAACTCAACTCATGTTCCTCTCGCTGCACTTTGATTTTGTTGCTTTGCTTGGTTCTTTCCCTCTACCTCGCTCATTTCTTTTAACTCCTGGCATACTTCCATCCATCCATCCTCAAATTTTTTTTTCAGAAATCCATTTTTTCCCATCTCTTCCTCTCTGCCAGTCTCTCAAACTCCATCACTCTGTGTGCATATGTGTCTCTCTCTCTCACTACTAATTTGATTTGGTTGCATGACAGTGTGTTTCAAGCCCCTCAGGGCCAGCAGTTTTGGGTCTGCTGTCTGTGTGGGTTTGATTCCTCTCACAATCGTGTCCAGAGTCACTCTCCCTTAAGCAGACAAACCAGATTAGAGTCGGCTTCCCTTTTCTGCCAACGCTGTAAACTGTCAGTGAATTATCCTGGTTAGTTTACACGCAAAACAGTCTTAGTGGATTCCAGGAGCTGGGGATGTATTTTGTTTAGACAAGTTTTCAGCGACATGCCATAATCCCATCTACAATGCAGATGAAGTGTGTGGAAAGAAGAGAAGTGTTAGAGGGAAAGCGGGCATGACTGCGCATGAAGCGAGAGGATGACTCCGGACAGCTGCTCTTAGGATTAATGCCACACTTTGAGCTGACACCGAGATGAGATGCCACATATCTGTGGCCTTCAGCTCTTAGACCGCTCTTCTGAAAAGACCATGGTCGGTTTGTGCTGGAAAAGCTATTCATTGTAAGGACAGGGTTAATAGAAGCTTAAGTGATGATGCTTTTAAAGCTTAAAACGATGGCATTCAGCATGAAAAAATATTTTGTTACTTCATGACTGAAATTGTGCTAACGGACTTCAACGTGGGTATTTTTTGCGTTAAGTGCTATCGCTTTAGATAAAAGATTAAAAAACTTTTAAACTTTAAGAAATCAAATTTACCCCAGAAAAAGGTTTTATATAAATTGAACCAACAAACCATTTAGCTCTGTTAAATTCACCATAAAATCAATATGGACAATTTCTTATGATTGACAGTTACAATTTTTTCTTGTTCAATAAGCATTTCACTCGGATATGCAGTGATCTTTCGTTTATCGTGGTTAATGTGGACTGGAACCCCAAGCAATGGGTGAAAATCCAAAAAGTTGGATTGGCCCCTCCTTGGAATTTCCGTATATGTGTAGGTACCTGAATGTTTAATATATATATATATATATATATATACTTTAAATATATTTTAATTAAATCTATTTAATTATAAAACCTTAATATTATACATTTACTCTCTCTCTCATATGACACGTATTATGGTGTTCTACACTCAATGTCAGTAGTATCTTGAGACTTGACTCCAGTATTGACGACGATGACAGACCTGTGCGATTCGATGAATGTGATGATGAATGATGATGGTGTTACTGCACTGGTATAATGAGGCCTTTAAATCAGTTCAGGATCATCAACATTTGCTTCTTTGAGAGGCGAAGAGGCTCCCACTCCACTCGTGCTCTCATTGGTCGATCTCACGCCGGGAACCAATCACATGTCTTGTCTGAGTGCCTGTGGGTGTGTACAAAGCCTCTGATGGAGTTTCTCTCTTTGTTTGGCATCCTGGGAAACCGTTTCTCTCGCATCACAATGAAACAATGCTGCTTTTGAAACAATGCAGCTGAAAACATACACAGGTTTTGCTATGTTTCAAAGAACCAAGATATGCTATTGTCGTAATTTTAGCTATAGTAACAGGACAGTGTCATTGTTTATATGTTAATACAGTATTTAAATAATCATAATCAGAGGTAACATTCAAAGCAATCTGCGTTCAGTCTCAAATTCAGTATGTCATCATTCTTTATTCCCCAAAATTATTGTTAATTGAACAGGAATTGTTTCATTGATGATCCCATATATTGTAAGTCTCTTGGGTACACTAGCATTCAATGCAGACAAGCACAACATATGCTGGTCTTTTCATCGCTATGCTACTACACGCAGGCAATGCGATTTATTAACATGGCTGTGACTTTATTATCTTCCCTTCTGCCGTTAACAATGCGCTGCCCACATGTATGACTCAGTAACAAAACAAAGGACTATTTTACAGCCTCCATATTTGTTTGAGATGTAATTTGTGTCGTTTTTGTGACAACAATGCCATGTTCAGCATGCATCATTTGTCAAACCGTATTTGTCAGGGGTATGTCGGAGCTGAGCGACAGTAACTCTGTCCTTGTGTGAGGGAATCATGGCTTCAGGACATGGGCTAAACACCTGTCTAAAGGTTTCTCCTGCTCTCTTTTTTCCCTCTTTCTCTGGTGAGCTGTTACGGAGTTGTCAAGCGGTACTGCTACTGTCAGTGAGGACTGTAAAGAGGATTTTGAGTGGACCAGTGCCTCTCTCCTTTTCTCAGCTGAGAAAATCCCCCCTGTATTCCAGCCCCTCTTGGAGGATGCGGAAGGAAATCCCTGCCATTTTCCCCACACCAAAAACCTCCCTCTGTGAGAGCTTAGCTCTGTACCAATCCCACCAAGCAAAAGCATTTGTCTAACAGTGATGGCTTGGGCTTGAATTCAGATGGGATGTGTGGGAGAACTCAATGCGATCAACAAATGTAGCAGCTCAAGTGGTAGTTTGCTGGTGGAATATATATTCTGTTGTGTTTTATGAGTCATAAGTATACATGTCCAAATGTGTTGCTTGTTGATTATAGGGCAGATATTCATTGTAAATTTGAATCAGGGGTTGTACCTTCGCTGGCAGGTGGTGCAAATTGCCTGCAATAGATAATAATAGATTGTGCTGTTATTTGTAAGTCGGATTTGATAAAAATTTCACCTTAATGAATACATTTGAATCAAATGTAGATGATAATTAGTTTCATTTGACCCTTATCCAGGCACACATACGTACTTGCACTTCTCACAACTACTCAGGAAAACTCAGCGCACATGCAACAATACCAACAGAAATGCAAAACTCTACACAGATTTTATTTAGTATTTGTATATATGGTATTTATTATTTCGTATAACAAAGTGCTACTCAAGATCTAGTCTAATCTAGTCATCTGACTTTTCGGAAGTGAAATGAGGTAGTACATATACTATAGATATTTCTGTAAAAGATTGCAACTAGTATTTTTGCAGTTGTACTTTAAAGAGGATTCATTTAGAATCTATATATATTATTTATATAAAGAAACCGTTCTTATAATTAGTGTTGTGCTACTTAAAGTTTCTTTTTTTCAGGATGCCTTGATGAATAGAAATTTTAAAAGAACAGCAATTATTTGAAATAGAAATATAACATTGTACATATCTTTACTGCCCCTTTTTATAAATGCACTCTTGCTGAATAAAAGTATTTCTTTCTTTCAAAATAATCATGCTGACCACAATCTTTTAAAATGTAGTGTACAGTCTTTCTTAGCCTGTTCATAATGCATATTCCTCATGCAGAGAAGTGTAAGAACTTTCAAGCAAGAGGAACTTTAGATCTGTCTGTTTTACAGCCATTTTTCATCAAACAGATAAATTAATTGAATACAACAGTGAGCACTTTCGTATCAAGAGTTCCAGAAAGGTGTTTCAACTTTGCTAAGCCCCCTTTTCCCCCCAGAGTGTTTCTTTCCAACCCTAATAGGGAGATTTTATGATAAAGTGCCTATTGACAGAAAGAGACTTTAAAGCGTTAGTTCCCATGGTGATTTCATAGAGGCACATTTAAGTTTGCATTTTATTTCACAGCCTTGAAGGATGCCTTTCGGGTAAAGTCTCACTGTTCGTTTTCTGTCGCTCTGAGAGTTTCTTTTTGTCTCTCTCTGTCTTTTATGCCTGGCTTCAGATTTAAACACTTTTTGTAGATGTAGTTCGCTAGTTTATAGGGATGTTAAAGATGGTCATCGAGTCATCCAGCTTTTCGGAAGTGAGGTCAACTAGTACAAGTACTAATTTTTTTTCATTAAAAGATTACCTCTTATATTTTTGAGAGGATTAATTTCGATTCTTTATAAATGCAACCTCTCAGAGAGGTTTTTAATGTGTTGTCGACACGTTAAGCATCATCTGAGGAATTGCAGTTCTTTTACTGCGATCAAAACACCACTTGTGTTAGAAATGCAACACCCTCAATTATAAATTAGACAATTACAGACTTCAAACCGCCTGCTGTGACCATTGAGCACAGGTCTTTCTTTATTATAAACACTGTTATAGCAGTGTTTCCTAAACCTGTTCCTGGAGGTGCACCAACAGAACACATTTTGGATCCTGATTTTGCTGAGTTAGACCCATTCCTGGATCAACATATTTAGTTGATGCAGTTCGCATGCAGACGCATGTATTTTTTTAATTTTTTTTTACTTTATGCGACATTGTAGCTAGCTACCTCCTGAGAAAACACAATCAAATATCTCCATTTCCCGAATATCCCTTTAAGACTCGTTAAGAAAACCCACTGACTAATCATTAAAAATATGTAGTTTTAGTACATCTCCACTTGCTAAGGTAGATACAAGGCGACAGGTATGTGAGCACAGCAGAAGTCCTGTTAAGTGTATGGAACTGTAGCCCCAGCATCAATTTTCATTTTCGTATCCTCAAAACGCCCAGAGATGCTGAGAGCCACTCGAGTGTCCAGATCTCCCACAGACAGAAGATGAACTAGCAGGCCCTTTTAATTTTAATCCGAAGAAGATGGAGAGCTGAGCCTTGGCCTCTTTCTTTCTCAGCCTCTGGCACTTGTGTCAGTAAGGAGATCATTGTTCTCTTCACTCGCTTGCTTTCGACTCCCTCTCAAGTCCCCCTAAAACCCTTCATCCCTTCACCTCAATCAGATCTCTGTGTTTCCAACAATGACTCGTAATGTAAGCGACTTCACACGGTGTGTAATCAAACTGGCTCTGTTCGTAAGGGTTGATTGTGTCTCAAGCGGTATAGACACACACATATGGCTGATAAACAATATAGCTAATGAAAAGACCATAAGGACCCGGATTCCGTGACAAGGAAACAAAGCCTCGTGAATGAATATGCCAGCTTTCTAATTACAGACAATTGACATTTCCGAGTCCTCTAGGGTATTGATGCCGCGCTGACAGTAGCAAATGCCAGTACTGAGAACTTCTCCTTTACAAAAGATATTCGCTTCAATGTTTGTCGAGAGTCTAATCAAACAAATTTATATTCATGGCTGGTGACCTAAGTAAGTTGATTCGCAGAATTTATGTACACAATGGAACGAGTCGTTTATTTCAGCGTGCTTGTAGTACCAAGGTTATAAACCTCTGTTGTCTCTCAGCCATTTAAGTCAGGGATTATTAATCTTAATTATGGAGAAGTTTAGCTGTAAACCAGTACAAATGCCTCCCACAACGATGGCAGATTCAAGACACATCAGCTGTGTTGATTATCTCATCAACGTTTTTTTGTTGTTGTTGCCAGTTTTGGGATATGAAGATGTCTATGAAGGTGTATGAGGATTTTTAAATATTCTAAATTATGTAGCTGAAGAAAGAGAAGATTGAGCTTTTAAAAATGATTTGGAAAGTTAATACAATGGCCGTGTTTGAGAATGTGTTTGAAGGATCAGTTTGTATATTGCATAGTGTTTCTGTGCGTTCCTCAGTTATTTTAGTGAATTACCACGTTTACCTGACTGTGTGTCACATTAGCTGAGCTTTTTTATGCTCACCATGGCTGTATTTATTTGATCCAAAAAATCTGTTAAAACAATAATTTAATATTAATGTAATATAACTGTTTTCTAATGTAATATTTTTTTAATGTAATGTTTATTTCTGTGATGACAAAGCTGAAGCGTCATTACGAGTTCTGACACTACCATAATGTCTAGTGTTTTGTGTGTGTGTGTGTGCGCGCGTACTCTCGGATTCGAGTATACGAGCTGCGCTTGCTCTTGTCTGTGTAACAACTGGTGTGCAGGTTATGATGTCCGGTCCCGATACTTTGGTGTGGTTCAGTTTCGGTTTTGGGTCAGGTTATGATTTCGCACATTCATAACTCGTGTGTTCGTCCTTGTCGCGAGTGTGCAAGCCGAGTGGTTACTCGTTCTCGCGTGCTCTGTTATGTGAGTGGGCGCGGTTTCAGGATTTGCTTGAACCGCGTCCTCTTGTGTCTATGTGCACTGTTGTAGCACGCATGCTTTCATGTTGTGTTTTGGTGTCACGTGCGCAGTTTGGTTGTCACCAGCTGTGCGCCGTTTAATGTGGACACGCAGCGATGCGCGTTCACTTTGGCTTGTCATTGTGTTCTCCTCCCTCCTTGTTTCCTTGTCATTAGTTTGATTTGTCCCAGCTGTTTCCCGATCAATTACCCGTCCTATTGTGTCTATTTAATCCCTCCGTGTTTGCTGTCTTGTGCTGTTTCCTCGTCGTTAAACTGGCTGTGTCAACCTGTCTCTTGTCTCTTGTCCAGTCAAGTTTCTAGTCGAGTCTCGTTTTTCTAGTCTAGTCTTGTTTTTTTCCCCTCGGGTTGTTTTTGTTGAGTTTTGTTTGCTTTCTGTTATAATAAAATCCCCATCATTTTGCACTATTGAGTCCTCGCCATCCCCTCCGCACTACCCTGACAAACTATGTAAAAGTCTTTACTGTCACCCTTGATCAATTTAATGCATCCTTGCTAAATAGACAAAGACAGTTGTGTGTATTTGTATATTGTAAGTTGTTCCATCATACTCTTTTAAACCCTTGGTTTAGCTCAGTGCTTGATTGACAGGTAAAGAGATTGAAAGGTTTGTTGTTTGAACATTTTTGTGACAACATAATGTGATCAAAAGTGTTTGTGTTTTTTATTATATTTTTATGTGTTTATAAACTGTCCCCAGTGTGGTTTTGGACCCATTTACACCTGTATTTAGTGGCGTCCTGTTTCAAATAGGGTTGAAATGGATGCAACATCAGGGATAAATAGAACCTAAAACCACGTTTACATCGTTTGTCTTAGATATTATGCATTTTATGTACTACATTTTACCCATTTAAAACCCATAACTTTCCTTCAGAATGTTTGTTTTATAGCAACAATAAAAATGATTTGATCTCAGCAACGTTCAATGACATCTGTAATGTCATTCATAAATGTTACTTGACAACCAACAGAGACGACAAGCCATAAAACACCTACTTGCATCCTAACTGTCAGGGACTAATGACATGCAACCCAAACTATTTTTGGCCTTGTTCATCACTTTTATTGACAGTGATCCTGTAGAGTTGACAGAAAACTTGACAAATGACAAAAGATGTCTCAAGCTCAAGCGTCTTGGAGAATGTGCTGCACATCACTAAGCAACAGATGACATTTTAACCACAGAAAATTGTTGGACTTGCTGCCACTGCCATTTCTACAAAATACCGCCTTTAATGGAGACCATGCCGAACGTTTGAGGCCTTAAAACCTATTCGACTCTTTCACCCGCTTTATTGAGGTCACCGTAAAATCGTCCATTCTGCTCCCTTCGCACTGACTCAATACCCTACACCCTTTTACGATGCTTTCCAGATGTCCAAGAATGACGCCATGCAAACCTAACGATCTGTTAATTCATTAATTAACTCAATAAGCCCACAATATGCAAACATTTCTCTTTGTTTAATTGCCGTGCTATAAAATAGGATGATAAAACGGTAATTTTGTCAACTGGGTCCCCTATATGAGAAATCTCTGAAGATCAACAAATCTTGAAAGCTCAAAGCCATAGAAAGAGCAGAGATTATCACCTCATTAATAAGCATTAAAGACGAGCAATGCAAGCTTAAGTATGTCTCTGTGGATGTGTGGGATGCGGCTATGTTGAGTTCAGTGTTTCTGAAAATTACCCTTCGGCCCCTACCAGCTAACTCCTTCTTGCTAGTATTCGATTATTCATTCAAGTCATTGTGGCTAAATACTCTCTTCCTGATAGTCATTTCTGTAACATTTATATTTATGTTCTGCTCATTTCACAGTGCAAGGGATGTTAATTAACAATTTTCTGCTGCGGTAATACTGGAGTTGATCTTTGTCCTTTGACTGAGTCAAGTCTTTGATCTTTGGGTCTTTGTCTCTCGACAACGCCCATCACAGACTGTGTTTACAAGCCATTTGGCTAATGGCTTCTTTATCCCCTAGTGTAGCGGAGGTTTGTTATAAACCGGATGCTCTTATTGAAGAGTGGGAATGAACCTCAAGAAGCTTGTTTTTCTGCTAAGGTCCATTAGCTGCCTTTAACTGCAATATTTGTTGTTTACACCATGCATACAAAAATCGCTACATGCTAAATAGTCATTGTAATGCAAGCTGCATTATTTATCCTGAACACAGTTGGTCTCTCTTTGCAGTCATTATCTGTCGGTCTCTGACTCTAGCACCACCTTTTTTCTTCAGGGTCCCCTATGCACGTTTCGATCATTGTTTATTTCCAATGTTATGAGCCGAATGTAAGGTTACGGTGTTGACCGGTCAGAAATTAATAGCTTGTTGCATGACACTGGGAGAGCGGTAAAATTCACCATCAATTCCGCAGGCTGTCCCCAAGTTTAATTACCGTTGGAATGCTGACTGGGATTTTCATTATAGCAGGTTGAAGAAGGGTCAAAGTAGATTTGCAAATGTTCGCTCTCTCCCCCGGCAACATTTTATCAGGTGCTTGAAATGTTGGAATAATTATATATCAACCTGAATAAATAATTGATTCTATAATAGCCCCTTTCTTGTCCTCTTGTGAGACCCGACCTGAATTTTCTACCTCCATCACTCTGGGCTCACCTGCTTTATTTCAATTGAGTTTATTTGGGCACTCACAGGCAAATGGGAGAACTATATGTCTGTCTTTCTATCCATCTCTCCGTCTGTCACTGATATACTGGGTAATAATATAAGGTAGCTACATGGATTAGGTTTACAGGTACGTTCAGGATTAGTACCTACTTGTTATTGTTGTTATTATATTTATCTCAACCCCATTTATCTCAACCTCGGTTATCTCTCCAACCCTGTTATATCGACGTTTTTTGAAGTGGAACCGCCAAACTCCTTATTTTCTTAGCATTTTCTTATTGGTTATGTCGATTATTTTATGTCGCCGAACCCTGATGTCTGGAGCACATCGGTTATCTCGATCCCCATGACTACTGATCGTACCAAGTTCACTGCGCATGCGCTGAGTTCGCATTGCACGTGCATCAGTCTTTATAGTCGCTCAGTCCAATGACGCTTCGCTCACTCTTTGCTGCGGTCCAACCGTGGAATAATCAAGCTTTACAGATGCTATATTGGAAGAGGAGGCGCAGGAGTTCGCCTTCACTGTCCAGGAATTCCCAGATTACATTGACATCAACAAAGACGTTATTACTGATAGAAGATTAGAAGTATTTTTCAAGCAGACCGTTAAAGGCAAAAAGCAACAAAGCATTTTAGACTTTTAAAGAAACCATAGTAACCGCGCTGTGAGCAAAATTGTGTTTGCAATGTTGGAGAATATAATTAAAGGTTTGTATCGAGAATCGAAGGTGTTTTTATTGTATACTGGTAAATCTCTGCTGTTAGTTGGTGCACATATGCCTTTTGTTGTTAGCAAACATATACAGTTTTTATAGCATGCAGATCGCTTCATCAAACAAATCGCCATATTGTTCTGATGGGAAAATTAAGTTATAAGTAGCTTCGCTAACACTCTCTTGTCTGTCTTGATGTTTTTATCATAATTGACAAGGCTTGTATTCCTTAATGGTGAATGCAAGGTAAATGTGTGTGTACACATGCATCTGCCATTATGTCTTGTGTTTCGCCGGCTGTGTGTGTGGCAGAGCTTTCTAGTGAAGGGAAGCGGGTGAAAGAGAAAAGTCCACATTGAGTTAGCTACCATCACTGTGCTCTAATGCTGTATAATGGCTGCAGACATCTCATGGGTAATAGCTCAGGGATTACAGAGAAGGCATATTGCTCTTAGTGACACCACTAACCTTATTAGAGAGAGCGAGAACGAGAGAGTTCGATGTGAATTTGCCAGTACTGGAGCCTGAAGGTGTATTATTACAATAGAACATACCTGATCCAAATTACAGTTATTTACTGTATCTTGTGTACATGATGATGACAGCAATGTTTTTTCCCAGTCTGTGACATTTCAATAAGTGACATGAAATGTTCAACCAAATATTAATAATATTTATGATGACGAGGCACTATGTAACCTAAACGAACACTTTTTTTTTGCATGCATTGTTATTCATTTCTTACCCAATGGTAAAAATAGACTGAGGTGTGTCTGACCTCTCAGTCCATTCATCTGCAACACACACATCGTTTGCCTCTCTAGAGCTTGTAATACATGTCTTTGTAAGTATAACACAGCTAGATGGATACAACCCTGGCAATTCATCTGTGTTTTTTCAAATAACCACTTTCAAGTAAAGAAAAATACTCTAGATGTTTGTGGTTTTTAAAAAGTGTTTCTTTGGAAAAGCATTCGTGTAAATATAAAGAAAAAATATATAGTTTTGTCCCTGTAAATCTGTGTGTGTTTAGTTTGCGAGTATGCAAACTCGTTGAAAGCAAGATTGTAGTCTTTGAAAATGACATTGCCAGCTTGTTTAATCGTCTGGTCATCTGAATTGGATGATTTGTTCCCAGCCCGAGATAGCTTATGGGTGATGAGGACACTTTCACTATGAGACTTGTGTAGACTGTCCTTCTCAAGTGTGAAATGGTTTAATTTATTCTTTCATTAATTGCTTTGGTGAATTTCGTACTGAAGCACACAAGGGGTTACTGAATAGCCAGTACTAATCTAAAACTCCATTAATTCATGCCCGGGGACGATTTCTGATTGCACAAGGGGCAAATCAAATAATACACTCTTTTTTTTTCTTTCTGTTAACGTATTGCTTTTCATCGCTCACATTTGTTTTCCTGACACTTCCATATGATTATAACTGGTATGTCATGCACTGATATAGTGTATATAACAACACATTTTTCTCAGCTTTTTGGTCAAAATGTTGCTATATTTATGAAATGCATTCAAACATTTATAAAAAAGAATGCATGAAGATAGTATAATTTTCTTTGGATATATCGCATGTTCAGACTTTTTTATAGTCCATCATTTTGGTGAGAATTATCAGACGCTGGCCACTTTTTCTTTCTTTCTTTCTTTTTTTACACTGGCAGGGAAAGAGTTCAGAAATACTCTTCAAAATACTCTTCTTGTTTTGGCAAAATAAGTTCACAAAAAATCTGATTTTTCATTAACCTTAAAAAATACAGTTGCGTTACTTAACAAACATGGCATTAGATGTGTACAGGAGCTTTGGATAGCTAATATAATTTTCCAAGCAGTGTAAACACTGCTTAGGTACAAGCTGTTTAATGCACAAAGACTCTTGCAGGGATGTTTTCCTTTCACTGGTTCGAAGATTGCATTTGTGTCATCCATTGATTAGCATCTTGTTGTGTTATCTCTTGTTATACAGCAGCCACGAAAAAAAGAAGGAACAACAGAGCACGCTAGGACCAGATAAATGAGGGTGTTACCCTGGATACGTGTTGTAGGAGACGGCGATGCAGCCATTTGGGAAATTGGACAAATAGCCTATGCTTATTGGACTTGTATCGATTGCCATTAACAGCCATTCTATGCATGAACACACTGAATTTGGGCTTTTTCTTGTTTTATTATTCTTTTTTAGGAGATATTTGTTGAAATCTTGAAGTCTGACTAGTTCAGAATATAAACTGTCCTTTTTTCTTCTCTCCCTCCCCCCATCTCCATTGCAGTGAATAAGCACAAACCATGGATCGAGACATCCTACCATGGTGTCATCACAGAGAACATGGACACTGTACTGCTGGACCCTCCCCTGGTCGCTTTGGACAAAGACGCCCCTGTCCCTTATGCAGGTATACGACTTATCTAACTTACTACACAGCCTTACTTTACATAGGTTACGCACATACAACTCACACGTTTAGTCCAGCACATAACATTATTTTGGATGTTCGGTAAGGTCTATTGCTATATATACGTTATAACAGCTGATCAGTCAGGTTGTGAACGTATCTCTGTCTTTAGGTTTGGTATCTTTAGGTTTGATGTTAAAATGCCAATGTGAACGCTAAGTGTACTGGGACTAAATGTTTTTGTTTTTTTTGGTCCGAACCAAGTGAACCGAACTGCACCCTTAGACAAGATCTTTGTCTAGGTTAGACGTGATTGGATAATATAATTTTATTATTATTTGGAACACGGATAAATAATTATTAAACATTGTTTAAAGAATTTTTTTAAATCCAATTTTTATATATAAACATATTTAGCCAATTTATTAACATACTTTTTAATAAGCATTTTTAAAATAATCCCTTTTAAG
The DNA here is from genome assembly GCA_037043235.1 of Rhodeus uyekii. Lineage (NCBI taxonomy): Eukaryota > Metazoa > Chordata > Actinopteri > Cypriniformes > Acheilognathidae > Rhodeus > Rhodeus uyekii. The sequence goes on from JAWRVZ010000035.1 coordinate 2,499,185, forward strand.
ACAATCCCAACAGTGTACTACCAATCCTTTATTTTGAAGTATATAACACACACAGAATATATATCTTTTTAATTAAATCGCAGCCTTTTGGAGTTTAATTGCGATTGTGATCATTGATTAACTTGTGAAGCCTGTTTTTCCCAAACCTAATCTATTCCAATGAGACATTCAGGCTCACTCGGATTATTCCACAATTTATAGCATTGGATGGTAACAATAGCTTGGTTCTTCAGTGTAGAGTTCCACTATTCCTTTGTGTGTAAGTGAGGGGGTTGAGTGTGAGATTTTATGTGTATTGCAGCATAGTGCTCATATAAAAGAGATTTAGTCAACGCTTTCCTCAATGTTATGGAGACAGATCCTCCTGACCTTCCTGTTATTTCAGAGTGCATTTCCTGCCTCCATCTCCATTGTTGTGGTGACACACAGCCCTTGTATAAGTAGATCTTGTCGGCCTTTCCATGGCCGAGCATTCAATAAAGCGGCAGGCCTTGAAAATCAACTCGTACAATGTGCGTTTTGGCTTTCGAGGAAGAGTAGTCAACACTAAGAGCGTCAATCACCTCTCACGAATCGATGAATGACAGCATAGCTTTATGACTTGTGTGTTGTTTATGTAAGTCAGATTCCGATTCTCGCTGGTTTTCAAGTGCAGGTTGTTCAGATGGGGTGGCAGGAGGTGGGGTGGGTGGTGTCTGACAGATGCAAAGTAATTAAATAAAAGGATTTTCTTTTTCTTTTTTGTCACAAATGGGAATGTGTGGAAGTATTGTGACAGGTAACTCTCTACAGCTCATTAAATGACAATGCCTAGAATTAATCTCCCTTCTGACAGCCTTGGCAAAAAGCACTTTTCTAGCGTTAATATATTTATTTTTGAAGCTTGCAATTGAAAAGCATGCTGTGTTTGGTGCACTTGATAAAGATTTGTTGTTCATAACTTGGAGAATCTTTTATTTTAGCTGACAACATGACTTTTTTTTTTACAGCATTACTGTTGATGACTGATTATCTTTGCATTATGCTTACTTGAGTGTGTTTTGTTGTAATATCACACTATACAAGGCAGTATGCAATGAAAATACATTCGGTTTACGAGTGACTTTGTATACGAGTCCAGCACCCAGGGCGCAATGACGTTCTTAAAGGGCCAGACACTTTTAGAGCGGTTTTACCTCGTGTTGTTGCATTAATTGTGATCACTATTCTTCACGTTGTAATATCGTGACAAATGTTGAAGGAACTAGTTAATCTGATGTATTCAATAAGTGTTAAGTTAACAGTCTTGTCACTTTAAGAGGGCGGGGTTTCAGGGGGGCTAGAGAGAGAGTTGAGTAGTGAGAGCGCTCCGAAGCAGAGATAGTTTTGATTCTTCTGTTATGTACGGCGTGGGTTGCAGCCAGAACAGCAATCCGTTAGTTCTCAAATAAAATCTCTGAATGAGAAGGAACCTGTCTGGTTATTAAAAGCAATGGTACAATGTAGTGAAATAAATAAGCAGTAACACCCCCCTCTCGTCTTGTCTCCATCATGCCAGCAGTGACAGGTAAAGTGCGTGTTACAGTAAATTGTCAAGCTTTTTTAGAGTTTAATTGTCAATTATTAATTAGTATTTATATGAGATCTTAATGGTTAGAATTTTAAATGTAATTAATAGGTTAAAACCCAAAAAAATATTTAAAATGGGCATTTATGGTCGTGTGGAATGAATCAAGTGATTTTTAGTGCATTCTTATGGGGAAAATTGTTTTGGTGTACTAGAATTTTGGGTTACGAGCTCGCTCTTAACGAATTAAACTCGTAAACCGAGGTATTACTGTATAACTCTCTTTTGGTAAAACAACATACTTCTCTCAAGTGACATGCCAGACTTTATTGTAATAATTTAGTTACTATTTCTTACTGTAATATTTAGATTTTTTGTGCTACTACAGAATTCTTGGATGAATAGAAAATTTAAAAGAACAACCTTTATTTAAATAAAGTTTTTTTGTAACATTATCCATTAGTGTACTGTCCCCTAATTCAATGTGCCCTTGCTTATTAAAAACATCAAATTTCTTTTTTTTTTTAAACAAAACCACAAAAACTGACCCTAAAGCCTTTTTCTCTTCTTCTGCATATTCCACATTTTTGGGGAAATTCTTGTACACGTATTACTTTGTTTTATCAAGGACAGATTAATGGTGGACGGCAGCTGTTGTTAAAGCGTCACCGGGAAATGAGTGTTGCGCTCTAATTTGGTGACAGGTGATATTTCACTGCCTTTTCAGTGGGAGCCAATGGATTCACCAGAAGATTGCTGCCAGGGAGACTCGGAGAAAAACGAGCCCTCCATCTCAATCAGTCATTCACCATAATTCTCTTTGCTCCCATTCTCTCCGTCTTTCTTTCTTTCTTCCTTCCTTTCTTTCTCTGTCCCGTTCTCCTCTTCCACGTCAGACCGTGAGTTATGCGAGGGAGGCTTTGTCATCAATCCTGTTTTCGTCTGTTTAGAGAATGGAATCCGGGCGTCCTTCTGGCACCGCATTAATTGGGGTGTGGGAACACGACCCGGGGTTGTAAAGTGCTTTGCCTCGCCCTCCTTCGTCTTTTTCTCCTGCCTCGTTCACTGTCTCCCATGTATCAGCTTGCTTTGATGTAAAATAACGATGATGAGCCTCAAGTCGATGATATATGCTGAGGCAGGGATCCTGAAGATGAATTGTTATTTCTGGGAACAAGACTTTCCCCTGTTGAGCAGATAGCGTAGGTCTTGTAGTATGCACAGAGCATTCTCAATCAAATTACCGTGAAGGATGAGCTGGAGTCAGTGGAGGAAGAAAAAAAAGAAAAAGAAACGGCAGCTTCATTTGCTAATTCTTTATCTCAGTTGTGGCTTCACCAGCCTCTTTCTCATTAATCTCTTCTCTCAGATGATGTACAATGCCGTATTGTTCCGTTAAACTTTGCCTTCCTCGCGCCAGATTAGCTAACAAAACCCAAGCTAGGAAGCGGTCCAGGGAAACTATGGATGGATTGCAAAAACCACACATGAGAGTGAAAATAGAAGGTTGTAGTGAAAGAGAATCGCAGCGCCTGCAGTTCGGATACTTTGCAATCATATTGTGTTCCTTTTCTAGAAGCAGGACCTGAATTGAAGGATGAAAATGTTTTTTTTTTTCTTCTTGGTGGATCACTTTGCATGTTCTCCGGATGTGTTTGGACCATTCTGTCAAAAAAAAAAAATTATCTGTACATTTTGCACTTTAAATTATTAACTAGACACTTTTTGGCTGTAGTTTGATCTTGTCAGTGGATGAAGAGTGTTGATTATGTGTTGGTCACAATCCTCTCTAAGGTGTGACAGGCTGTCATTTAAAATGAGAGTGTTGTATGTGATGCAAAAAAAAAATAACACCCATTTTCATGTTTTGTATTTTCAGCTTTTTCCCACAAGCTTGCTTGCTTGATGTGAATGAGAGCTGATTGGAGTTTCATGTATATCTTTTTTTTTGTGACAAGCAATTGAAGAGGTTCATAATAAACATGGCTGGTTATTTTAGTCAATATAAAGTACATGAAATGTTCCATAGATACACAATTACTGACAAAACTGCACCTGCTTCTGACCTGAACACATGTTCATTAGTAAAAAAATAATGAAAGATGATATGTTTTTTATGTGTGCTTTCTAAATGATGAATGCAATTAGTTTCTATGCTTATGGTTAATTAATCTGAGATATAGATGCTTAGAGGACACTTAATAGAGCAGATTTAGCGGCGGTTTAAACAGGCAGCATGAAAAGAAGAAAAAAAACGAGCGCTGGAGCATTTAGCCAAATGCGTTTCACATAAACAACCTTGGTGGGCGATCGCATATTTGCCCTCAGACTTTCAGTAATAGTAATGTAATGTAATGTTTTTTGTTTTTTTTACCTAAAGTGTTTTTAGTCCTATTTGACAAAATATTGTGAACTTTTAAAATGTCTTATTTTCCCTGAAAATAACCAAAGTAACTCTACCTCCTTTATTTTGGACTTTGAAATGGTTCATTCCAGCCTCGTTCACTGCGGGTCAGCTGTGGATGAAAGTCTAGAAATTATTTAGAATTGTGTCTGTCTGAGTGAGTTTTCTTATGATGTGTGTGAATGAGAGTGTGCCCTACATTTCACCTACATGAAGTGAATGAACAATGTGCCCCATCTCTATCCTTCCTTAGAATTATCCCTAAGGGTCGAGAGCCATGCCTGAGGAAATATTTTACTAACTTATGATTATCTTGTGTAGTTTCATCATAGTTTATACACATGGGGAGACAGTTTCTGAAGTTCCCATTGCAAAAAAAAAAAAAAAAATCCTGTTCAGAATTCACAATTTATAGGCACAAATCAGTTTAGATTTTTTTTTTGCAATGCTGTATATGCATTTTCTTGTTTCTAATTTTTCTCTTTAGTTTTATTATTTTTAGAAATGAACCTAAAGAGCTAAAGAGCTGAGCCAAACATTGTCCTGATTTCCCATGACGCTTTGTGAACGCTGAAAATGCAGTGCCTGTTATGAGTGTGAACTATTGCTCTGCACATATTCTGTGGCCCACTGGGATTTCTTGAAATGTATTTCAAGAAATTCATAAGCAGCCTCCATTCTTCCCAGGTTGCCAGCATTATATGTTGCAGAAAAGAAGAATCATTTGAATGAGTGATAATTGAAAGAATGATAGCCGAGAGAGTTCTTGTTTTGAATCCATCCATACCGCCGGTGAGGTGATGCGTTCAATTTTGTCACCAATACCTCTCGTTTTATCTTGAAGAATGTTTGTATTTGAAAATTGAGATGTGTTACCAGACACTCGAGGTGAAAGTCAAATCAGAATCGGAAAATGTGTTAAATCAGCAGGGATCCACACTGCCGATTTTCTCATGCTTTCTCTTTCTGAAGTGTAGTTTACTGCATATATCTCTTCCGTGGTCTACCTCTGAGATATATTTTGATATATAGATATTGTTTCAATCAGACTTGGGTCATTGTTTATGCTGCTTTCACAGAATTTAAAAAGCTGGCCTACCCTCCAGTAGCTAACCTTCTCAATGCTGACTATAATAGTATGCTAACAGTTCATTTATTGGGGGACTATGCTAATTAAATGGTTAAGTATGGAAATATTCCTGTGAGGTCTCCGTTAATAACTGAAGAAATTCATTATGAGGGTTCGTATTCCACAATCTTATAGTATTATCTTTGACTTGTACCTAAGAGAATTGAAATTGGTGCTTCAAGAGGTAATTGGTGATTATAACGACACATGCTTATAATACTGAATATTTAGACTTGGATTCGCAGCCATGGAAGCCAAATGGAATAAGATTAGATTGATTTTGATTAGTGCCAATGGCTCCTAAAAGCCCCTTCTAACTTGAAAATGTCCACCACCGTAGCCTTAGTGCTGATTAAAATGACACTTCCACCTCCGTAAGAGACTAGGAATTTAGCCAGACATCATTTGCGAACATAATTTAATAACATATTAAGGTGTGCGGATGAGAACAAACTAAGCATTACTGGTCTCTTTAGAGATCCCCTGGCTCCGTTTAATTAGCTCCTGACTGATGGCATGATTGTAAAGAGCCTGGCATTACGTTTAATTTAGCCATTTTTATGGTTTAATATCGTGTGTTTTCCGTTTCAGTTTGGTCCCTGAATCCCCAAAGTTTCCGTTGAAATGCTTAACTTGTTATTTGGCTGACCTGTTACTTTTGCAGAATTCATCTCACAGGAGGGTTCCTAGAAGAAGCTCTTACAAGCACATTAGCAGCAGACTTATAATGCCGGATTCCTTTGAAATGACAAAGAAGGTGTTTACAATACCTGGTGAAAGCGATCCGCCAGTATTCCCTCTCATCTCAATGGCAGTTGCTCAGCTGGTGCAGGCCTTCCCATAATTATCCGACCTGCTTGCAGCCATCTGTGCTTATGAACACTCTATTTTTGTGCAGATATTTTTCAGTCAACGACCATTGGATTTCTCTGTCTATTTGTGGCGCTTGCAGTCTCCTCTTTGATGTTATTTTACTTTACTTTTTGTTGGCTTGCTGTAATGAAAGTAACAGATCGCATATATAAGTCCATGCATACAGTTTTGGAGTAAAAACACACTTTAGACATACCAGATTTAAATGTCTGGTATGTTCTATCACTTAACAAGCATACTTTTGGTGTACAGAGAAGAACCATGCATGTATGTAAGTGAATATTTCTATCGTTATTAAAAATCCACTTTAGAAGACCACTTGAATATAGCTTTGATTTCATTCATTTAGATCTTTTACGTCTGGCAAAAAGTACAAGGCTCAGAATACATACTTATTGGAGTTTAAACCATGTGTTATGCATTGCCATGGGAACATATGCTTAAGTTGATTATTGTATCTCCTGCAGAGAGTACAGAAAACAAGCAAAATAAGAACTATATGGCCATTTATGGTCATGTGGAATGAATCGAGTGATTTTTAGTTCATTCTTATGGAGAAAATAGTTTTGGTGTGCAGGAATTTTGAGTTACGAGCTCGCTCTTGGAACAAATTAAACTCGTAAACCGAGGTATTACTGTACATTACACTTATTACAATGCAACTTAACAAATAAATATATAGGACATTAAATATGATCCCAAAAATAAGAGATGTATACGAATATCAAGACAAAGCAAATGGAAAGGTTAAGACTAGATTTAAACAGTAGGCTTACTAAAATGTAGGTAATTGAAAGTGTAAAATGTTTTATGCTCACCAAGACTGCATTGATCAAAAACAATGAACATTTCTCATTATTATCAGTGCTTTGAACAATTTTGCTGTACTAGTATCAGTACTCTATAAAAAAATATTTATCTTTTTTTATTATTAACATGCTGTCTTTAATATGTGGGATTAGGCCTATATGCTGCTTGGAACAAAACTACTTTTGAATGGCTGTCAAAAGCTGCTTTCAGCACCATTATTAACAGACTATATTCTTTATGCAGCACAAAGGGAGAATGATTCCGTAAAAAAACGGCTTTTGGTCTGTTGCTTACACAAAATATGACTTTGCAAGATTTGAAATATCGTGCACAAGTCATATAAACAACTTGGCAGTCCAAATCCAAACAAATCTGTATTTTTGTCTTGGAAAAAAGTAACTCTCACTGATGGCTCATTTTGAAAATAAGGCAAGGAATGAGGGTGAGTAAATGAGGATGCTCTTTTATTTAAAATATTTTACTCTTCCATTTCGGAGGATGGATTCAAGCTGTGATAACCTCCCAACTAAATGAATAACATTGATTTAGATTTTTAGCATATACTGTGTGAAAATTTGTATTACCAGTCCATATTCTGCAGACATATGGAAATCCATATTGGATGTTCACTCTAGTTCCAAAATTACGTTCGCTAAAAGTGCCTGGTGCCAAGTTCTGTGATGAGAAAACTAATTTCCTCTAGTGAAAAATGATTTCCCAAGCACACCAAAATGATCGGGATGGAGGGGGTCTCTTGGAGAGCAAGTGTTAGTGCATTGATCAAACCACTCGGGTTCTGGCACGGTGTCTGGTCGTGATGAAGGTACGGCAGAAAGGAAAAAAGCCTCCTTTTCCTCCCTTCCCTCTTTTTCTTTCGCACTTCATTTAATCTTTTTGCCGCTTTCTCTTTCTGTAAAGCGAGATGGGTCTGGACATAAAGGAAGGTAGTGCACATCAAAGCATGTTGTCTTCAGGGGCCACTAAGATCTAGAGACTGATCCGTTCTTATGTGAGAGTGAAGGGAGTGAGAGTCGATGAGTACAGCATCTTTCCACTTCCTTTCTTGTCTTGGGCTCTTTTGAGATGATTTGGCCTGAAAGCAGCTGAGATGGGGAAAGGAATGAGACTGCAGACTAGAGAGGGTCACTAGGGCTTTCTGATTGTTGGCAAAAATGAAGGAATGATTTGGGTTTGCTGTTCAGGTAGTGAGATTGCACAGTGCAGGAACCGAAAGTAAGATTGTGCATTCCCTTCGGCCGCTTTTCAAACTTTCAAGTATTTATGGCAAACTCCTCTTAGAGGGGGGAATTCACTAAACGAGTGCGTCATTTTTGCAGGCAGTATTCAGCGCAAAAAATGATTCACCCACAATCCAATTTAATAAGGCACTATCTGTAGTGTTGTAGGACTGTGTCGTGTGTATTAAAATGAAGTTGCTGCCGTCTTTTCAGCTGTTACATCATGGGGAAATCCTGATTTTGTAGAGCAAGGCATTCCTGGATCAAACGTGTTTAGATGGTCTTGTAAAAGTTCTTAACCAAACACTAACCAAAACCTAAACCACTTAATAGAGATAAATGAGAGATTGATAAGAATGGCGTATAAGACATTAAAACCCTAAAATTAGCACTGAACCTAACTCCAAAGTCTGATTATTTTGTCAGAAATGTTGTTTAAAGACCAGTATTTATATATGTTTGTGAACCCTGTTTCCAAAGACCAGCTCAATTTTCCATGCTGGTTTATGGTTGCCATCTAATGTTTGGTGCTGGTTTAGTTGATGGAGCTGCATAACAATATATTTTTATTTCTTATTATTTATTTTAATTTAAACGTGTGATGATCAGTACCGTATTTTCCTGCGTATAACCCGCGGGCTATGACAGATTTTACAAACCCCGCAGGGGGTGCGGGTTATATAAGGGTGCGGGCTATATCACACATTTTTTCACGTAATACTATTTCAATATACTTGTTACGTCCCTAAGGACGTACGTTTTTTGTGGTATTTTCTTTGTTTTTCTTTCTTGTGAGGGTTGTTGTCTCTGGCCCTTGTACTATCACTCTGACAGCTGCCGCTGATAGGCTGTCTGACCTGTCAATCATGCAAGAAGACGTGATTTACTGTGCTGCCATAAGGGCGTGCTCTTCTCACCTCATCCGATGATCAACACCTGTAGAATAGAGCCTGAACAGTTATGGATAATTGATGTCATGTGAGCAACATTCGAAATTCGAAATGTGAACTTACACAAAAAAAGTTCATCAATCTATGGGTGTGGGTTATATAAGGGTGCGAGTTATGTGCGGGCAAGTATGGTAATTCGTCAAATCTTGAAGTGATGGGAAACGGTATTGGGTATGTCTGGTGTAACTGATAGGGTTTAGATTAAGCCAGGGTTTATCCCAGCCAGCCAGTTCAATTGGGACCTTTAATAGCTTTTAGAAACGTACCTTTGAAGAAAAGAAAAAACATTGCCGGTGTGCATCTTGAGACAAAATAATGGTACTGATATATTTGAAGATATGTCAGTGTATGTTGCTTCCAGTTAACATGCTCAAAAATGCATTTTAATCTGGGACTATGCTTAAGCCTTGTTTGTAAAACTGGGGGAAAGTGTAGTTGTTGCACTTTTTACCCCTTATTGAACCAGTGTTTATGCATTCAGCCTGATTTGAAAATTCCTTATATATATATATATATATATATATATACATACATATATGAAATTTCTTAATATTATGCCCTGAATATGTAGCACTTATTATTCATAAGAATCCTCAGATGATTAATTTTATCCTTGAATCTTTATTAACCTTTCACTTTCATTAATTTTAAATCCTCTACACATTCTTATACATTCTAAAAAAGAAATCTCAGCTATTAGGTTAAATTAGTATTTGAAAACAAGGAGAGGTTTACTAAATGAGTAATATTTGGCTCCATTTACATCTATTATTAGTCTTAAACTAAAAATTGTCCATAAAAGCACTGCAGAAATAAAAGGTTATCTGTTAGAAATGTGATCCTGATTACATTTTGGTGTGTGTGTGTGTGTGTAAATCATAAAACAGTGTATATGACTGGCAGCACTCAAACTAAGCCGATTAGAAAGTCATAACCTCAAAACATCAGTAATACTTGTTAATGGGAGCAAGCTGTGTAATGATGTAAACTATAAAGCAATTTTAACAGGATTTTATGCCTGGTAGATCATTTTAGGGCTATAAGATAAAAACCTAGGCCTTTTGGAAAAGAACAAAAAAACATGCGTATAATAAACAAGTAAAAACTGCATGTATAAAAGGTTAATGTGGCAGATCTAATGAGATTGAAAGGCTCTGTAGTTCCTAGAAAGGTTCAGCGTTCAAAGCACTCGTAATAAACACCGTAGCGTTGGTTGATGCAGGTAATCCGCTACCTGTTGAGCTGATGCCATTATTGCAAATCTTCAATCACAGTGCTCTGTGGTTGGATTCATACAGCAAGCTTCCTTTCATCTTCTGTGGATTGAGAATAAAGGGAAAAATTGCTTATATTTTTTTTCTGTTGCCCACCATCTCTAGATTGTGTTTGCGAAATTAGCGGCCTACATTTGTGAGGGTTGATTTATATTGCAACAGATTGACATAAGTGTGACTCAGTCAGGGAAATGTTTTGATCGGATCACTGTTTCAGTTGATTTACTGGTTTTGCTTGCAGTCTTGTATTAGCATGATTAAGTCATTTGAATTTGTTATTTAGTTATTAGCAAGATTTTTTGAGACTTGATTATTTATGCTTTTTTCTTTTCCTTCCTCAGCAATTTATACACAGTGAAGTAGAAAAATAATGGCAGAAAATGCAGCTATACATTAAAAACACAATGTGGGCTACAGCAGAAAAAAAGTGATTTCTGCTGCTTATTCAATTTGCTTAATTGCATCTAATGCAACAATTTTGTCGCAACTTCATTTATCAAACTTAACTTAAATTAATTGATTGCAACTTATAAAATAGGGACAACATGAAGAAAAATTTATGTACTTTTGAGTGTGTATCAATAGAGTGTAGGCAAGTTTTGGGACATTCTATGACATCATAAATCTGCTGCTTAGTTATATGTATCTTGTCATTTGTTAAATAGCCTGTCAACTTGTCAGTAAATGCTATTAATGCACACTCTCCAGATATCAGTTTAATTTACTCTACTCAACATTTATTCCTACCATACTGGAAGAAATCTGCCAGTAATTAATCTTTCACAGCGTGACTCGACTCATATTTTTGCATAATAGTGCATTTAAGTGGGTTGTATGATGCCAGCCCAAAGGTGTACGCAAACAAAGATGAGACTTCAGAGAATTCAAGTGTTGTTGGCATGTAGTGGAGATGCTGTGAGTTTCGATATTCGATATGTTCATTACAACTCAAGTTAGCTTGTGTACTGCAAATTTTACAGAGGACAGCTTCCTGAACCTGGGAGAGTACAAAATAAAAATACACACCTAAACAAAGAATTTATTTTATTTTATTTCAGACGTGTTTGAAAGTTTTTACGGTGAAGAAGACAAAAAAATATTTAGGTAGCATTTCAGTACTAGTAACTTTATTAGGTCCAGAGACAACTAAAAACAAACAAATAGGTTATTCAACAAGTAAATAAGTTGCGATATGGAATTAAATGTGTAAGGCTTTCGAGTTACGGACTGAGGAGCAGAAATCCTCTTTGTTTGTTGTGTGTGTGTGTGAGTGAGTGAATGATTGAACAACGCATGCAGTGCTTACTATGCCTTAAAATGTCTCGGCACCAGTTTCAATAAAAAGATATGTTTTAGAAAGGTCAAATTTGTATATACTTTGACATTTTTGCTGCTGTTGTCAAAATAGTTTTCGCCATTACCGCAAACAAGCTACGCAGCTGCTTGAATCATCTGAGTGCGGGAGTGCTCTAGGTTACCACAGAAACTCAAGTGGTATGCAATTGATGGCTCTCGCGACTCGCAAACAGCACTAAACAACCACATTATCTGGTACAACTTCAAATATATCACAAACTTTTTGTTCTTCAGTAGGCTGTACCACAAAAAGAATTGTAATTGATTGCTTTTCCTGTGGAATTTGTTGGTAAAGGGTGAGACCTGGCAAGACCATTTTTTTTTTGTTAAAGAGCAAAGTTTGGCTCATCAGCCATAGCTTCCCAACAGCATATAAATTATTATTATTTTTTACCATTAAAGTGCTGACATTATTTTGTACAATAACCTATTCTGTTAGACCCAATAAACAAAAATGGCATAATTTTCAACTTTAAAAGTGAATGGCCAAATGTATCTTTATAAAATTACACAGTATGGTGATTAGGGAAGCAGCAATCGGGTTACATTTAAGTTTACTTTTAGATACTTATGAGCAGAATATGACAAGGAAAGTGGGGTAGTTCTGCGATGCATTACATGTGGTAAGAAATGTATGATTTAATTACTAACATTGCGCTTGTAGTTAGACATTTCATTGAGCAAATTGGCTTTACTGTGGCATGCCAGATATTATTGTTGTACTTAATTCATATTTCTACTTTACGAATGATTAAAGTTTATGGCTTAATTTAATCATAAGAAAACTGATCTTAAATGTTAAACCACTGGTCCCTACCAAATCGAGTTCAGCCATTTTTTTTATGTACATGAAGTATAAGTATTGATATATTTACAAAGCTTTCAGTTAGTTGTTACAAATACATTTGTTCAGTTATTTAATCACTTTAAACGATAATTTTAATAACAGATCATGTTGCTCAAATAAATAAATGTAATGTTATGTTTATATAATTACACCAATAAGTCAGGATTTTCAGGACTCTGGAGTTCTGCTTTAATTCCACAACATCCTGTCAATCTTGTTCTCTTTGCTGTGTGTGATTATAGAGCTGGGAGCTGATCACAGCAGAGGCTAATCACACTCTAGCAGTCTGTCCGCCCGCAGCGGCATGACATGACATGCCACAGTTTCTTGCCAATATCTCGGGGTGAAGTTTAGACGCGTCGTTAAATTCAGCCTTGACTCAACGTTTGACTCCCAAGTTAGTAGACGTGCAACATGCGCATGTAAAGCAAATAACTGCACAGGCAATCGATAGTTTATCCATGTGAAATGGAGAATTGGTACTGTGAGAAAAGTCGAAAAACAAATTAATTGTACATACAGAGTAATACTGCTTAACCTTTCAGTCAGTGAGAATCTTCAAAGCCTGAAGTGCCACAATTCAACCTGGACGTTTGGTGTGGGCTTATGTGGATAATTCTGCCGTTTTTGCTGCCACAAGTGTTCCATTGGCTGAATTCTGATGGAGCCACATTATAAATGCAGTATTGATTGTTGAATAACTTCTGCAGCTCTTTGTGAACTGACTTTCTTCTGGATCAAAAGTGTGTCTTTGCTCAAATAATGTTCATTATCTTTCTCATGAATTCTTCTCTTGAAAAGAATAGTCCATTTTTGGAAATATACAGGCATGCAAGCCATTCAGTTCAATTTGTTTTGCTTATTTCCAGTGTGGACTGGAATATGTACAAAAAATATTGGCTCAAGGGCAGTTTGATATTGGTTTTGATTGCGACATTGGGTTAAAAGGTTGATAATGTACCGTTTGCCAATTAACAACAATGCTGATGTTGAATTGAAGCCTCTCTTTTTATTCGTGGCTGTAATTTATTTGAATTGAGTTTTATTTTTAGATTAAATTAATGCCGCTATTTCCTGTAGGTATTCTCTTTGATGTGAGACCTGGAAGGATATTTTGTTGTTCTGCAGCTATTTAGCAGGAAGAATGTTAGTTAGTGCCAGTTAGTTTTAAAACACAGTTAGTTTATACATGTCAGCTTGTGATCCTGTAAAGAGTTTAAACTGGATTGACACATAAATGGAACATGGGTACATTGTGCTTTGACAGCTTTGAAAATATCATCAGATCATGATCAAAGCAATTTTCAGTGTAGGAGAATGGTAATAATTTACAGGTCAGTCATTATCTGATCAGTGTGATTTTTGCAATGTTCCTGGATCAACATATTTTGTATAATCTATGTATTTAAAAATTTAATATTTTCCATATCCCTAAGCCTAACCCTATCCATAACTGTTCTCTAAAATCAGAAGAAATTATATAAGAAAAACACTGATGTAGAAGCACCTTACCTGGTTGAAAGAACTGTAAACATATCCTTCAAATCTGATTGGAATGTTGTTCTGGGATCAACAGAGATGTGATTATCATTTTGCTTAATAGTTGGTTTGAAATGAGTAGTAAGGCTAACAAGGACCATGTACAGGAAAATTGTTTCTGGATATACAAGAAAACCTGTTTATTAAAAACTCATATTACTTATGGCACTTACATTAAAAAATTGCATGTACTCAAGTCATAGCTTAACAGTAAATGCTTTTTAAGTGTTTTAAAAAATTCCTAAACATACATATTCACACATATGAAGTATAACCACTTTTATTAATGATTTATATAATTTCATTTGTGTGCATTTTGGCACCTGGCATGCGATTTAAAAAAAAATGTTTAATGTTTTGATTGATTACTGGCTGATGCATATGTTCTTTTTTAATTTAGCGATTTAAAAGGTGAAGAAACATAGAGGGGTTTGCTTATTACCAACTTTACTCGTCTAGTACTTCGCTACTTAGCTACAATGTTATCACGGCTCTGCAATGCCCTTAGGAGTTTGCCCCCTGATTTACCGTTCAATCTCTTTTGGTGTCTCTCTGCTCCTCAGATAGTCTCCTTGTCTGCTTGATTCTCATTCCTAGAGTGATTCTCATTCTTTCTGTCTTTTGTGCTTTAGCTTGCTAAATCATCACCATCGATTTTCCTCCCTTCCATTGTTGCGTGGCTCCTTTGTGCAGGGAGTGATAGTCCACTAATGAAGGTGTGTGTGTTTTTTCTAGATGCATCATTAAGTGTTATGGAACGGCCGTGTCCGGTGCTCGCACATTAATCAGACCCCATGTTATAGATTCGTATTTAAAGACAATATTCTGACTCCATATTTTCTGCTGTCTCTGAAGCATCACACAACTAAATACAGAAGATTCTCCCTAGAGTCTAAATATTGATGATGATTTGCGCTGTCGCGATGATACACTATTTGTTGTTCAAAAGTGCCATTGATCACAATTAATAGGCACTATGCCCAGTCACAATCGGTCTGGGAAGCTCTTTGGGGGATCTGGATTCGCGCATCTGTCCTGAAGAGATACTGAAACATAAAAAATGGAGCATGCGGTGCTTTAAAAGTGACAGAGAGAAACTCAGCGGTAATGAATGAAGGCTGAAAGACCTGTTCAAGGATAGTGCATTGACCCCAGGCATAATGCACACAGAATGACTTAATGAAATGTGTAAGGGTGGCAGCTGAATCCAATCTGCTTGTGCTCTCCTCTTCACTGTCACCTGTTTGACTGGGGGACCGTGGTCCTGACAGGCCAATTAGATTCATATTTGCATATCTCTTTCGCTCCGTTTGCCTTGTTCGCAGGAGCGTAAAATAGGCTAATAAGGCGGTAGAACCTGTGTTCAGCAAGATTCATTCAGAATGCTTTTAAAGTGTGACATTCATGTGCATCCCTTCCACCTCTGACTGGGCCCGGGAACGGGTGGATTGCTGATAGAATCTGAATCCCACCAAAAATAAATGGAACGCATTTTATTCTTGTTTCTTTTTTTGTCCTTGGTAGAATTTTGAAATGCTTTTCCATTCATGGTCTGGGTGACCCACTTTGTCAATATTTAACTCACTTTGTCTACAAACTTGGAAGTCAACAATACTTCTTTCAAAGGCAAATGTCACATTCGCTAATAATTGTGCACAAGTTGTGTACATATAGCTGTTTATGAAATGTAAAAAGTTTTTTTTAAATCAAAGTGCACTACAAAGTAAGTAATTTTTTCCTAAAAGAAACTGTCAATTCTGAACTGCCACCAGGAATTCTCACTTCTGGAACATATGTATGTTTGGAACAAATTTGCATAATTCCACCCTATGGTCTTCATTGGCTACCCACAAAAAACATCTACATTGACACTGAAATTGTATCTGAGGCCTGTAAGAGTTTGGTTTGTGTTGTCGATAGATGCTATTTATGGGGGCAAATCTTTTTTGCATGCACTAAAGAATGAGGACTGCTGGAATTGATACGGTAAATGTAACCATACTGGAATTGTATGTGTTCGGGTGAGGGGGAAGGTTCCACAATAAACAGTATTGAGTCTATAAAACGCATCAAAACTCCATAAAGCACAACACTGGACATACACAACTGGACATTTGAATGCACATCACATATTTCCACATACTGTTTGCAATCATAATGCAGTGGACTGGGGTGGACTGGTAAATCAAGCCTTTTAATAAAAGGGTTATTGAGCTATTGTTTGCACTGTCACATACAATAAAAGCCTGCCCAGTGACAGGAAATAGAAATTAGCACAAAAAACTTTCATTATATTGTGAATATTAATGTTGTTTGTTGAGAATTATTTCCACATTGTGGACAGTTCATGTCTGTAATAAGTAATTTTGGACGATTTAATATTTCTAAGCCCACTGGGACTCTGCAGTTAATTTTTTCTTTTCTTTTTTAAAATGAAAGATATTAAAGGGATGTTTGACCTGAAAATAACAATTGTTCCAATGTTGTTCCAAACCCATATGAATGTTCCAACATGGTATGTAGTATTTGTAGTAGTTAACCAGCTGGAAAACATGACGGTTACTTTTTGTATTTGTGTATCGGTCACAAAGAAATATTAAGATAGACAATGGATTATATTATGTTTTTAAAGGGGAATCTTGAAATGAACTGAGATGACATTAACTGAAACATCTGAGAAATTTTCCTTAAGCTTTTGACATACAAGATGTTATTATACTGTAAGAATATCCTGTAAGGTTCTGAACTGAAAATGTCCCTGTTACTCCAAAAATAGCTTTTGTTGTAACCAATCACAGAGAACAACTCATTGTGGAATGTGAATATCTATAATATATAGATGGAAGACCACCCTCTGCAGAAGAAAATCAGCAACTATTTCATCATTCAAATTCTGGCCCCGCCAACTGGTGTGTCAGTAAGATACAAGATCACTGGACCAAAAAAAAAAAACATTACCCTCCAATGGATCCTCAAGCTAGGAAAGTCTGAGACATGCACAACAATGTATTGTAAAAATGTATTTGTATTCGGTATGTTTTACTGCGGATTCTTTGGTAAATTGCAATTTCAGTGTAGGTTTTATAGACTCGATAATAATGTGACAACTTGTAAGTAAATGTTTTAATTCAAATGCCTGATCTGTGACCAGTGATTTCTGATATGTGATGATTTCTGTAGCTACAAACAGACATTCTGTCTATGTGTCTGTAAATCAAACCAGTGACTCAACTTCACATCGTTTCTTTTAGTAGGGTGAAATGAATCCGTTGTTTAAACTATGATTAAATTATATATAGAAAGTGATCAAAAAAACACTTAACAATCGCTGGAACCTTGAAATAGTGCTAGTTTATCAGGGCTCTCTCCAAAACTCCCGATATAATAAACTAATCTCTGATTTACATAGTATTTGTTATGGCAAACCATTCGTGAGAGTGCAGAAATCGAGTTGCTATGACAAAAACACTGCGTTCATGCGCTCAACATGCCTATAATACTCATCACTGCAAATGTTCATGCCATGAACTGAGTATAATGCTGTAGATCTAAATATAATGCTATAATCAACACTTTGATTAGTAAACCTTGAGAGCTGTAATAGTAAAAACTTGCTGAAAGTTCAAGAGAGTTCCACATGCAATACTTAGTTTCAAATGCAAAAGTGTCAGCCAATCACAGCAACAGGTGTTTACAGTTAAGTCTCACTGCAGACATGCCCCTAAAACAGAGTAAAATCAGGGTAGGAAAAATTTCCTTTTATTTTAATGCCATACATTATTAGTTCACCCCAGGGAAGTTTATACAACAGTAAAACAATGCAGGTCATGACCCCTTTAAAAGTGTATCATATCCGTGGTTGTGTACAATATTGGTTAAGTTTGGTGGGAAGAAAGACCATGGGATAGAATTCAAGGTTACCTCTCAGAGTGCTTTCTCCATAGCGGGAACCTCGTTTCCCCTCATCTCCGATGACACTGAGGACAAATAATAATGGTAAATTGTCAAGGACTAGGTCAGAGAAACACTCTTTGCGGCTGTGCTGTATGAGTTATGTTAGGGGTGGGGGGAGATACCAGTATGCTCTTCCATTCCCCAGGCTTTTCAAATATTCATGACCTTTCTTGTAGCACTACAGAGGGTGCAAAAGCAGTCCGTGGCCTCATACATAATGAAAGAGTAATGGACATTCATCATACCTTTTTTGAGACATAGTGCTTTAACGGCTTTAAGTGAAATCGAATGCTTTGGGCACCAGGCACTGTGATTTCTTTCCTTTTTATGCTTTTTTTTTTCTTCCCGTCTTTTGAGCAACTTGACTTACTTATGAGCACTCAGGCCTGACATTGCTCAGCAGCCGAACTTAAAGTCACTATGACTTATCAAACAGTAGAAGCATGCTAAAGAGATCGTGGTAGATGACACACTGGCCAAGAACTATCATATATAATCTCATGTTTTAGATACACTGTGTTACAAACACAGCAAACTCAATTTTACCCATAACCAATACTATTGTCACTATGATTTCCTTTGCATCCTTGGTGTAACCAAGTCTACTAATTAATTTAAATTTTTAATACAATAAGTATAAATGAATGTCGTATATACACAACTGATCAAAAGATCAGGGTCAATAATATTCATGCTTTTGAAAGAAGTCTCTTATGCTCACCATGGCCGCAATTATTGGATCAAAAATTCAATGTTAAATTAAGTTTTCCATTTGAATCTTTTTTCAAACATAATTTATTCAGCAAGGATGCATTGAATTCAACAGGGAGAAAAATAATATTTCTTAACCACCAAATCGGCATATTAGAATGAATTCTGAAGGATCATGTGAGACTGGAATTTCCGTTTTGTTATACACGAGAATAAATTGTTTTAAATATGTTAAAAAAGAAAACAGTTCAATCTTAAATACCTACACTCAAATAACTAAACATTTGGCTTTAAACAAACTTTATTAGTCTTAATATATTTGTTTCAAAATTAGTAAGGCCAATAACTGTCCATTCAGGCGGGAGCATTTAGAAGAGGACAGGGAATAAGTCTTGAAATAAGATTCATCTACATGGTTTAATCCAAGGACTAATTAATAACTCTGTATCTTCTTCCTCCACCTACTTAACGTTCGCACATGTGGACAGACAAGGTTTGGGGTCAATTACAGCGGTGTAATTATTGTAATTGGCTTATTTCCAGCCCATTACCCTTCTTTATGTCACCTTTAACAATTTGTAATTTGATGTGCAAATGATCATGTGATCACAGTGATGGATGATACGGCAAGTCTGAGAGCTATTAATATTGCAGGAAGAAATGCTGTCTAAAGCAAGGTGAGAGGAAAAACTCACCTGCTACAGTTGGTGCAAGGCTTCAGGGCAGTTGATGTCATGCTGAGTTGAAAATAGAGTGCATTTTCAGTTCATCCAAACATGGTAATTCTGTAATTATTTAATGTCGGAACAGACGTGTAAGACTTGTTTAATTCCAAATGTCATCTGTTGTGTTTAGCTGAAGAAAGAATGTCATGATTTATTTTAATACCTGTATAATTTTAGCTGGTTTCAAGTTCATCAGAGTTAAGTAAAGTACATCGTCTTGTTAGCTGATTTGATGCTTGATACTTCAGACATTTGAGAACTTCCAATATTGATAAAGAATTCTGCTATAGGTGATTGACGATAGTTTAATGGAAGAATCATAATTCTACATTACCGATTAACCACAGATTAACCACATGATTAACCACACAATCATGTGCAAGACTGTATGCGAAATGCCCTATATAATCAGAAATATACTACAGTATTATTTTTTTATATGCTGTGGATTCTTCAGGGCACTGTATTTTAGTGACAGATCTAGATCAGAGCAAGATCAGAGTTTATTGGTAAATTTTCCCCCTGGCCTCAAGAGCACTATGATTCATGAGAAAAATGAGACCAGACGATGATCTTCTAGATGTACAGATAGCAAAAACTCTTCCATCACACCAGGATCTGCCTATATAGAGTCATGTGGTGATTTATCAATTGTAGCTTTTATTTTAATAAAGAGATATTTCAACTATTTTTGAAACATGTCCGTCGGGAAAATGAAAAGGTCTTGTTTTTTTGGTGTGTCACATGTCCTTGACTATTCTTTTTTTAGGAGGAAGTGAAAGGCGAGGAGAGTGGATTTGGCAAAGTGGTGCTCTGGAAAGGCATTGTTAACGACTGACGGAGCAATGGATGAGGGTGTGAGGAGCCATCAATCAGAGCTCCAGAAATGAAGTTAGAATCAAAGCAAACGTATACTTATGGGCACTTTTTGCTTTTGAAACTCTCAGTGGGTTGATTTTCTCTCAACAATACATTGTGACAAGAAAAGGGCCCCGGCGGGGCGAACAGCTTGTCAGGGGAAAGACATTTGGTCTTTCTTTTGTGATGACCTTGACATTTTGGAAAGTGCTTTTGTCAACGGTGGTCCTTTGACTCTTATTGTTCACTCCCCCAGATGCTGGTAAATGCAGAGCACCTTCCTTATGTCGCTCTGTGGGGTTGTGCAGGTTTTTTTGGCCCTGTTGTACCACTGTACCCCCTGCACTGACTGTTATGAGTCGCATGACCTTTCACTGCCATCTTAGTAACAAGCTTCATGATTAAGAAAGTTCAAGTCCTGCAGGGATCAGACACTGTCCAACTCAGCGTTACTCAGTCCCTGTAATTTCATCCCCTGCGGTTCTTGGTGTTCAAACGTCTTCATCATGGAGATCTTTGTAGAGTCCTGTACATATCGCTTATACCTTTAATATCCTTCAGAACTGCAAATTGTGCTACAAAATTGAAAAGAGGAAATAAAAGTAAAGTACCAGTAAACTACTTTACCACGCTTGAACCTTTTATTAGGGCAAAAGACATTTCTGAGAACATTTAAGATTCCCTCATTTGAAAGCATTTAACATGTCTGTCATAAAAGTCATTGTAAAGCCCTTCCAGCCTCTTTTAAGATACCTTTTCCCACCTTAGAAATGTCCTGGAACAGTCAGTTTCCTGAGAGACGCTGTCTATTTATCTTTGAGTGTCTGGGAAAGTAGACGTTGGCTGCAAGGAGGCTTGCAGAATTACTCTCTGGCCTCTCATCACTATGCAGAGAAATGAGGCGAGGCAAAGCAAAGAGCGACAGACTCATAACTCAGGACACTAAGTGTGATTATTCTCTTTGAGAATCGTATTTCAGGCTAATTCTGCTGTTTTTGCCTGACATACCATTGCATTGCAATAACAGTTGCCCCAGAAACAAAGCAGTTGCTATCAAAGGCCCAGCCTTTTGGACATTCAAGCTTCTTTTTTTTGTGGACATCTTTTAGCTTGTTTTGGAGCCAGTTCTTTCACGTTTCAGTTGGCTCATTCTTGGCTTTTGAAATTCATGGGCTAAGCACAGTTTTTTTATTGGTATTCAAGACAGACAGTTGCTCATTAGTAGTTATCTTGCCTAAGGCTAGTGTGGGATTCATACCTTTAGTTTAAGACATCACTGTGCACCAATATAAAGAACACTAACCTTCTACTGTAACTTGTGTTTACAGAGACTGTCAAGGCCTTAAACATTGCTTATGCAACAGTCTTAATACTTGTTATTGCCGTAGATTTGAAAAAGCCCTGTGCAGCACTTCTCATTGAATTCTCTAGTTTCTAGTACAATTTCTAAAGTCTAACATAGATCATTGATTGTTTTCTTATACTTTAGAGTGGAATTATTTCATGTGTTCTCTGCATGCTGTGGTTACTATAGATGTGCTATGTGTGACTGTGATTAATCAAATCTCTAGGTCTGTCTGAACTTGCTGGAAAAGCATAATACATAATACTGTATGAAAATTATATAAATATTAAATCATTAATCTTATGAACAATCACGTGCCTTGTCTAAGTGCCCGTGGGCGTGTTCAAAGCTTCATTGGCGAATTTCTCTCTTCGTCTGGCATCCTGGGAAACGCATCACGATAAAACAATACTGCTTTCCGCAATAAGGCTGCCGATATGGCGGTATTTTTTTGTTTAAATTTTTCGTTAAATATTTTTGAAAAATCTGCGATGCACTGAGGCCGCGAAACTTGAACTGCGAAGTGGCAAGGGATTATTGTATTATCTTGTTAATTCTTGCACCATCCTTGTTTTCCTTTTTTTTCAAATTTGTTACCATGGTAATTTTTGTTAATTCTTGATGGCTATGATAATGTCATGCCTCCATGTTCTGCACATTCTCATTAGTTGTGCCATATATATTTCACAGAAGTGCATACTGTATCAAGATGGCACCGCGAATTGCAGCCACGGTGTGGAGTGCTCCAGTTCATGGTTCACGGTTTTGTTTTGTTTGTTTGTGTTTTGTCAATCTTCTTCTATAGGATTTACCAGAGACAAACTCCTTAACGTTAAGCAACACACACCAGAAAAAGACTTTTCCAGATTTTGATTATTCTGACGTTTTGTTGGATATTCTATTCGAAAAGGCACTTTGCTTTTCAAACGCGTGGTCAGATTCAGACGAGGGAGCCGATCCGGTTTGCTGGTTAAGCTTCACGAAATGGAAAATCTGTGCTTTTGCACAGCGCTCGCAAGTATTCATTTTGTGAATATCCAATCCCTTCCTAACAAATGTAATGGCATAGCAACCCTCATTATGCCTAACTGGTGATAGTTAGATCTCTCTTGTGTGTTCACTGCTCATAGAAAATGTCTTACAGTGGGCAACATCTGACTGGGCCAAGCAAGGATTTTAAACACCACTTTCAATGACTGTTTGATGTTTTCAAACACTCTGAAATAAAAAAGAGTGCTGGGGAACAACTGCTTATACTTCATGCAGCTGAATTCGTTTAGACTTTTTGCACTCTCGCTGTGCAAACTGTGTGGGTGGAGGACACATTAAAACTGTTGTTCCGTCAAGGGTTAAATACAGACGTGCAAAACGAGCTGGCCTTCCGTGACTAGAGCAGAACATTTAGGTAATTCATCGACTTTGCAATTCGCGTAATCTCATTCGCTCCATGAGACCTAACTGATTTAACAAGCTCGCTCAGCTAAACGAGCCAACCCAGTGATAACGTTTAACCTGTATAGGTCGGACGAGTTTAACCCTCCACAGAGGAGCATGAAAACCACATCAGGAGCCAATCAGGAACTTTGTTTATAATGTGGTCTAGCATGACATTTGAGAGCTGACACCACCCCCTGAAACACACAGCCACCGTTTATTTTTCTCATCTATCAACTCTTGTTTTGAAGTACCAGTGAAACTAACCTGTCAATCAGAAACAATCACTACTAAGGGGTAGCAGACAACTTTATTGAAGAAGGCTTAGCCTGACACCATGATATACCACTAATTCTGTGCAACTTCTGTGGCAGTGGCAGTGCTAGATGGGCACTCACTGGGGACCGGCCATGTAACTATACACCACTCCAGATCTCCTTCTGCAAGTTGGAGTTTTACACACTGCAACACATCCCTTCAACATCCACTCTCCATACAACCAATTTATCCTTGATTTACCTAGACTGCAGGACCAAAGCCCACAAATAACATGGTATTAGAATCGGATCATGCGATGGGACCCCGGCTGCTCGTCCAAGCCAATCAACCCTAAGTCTGTAAGAAGCAATATGGTGGCTAACGAGTCCAACATGGCACCACATGTCCCTTCTAAGTATACTGAAGCCTTCAGCTGAACCAAAACATCACAACTACCACCTCATCAATGTAGTGCCTGCACTAGTGATTTATTACCTGGTACCACAATGCCCAGAGACAGAATCTTTCCCCTGTCAGAACCTGAAGTTAATGCAATGAAAACGTATATTGAAGAACTAGCCAAGGGTTTCATCCATCCATCCACTTCACCGGCAGTAGTAGGATTCCTCTTCGTGGGAAAGGAGGAATGGAGCCTTTGTCCTTGTATTGATTGTTGCGTCTAGAGGGATGTCCACATTCATGAAAATAAATAAAGAAAAACTCCTGCGGTGAATAGAAAGGTTTACAGATTATGAAGAGCACCTCGATGTTAAGAGAGCACATCTTCTTCAGTATTGTTACATCTGAACACCAACTTTTGTTAATGTAGAGAAACAATCCACCACCTCTCGTTTTCCCCTTTAACGCGATGTAATCTGCTCTGAACAGCTGGAAGCCCAGCAAATGTAGCACGTTGCCTGGAATCGCTTCACTCACCCAAGGGTTTCAGTGGTGCACAATCTTTGTTAATCCAGCTAAGGAGAAGTTGTTCATCCATTTTGTTACGGATGCCTTGACATTTTTCTGGAAAGGCTAAACGAGGATGAGCAGCCGATGTAAAGTGAGGGATTACAATTGTTACCTGTCTTGATTGAGGTGTTGGGGAAGCAGATTCTCCAGTGTAGACTGCACGGATTTCACTCCTCTGTCGATGTGGTGAGCCGACCTAGTTGTTGTTGATTAGATGACAGGAGGTTTGTTTGGGCAGAGAGTTCACTGGACAGATGCTTGAGGACCACTGGAGCAGTAGATGGTAAAGTCGTCTGTAACAAGGACTCAGGACTCAGGCTGAATGAGATCCATGTGCAGTTTATTAAAACACTGCAAATTCAGAGTACAAACAAGCGTGGGTTGAAATACCAGGGCAAACAACAATATCAGAGGGAGGGCAGTAAATGTGGTCATAACTGGTAGAGAATCAGGGCATGCAGCAAACAAGAATAGAAGTTGTCGAGGAAAACATAAGTGGTAGCCAGGCAGCAAAACAAGACTTTGCGATGAGTGATCACACACATGGGGTTTCATTACTCTGAGTGATAAGAGACAGCTGTGCAGTTACCAATCCAGGTATGTAGGCTTTTGGGAAATGTAGTTCAGACTGAATGCTAGTACTCGTGAGTGATACCTCCGGTTGCAAGTTGAGGAATCTTCACTGGCATTCGTGACACCAAAAATCAATTGAACATCTGTCTTTCCAGTAACTATTTATTTCCCTTTTGTTCTCATAAGCCAATGATCAGATTTCTCTTTTTGTACATTAGGAGCTAAGAAGCAAGAGAACAGCCATTCTTTCAGCATTATAACTTGGATGTATAGTGTTGAATTGAAAAATTGGAATGAATTTTCATGTTTTTGTGAGCTACATGAACTCCACAGGTTTGTGTGAAACCCGATGAGGATATTATTCAGCATGATTTGAGAATGATCCAAAGAGTGTCTGTACAGCAGAGTTCACAAGATGAATCTTTTACATTTTATTTCTTTAGTGATCTAAGAAGTGCAGAATCCTTTTCTTTTTTCTTCTTTTCAGTAGTTTAAAATTTGTCTTGGATGTGTGTAAATATGACTGAGGATGCAAACAAGCTGCTAAACTACTGCTGTCAGCCTGTAGAAGTAAACAGCAATGGCTTAGAAAAGCAGTTAAAACTAGACAGGGATGACTCCCAACAGTCTTTCCTCCCTGACTCCTCCTCCTCCTTCCCTTGTGCTTCGCTCAGTGCCGCATCGTCCTCATGGGAGACAGGGAGTTCTATTTTAGGCCTTGATGTTTTGCTCTCTCATGTCCCCCCATGGCTCAATTTTCTTACTCTCTGCATTTTGAGATGCACTGGTGCTCTGTGAGCCCCACTGTATTATTGATACACAAGCAGTGGTCTGCTGTAAAAAGCCATCTTCAACATCCCTGATGCAGGGAGTTTGTGTGTGTGTGTGTGTGTGTGTGCGCGCGTTTTTATGAGTGTATAAAAACTATTTTCTATTTTCTGAAATGTACCATTTGCATTATATAGCTGCAAAATAAATGCAAGTTAAGTAGAATACATATTGTCACTCTTCCTCAACTCTAGTAGGAACTGAGAAATTCTCTTTTTTAGAAACTGTATCATTGTTTTCCCAAGCTTAAAGTAATTGAAGACCACATTGATGCATAGGACACGTATGATGGTCTGTCATATAATTACTTTTTTCTAATTTTATTTTATGGACAGTGCAACTAGCACAAGGTCTAGTTAGATGGTGTCGATTTTTATTCTATTTTTTTAGCAGTGAGCAAAAAGTGGGGCACAGAGAAAAAAGTACAGACTTTCAAATGTGGCTTGTTCAGAAAGAGCCAGAGGGCTGAGACACTGCCTGGCTCCATGTTTGGTCAGGTTTAGTCTTTTAGTCTTATCATTATATTAAACCTCCAACTAGACTGTGTAGACCTTAATATATTACCCCGAAATAATTATAGCATTTAAGGAGTGGGGTCTGTAAGCCATTTATGTTTTTGAAAAGTCTCTTATTCTCACCATAGCTGCATTTATTTAATAATAATAATGTATTAATAATGTATTTTTGTGAGAAAAAAAAATGCTTTCATGGGGGGATTCTTTGTTAAATAGAAAGTAGAAAAGAACAGGATTTATTAGAATTTTTGTGTAACAATGTAACATTAGTTGCAGTTACGTGGGCCCTAATAATCCGATTGTTATCAGACTGCTAGCAGAGTCAGTCACATGTAACCATATCAATTGGAAAAAAAAGGCCAAATTTGAAAGAGGTGGTTTAAACCTTTCATAATCTGAACAAGAAGACTGGAAACATTTGATTGGATTGAGAACCGAGGCTGAAAAGTACTGTACATAGGCAATGACCAAGCTGTTTTTGTTTTTGAATAAAGTGTTATAAATGACTGTCTTGCCATTCTAAAATTCTCCAGACTCTCATTCAAAGACGCTTTGTTTTGTGCATGGGAATTTGTTGCTATATTGTCTTGACCTATCTGGCTAATGCTGGCTTTACACTGCCTGTGGTGTTTTTTTCTTACTACTTGATGAATATAATTGGCATGGCACAAAGCTTCATCAAGGATCCAAAATCAGAGAAACAATGTTAAACCGTATATTTGTGCAGTGTGTATATTTGCAGTGTGCACATATTATACAAATCTATTCTGATTTCAGTTTTGTGCTATATAAATTTTTTGAAATGAAACAAAATGTGTCCATGTAAGCATAGCTATTGTTTGTAACAATTCTGGCTTAAACTATGGGTCTCAACATGCTGTCTCACAGGGACTTTGGTACTGACCATTTAGTGTCGTCTTCCCTCCAAAGAGCAGTGGGTAGGAGGGCAAAGAAAAAGGCAATATTCCCATGCAGCTCCCTCTGGACTTGACATTAAAAAGTATTTACTGGGGAAAGCTAGATAAGAGAGACAAAAGAAAATCACAGCACCCAATACCAAGGCAGAGAAAGAACACAGACCTGCCTCAGTCTTTTCATTTATTATCGCCGTCATTAACATGTTGCCATTTGGACACGTCCTGATAATCTCCCACGGTTCCTTGCTCAACACTGCGTGGAAAGCGTGCTGTTGTTCGCAAGTCACCGGCCCAGGTGACCTTTAGGTGCCCTTTACCAGCCCCTTGTGTGTAATGGTGAGAGGGTTGCACAATGAAACCGATATCTGTAGTCAAATTGGAAGCGGGCATTCTACATACTGATACACTTTACCACATTGTACCACCTGCCAGATTACACCAGAGGTATGGTGGGGGACGTGCAATCTCAATTTATACACACTGAGAACTTGTGTTTTATTTTGCTGCATGTTTAATACAGGAACAAAAGCAGCAATTAATAAGCACCAGGAACATAATTATTCTGCTTTGTGTTGCAATAAACAAAAAGTCCTCCTAATATAACACATTAATTCTGCAATTAAACAAGGTGCAGACTAGGCCTTGGCATTCTGGATTTTGTTGAATAGGAGTTTTGATAGCATCATTTAATAATTGTCCATTAGTAGAGCATGGCTCAAGACTGCATTGTAACACAAGTGTTCTGTTTATTTAAATGCACTGTAATTGTGTGCCGACGCAGTTAAAAAGTAAATGTCATCCCACTACCAGGGCTTCTGCTTACTTAATGAATGTGACTTTGTCTTCATTGTCTTTAATTGTGTCAAAATTCTACCCGTTGTTGGGGACTCTCACATGACTGTTTATCAACCCGAGTGGGAATGAAGAGGAAATTATGCTGTTAATGATTTTGTAACTGTCAATTTTTTGTGGTGGGCAGATTTGCTAAGTGGAAAGGGAAACAGTGGTCAAACTGTTGCCAATGTGTCTCTTAGGTGAGACTCTTCTCTTCCTGTGGGACACTGGGCTGCCATCTGCTACCAGCCTGGAACTTCATCCTCTGTTTAGTTCTTAATAACAAGCCAATTTAAAATATACAGCCATTCAGGGTCCGCTGTTTAATATGTACAACATCTGATTAACTGCTTTTGATAGAGATTAAGGAATACTGTAAAGTTATAAATCAAATTATACAGTGATCCCTCAATTATTGCGGTTAATGTGGTATTCCGCGATAGGTGAAAATCCGTGAAGTAGGATTGACCCCCTAGGAATTTCCGTATATGTGTGTGTAAGTACCAGAATGTTTAAAATGTGTATATTTATGCTATATATATATGTCATATATATATTTTCATGTCGTGTCTTGTCTGAGTACCTGTGGGTGTGTACAAAGCCTCTGAGAGAGTTTTTCTCTTTGTCTGGCATCTTGGGAAACCATTTCTCTCGCATCATGATGAAACAACGCTGCTTTCGGTTGCCGATATGGCGGTTTTTTAGATTTTTTTTCCCTGATGAATATTTAAAAAAAGTTGTGTCCTGTGAGTTGAAATGTTCTGTAATACAAAAAATAATAATAACAATAATAATAAAACAACAATAGGACAAATACAAAAGAAAGGAAAAGATATGAATGAAATTAACAATTTAGCCTACTAATAATAACCTACTGAATATGAATACAATAATCGAATCTAAAAAAAACAATAAAGTGAATAAAACATTCCATAGTCTTCACTGTATGTATTAATCATACAGTGCTTCAGGAGCCTTGCTCAACTTGCATACTTTATTTATAAGTAGAATCGACACTCGGGCTAGGCCTTAGGTACAACACTTATTTATTACTTTTTTTCTTTGCGGAATTCTTTACTGGCAGTCACTATACACTTCAAGCATATACAATTATCTTGAACCTAAAAAAATACAATTATCTTAAACGATACTGAACAAGAAGTTGTCATGCTCTAGAACGTCAGTTTTTGAATAGATTAACAATTTACCATGTACTGTGGTCTTATCTTCTATACTCAATTTGTATTCCAAGACTCATGTTGATGCTAATCCACCAAAATGAGATTTGTGAAGTTTGAATCCTTGTCAGTGATTGCCTAATGATTTTTTTGTGAAAGTCTAGTCTGACTGCTATTTTAGCGAAATTCACTTTCAAACAAGTAAGCCCTCCCACCCTCTTATAAACAGTGATTTGTTTGTTTTAATGTTCATAATACAACCTCATTCATTAAGCGACTCAGAGCTTCATATCGATTGACCTTGCATTTATCACTTCTGATAGGTGGAACAATACTCTTTAAGACACTGTAACATCGAGATATTGATGTGTGTGTGTGTGTGTGTGTGTGTGTGTGTGTTTGTGTGTGTTGGGTGTTGTAGTTGACCAAGAACCGTAGGCCATAATTACACAGTCAAATCCATCATGAAAAATGGCTCCATGGCTACTGTTTAATTTTAATTGCTGCAGTGCTTTGAATTGTTCTATTAAGTGCGGACCCTGGCACGGGGGAAATAATCAGGGGACATTTCCACCTCATCAAGAGAAATAAACTACTGGCAGTGATCCAATGATGTAATCCTAGAATTGCACTGCTTACAGCTTTTCAGAAAAGTGAAGAGAGATGGATGGGGAAAAAAGGGACAGATATGGAGAGGTAAGAGAAGCTGATCTCTGAGGTGGAATCTGTGTCTATGTGTCTAATTAGTGTGTTTTATCTCTGCAAGTATAGGCCAGCAAAGCATTCATGTTTCATTTGAAATTGAGTTGACGTCACTTGTAGCTACTGTGCGGTTGGTCTGTCTTGATCAAGTTCCTTATGGCTAGTTTCTTGTCCTGCATCATCATGCTGTGTCCTCTTCCCTCACCTTTTTGAAAGGGTGACAAGGGTCATGCGCTTACCACACGTTTATTCAGGTCTGTATGTCCATGTTAGAATTTTCCCATATAACTATAGGCATGGAATATGTACATTTTCATCAAAACCTGTATGACGTTCTTTCTCCATTAAAACACATACGATAGTTTACAAAAAAGTAATGGCTGCTAAAAAAAAAAAAAAAAGCTTTGCCATAACAGGAATAAGCTGCATTTTAAAATATCTTAAAATAGAAAACTTGTTTTAATATTGGACAGTATTGCTATTTTTTCCTTTATTTTCCATCTTACTAGGCATAAGAAACTTACTGACTCAACTTAGTGTATATACAGTATAGCAGAATGGACATTTTGGGCGCAGAATGGACATTTTGGGCACAGAATGGGCACTAGCTCTTTAATATGCATGTATATGTTATGAGAGATCAGTGGCTGGTGTTTGATGGTCTTTAAACAATATTTTAGCAAGTTTATGTGTCTGATGCCACATGCTGTCCCATTAGATACATTTTGATGTCTCATCAAAAGGATCATGACTAGCATTAATAGACCCTCACCAGCACTACCTAACATGGACTAGCTTGAACCAGCATGTAAATGTCTTTTTGATTCTTTCTTTGATTAATTCTTTCAGAATTAATGTCTAATTGATTCAACAATTGCAATTGTGTGTCTGATTGTGTCCCAGTGCGAGATACAAAATGCTTGCTAGGGAAAATCCTGTCAGCGAGTCTAATGTTGTATTATAGTACTGACAGCAAACTGTGTGAATTCAGAGTGTAGAAGTAGAGCATTATTAATCAAGTAGCAAAGGTCAGGGATCATGATGGTGAGTCTGAACCCTGGAGGGGTTTGCTGTTTTCTTTTTCTTTTTTTTGGACATACGACAGCCAAGAATGGTAACCTATGCTCTGCAATTAACCCATCCAAATCAGTGCACATGGAGTAGTGAGTAATGGACACACACATACACTCATACTGCAAACCGTGGACACATTGTGAAGCAGTGACACCATTTCAACGCGGTTCAGCTGAATGGAAAATCTGGTTGACTGATAGTTTGTGCACAGATATGAGGGAGGTATCATAAGTTGCTAATGGTTTGAAAATGATTTGACGGGATCAGAGATCTGGAAATCATTTGCTCACATGTTGGAGAACTGTGACCAAATCTGTGCTTCTCAACAGGGATTTAGTTTCTCATGATATTCACTTGAAGGTAGAAATCATTTCCTAATATGTTAGAGCTTCACATCTAAATCTTGTCTAGAATTGAAAGGGGTAGTTGGCTCAAAAATGAAAATTGTCATTATTTACTCACTTTAATGTTGTTCTAAACCTAGCCTTCTCTAACCTGCAGAGCACAAAAGGAGATAAATGAAAGAATGCCCATTTGGTTAAATTCAGTATGTAATGACAGCAAACTTTTTTAAGTGTATACAAATATTTTATTATGGTTGCACAACATATTCATGCATTGGCTGATGGAGTTTATTTTATATATTTATGAATGCATCCCTATATTTAAGTCTTTCATGAAAGCACTTGAAAACGATCAGCATGCCATATGTATTGTTTTGTAAGGTTTGAAAACAACATGAAGATATGAATGTCATAAAGGTATAAATGATGACAACTTTTTATTTCTGGGTGATTTTTGGGTACTTTCTTCAGAAATGATCATTGGTGCTTGGTGGTAGCCACTGACTGTTTCTGGCCTCCAAAACATTGATTCTCTGTGTTTTCTTATTGTTTCTGGAGTTTACCGGCCTCTAGCAAAGTACCATGATCAATATCTGAAGGTTAAATGTCATGAAGCTCAGCTCAAATTAACATCTTATGCAACAACTGTCTTTAAAGAGAGTTAAATCTGGAATATGATGTCAATGTTAACCTTCAGAATTAGGATAAAAATCAGATCTGAACTGATCAAACTGAAGAACCATTGTCAGCTGATCTACAAACTTGGATCAGCTTGGTGGCCATGTTTGAAACGTCTACCGCCATATTGTAGTAGCTGAATAAAACAAACAACATGCATAGAAACAGATTAAAACCCAAAGGATTTGCATGGGTTTAAGTGGAATGCATAGGGCATGAAGAGAAAGTTGTGTTTTGGCTGAGATGAGGATGACTGGTTAAAATAGACTTGTTTCAATGGCTGGCAGGGCTCTCTCAGTTCTTGGCACACACCGATGGCTGTTTGATCTTTCGAGTGGAACAGATTGTCAGTGTGTTGTCACTAGGAAAGATGATGTCTAGGGAAGCCAGAATGGACAATGTAACAGTGTTTTAAATAGACTCACCCACTCCAAAATAAAACACAAAGGTAAACATGAGTCACCAAAGCAGAACATGGTCGTGATTATTGTGCAAATGTGTTTTCTTGTTTTTTATGATTAGAGTATGACTTTTATTGCCCATTGCCCTTTCATTTCATAACTGTCTATGTGCATCTCATAGCAGATTCTTTAAGTTTAATTTTAAAATGTATTTATATTTGGCTGAGAGATTAATTGATATCGCAGAGACACATTTATCATACAACTGTGATAAGACAAGCATTAAGCATAAACATCTGGGATAGAATGATATCGTGAACTCAGCACATTGTGTGTGCGAGGTTTACACTCGGTCTTAATGCAGTTAATATGCGTTGAGCAAATAAGCTAGCATCCTATTTCCAATTACTTTGGAAAATAAGGAGTGCAATTTCCAGCCAGTCATTAAGTTTAAGTAAATGATGTTTTACCCAACGCGATTACTTTCCCTTAGGGGTCAATAAAGACCTATTTATCTGTCATTTTCAAACCAGTTCAGCACAGAGTAGCGTAAGGATGAGCAAATGGCAAATTTTTTACATCTGTGTGAGTTGAACACTAAATTCTAAAATTATCTCCTACTTTTCAGCCAGTGAGTGTCTCAGGCCTGTTTATTTGACTTGTATTCTCTTAAATGGTACCTCGGTTTAAGATATTTTCAGGCTTTATGGTGTTGTTTCTGATGAAAAAGAAACAGACAACAATTCTCCTTATCTTGTAGCAACATTTAGATTTCAGGATTTTGTACATTTTGTACAAACCTGATTCCAAAAAAGTTGGGACACTGTACAAATTGTGAATAAAAACAGACTGCAATGATTGTATTACTCAAATTTCAATATTTTATTCAGAATACAACATAGATGACATATCAAATGTTTAAACTGAGAAAATGTATCATTTTAAAGGAAAAATACGTTAATTTTAAATTTCATGGCATCAAAACATCTCAAAAAAGTTGTGACAAGACCATGTTTACCATTGTGTGGCATCCCCTCTTCTTTTTATAACAGTCTGCAAACGTCTGGGGACTGAGGAGACAAGTTGCTCAAGTTTAGGAATGTTGTCCCATTCTTGTCTATACAGGTTTCTAGTTGCTCAACTGTCTTAGGTCTTTGTTGCATCTTCCTTTTTATGATGCACCAAATGTTTCCTATGGGTGAAAGATCTGGACTGCAGGCTGGCCATTTCAGTACCCGGATCCTTCTTCTACACAGCCATGATGTTGTAATTGATGCACTATGTGGTATGGCATTGTCATGTTTCATGAAAGAGACGATGTCTGGATGGGAGCATATGTTGTTCTAGAACTTGGATATACCTTTCAGCATTGATAGTGCCTTTCTAGATGTGTAAGCGGCCCATGCCACACACACTCATGCAATCAGAGATGCAGGCTGAACTGAGCGCTGAAAACAACTTGGTTTGTCCTTGTCCTGGTTCGTGAAGAACCAGTTTTCCAAAAAGAACCAATTTTGATTCATCTGACCACTGAACAGTTTTCCACTTTACCACAATCCATTTTAAATTAGCCTTGGCCCAGAGAAAACGCCTGCGCTTCTGCACGGTGGATGGATGATATTATGCACTGTAGATGATGGTAACTTCAAACTCTTTGCAATTTTTCTCTGAGAAACTCCTTTCTGATATTGCTCCACTATTTTTCGCCACAGCATTGGGGGAATTGGTGATCCTCTCCCCATCTTGACTTCTGAGAGACACTGCCACTCTGAGAGGCTCTGTTTATACCCAATCATGTTGCCAATTGACCCAATAAGTTGCAAATTTGTCCTCCAGCTGTTCCTTATATGTACATTAAACTTTTCCGGCTTCTTATTGCTACCTGTCCCAACTTTTGTGGAATGTGTAGCTCTCATGAAATCCAACATTTCAAAATGTCTCACTTTCAACATTTGAAATGTTATCTGTATTTCATTCTGAATATAATATGAGTTCATGAGAGTTATAAATTATTGCATTCCTTTTTTATTAACAATTTGTATAGTGTCCCAACTTTTTTTGGAATCGGGTTTGTACAATTTGTAAAAAAAATTAAATTTTAGAATTAAATTTTTTTAATAGATATTTTTGTTACACAATTTCTTTAGTCCAAACTTGACTTTCTACTAACTATAAGTACCATCCAACTAAATGTCAACCAACTCTAAATAATTTGCAACTATATGTCAAATAACCCTTTTTAGAGAATTTGTAGACTGTTATGGTTATAATCAGGGTTAGTAGAATATGTTGACATTTTTTTGCAAATTTAATTTCAGTACAATGCCATAAGTTTTTGTTTTTTTTTCAGATTTTACTCTGACTGGTAGTTCACATGTAGTTCCAAAGTTACTTGTACTTAGTAGAATGTCTAATGTTGACTTCAACTTTTTAAGAAATTAATACTTGTATTCAGCAAGGATGCATTCAGCTGATCAAAAATGAGAGTGTTATAAAATATTTATATAAATAAATAAAATAAATAAATGGTCTATAAATAAATTATTTTTCTTTGAAATTTCTATAAATCAAAGAATCCTGAAAAATCATGGTTTCCACAGAGTGCTTTAACCTCTGACCGTGGTTTGCCAGGAGGAGGGCCAATGAACTGTGTGCAGGGAGGTTCACATGTGGGCTTAAGGCTGGTGAAGCAGAGAGTGAGAGGTGGGGTTCAGTCCACCTGGGCTGCAGCTTTACTTATTGAATAATTAAATGATGAGAACTGAGGTCATGCGGAATGGGAGGTGGAGAAACAAACAGAACTAAGGGTCTATAGCTCTATTTATAGTCTTTGCTCTCCTGCCTCCATTCTGTTCTTCACATACTGTAAATCAATGAGATAAGCACTCTGGAGTCGGGCTGTACAGTACTTTCTCTTCTGATATAGTCTACTTCTTTGTAACTATGTCTCAACAGCTCTCTCACTTCTTCTTGCTTTCTGAGGGACAGGAGATCGGTGTCACATTGACTTTCTGCACACTACTCTTTCCTGTTGACTGAATTGCTGGGAAATGTGCATTCACCTAAAAAAGGCCTAGAGCTTTTACAGAATGTCTTTTTTTTGGGTTTGCCATAATTCAAGCCTTCTCGTTGTTATTATTGTTCGGAACCATCACATGATCGTCTCAGGTTACGTATGTAACCATAGTTCCCTGAAGAGGAAGGCTGAGACGCTGCGCCGAATGCTTTGGGGAATACCATGACAAAGTCTCGTGAAGCACTATTTAAACAAATGAGCGATCGATCGACCGAGTGTGAGTGACAGCCGCAAGCCGGTGGCGTCACGAACCAGGGTGATAAAGGTGCGCCAGAAACCGGAGACGGTAGCTTAGAGTGTCTTCATTGTGTGAGAGAGCGTGTTGTTGTTGCGCTGGTTGTTTGAGTTTCTTTCGACTGAACTATTCCCTAGACTAGTTTAAAAGAAAAGTCCTCTCCAATTTGATGCAGATGTGCAGATTTACTTATAACAAAAACTTCTTACAAAAACTACCCTTTTTTATATATTTATATATAATTTATATATTTTTTTATATATATGTAAAATTTTTGCATGAATGCATGTATGCAAATTGTCTCAACAATATTGTCTAATTTTTCTATATATTTTTTTCTATATTGTCTATAGTTTTGTATCACTACAGTTACAGTACATGTACAGTTATGTATCACTAAATGAATCAGTTTGGATCTTTGCATGAATGTTACATAATATATAACATAGAATAATAAATTCCCACCTGTCTTCTTACCCTGTGATGTATACGATCTCATTGGTGTTTCACAAGTTTTATTCATAACAGATACACATTTTTTAGGTATTGGGTTACTATAAAATATACTCTATTCTTCTCCCACTTCTCTGATCACTTTTTTTATGTATTTTGGGAGAATTGGAGTGCAAACCAACATTGTGGCGACCACCTTGTGTTATATATCAAAGGTTTATCAAAATGGTAAGGTGATGCACTCTAAAATAACAGTCGTCTTAAATAGAACACATTTTAAACTTGCGATTGAAAGGGATAAATGCCACAGTCTTAGAAGTATGAGTCGACCTGCCTAATCAGCTCAAGCCACCAGTTTGAAGAGCACAAAACTAGCACTAAGTAAAGATTTGATCGTGTATAACTTAAAAGGAACATAATCAATGGGTGTAAAACCTGTCCTTGGTCGGAGAACTTCAAGTCTTCAAGTCAAGCTATAATGAAATCAGGAAAAGCATTGGCAATTAGAATCTTGTAGATATCCCAAGGAATCTGTATTGTTAATTTAGTGCCTCTCTGAGCTAAAGGCTGAGTAGAGGTTGTTTTACTTGTTTATGAAAGCACTGTTTGCTATGTGAATTATAATGGTGGAGCTTTATGAGATCAATTAAGATAATTACATCCCTTCGTTCCCAAAGCTTCAGGAAAATGATTATGAATTTTCTTCATATCACTCTGTTTTGTTCTGTTGATTATTGAGGCAGGAGTAAAAAAATAAAAATACAGAAAGAAGCTTTTTATTAGCCAAAGGGTCAACCGGATGACTTCTGAGCTGGCTGTCTTCAAGAATGCATTGATGTGTTCCACTACTGTAATGAAAAACCCTTTAGGAGTACACTGAATCTTCTAGTGTTGATATATAAAAGGCAAATTTGGTGTTTGTACTGTCATAAACAATTGGTCAATACTTTACACCAACACATTTCTTGTCAAAGAAAGAAATGTTTATTTTGCCAGGCAGTTTCATTGACTACTCTTCTCCCCCTGAATGTCTAAAGCAAGCTCTCTCCTCCTAAATGTTCAGCCCTATACACTGTATGACATGACATTCTCAGCTGAATGACCTTTGCTAGAGCTTACAGTAATACTGTATGAATTGGATTGAACAGTTAATGTGACAAACTCTGCTATTCTCTCTGTCCTTTTCTTTACGACCAAGGTTTGTAACATGGACCTCTGAGGCTCCAAAATGTATTTGGACACTTAAGCCACAATTAAAATTAGGTGAATGGCTTTGAATTATATAAAAAGTTATCAAAACAAGTTAATTTTATTAAAAAAAAATATATTTTAAAGCATGCTTTTCAATCAAATTTTCACAGTATGTAGAAACAAAAATGTGTATAATTACAAACCACTTTTTAATTGTTTCAGCATAAACACATCGCTAGATAGGTTATGAACATAATCTAGCTAACATTTATATATAGATTTATATTTATACAAGTTAAATATAAAGCTCTACACAGTTGAAAAAGTGTTATCTCACCATAAACGCACCACGAATAGATTTTGCAATGCTCAACCAAGCCTGTACATGGTCTAGCTTGTGAGAGTCTATTTGTGGGTGCTATTTTGCACAGTTTTTAAGAAAAACTCAATCAATGATGTCAGGTCTGCCTAATGATACGTAGGCGATATATATACTGTACTGCAGACTTTCATTCTGTGCACTTAGCCTTCATCTTTCTGCGTGTACGTCAGTGGATTTCGATCAAAGCATCTTGTGTGCTGTAAATCAATGTTAAACTACATGGATATGCCAGCACTAAAAATGACTAATGATTTGATGTGCACTGGTCCATCCTCAGGCTCTCTTCACACTCTTGATAGGACCATTACCCTATCCAGACATAGATATATGCACACTTAGGGCTTGGAGAGAGATGAAAGAGGCGAATGGCGTTTGAGAGGAGTGAAGGAGGGAAGAGTGGCTCTCCACATCTCAACCTCCCACTGCATGGCGCGCATTATTGAGCCAGTGTCTGTATGTGTGTGTTTAATAGAAAGAGAGGACAGAGAATGAATGGGGTTTGGGGGTGGGGTACAGAAAGTCATTAGCGAAGAATGTAATCCAGAGAGTAATTAAAGAAAGGAAACATGGGGACGAAGTGTATCTCTGAAGGGTCGGATGAATAAGGGCTTTGCCTGGTGATGGTTTGTGTGAACAGGGTTTTAATCAACCCCGACCTACATCAGCTCAGCCTAGAACTAGATGGAAAAAATATATCAAAGACGATTGAGCAATATGTTGGGAAAGTACAAGTACAAGTGATCCTGGATGTTCCCTGAGGAAGGGTCTGGTTGTTTCTAAACTTGAGGACTTTGTGACAGAAAGATAGTTGTTTCTTCTTCTTAATCTTATAATTATACATAATTTTTTTTTTACCAGCATTTAGTGAAGAACGTGTATATATGGGATAATATTAAGTCACTTGATCGTTATAACAAAATAACCCCACACGTGTCACTTTCATTTGCCTTGTCTGTATATATATATATATATATAGAGTGGTACCTCGAGATACGAAATTAATCCGTTCCGAGGCGGCCTTCGTATAATGAGTTTTTCGTATCTTGGAACACATTTTACATGTAAAATGGCTAATCCGTTCCAAGCCCTCCAAAAACACCCCATTAAATTTCATAATAAAGCTAAATTGACCTATAAACAATGAAATAACGTAAAATGTCGAAGCTTACCTTTCGAGTGAGGCGAAAGTCTCGATCTTCGAAAGTAACGGCAGAGGAGGAGGAGGAGGAAAAGGTTGAAGCTAAAGCACGCCAGCACGTACGTATAGAACAGGGGTGGGCAAACTACGGCCCGTTGGGCTTTTTAATCCGGCCCGCCGAACTCGCTGAACTTGTATGAAACCTTCATTTTACATTTCCTTGTAATGTCACTCTGTCGCGGCTGCAAGCGGCAGTGGCACTGAAGCTGTGTTGGAGAGCAGGCGTGTGTCGCAAACCCCTCTACACCCCCCTTCCCCGTCAACAATCGCGAACCACGCTCACTTTCAGAAACCTTTCATATCTTGAAAACTTTTCGTATGTAGAGCAGTAAAAAATTTTGTCTTTGCTTTCGTAACTTGGATTTTTCGTAAGTTCAGCCTTTCGTATCTTGAGGTACTACTGTGTATATATATATATATATATATATATATATATATATATATACATACATACATACATACATACATACATACATACATACATACATACATACATACATACATACATACATACATACATACATACATACATACATACATATATATATATATATATATATATATATATATATATATATATATATATATATATATATATATATATATATATATATATATACATACATACATACATACATACATACATACATACATGCATGCATGCATGCATGCATGCATGCATGCATGCATGCATGCATACATACATACATACATACATACATACATACATACATACATACATACATACATACATACATACATACATACATACATACATACATACATACATACTTTGGAATGTTTGCTAACAACAAAAGGCATATGTGCACCAACTAACAGCAGAGATTTACCAGAATACAATAAAAAACACCTTCGATTCTCGATACAAACCTTTAGTCATATTCTCCAACATTGCAAACACAATGATCGCTCACAGTGTAAACAGTCACAACACTTATGTAAACACATTCGCTCATAACAGTCATTTCTCTCTGAAAGTATTGCACATGCGGTTACTATGGTTTCTTTTCAAACTCTAAAATGCTTTGTTGCTTTTTGGCTTTATTGGTCTGCTTGAAAACAAATGCTTCTATCAGTAATGACGTCTTTGTTGATGTCAATGTAATCTGGGAATTCCTGGACAATGATGCTAACTCCTGCGCCTCCTCTTCCAAGATAGCATCTAGAAGGCTTTATTTTTCCGTCACTTCCGCAAGTTCTTCTGCGGCTGTGCGGCACTGTACGTGCAACAGGAACTCAGCGCGTGCGCAGTAAACTAGGTACACTCATGACTCACAAGATAACCATGTGAAGTGGTGAATTTGTCCCTTGTTTGTGCTCGAGATATCAGGGTTCGGCGACATAAAATAATCAACATAACCGATAAGAAAATGCTAAGACAAATAGGAGTTTGGAGTTATTTAGAGTTTGGTGGTTCCACTTCAAAAACGTCAACATAATAGGGTTGGCGAGTTAACCGAGGTTGAGATAATTGAACTCCACTGTATATATATATACAGTGAGTGAATTTACTGTGCATATTGATCTGAAGATTTAGAAGTTGCCAACAGTTCTTTCATGAAATGTGGAAAAGGCAGTCTGAGCTCTTAGTTAAGAATGGAATCAGGCTTTGACATTGTGTTTACTCAATTATAATATCTAAAGCAGGGGTCTCAAACTCAAATTACCCGGGGGCCGCAGGAGGCAGAGTTTGGGTGAGGCAGGGCCGCATCAAGAATTCCACAAAAAAAATTTTTTCTCAAACGTCATTATTGACTTTATCTTCTTTAACTTTAATGGGTCCTTCTGAGCATGAACTCTCCTGAACATAAACAGAGTATTGAAGAACATGAACGGTTCTTCTGAATATGACTTGTCTTGCCTACTTCTTGCTGCCAGAGACCTGCAGATCTTCCTCTCACACAGCTGAGCCACATTTGGCTTGAGAGAGGAAACAGTTGAGACCGGGAGTCATTTACTCCACTGTGATTGGCCCCCGGGAGTCATGTACTCCACTGTGATTGGTTGGTTTGTACAGCTCCAGCTCGCACGAAAAAGGAACCTTTCGCTCGCACACACAACGCGGTAAAGCGCTATTCACTCAAAACTCGCGGTCCACACTTACATTAAACTTTCATATGGCCGCATGTTTGAGACCCCTGATCTAAAGCATAATCATTGTTGATTTTTCACCTATTGACTTCACTGTGCATCTGTTCTACCTGAATTTTTTTTTTTGTTTGTTTTACTCTGACAACAACAAGGAACTGCCGTCAGCTGTTGCATGACTCAACCGTTATGATCTCCAATCTGTCTCTGGCTGCATCCCATACAGCACATCTAATTTGCACTCTTTCCAAAAATGAAACAGGAAAATGAATTGGTTTACGAGATGGAGGTCATCCAGGTCTCTGGAGTTTACCGCTCATGCTCCTTGTAAACCACCCTACTACAAATGAATTTCTGCAGTAAGCCATACAAATATTACATGGATGATTTCATTCATTAGTCTCAAATTGGCTTACCCAGAACTCCCTTCTTTACCCTCCCAGAACTGATATGAGGTGGTATTAAAGACATGGCACATCTGTCGGCCCGATTTAATACTTCCTTCAACGCTTTCAAAGAGGAACTCCGTAGACTTTAGGGACTTTGTGGAGCTCGCCACATGATTACAGACCTCTGTTCTGGCAGAGCGTGAGGAGATGCTGTCATTTTCAAGCTGTCATAGGCTGACATGATGTAAATTAGCTCACGGTTTCCCTCCATCATTACCCTGTACATATACATCCACAATGCCTGCGCTTCCTATGCTGTACGGTTTGACCTTTTTGCCCTTTCTTCAATTGAATCTGGAAAATGCATTTGCAACAGCAGATGGAGCGGAAAATGGGTTTACCCATGACTCCCAAGCACTAAGTGGAATTTTATATTTTTTCCTTTAGCCAGCAAGTGTTTTTATTTTTTGTGTATATGCATTGTGATCATTGTTATTATTATATAATATTCGTAACCGTTCACGTTACAATTGTCATCAAAAATGAGTGCAGATTCATATATTCATATCTGTATGTGCTGTTTTATTTCAGCTGTCTTCCTGCCCCATTGTGCTACATGTTTAATTTGGATAAAGCATCGTGGGGCTAATAGAAAGGGTAAATTTAAACGGCAAGTCTCTACAGGAATAGGGACTGCGGTGGGTAAATTGTTATTTCAGCACTGTGGGAGGAGAGATTTTCGAGCGGAGAATCAGATCTGCTTAAAAAGAAAAAAAAAAATAATGAAAAAAGAAATTGCGAGAGAATGGAATGGTAAGAGAAAGTTAGGCTTATCTGTCCGCAGCAGCAGGCTTGAGCACACAGCATAACGGCACGTCCCTGTTTGCTCCAGAGACCTGCCGGGGTTTAAGTGATATCAGCTGTCTCAGGGTCAGAGTTCTGACGCTTTTTTGTGGTCATTTTCCAAATCCCTAAAAGAGCCGGTATGGCTAGATAGAAGCGTTGCCAAGAAAGGGCCCATGAACAGATACAGTGGCAAGACAAGATGATGTCCTTTCTGTGGTTTCAGAGTTATTGTGGTGTCACCAGATTGTGTCAACATTATCTGTGATTGTGTGGACAGAACTACACTGTGGGTGACTACAATGCAGTCTCAAGAAGAAATTGTTTCCAAGGCTACTGCAAAACTTAGTGAAGTGAACACTATCACCTGGGAAATGAAAAATACATATTACCAACAGTATTCAGCCACTGCTTTAGTCATGTCACAATCAGTTGTTACATAGACATCTCAAAAGTTA
The DNA here is from genome assembly GCA_037043235.1 of Rhodeus uyekii. NCBI lineage: Eukaryota > Metazoa > Chordata > Actinopteri > Cypriniformes > Acheilognathidae > Rhodeus > Rhodeus uyekii. The sequence continues at coordinate 2,541,783 of JAWRVZ010000035.1, forward strand.
AATTACAATGGATATTAGGATTAGTAAATATTACTAAACACAGTGTAAGTACATGCTTATGAATAGCAAATTGAAAAGAAATTGATTACTAATTAGTATGACAACCATTACATTTATGCATTTATCATTGCATTCAAGGAACACATTGAAATAAGGCCTTGCTTTCCCTGGGATCGAACCCATGACCTTTGTGTTGTAAACACCAATGCTCTACTGATTGAGCTACAGGAAAGCTGTAACTATTCTTTTTAAGTATTGTAGTGGTACCATGGTACAGTTTTGGTATCATGGTCGTGAACTTTTTTTATTTTATTAGTTTTTGGATGCCTTTGAAAAATAATTACAATTGTGTATATTACAGATAGCTGGAATGAAAGAAACTGATTGCTTGTGATCTATACAGCTTGTTAAAAAGACATTTTGTCACAATTATTCTCTCTCTATAGTAAACATATTTTATTGTAACAATTTCCCCTCCAGTGGGACGGTGCTGCTTGAGAACGAGAATGAGGCTGTTTGAACGCACAGTCATTTCCACATTCAAAACACTGTATTTGAGCACTGTGCTTTCTTGCGCAATGTGATTCCAGATCTGCAATGAGGCAATTACAAGAGCAGACAGTTATTCTTCCTCTCGCAGCACGAATAGATTCAGTTTTAAAAGCACACCGCTCCTTTATATTACTGCTGCGGGGTTGGGGGGCTCGGCCTGCTGGGTGGAAGTTATAGCAATGATAGCTTGTTGAGATGCAGGAGGAAAAAGAAAGTCATTCGCTTGTTTTCACAGCCACTCATTCTGTCTCCCATGTTGTTTCTTCCAGGAGAGATCTGTGCGTTTAAGATTCATGGGCAGGAGGCCCCGTTTGAGGCCGAGGTGTTGAACAGGACATCAGGTGAAGGGGTACTGAGGGCCCGGGGCCCCATTGACTGCGAGCAGCAGAAGGAGTACACCTTTATCGTCCAGGCCTATGACTGTGGAGCCAGCCCAAGTGGAGCCAATTGGAAAAAGAGTCACAAGTGAGTAGAGAGATTTTGGTCAATTCGGTGTAGTAATGTTTCAAAAACTAACTAGTTCTGACATTAAATGAGTATGTTATCACATTTCTCACTTTAATGTCACCAATGTACTTTGCAGGTGTGCATGTATGTAAATATTCTTAGCTAGAGAATGGTCAGATCATTTAAGTTAATAGGCAGTCTAGTGAATTTCATTTTAAAATTGACAGCAAAACATTGACTTTTGGAGCATTATATAATGCATAATTACTGTTTTTCTCTTGATGTGGTACATCATCTGTAAAAGTTTGGTGTAGTGGTTCAAGTACTGTAAGTCGTTTGGGATAAAAGCTATAAAATGCTTTTGTAAAAGTTGTAATCTACAAACGAGAGAAGCAATTATCTCTGTGATATGGACTGTTTCAGTTAAAAGACTGGTGTCCTGCTGTGAAAATTATCCATTTGTTTAATTCATCATCTCATTATCGAAGTTAAAAACAGAATGAAACTTTTACACATTTCTGGAAGCTTTTGAGGCAGAAGAGCCACGAGGAAACCAATTGCTGTGCTGACAGTTAGCCAGTCTAAACCATTATCTCTTTCCTTTGGAGCCGTTTTTAGAATTACCAAGGTTCCTCATAGAACCAAACCACCAAATTATCAAGTTGGTAGCTTTGTACAGCCAAAAACATGTACAGTGGTGTGAAAAAGTTTTTACCCCTCCCCGATTTCTTTCTTTTTTTTGTCACACTTAATGTTTCAGATCATCAAACAAATTTAAACATTAGTCAAAGATGACAAAAAATGCCTTTTTTAAATGATGGTTGTCGTTAGTAAGGGAAAACCAAATTCAAACATACATGGCCTTGTGTGAAGAAGTTATTGCCCTCTAAACCTAATAACTGGTTGCTCCACCCTTAGCAGCAACAACTGCAATCATGCATTTGCATAAACTTGCAATGAGTCTTTTGCAGCTCAGTGGAGGAATTTTTGGCCCACTCATCTTTGCAGAATTGTTGTAATTCAGGCACATTGGATGGTTTTTGACCTTTTTAAGGTCATGCCACAGCATCTCAGGCCAGGATTTTGGTTTTCTTCTACCATTTAGAAGTGGACTTTCCGGTGTATTTTAGATCTTTGTCTTGCTGCAGAACCCAAATTAGCTTCTACTTGAGGTCACGAACAGATGGCCGGACATTCCCCAGGTCCCAGAAAAATAGCCCCAGACCATTCATAGTTATTGTTATGAGCTGATTAATTAGCTGATGTTGTGTTTATATAATTGTTTTCTTTATGTGGGTCTATTTTATTATTATTGTGTAAAGCAGCCAGTAAAATCAGTTTTAGAACAATTAAAGTTTTAAGGCCCATTTACGCCAAGAAGAATAACTGTAATGAATAACTATGTAATATCCAGACCAATGGACAATAACGTTTTTGTTTGTTACATGCACAAACTAAAGTTATGTCGTCTATCGATTAAAAAACTCATACTCCTAAAAGTTGGATGGATTTTGATTAGCTATTTTGTTTTTGTTGTTGTTCAGCTGGAAAAAAATCTGAAATTCATTACTGTTATAGCTGTTTTGTGGTCTTCATTGTTCTATAGAATTAGAATGATTATTAAAACTTTATAGTTATTGTTATAGTTGTCATCTTTGGTTTGAAAGGGTCTTTAAAGTTTTCTCTCGTCATCTTAAATGTCAAATCAGAGTGAAGTTTAGTGTACTGTCCAGCCTTCTCTTGCTCTCTATTCCCTCATTCCTTTTTTCTATCTATTTCCCTGGCGGCACTCCAGGAAATAAGTTTGCTGCAGGCACACATATACACACACCCATTCTTGCACACATTGCTACACACCTAGCCCTGGCTGGCCCTACATTGATGACCCATCAAGATGTTTACAAAGTTGCCGGAAGCTCCATACGTGCACGGCAATCTCTCTTACAATAGCAACTCACTGCAGCTGGAACACAGCTGTGATGAAGTGCATGAGAGAGCCGTGCTTCAGGCACCTACTGCTGAGAGAGAGAGAGAGATGAAGAAGTGCTTTTGATTTCACAGCTTGGGCCGTTCTGATGAATGTCTCTTGACACTTGGTACTGAGGGGTGTGTGGGAACGTGCGCTCGCAAGAGAGATCACAGAGAGTACAAGATCTCAGTGGGATAATCTAAATGCAGGTCCCATTAACTTAATGTCTCCATTTAGGAAGACGTACAACAACACGTGAATTTATGTTTTTGTCAAATAAGGTCACTGCTGGTTTGACTGAACAGCAGACACTGAGCTGGACTTCTTTTAAGATTTTATATGAGCTCTGTATAGCACAATGCAACTCTTGCTCACCCCTTTTTCAGGCCGGTTATTGTGCAAATTGTTTGGGAAGGTAGGGACATGTTTATTTATTTTCATCTTAAAATTCTGCTTGTTGCGTCTTCGTTTTGATAACAAATGTACAAGAAAAAAATAGGACAAATTAAAATATAAACTTATTTTAACATTTTTTGTTCTGAAAATAATGCATAGAATTGCAAAATTTAGCTGGTATTACTACTGTCAGGGTTCAGGAACAGGATGAAGCAAGAGATGAGGAGCTCTTATTAACAAAAGCAAACAAAAGCAAACAAAAAAAGGGGGGGGGGGGCAAGACTCAACTAGACTAGGACACTAGACAGGGAATGGTTTGACACAGCCAGTAAAACGACGACGAAACAGCACAAGACAGCAAACACGGAGGGATTAAATAAACACAGGAAAGACAATGATTGAACAGGAAACAGCTGGGACAAATCAAAGTTAGACATGAGAACACGGTGGGAGGGGTTCACAGTGACAAGACACGAACACGCAGCCAATGCGGACAGGCATCGCTGCGTCCTCACATTAAACAAAGACAGCGCGCAGCTGGTGAAAACCAAACTGCGCACGACACGAAAACACAATATGAGATGTACCGCACGAACCGCATGCTTACAACACTGCACAAAGACACAAGAATGCGCGGTTCAAGCAGAGCTCGCAACCGCGCCCACTCACAAAACATAGAGCGCACAAGAACGAGCAACCACTTGTCTCGCGCGCTCACAACAAGGATGAATACATGGGTCATGAATGTCCGAACCCCGACATAAAACCGAAACTGAACAAAACCAGTCTGGGGATCGGACACCATAACCCGAACATAAGATGTTACACAGATAAGAGCGCGTGCGACACAAACAAACACGAGACATTACGGTAGTGTCAGAGCTCTGCTACAACACCAAGAAATGACTAGACCGAATGTGATAGGACCTTGACCGGTACAGACTACTGAAATTTTGGTGTTGGTGTTGTATAATTGCTTTTGCAGGTCATTTTAACATTTCCCCAGTTAGATATACATTTGTTTTTATTTGTGAACTTTCAGACTTTGTGATGAAACTGCTGGTTGGTAAATAAAGGATTAAGGATGCTTTTCCACTTTTTTCCTTAGTAATTTCCCCTAACATGGCTCTAAATTTCTTATTGATTTACTTGTGTTGTGGTGTGTGCGCGTGTGTGTGTGTGTGCGTGCGTGTATGTGTGAACCACTAATATTTTTGGTCCAATATAAATATTTCAGTGTGGTCTCAGTACAGTTCTCAGAGATGAATCTCTCTCTGTCTTTTATTCATTTCTCTAATATGTGCAATTAACTTCAGATGTGTTATATCAGTCTATCTCTTCTCTTTTAGCTCCTTTGCTCTATAAAATGATCATCTCTTCAGTTCCTCACCCTGATTGGTGGTTTTCTGTCCCTCCCTCTGGTTCTGTTTCAGGGCGGTGGTTCATATCCAGGTGGATGACGTAAATGAATTCTCCCCAGTGTTCAGGGAGCCTCTGTATCGTGCCACTGTAACCGAGGGCAAGATCTATGACAGCATCCTACAAGTGGAGGCCTGGGATCAGGACTGCTCTCCACAGTACAGCCAAATCTGCAACTATGAGATTGTTACACAGGAGACTCCTTTTGCTATTGATCGAAATGGTAAGCCTTATATTATGAGACACAGAATGAAGTACACAGAATCATACTGTAAAGTAGAAGTATGTGGCAAGAAAAACTTTGAAATTAATACTTCTCAAATTAATTGAATCTAACTGCTATCATCACTAAATGTTTAGGTAACAATTTACTTATGCTTTTAATTAATTATTATTATTTTAGTTTTAGTTTTTTGTTATGTGGTAGTAAAAAACAAGTGAAAAAAAGACATTTAAAGCTCAGTAACATCTAATGTTTTACACTGTGAGTGCTGTTCAAGTTTACCTATCATCAACAGTGGTTATAAAATTTTAATTTATTACTATATTTTAATAATTAGTGCAAAGTTTAGGTCTAAGAATATACAGTATATAATTATTATAATAATTATTTATTTTTTATTTTAAAGTAGACTACGAAAAAGTATGTTTGTTTTTGTTCCTTTAAAAAGCTATAGACACAGCGTACATGTATTTGCAAATTCCCCAAATATTACTTAAGTAACTTAGTACAATTCCTAAAAATTTCACATGCCAGTTCTTGTTGACTGGGCTGGCTATTCTGCCTGTCTTTCTGACTGTTTTTCTATTACATGACGAGTCTAAAAGTGATAAAGACATTCAAATCATTTTCTCACTTCCTTCCTTCACCTGTGATTTCTCTCTTAGGTAAAGTTGTTTTAGCTTTCATTTTCTGTATTCGTCATTCACTTGTGCAGAATTGATGTATTTGCTTATCATTGAATTGTATGAGTGAGTTAAACGGCTCATTGGCCAGTTGGGTTCTCAGATCTTTGACACATTCAGGCATGTCAGAAACGGCTCTAAGGTGCAGGAGTGACATTAGCCCACGGATCACATAGCCACATCCCCCCCAGATCAGACACCCGTGTCTCTGTTGTGGCTGTCTTTCTCCTCCTCGTGTTCTCTGGTGGGGTGTCAGCTGTCTCAAAGAGCTGTGGTCTCTTTTATGGGCTCAAGTCGAACTCAGAGCTCCTGTCTCATTCGCTTCCTCTTGCCGCCTTGGGCTCTGCCAGCGTCTGTAGTGCGACTGGCATTGACAGGGCTTGGTTAGTGCCAGGCGAGAGCTGAGTGATGCATGGGCCGCCTGAGTGGATTTTGTTCTGAGGGCTTTTGGCTCCATTATTTACTGTGGATCAGAGGGCAGAGTGAGTTATTAAATACAACAGGCCCACTGGCACTGTGTTCTCCGGTCCAGAGAGAGGAGGAAGAAGATCAGGGAAAGAATGAAAGAAAAGGAGATCGGGTGAAGTACAGAGAGAAAGATTCATAATTTGACTACAGAAGCATGCACTACTGATGATAGCTTGAAGGGACTGAAGTGAGTTGGTATGTGTCGATGATGGTTTGAAACTTGAGGTAATTCACTAAAGATCGTCTGTGAGATTTTGAATTGTTTTTAAGAGAAAGATATAAATTAAAAATTATAAATAAAAAATAAAGTGGGAATAAGGGAAATGTAAAAAAAAGGCAATTTATACCATCAGCAACACTAAAATAATGGAAGCCATTAAATTAGTTTTCTTTGTTCTTTATGCTTTTATTCTGTAAGAGCGGAATTAAAACTCACGCTGAGGCGAACACTTCAAGTTTCAATCACAAGTGTCATGCCTATTCAAACTGAGGCACACTCCCCCTCAGATTTTAAATCCAACTTTAAAAAACTTTTTTTATGATAATTATGGGAAGTCATTTTTTGTAAAGAAAGAAATGTGTGGAACATTGTGGCAGAATTCACTTTTCTAAATTGTCTGTCCAATTTAATTGCACATGTAGCATATTACTTGCTTTTAACTGAAAATTGTCATCTACCCATAGAATTAGTTTTTTACTGTGGAACTCAAAGATATTTCAAAGAATGTTTTTGTCCATACAAAGTCAATGGAATTCAAACCAACATTGAAATTCACCGACTTTCTTCTTGAAAGTCCATCATCTTCTTTTATAGACTTTAATATCTAAGGTCTGAATACTGAACTTCCATTTGTGCTGCTCTTTTTCATTCAACAAAATGTATCCTACTTTGTAAACGTATCCTAGTGTATCCATTTATTTTCATTCAACAAAATGTATGATGAGCTACGCATTTGCCAAGTTCAGCAGCCATTTATATTTACATTTATGCATTTGGCAGACGCTTTTACATTGCATTCAAGGAACAGATTGAATAAGTTCTTGCTTTCCCTGGGTTCGAACCCATGACCTTGGCGTTGTTAACACTAATGCTCTACTGATTGAGCTACAGGAAAGCTAATTGTGTGTGTTAAACTAAATAAAACATATTCGTTCAATAAAAAATATCATTAATATTTTTTAAATATGGCATTTGAACCAGTCAATGATTGAATGTCACTTTTCTGTCCTCTTTCTCCACCAAGTGAGTGAGGACAGCCAATGGTGCCCCTTTTTTTCCCTGGCTTTAACTGCACTTGTAGAAACATAGGCAGCTTGAGGATCTCACATGCTTGCTCTCCCTCTTTGTCTTTTTTTTCTGTTTTCATACACCTGGTTTTATCTACACAGCGCAGACAGAGGCCCATTGATAACTCACTGGAGCAGAACTGTTCCTTTTAAAACTCCCCTGCTCTTAATCATGTCACCTGACATTAGCTGCTGTAATCAGCTCTATCAACTGAACTGGCTCTCTTTCACCACACTCACACACACACGCACCCCCTGCTTCCTCCCACATGCCTGTGTTTGTTGAAGTAAGGCTTTGAGGGGTGTTCAAGACATACTTTAGCTTTGTGGCTCTGAGGATTGGTGCAGACTTGGTCTGGGAGCCCAGAGCGACTGACCTCTATTCCTCATTGCTGTCTCCTTGACAGCATGGCTGGTCTCATTGAAATGCAGCCAGCAGGTAAAAATAACCACAGGCCCACGGACGTGTGAGAGCATCAAATCACTAGCTGCTAGTTCAGCCTCATCTGAACTCTTGTCACCATGGAGTGCATTTGGACTCGTCGTCATACACCAAACAGCAACCCTGCAGCCGCCTATAGTGATTGTGGGAGCTAAATGCTAAATTATACACATCAGCCCTGTGACAAAATGCACTCATTACTCAAATGACAGGAACCAGGTAGAGGATCCATGTCTTTATGGTGTTTTAACCTGGCACTCTGCAAGTGTATAGTTTGTGGTTTGCTGACTTTTTTTAAACAAACAGAGTCTGGCACCTCTTGAGCTGTTAACCAGGAAGAATACTCATCACTAAAAAAGCTTTTAGAGCATGGCTTGGGTTCCCGCCAGAGGTTAGAAAGTCAGAATGTACCTTTAGCTCTTAGCTGATAAAGAATGACTCGTACAACAATGTCAGATTGTTTCTGTACAGAGGTCTGGTTTAGTAATGATTGATTATGTTTCATATATCTTGATTGAATGAAAGTGCATCTTACTTAGAGGAAGCAGATGCAGTTTCCAGCAGGACTATATATAACGGGCTTGTTGTTTACTGTACAGCAGCTCTATAGATGCGTGTCTGTCTTGCTCCATGCCTCATTTAAAACATAATGTCTTAATTGAAATATTTCATGCTGAACAAGAGCTTTTTTTTTTTTTTTTTTTACAGTAAACACTATTAGCTTGGTAAATGAAGACACAAAGAAGAGAAATAGTTCATTTGACCATTTTGATCTTCAGTAAAAATTATATGATATGTCATTTAAAAAGATTCATATTTTATTGAGAATAAATACATTACCCTTCAAAGGTTTGGGGTAGTATGATTTTTTTTAAATAAGATAAAATCCTTTTATTCAACAGTCAATTGAGAAAGTGAAGACATTTATAATGTTACAAGAGATTTCTACTTCAAATAAATCCTGTTCTTTTCACCTTTGTATACATGAAACCTGGAAAAAGGCATTATGATTTTGAATAAAAATGGAAATAATAAAGCAGCACAGCCTTTTTCAGCATTGCTGATAATAAGGAATGCTTCTTGAGCATTAGAATGATTTCTGAAACAAACATGACCTGAGCAGCTTATCTAGTGGTAATTTTTATCTCATAACTTCTGAAATGTTTGCCCCAAATGTATAAACTCTTCTTTTTTGATTCAGTGCTGTATATCAAGTCGAATGATACCCAGTTTTCCCATATCAGGCATTTAGAATTTTGTTGTTAAATGCTAACACATTAGCTTATTGCTACGAATCTTAGGATGTGTCATTGGGACTAAGAATCATAATTAAATTTTAAAACATTTATTGATGGATTCCTTGAGTCATACAGAGAGCAATGCTAAATTTGGTCTTAAGTTTTGTACAGCATTTTGGAATTATGTTGAAAACCTCCTTTTATTTATTTACGTCCAAACTCCTCCTAGACCATTGTGTCAATTTACACCCAAAATCGGCTTTGATTATCTTCAGACCATGCCAGTAAAAAGATATAAAACATTTTGGTATCACAGGTTAACAGTGATATACAATTAAATCACATTATTAGTGATTGTATCTATCATTTTTTTGCTTGTAGTGATCAAATAAATTCAACCTTGAGTGTAAGACACTTAAAACATTAACAATTAAACCAGTACACTTTAATCCGATTTTTAGTTAGTTCTAATCTTACACAGAATAGTCATTAAAATGTTACACCAGGAATACAAATTCGTTTTCTCCATAGAATGAAATCAACCTTTTGTAATTTAACTAACCATATTTCCCACTTACATCATTTTATTTTTAATGAATGCATATAATAAACCACCGTAAAGCCTTGTTAAATTGTCTTTATTGTAATTAGCAGCGTTGGAAATTGTCTTGCAGATATAATCGGTAATTGCTGAACCAGGAACACTTACACTGTTGAAATGACTTTTTGTGATTGAAAACATCATTGTATGGGTGCTTAATTATTGTTTAAAATCATACTTTGTTGTATCTCAGTCTGGCAACTGCAACAATTACAATTTGCGGTTTCAAGTTTTACTGTCCAGGTTCCGCTTAGTGTGTTAATTTTATTTTATTTTACAATTCCTCTGACATATCGTGGGATTTTTTTTCTCTTTTGTTTTTTTCTCTCTCCAGGCAACATCAGGAACACGGAGCGACTGAGCTATGACAAACAGCAGCACTACAAAATCATGGTTACTGCTTACGATTGTGGCCAGAAGAGGGCAACGGAGAATGTTCCGGTTCACATTGACGTCAAACCGGTGTGCAAGCCTGGCTGGCAAGGTTAGTCGATAACACTGTTGCCCTATTCCTGACATTATTCCAATTAGCTGCATCTTCTGATAAATAAAAATTGACAAACAGCTAATATTTCGTTATAGTATTTTATACATTTATATTTTTTGTTTGATTTTTGGTGGACTTTTTTTGCCCCCACTTGACTGCTGACTTTGACATCACTGTTTAAGACTCAGGCAATTGGCTCAAAAAGTTATTTTAAAAAAGTAAAATAAAAAAAAAGAAAGAGTGAGAGATTTCAATTTGTTGTGAGGCAGTTGACTAACTACCATTGAGATGAATGGGAATGTTAGCAAATAGCTTTCTCCGGTTATTATTGACTTTCTCTAGGTCTTTCAAGGCCACATCATGTAAAGTCTTTGTCTTTTATCACACATAACTCAAATACACTTTTTGTTACAATTTTCAATGTGCTAAAGGTCTTATGGAGGTATTTTGGAAGTCAATTACATTTGACAATTTGCATTTAAATGCATTTGAAGTTCTTAGAAAAAGTGTTGGGAAATTCCTAGTAATAGTAAAGTGTCAGTGTGGAATACAGGAGTTAATGGCTACAAATTATTACTGGAAGAAAGAGTAACAGAGTGGCCAAGTCATTTAAATTAGATACAAACTGAATATCTAATATGTGAATATCTGATATCTAATTTTGAGTCCTTGCTGATTCTCAAGTCAGCTTATTTGATTTAAAGTGATTTTGACTTAGTTCACTCAATAATGAAAAATTCATCATTGTTCCATACCTCCATACCTGCAGAATGCAAATGGATGTATTTTGAGGATTGTTTCAACTGTCCAGACAATACGAGTCAATGAGGTACAAAACAATTGTGTAAAAATTATAATAATTAAGAAATACTGAAACATTTTTCAAAATGTCTTCCTGATGAGAGTGAAGACAGAAATAAAGTTGTGCCTTATATCCTCACTCATCCTCTTTCCACATAATGGTCAGTATTGTGACTCAGCGGAGTAGTCTGTCTCAGTGACCTCTGTGATCTTTTGTTCTATTCTCTTCTCATCTGTGGAATACACTGTTAGTGGTCTTAACTAGACAGATCAATATCCGTGGACTCCTTCTTCCCAAAGGAACTGCATAGCAGCTTCAGCCTACAGTTTGTCCACATATACTCACACTGGCCTCTTGGAAAGAACCAAGTATTGCTTTAATGCCTACGTGACAAAGACGACAATACCTTTTGTATGCCGTGGTAATGGATTTGTTCTAAACAGTCAGTGGACAGAGCTTTCAGCATCATTAAATCAGAGAAAAAGACAAGGCAGCTTTTTTTACAGTTTACCTTTTTCACACATCGATTGAGCCATGGAAAATATCTGCAGATGAATTCAATTCACAAGCTTCAGTTGAGCCATTAAGAAGCGGATGTCAGGGGCTGGAGAGACAGACGCCTAATCACTGTCATCTGAATTTTTGTTTAGCGTCTGAAAAGATTTATTTCTCTCTTCTGCCAGGAGTTAGTCAAACCCAAGTCCTTCTGATAACCGAAACAATGTAACAATACATTCAAAACAGACAAAAGACAAACTTTGTCAAATTCAAAGAGCTAGATTTTAAATAATTCAAGTCTTTACATTAAAAGGACATTTCAGGGGGGGAAAAGTCAAACCTGTATGACTTTTTTGTACTCTACAGAACACAAAAAAATTTTGAGACTGCCCCATGTCAACCTTTATATAGTGCTTTTTTTAATAGAGATTGTTTCAAAGGAGCTTTACTGAGATAACAGGAAAAAAATGAAACAAAGTTTGTTTTGGCTGTACAGTAGCTCTAGAGGAGCAGGCCAATCAATAATATTGATGAATGTTAAGTGTTAAGTGTCCCCACCTAAACAATGCCAGAGGCGACAATGGCAAAGAACCCAAACTCCGTGAAGTGACAGAATGAAGGGGAAAAAAACCTTTGCTAGAAACCAGGCTCTGTTGGAGGACCAATTTTCTTATCGCCAACAAACAAACAGTGCATGATTATGATATTGACAGCTTTTCTGGTCAGAAGTCAGATTGAGATTGGGACATTCAGAATATTTATTTCAATTCCGTCTTGTTGAAGTTCGGATTCATGAGGCCTTCACAGGGGAGGGTCGAATAGTCACGGTCACTGCTGATACTTCAGGGTTGTGTTGTGATCGTGTTGGTGCAGGTCCTTCATCTGATCTGGATACGGCTCGAATCTGGTCAGCCTCAGGATAAACAAAGACTAATATCAGTGTAGATAGAGTACATCAGGTGTTATGAGAAGTGTTCCTGGTTCCGGCTGACCTAAATTATGCAGCCTAACAATCATTTTACATGATTTGAATTGTAAAAATGTATATAATTTTCAAACTATGAAAGTGTGTCTGTATCCTGAACAATGCTAGGAAGACTGTTCCAGTGTTTAGGTGCTAAATAGGAAAAGCATCCTCCACCTGCAGTGGATTTTGTTATTCTAGGTATTATCAACTTTCCAGAAGTTTGGGATTGCAACGTGAAGGACTATAATGTGTTAAGAGCTTGCTCAATTACTGGGGAGCTAATCCATTTACTGCTTTGGAAGCAATTAGCAAGATTTTAAAATGTATATGGTGTTTAATAAGAAAATCAACAGTAGTGTTGACATAACCAGGCTAATAATGGTCAATGGAGATCGTGTGTATTGTTTGAAAATAGGCATAGTTTGAAGTGTTTCTGAAAACATCAAAACTGCCAACTCAATATGTTTGTTCAGTATGATTGTTTCAAAAGCACATCCAAATAGAATAGAATAGAAGTCTCTTGCTGTTTCGTTTAGGACTAACTGAAGTTTGTTTATTAAGCATGCAGGGAAACCACCCAGTAGAGCATTACAACAATCTAGCCTTGAGCTCATGAATGCATGAACTAACCTTAACGCATTTGTCAGCAAGATGGTACAATGCGGTTTTATAGACGCTATAAACATAGCTTTCAAATGAAAGATTGGAATCAAAGAGCACACCCAGGTTTCTAATTGACAATGAAGACTTGACAGAGCACCCATTGAGTGTTAGACAATAGTCTGGATTGTTACGTGCAGAGGTTTTTGTTCCTATGTACAGTATGTGTGTGTGTGTGTGTGTGTGTGTGTGTGTGTGTGTGTGTGTGTGTGTGTGTGTGTGTGCGCGTATGTATATTTATTTAAATGTATTTATTTAGTTTATCTTGATGTATTCATTTATCATTGTATGGAAAAGCAGCATGAACAATCTTATTTTCCTTTTTTGTTCCATCAAATGAAAATCAGTGTTTGACTGAGTAAATGATCCAAGAATCTTTAGGTGGACTATCCCTTTAAGAGACAAGTTGTTTTAAGTTGTTTAATTGGAGACAATTTTTCCATATCAAGCTTTATCCAAGGTGTTGTCACACATCTTGTCGTGTCTTCTTTTCCTCACACTTTTCAAGGTGACGGCACAGAGAGTGGGAAACTGTTCTGAGAACAGTATCCTGATTGAATCAATTAGAGGGAGTGTTTTTGTTACTTGTTTGTAAAGAGACTTTGGTGCAGGTGACATGGATTTAGATGAGTTTTTACCTGGAGAGAGAAATGCAGTTCTCTATGCCAAGAAGAGACTTATTCCATGAAAGGGCAGCTTCCAGTCTAAGCAAGCCAAAATGTCAGACTTGAGCGTATTAGCCACAAATCTTGTAAATCCTCAACCCTTTGCAACACAGTTTTCGTGTTAGGGTTTTGGCAGTGATAGTTCATCAAGCGCGTCTGTTATAGTAATTCAGTTTCGTTATTCAATTCAATTCAATTCAATCCAAAGTGTTCATTGTCAAATACACAGACAGAAAGTTTCCCTGAACAATGAAATTCTTACTTTGCTGTCCACAATAAATGTCATACAATAAGTAAAAAGATCTAGATAATAATAATGAATAATAATAATAATAAATATAAAATATAAAAATAATCATGCACAATCCACAAAGTTTCTATTCACAAGAACTTTCCAATCACATTTTCATTATTTGATTAATTTGCATGCTTAGTATTAATTTAGGTAATCAAACAAAAAAATATTTGTTCATGCTCATAAACTTGGCTGTTACTTTTATTATACAAGGATTCTATAAATTTTTATAAAACATGACAAAGTAAGAAAATTATTTATCATGGATTATTTTTTTGACCTATGCTTTTAACCATGGTTTTTATCACAATTGGTTTTACCTCTTCATGTTCTTACTGAAAGATAAAAAGGATTTAGTAAAGACATTTATAATGTTACAACTGTAAAAATAAAAATAAAATCCTGAAAAAATATATGAACCAGCACAACTTTTTTCAACATTGATAATAAGATATTTTTCTTGAGCAGCATATTAGAAGGATCATGTGACACATAACACACACACACACACACACACACACACACACACACACACACACCAAAAAACTTTTTCCTTCCTTGCTTCAATTTCCTTTAATTTCCCTCCATTTCCCAGCAATATACTACTTAAAGCAATGTTCGAAACTTTGTATTGTGAGCACTCTTGTGTATTTTTGCCTCTTCGGGATGAATCGCTTTGGATAAAAGCATCTGCTAAATGAATAAATGTAAATGTGAAATAAAGACAGTAAAAAAATTATTTATTCAATTACAGTGTAAAATATATCAACGTATTCACATATATTTTAAACTGGGATAATATTTCATAATATTACTGTGTGTTTTTTTTTTTACTGTATTTTGTTTCTTACTGGCTTTTGAACACTAGTGTAGAACACTTCTCATTTTAAAGTAGTTTGCTATGGTAAAAAAACTTTGCCAAAGCATTCTTCTCTTTTTCTTTCTCCTCAAGCGCTCCTCATTTGTCCTAGGGTCACTACTGTTTCTCAGGTGCAGGTATCATCTAAAGCATGATAAGGCCTTAAGATGTGTTGACAGTCACTGTCAGGCTCCTATACCCAGAGAAAAAGCAGTCATTGGCTGACAGATTGCATGGCTTGTGTTGTCAGTGTGATTCATAAGAAGTGAGGACTGAGTGACGATCATGACAGAGATGAAGGGAGAGGATTTCTGGTTGTAACGCTTCCCGCTTGCATAAGCGTGTAATTGGGAAGCCTCTCTTTATCTCTGGTCAAATCGCGTCTGTCAACACTGATCTCTCCATCTCTCCGTCCAGCGGCCCATCTTGCTGAGCTATCCACTGAGAGTGACAGATCTCTCATTGAGTGCAGAAGGCATAGAAAACTGGCACTGCCAATCAGGTCTACACTTACACACGTGATGTTTACTGAGGGGGAAATAAATGCATGGCTAGACTTGATTTTATCCATTAGGAATAAAGTGAATACAAACTGAATGTAATTTTAAAATAATGCCTAAAGTGGTTATCCAATAAGCTGTGTAGTTTAAGTGATGGGAAGAGTGCAAGGTTTTAAGATGAAAGATGATCTAGGTTATGCTAACCATTTTATTTTATTGTGTTACTTTTTGACATAAGCATACATCCTTATAATTTCTTGGCATAAATGCAATAAAAGAACTTGAATTAACCTGAAATAATTTATTTTTCTTATATCCTCCCTTTATTCACACTCACATACATATATATATATATATATATATATATATATATATATATATATATATATATATATATATATATATAGGGAGGAAATAGCACTTGAGAGCACTTGTATGTTTATTATAGATATATATTGACATGGTAAGTATATTTTATAAAATAACAAAGCATAAATGTCAATCTGTAACCTATTTTCTTCATCAGCATGCTTTAAAATAATTTAGTTCATTGTTTATCACGTTCTGAATTGTCAAAACAGATTTGGTTCAAATACGGACCTGCACTTTTCAAATCTAGCAGTCAACGAAACTTCAGGATTAGTTTGATGTGTGGGCAGAAGAATTTAAATCTGACTGGCGTCATGTCACAGTCTTTTTCTGCGTTTCCCCTCTCTTATAGTTTCCTGTCACTCTCCACTACACTCTCTGATTAGATTTCAAAAAACACAAACATAGCATTAAAATAACCTCATACATTGCGTATGCACCATTTCCAGTCACATAATTAGTATTACAGTCATCCGTGAAAACTCTGTGATTGAAATGAGGTAAGTTTCCTTGCCAACTCGTTCCCTGTCCACCCGTCATATGGCCTTTTCTGCACCATGTCATCCCAATATCCACCCCTATTATTTTTCTATGCGTCGCCGGGAATCCCAGTCTATTCTTTTTACTCCAGTGGTGATATTAGTCCCCGTGCTGCTCTGCCACGACTTTTTGGCGTCTGTGGCATTTGTGAATAACCAATGAATGTTTAATGCGGCAGTTAATGTTAATCCTCACCCTGAGGTCCTGAAATGGTCTTTCTATTGAACAGAATGAGTCTGGCCTCTGGCTTTGGTGTGTTTGGATAATCAAGGGAATTATTCACTCTCCAGGGAGTAAATGAGTCATTACGAGCGCACACACAACATTGTTTTGATGCCGTGCTTCTGAAAGCACTGGGTTCTGTTGACCTGTTGCACATGCTTCTCTTGTGATGTTGGATTAGAAGCAGACCCAGATTCTTTTGAGATGTTTTTCATACAGTTTGCTCATATATTCTATTTTAAAGTGAGCTATAAAGCCTTTCTGCTCAGTTTATGTGGGGTGGAACAGCACACTTGGATATTCATGAAGAACTTTTTTAAGACCTTTCCCTCAAAAAGAGGTAGAGATGGAGGCCTGTGGTACTGTACTGTCGCTCCATTTTATCCACAGTAGTGCCAATGAATAATGTAATAAGATATTCAGTTAGGAAAACGGGCTGAGGGAATATCTCTCTGCTGAGGTGAATACAAAGCACTCGGTTCTCTGAATTATACAAAGAGAGTCCATAAAGGCCAGCTAAGAAGAGTGAGATGTTTTATCTTTAGGGTTATTCTTACTCTGAGCTTCATATTTTATAAAAAGCACAAGACAGAGTAATGTAACATCCATGGACACATATTAAAGCACAGAGTGACAGAGGAAAACATGTCAAAGTAAAAAAATAATTTATCATGGATTATTTTTTTTCCCTTTGACCTTACTGTTTGCTTTTAACCATGGCTTTTATCACAATTGGTTTTCCTCTTCATGTTTTTACTGAAAGATAAAAAGGATTCGGCTCAGATGTACAAATCTGATATGCGACGACTACAGATGCTGCAGCGGCAGTAGAATGGACATGAAAGCCAATAGCATGTGTGACACAGTGATTTTTACTTTGTTAAAAGGTGTTGAATCATGGTGTGAAGAAGTTGTGTGATTTAATAGCAAAGGTGGGAACAGAAAACACCAATTCAATAAATACTGAGTATTTTACTACTACTACTACTACTACTAATTATTGTTAATAAGAAATAAATAGTTAAACAAATAATATAGTTTGTTAACCTAATGGAGGCTGTTTCAAGGAAGTCTATAGTACCTGGAGAAAGCTATCCATTTGCATTTTCATATATCATTTATATTTATATTTGCACAGATTTTATGAAAATTTGTTTTCTTCGCAGGTTGGAACAAGCGTGTGGATTATGAACCTGGAACAGGCAGCAAGCAGCTCTTTCCCAAGATGCACCTGGAGACCTGTGATGGCCCTTTATCTTCAGTGCGAGCCATGGTTGAGCTACAGACCAGCCATATTGGGAAGGGCTGTGACAGAGAGACCTATTCTGAGAAGTCTCTTCAGAAGCTCTGTGGTACGGTCAATTTCAATAATTTATCGGTCAGTCCAGAACTGCCTCAGATTGGTTTGATGAGCACTTTAACATTTGCTACAGGAATGCTCCAAAAAATAGCTAAAAGTATTGTAGAATGTATAATCTTTCATATTGGACATATTTAATAGTGCATGCACATTTTTATTTTTAGATCACCTTTGCTATCAACTGAATAATTTTTTTATAACACTTAAATGTCATTTTTGCAAGTCACAAAATGAATATCCTTTGGTCTATTTTAGATTACAATGTTTTGATGGCAAAATGTATTTGTAGCTTTCAAATTTTAGTTTTTAAAGTTTTTATGTTTAGTTGTTAATTTTTTACTGCTCATTTGTTTAGTCAGAACAATATAGAATTATAGAGATCAGTTGTGAGTCATGAGTCGGCTGTATATAATCGTCTAATTAGTATGGAGATAATATTAATATCAGTTTATCCCTACATAATTCACATAACCATAGCTCAAGATTTTATTCCTCATATATTACGTCCAAAACATTGTAAATGGGTCATAAAACAATTTTCCAATGTTCCACAGTCAATCAGTCATATTAAGCTGATGAAAGACTCTTTGAAGGCAGATGCATTATGAAGTCGAAACCTTTCTGGCACTGATTTGTGAAGCATTAAGTATGTTGATCTTTTTACAGTCTTGGCTCTCTCTCTCGGTAATAATCATTTTCCTTTTTGATGGTAGCCGCTTTTGCCCAAGCGCTCTTTACAGTTAACAGAAATGAGTGTGTATTGTTTGAAAATAGGCATAGTTTGAAGTGTTTCTGAAATAGACATCGAAGCTGCCAACTCAGTATGATTTTTTTATTTTAAAAAGCACATCCAAATAGTTTAGAAAAATACATACATTATGGCAATTAAAAAGTTCCAATGTGTAATCATTAGTGAAACCTTGAAAAACATTTTCAGTTTATTGTTGACTAGACATTTGATAATATGGGAGCACTGTAACTCATGTAGCTCTAGAAATTGCTTGCGTAATGTAATCTCATTGACCTGTACCTTTACGGTATTGCTGGAAATGGATTCTCTTAGAAGAGCTCAGACGCTCACTTGGAGACTGGCGGTGAATTTATCGTCCAATATCGATTGGCTGAAATAAATACTGCATAGCTTAAAAGCAGCGGCGCTGCCATATTCTCTCTCGTTTCTGTCTTTCTTTGGGCCTGTGGCGAAGTGAGTGATGTGGAGCTGTGGAATGAGAACACGCTGCTCTGACATCGGCGAGGCTCATCGCTCATTCTGTCCCTCTCTGCTGGCTACCCTGTCACCCCTGAGTGAGGGGAAAAAAAAGATTCAATATCCTCCTGTACTCCCAAATAAAACGCGGAGAGAGAGAGGCATGAGTGAGTGTGGGAGGGAGGACAACAGGAGGCTAATCAAAGATTGATAGGTGGCAATGCTCTTGCATATTTAGGGCATCTGCACTAGACTTGCCCTCAAAGCAAGTGTGCCCACAATTTAGTTATATCTCAGAAGTTTTTAAAAGGGAAAGTTCACTCAAAAATGTAAATGCTCTCATTATCGGAACATATTTATGACATATGCTTCCCAAGTAATGAGGAAGCCAAATTCAAACTCTTTTAACCCACATGAGCACCCTTACCTTAACGTGACAGAGTGTTGCTAGGCCATGAGCAGTGAGTTTTATAATGAGACGATTGCTTTCAGAAATGACATTTCAGTCAGGGTTAAATGTGGGTCTCGGAACCAAATGTTATTTGCTTTTCATCTCTAATTTGATTTGAAGTGTGATGTATGCGCAGTATATTTGAATGCCAGGGCAACTAACATGATTTTAACTCTTTATGACAGACAGCTCATGATTTTTCATCGCTGCCTCTCGCAGTAACCTGAACTAACCTCTGTGCTTTTATCTCCGCAGGAGCAGCCTCAGGCAGCACAGACCTTCTCCCAGCCCCCAGCGCGTCCACCAATTGGACGGCTTCTTTGCTGACAGACAGCGGCAGAGACAGTGACCTCATCTTCAGATTTGATGGGCGACAGGCAGCCAATATCCCAGAGTGGGTTGTACCACAGAACTTGACAGATCAGTTTACCATAGCAACATGGATGAAGCACGGGCCAAGTCCTGGACTGAGAGCTGAGAAGGAGACATTGCTTTGTAATTCAGATAAAACTGGTGAGCTGTTGACTCAAGACTCAAGACTATCTATCTATCTACAAGTTTTGCTTAATATATTGGAAACTTTGTGTTTTTCAGTATTCTTTGAGATGAATGGAGTGTTTAAAAGAACTACATTTATTTGAAATAGTTTTTGCGTTAACAATGTAAAGGTCTTTACTCTTATCTTTGATTAATTGCATGCATTCATGCTGAATCAAAGTATTAATTTCGATTTAAAAAAATATATATACATACAGTATATTTCTGATCCCAAACTTTTTAATGGTAGCATAAGTATGTACCATGCTTTGACTTAAAAAAATAAATAAAATAAATTCAGAATGACCAATTAAAACAATCTGAGATTCTATACAAAACAAATTGGCCCAATGATATTTTCTTTTCTGAGTTGATTCAGATAGTGTCAAGTTTCTTTTTTGATGTGCATCTTGGCATTTATTTTGCAAATGTGTTTGTCCATTCTGCTTTTTTCTTCTGATGAATATATTCAAATTTAAACCTGGCATATTACTTTTATTTAAAACAATATACCAATCATAGGATGCTTTCCACAAGTATATGGAATATACTTAGTTGTGAATTCACTAAACAGTTGGAATACAAAACGTATAATTACTTTAGTGAATCAGGCGCTAAAGTAAGCCAATGTTAGTGTATTGTTAGTGTACAACGTTAGTGTATTGTCTTTTGAGTGTTTACAGTAGCAAATTAGATTTGTAGATATTTGTTTACTTCCGTTGTTTTCCATCTAGCCACATCTGCAGTTTCCAGGTCTGGCGGTCAAGTTAGAACAATCAGTTTGGTAGAATTGAAGATTTCAGTGCTACAGATGTGTCAGACTAACACAAGAAATGTTTTATCAGTACCATACGATGCCTTGCAGCATTAGGGAGAGAGATTAAGACTATGGATTAGATCTGGATTAAAGAGTGCTTCAGAGCACAATTCTCTGGAGGTTAAAGGGAAACTCATATTAGAAAGAAATGCAGTGTGACTGTCAGCGGCCAGTTCTCCGAGACCGAGTGGCCCTGATCGGGGCCGACTGCTTGGCAGGACTCTTTCGAGTTCATTGATCCCAGGCATCATGTTGAGTGGTAGTGAGACTTAATCAATTCAACACGCACAAAAAGCAGTCACACGAGAGACATCAGGCAGCGGTGAGGTGAGTAGAGAGGGGCACCATGCGAAGTAGACTTGGCAGCCACCTTGATCAATGAGAGGTTTCTGAGAAAGAGCATGAAAGACTTGCTTTGAGTGTAGACACGTGAAGCACAGTGGAACATGTCAATATCAATGGGAGAAGAAAAGCTTTAACAAGAGTCTCAGATTGGTCTACCAACTTTAACAAGCTTGACTGATTCTTAAATTGGGATAGTTCACCCAAAAATGAAAAATCATTTACTCTCCCTCAAGTTGTTCCAAACCTCTATCCACTTATTTCTTGTGCATTAAACACTAAATAAGATATTTTGAAGAATGTCAGAAACCAAAAAGTTATTCCATATTCTTCAAAATATTAATTAAGGTTTTGAACAACCTGAGGGTGAGTAAATTGACAATAATTATCAGCTTAAAGGGATAGTTGGTGACCGATAAATGACTAAATAGAATTTTCCAGTATTTCATCTAAATAATGTAAAATAAAACACTAAAAGCAACAATCATATTACATGTGACAAGTGAATTTAAACAAACAGTTTTTATTCATACATTTATTAGTGCTTTAAAGTTCAACTTCAAGTGTTAGATGTTGGCAAAGGTAACCTAAATAAAAAGATAGGTTATATATATATGTATATGCACCAGTAAAGCAGGTTTTGGTCATAGTCCAAATGTATGTGAGACTTACCGTTGTTTTGATTAGCCGAACTATATATATTGGTATGAACCCAATTACTCCAGTCTACAGAATTATATGATCTTTAAGAAATCATTAAAATATATATTCCAACATAAAAGTAATGTGGTAGTTTCTGTTATTAACTCTTTCCCTTCCAACATAAAAAAGGCAGTTAATACCAGCATTTTTTTGTTATTTGTTCACAAGTTTCATGCTCCCCAGAATATTTTGTTATACATGCAACATGCAATGTATCAAAGAATGAATAGACCCTCTGCTTTAAAACAAACTAACAAAAAGTTTAATTCTAGCTTCATACATTCTTTTTTTATCAACACTTGAATGTGGGTTCAAAAAAGCTATAATGTTAGCAAGAAGCTTAGAAAATCATGTATTTTTTAATGACCACGTCTAGATTGGATTCAGAACTTTGATCATGTTATGATGTCGATGATCATGTTATTTTTACATATGGAGGTCATTGCTTGTTACTGTTTCAAGAAAAGATGCGTAATAACGCTTCCTACCGTAGAACATAATTTTCTGCCATTTATGAGACCATGCTTAATTTTCATTGACGTAATTTTCCAGGTTTCCATGTTTTTAGTGTCAATGGCGAGGAAAGAGTTAATGCATGAATGTTAATAATAGAGTTAATGCTTTTCAATGCATTAAGATATTTAATGCTGTTAACTCAGCATCCATTCCTCTCACCAGCTGTGTAAAGTGAAAACAAAGGCTTAACAATGCAGTTCTATCCTAATCACCCAGAATTCAATTTAAAGTAAGACGCACAGAAAGCCACTTCTCAGACAGTGTGTCAGTATTGAGTTGAGTTGTCTTTTTTGTATCGTTATTTCGCTTGTCAAATGAAAAAATAAAACCCACTCAGAATGGTCAAAATGCCAGTTTTTGGTGATTATACTCATAAACACAGTCTTAAATAAATATAAATGGGGAGAAGATTGGATGTGTGTCAGATTCGTGTGCGCGATTTATCAAAACGCATGATTTAACATAAGGGCATATGTAAAATATGTAAAAAGGGCACATGCCTGGATTTTTTTATCTGGACTCAGGGAATCTATCCGTTTAGTCAGACAATATCTCAAAAAGTACAGTTTCTTGTAATTTTTCTGATATGATGCATTTGATATGTAGGCCTAATGCATATACAGTAAGCTTTCTCTGTGTTTTTTCTTTTTGCAGAGATGAACAGGCATCATTACTCCCTCTATGTGCACAACTGCCGTCTGGTGTTTCTGCTGAGGCGAGACTTTATTCAGCTGGACTCCTTCAGGCCGGCAGAGTTCCACTGGAGACTGGAACAGGTGAGCGGCCCCCAGGCGCCTGTCACACATGCACAACCAGCACTCTGATAAACAGAATGGGAAAAACGCCATGCTGATCGGCCTTCATTTATAGTAATCACTTGTGAAGTGAAGTTCTCTCTGTATAATTTTCAATTACCAGTTTTTGAATTATTCATTATCCGTATGACTGATCTTTCCATTGAGATGAGTGATCTGTCACTGGTAAAATTATTATTATCAGAAGGACAAATTGGAAAGCCGATGCAGAGACAGCACTCCCCGTGCTTTATTTGGCTCGTTTGTGTCTTGTTTGTGTCTGGATACACCTTGATTTTCTCAAATGTCTAACACGTGTGTCACCATGCCTCTCATCGCTTGCCAAAGGGAACAAGAGTGCCATGGTGAGACACGTGTAATCAGTATGAAAAGCTTTCCACAGCAATGACCTCTCACAGTGAACATAATGATAGCCCTTCACCCACACCAATCCTCAGCCGCAAATAACCTGCACACATCCAGACGTGTGCTGTAGCACACACTCAACTTCTCGAGCTTTTCTGAGCTGCTGCAAATGGATAAAAAGTTAGTTGCATATCTATTCAGAAAACACCTGTATATGTCATTGAAAGACTTTTGTGTCCTTTTCAAATAAACAAAACAGGTCAATGTCTGAGAGGCCTTTGATCAATAGTCCTGATCAATTACGGTAAGTAGATCTCTGGAGTGCACCAGTAAAGCAGGTTTTGGTCATAGTCCAAATGTATGTGAGACTTACAGTTGTTTTGATTAGCCGAACTTGGAGGCGAACAATATGGCTGCATGAGTAGCATTTCCTCTCCTTGGAATTATAAGGTTCTATCAAAACTTTTGCCAAAATTAAGTTATTTACATATTGTGTGATAACATTTACATTACATATGTGACTTGAAATGTACATTTTGGGACATTTTTGAATGCACAAAATGAGCCAATGAGCCAAAACTGTTCAAAATCCAACCCAGAAGCTCATATGCACTAATTTAAGCTTTCTTTCTTTCTTTCTTTCTTTCTTTCTTTCTTTCTTTCTTTCTTTCTTTCTTTCTTTCTTTCTTTCTTTCTTTCTTTCTTTCTAACTAATATTATATTTTAATTAACAAATTCTAAGAAAACTTGGTGGTTGTTGAAAATTATTGCTTCAAATATTGTTTTGTAAGAAAGAATTCAAATTCCAAATGGAAAGGTTCTGCATTTGACCTGTTCCAAAAATCCCCATTTACCAAATTGAGGGGATTTTCATATTGTACCTTTTATAATACATCTATGGTCTCTAATGTTTTCATGTGCGAAAGAAACTTGTTCCCCATATAATTTTGCCTGTATGAAATGCTAAATCTTTGAAGCTCAATATCTCATAACTGCTCAGAATGCAGACAGAACCTTATAATTCCAAGGTGGCGATTTGTTTCCTCTCTGTGGCAGTTGTGGATAAAGAATCTGGGCTGGTAGCTGAAAGCTCATGCATTTAAATCCCTCATAGGACAAGACATGAGCTTTTGCTCTTGTGCCCTTGAGCGAGGTACTTAACTTCAGGTCACTCCAAGAGAATTGACCCTGTAAAGGAGCGTTCACACTGACAGTGATTTGAAATGACAAAGTAGTTGGAAGTCACTCACTTACTGGCGACTAGCAACCGATAGAACAGCTACATGCAATCCTATTTAAACTGGTAATTGTGAATAAATTGTAAATTTGTAAAGAAGAGAATTTACTTGTAAAGAAGTAAATTGTCAGTAACTGTGGATAAAAGTTAGATTGGTGCCATCTAAGACTTTGTTTGAGACACTTATTAGCAGGTAAACTAGAAATCTATGAGCAAAAGTTAGGATGGACCAAAAGTCTACACAGGTTTGGCTACACAGGACAATGTGCTACAAACTTGGAGATAAAAAGTTGATAAGATAAATAGCTGTTTAAAATTGAATGAATCTGATATTGATATGCAGTACTGTTTAAAAGTTTGGGGTCAGTAATATTTTTATTTAAAGAAATGTATTCAGCAAAAATGCATTGTTGATGAAAAGTGATAGTAAATATATTTAAAATGTAGCAAAAGATATCTATTTCAAATAAAGGCTTTTCTTTCAAACTGTCTGTTCAAAAACAATTCTAAGGAAAACTCATGGTTTTCATAAAAATGCAAAAAAAAAAATGTTTTTAACATTTGATATCAATAAGACATGTTATTTGATCACCAAATTAGAATGATTTCAAATCAAATTTGAGATTATTAGAATGATTTCTTAAGGATCATGTGACACTGAAGACTGGAGTGATGATGCTAAATCACAGAAATAAATTACATTTTAAAATATATAAAAATTATTAGTTATAATCAAATCCATTTTTTATATATAAAGCACATTTAAATCCGCCACAAGAATGACCAAAGTGCTGTACAAGCTCAAATAAACAGATACAATTAAAATATAATAGAAAGCAACATCATTAAGAAGTTTTAAAGCTAAAGAAAAACAAATAGTAAATTAAAACGTACTAAGTGTTACGGCTGGGGGTGTGGTGTGCGATGCGGAGGAACGAGGAGAAGCAGCACTGCATCAAACTCAGGTTTATTCATCCAGAACATAAACAAAAGACTTTATAAGAACCAAAAACAGCACGCATGTGCAAAACCGGGGAAACTGGGAACACGGAACATCATCACAGACGCAACGTCCAAACAGTTACAACAATCCACGATCACATGGGGAAACAGAAGGATATTTAACAAGAACACACATTAGGAACACCTGTAAGACTAGATGAGGTAGGTGATTAACATTACAGGTGATATGAGGACTCAAACAGGACCCGGAAGTGGAACATGAGACTGTGACACTAAGAAGTGATATTAGCAAGTTTTAAAAGCTAAGTTAAACAAAAATGTTTTCAGAACAGATTTAAAAATATATACTGGCAAGCTATTCCACAGTCTATGTCCCACCACTGGAAAAGCTCCTCTGCACTGTAACCTTGTGCATAGAACTACCAGTAGGTTTAGGTTGCCAGATTTTAATTCTCTGGATGGGCTAAAGGGAAGTAATAGATGTTTTAGACATTTATGCACAAATCAATACAAAATTGGACTGGAAGCCAAGCTCCATCTCATTTTTTTCTCCTCCACCATGTTCCCTTAAGGTGATCCGTGCAACGCGACATGCATTCCCAGTTTTTATACATTTTTAGCTGTATAAGTCATAATTTGTGCATGTGTTT
Organism: Rhodeus uyekii; assembly: GCA_037043235.1. Taxonomy (NCBI): domain Eukaryota; kingdom Metazoa; phylum Chordata; class Actinopteri; order Cypriniformes; family Acheilognathidae; genus Rhodeus; species Rhodeus uyekii. The sequence continues at coordinate 2,568,314 of JAWRVZ010000035.1, forward strand.
TTTTTTAAAGCAACATATGATTATCACAGGAAGGCATAAAGTCAAGGTTCACTGCAATTATTTTGACACTGAACAAACAACTCAGTCTTCTGGTTCAGTGTCTTGACGCTGTACATAGCTTTTTACATGTCAGATACAACGTGCACTTTTCAAAGCTCCAGCTCCTTTTCTGTGGCCAGGCAGAGCTCTGCTAAATGATGAGGAACACAAGTAAACAATATGGGGTCAGTAGACAGGCTGCCATAAAACAATGTCAGCTGCAGAAGGACCCGCGATATACCTACAATCCTGTCAACATCCACCACATAAAACACTGTAACACTGTAGGCAAAAAGCTCTTTGACTCCACACACCTGTTGGTTTGTGTTTCAACTATATGCTGTGATATTCTCTGCATGTTTTTTTTTTTGTGTACATTTATCTTTCACGGCCACTTTGTTGATTTTTATAGGGAAGAGTATTTCTTCCCATCTGATATCTGCTTGTAAATGAAAGCGTAAGTGAAAAGGAGAGAGCGAAAAAGGGCGTGAAAGAGCTTGTTTACACTTCAGTGCCTTTTCTGTCTTCCTGTTTTTCCTGCCATGTACCTCTTCTCCAGCATGGTTTGATAATGGTGTCTCTCCAGCTTGGAGGCAGTAAACAGAATATGCTCGCCTTGATCTCGGAGCACAGCACCGCTCTGTTCCCAACATGAGACGCATCTATTTTCTTTCTTTTTTCTCTGCCCTCACTCTGACTGCTTGCCATTGATACCTAAACAATATATTATCCTTTTGGAAATGTCATTGTAGTTAGTTTGACTTTTTTTTAATCCCAAGAAACAAACTTTTGATTCTTTGCATAACACCTGGTCCACTTTGCAGCCAAAAATAGCCTATATTTAGCAGTGGGTTCATTTAAAATACAGTTGTGTGAAAAAGTGTTTGCCCCCTTCCTGATTTCTTGATTTTTTTGGCATGTTTGTCACACTAACATTTTTCAGATCATCAAAATAATTTAAAATTAGTCAAAGATAACTCAAGTAAACACAAAATGTAGTTTTTAAATGAAGGTTGTTATTATTAATGGAAAACAAAATCCAAACCTATATGGCCCTGTTTGTCTCCCCCAATTCAATTTCTTTACCCACACCCTAGCTTGATTACTGCCATACCTTTTCTTAGTCAAGAAATCACTTAAATAGGACCTGCCTGACAAAGTGAAGTAGACCAAAATGATCAAGATTTTGACTTGATTTTGGTCAGTGAATGGTACATAAGATACCATGATATGATGTCTTTCCTGTAGCTCAATCAATAGAGCATTGGTGTTTACAATGCCAAGGTCATGGGTTCGATTCCAGTGAAAGCAAGGGGGGTTTGCATTGGAAAACTCACAGCTTGCTAATACCGTATTGTGTGAAAGTCACATTACACAAGGTGCTTGTCGGCTGAGTAGAAGGATGTGAATGTGTTTGTGTCAGTCAGGCCTTATTGTCAGGAAGTGAGGGAGGGCCGCAGGTGCTGTGGTATTTCTGTCACTGTGGCAGAGAGCTGATCTAAGGCACCTGTAGATGATTTGATTGACGCCGCCGTCTCCACCCCAGCCTAGTGTCCTGCAGCAATGTGAGTGTCGTGTTCTATTAAGGACCCGACATTGATCTAGTAAAATAGCTTTGCGGTGATAGGACAGAAGACCGTTTTAAGTTGGAGAGAGTGGAAGAGAGAAAAAAAAACAGTGTTGGCTGTTGGGCATCTCATCCAAATGCTCCTCTTTGCAGTCTCATCAGCACTCTGAGAGGACACTCAATGGCTTCCGCTGCAACTCCATTTAGCCCTATTGATTTTGCAATCTTCCTCACACCTGCCTCTTTAGCTTTTTTCCCCTCCTCTTTTCGTTGAGAGGGAAAGAATGATGGAGAGGGAAGGTGGGATGCCGAGTGAGAGGAGGGAAATACTTAATGGGGTTTATTTTGTACTATTTGTCTTTTTTATCGCTCACTTTCTAACTTTGTTTCTCTTTTTCTACCCTTCTATAATCAGATGTATTCAACGTTTTCAAAGTAATGGTTATTAGATGGCTGTTAAAATTATTCGTTTTAATTTTGCAAAAATTGTTTGTAGCTTTTTGCCGTCCATAGTGAGTATCTGTTAAGGTATATATATATATATGTGTGTGTGTGTGTATGTGTGTGTATATATATATATATATATATATATATATACAGGGAGTGCAGAATTATTAGGCAAGTTGTATTTTTGAGGATTAATTTTATTATTGAACAACAACCATGTTCTCACTGAACACAAAAAACTCATTAATATCAAAGTTGAATATTTTTGTATCAATATTTTAAGTAGTTTTTAGTTTTAGCTATTTTAGGGGGATATCTGTGTGTGCAGTTGACTATTACTGTGCATAATTATTAGGCAACTTAACAAAAAACAAATTTATACCCATTTCAATTATTTATTTTTACCAGTGAAACCAATATAACATCTCAACATTCACAAATATACATTTCTGACATTCAAAAACCAAACAAAAACAAATCAGTGACCAATATAGCCACCTTTCTTTGCAAGGACACTCAAAAGCCTGCCATCCATGGATTCTGTCAGTGTTTTGATCTGTTCACCATCAACATTGCGTGCAGCAGCAACCACAGCCTCCCAGACACTGTTCAGAGAGTTGTACTGTTTTCCCTCCTTGTAAATCGCACATTTGATGATGAACCACAGGTTCTCAATGGGGTTCAGATCAGGTGAACAAGGAGGCCATATCATTAGATTTTCTTCTTTTATACCCTTTCTTGCCAGCCACGCTGTGGAGTACTTGGACGTGTGTGATGGAGCATTGTCCTGCATGAAAATCATGTTTTTCTTGAAGGATGCAGACTTCTTCCTGTACCACTGCTTGAAGGTGTCTTCCAGAAACTGGCAGTAGGACTGGGAGTTTAGCTTGACTCCATCCTCAACCCGAAAAGGCCCCACAAGCTCATCTTTGATGATACCAGCCCAAACCAGTACTCCACCTCCACCTTGCTGGCGTCTGAGTCGGACTGGAGCTCTCTGCCCTTTACCAATCCAGCCATGGGCCCATCAAGACTCACTCTCATTTCATCAGTCCATAAAACCTTAGAAAAATCAGTCTTGAGATATTTCTTGGCCCAGTCTTGACGTTACAGCTTGTGTGTCTTGTTCAGTGGTGGTCGACTTTCTGCCTTTCTTACCTTGGCCATGTCTCTGAGTATTGCACACCTTGTGCTTTTGGGCACTCCAGTGATGTTGCAGCTCTGAAATATGGCCAAACTGGTGGCAAGTGGCATCTTGGCAGCTGCACGCTTGACTTTTCTCAGTTCACGGGCAGTTATTTTGCGCCTTGGTTTTTCCGCACGCTTCTTGCGACTCTGTTGACTATTTTGAATGAAACGCTTGATTGTTCGATGATCACGCTTCAAGCTTGGCTATTTTAAGACTGCTGCATCCCTCTGCAATATATCTCACTATTTTTGACTTTTCTGAGCCTGTCAAGTCCTTCTTTTGACCCATTTTGCCAAAGGAAAGGAAGTTGCCTAATAATTATGCACACCTGATATAGGGTGTTGATGTCATTAGACCACACCCCTTCTCATTACAGAGATGCACATCACCTAATATGCTTAATTGGTAGTAGACTTTCCAGCCTATACAGCTTGGAGTAAGACAACATGCATAACGAGGATGATGTGGTCAAAATACTCATTTGCATAATAATTCTGCACTCCCTGTATATATATATACAGTGATCCCTCATTTATCGCTGTTAATGTGGGGCAGAACCCACCGCGATAGGTGAAAATCCACGAAGTAGGAGCAAGTAAAGCAAGTCCCTAGGAATTTCCTTTTATGTGTTTGTAGGTAGCAGAATGTTTAAAATATGTATATTTATGCTTTAAATATATTTTAATTAAATATATTTTATTATAAAATCTTAATATTATACATTTACTCTCTCTCATACAATACGTATTATGGTGCTCTACACTCATCAATGACAGTAGTATCTTGAGACTTGACTCCAGTAATGATGATGATGTCAAACTTGTGATGATGGTGTTACTGCTCTGGTATAATGAGGCCTTTAAATCAGTTCCGGAAGCACCTCATCGTCAGATATCGGCGCTGGATCATCAACATTTGCTTCCGAGAGAGGCGAAGACGCTCCCACTCCACTCGTGCTCTCATTCGTTGATCTCGCGGCGGGAACTAATCACGTGTCTTGTCTGAGTGCCCGTGGGTGTGTACAAAGCCTCTGAGAGAGTTTCTCTCTTTGTCTGGCATCCTGGGAAACCGTTTATCTCGCATCACAATGAAACAATGCTGCTTTCCGCAATATGGCTGGCGATATGTCGATATATATTTTCGATTAATATTTTTGAAATATCTGCGATGCACTGAAGCCGCGAAACTTAAACCGTGAAGTGGCGAGGGATTACTGTGTGTGTGTATGTATGCATTTATGTATGTATGTATGTATGTGTGTATATATATATATATATATAGACTTGTGTGCTTTTTTCAGTTCTAAAGATAGGTTTGTGTGAAGAACAGACCAAAATGTAAGATTCTGTCATCATTTATTCACCCTCACGTCATTCCAAATCTGTATGAATGTCTTTCTTTTGTGGAACTCAAAAGATGATTTTTTTTTTTATAAGTCTCTGTGTTTCTTGGACCCCATTGACTGTCTCTATGGACTAGAGTTGCCCAAATGTTTTACTATAAAGGGACAAAAAAAACAATTTGAGGGTTGTGGGCTGAAAGCAAATGTCGCTTTATATCCAATGATGTATTAAAATGTAAGTTTTTAAAATCATATTTACTATAATCATATTTTACTATCTTTTTGTTTTTTACTATAAAACAAAAAGATAAATTATGAATAATTATTTACATTTATTAAAAATTTCACACGCCTTTTATGGTTTCATACAACCTAGTGAGTGAAAAAGGTAATTCATTATTTTATGAGCTTTGTATACTTTAAATGCAGAGGATGTCATCTAAGCAACAAGGGCTTTGATCTAGTCCCTAACCTCTCTTTAGTGTCAGTGCACATAGTTCATCTGGTATTTTTGGACATGCAAGGCTTCTTCTATTAAAATGAAAAATGCACCCTGAATAGGTGGATAGAATTAGAGCTATAATAAAAAATAAATAAATAAAATAAATTCCACAATGGCCATTAAACAGACACTTATGGAACCCATCCATGAGCTCTCAGCAGATCTATGAAAACATTGGTTGAAAACAAGGCGAATCATCCGTTAATGGCTCTTCAGACGCTAGCCTGTGTCAATAGTCAAAGATTAGTTTGCATCAACACTCCTGCTTATTGATTGGAGGTGTGTGTGCATGTACATGGTCTGTGCGTGGCCCAACTTGACCAATCACTATGGGTGTGGAAAAGCCTGAGCAGGCGTGTCATTTATCCCTGTCTCACTCAAATCATCGACCCACACTATTCAGCAGAAAATTACACTGCGTCCTGTCAATATGACATTCATTGTACGCTTATCTACTCACAATTACATGCACCACATCTGTGGCTTCCTTCAGTGATGCATTTAAGAACCTGTATTATTTTGTGTTAGATGGATTGCGTTCCATGCATGACTGCTTACTTGCTTTAATGAATACATGAAGACTTATAATGAGATCTCACAGAGGAGGGCATGCAGTTTATCTAATGCTTTCAAACTTAAACTATAGACAAATAGATGAGTCCCACTCATAATAATATAATATAAATCTGGGGTAGAACACATGCCGTTGGATTTTCCAGGTGCTTATGTAGATTTACAGCAAATACACCAAGCTCTTGTCTGCTGCTTGGCAAGAATGTGAAAAATGTATAGGATAATCTTTTGTATTGCTCACAAAAAAAAGTTGTGACATGTTTTGCTATACACTTTTTTTCCATTTGTATGTATTAGAACAAAAAACAAAAGGAGGAGGACAAAAAGCAAATTTCACATAATTTCCCACAAAACTCCAAAAATGGGCTGGACACAATTATTGGCACCCATTCAAAATTGTGGATAAATAAGATTGTTTCAAGCATGTGATGCTCCTTTAAACTCTCCTGGGGCAAGTAACAGGTGTGGGCAATATAAAAAAATCACAATTGAAAGCAGATAAAAAGGAGAAAACTTGACTTAGTCTTTGCATTGTGTGTCTGTGTGTGCCACACTAAGCATGAACAACAGAAAGATTAGAGGAGAACTGTCTGAGGACTTAATATCAAGTCTTAGGTACCATTAATATCAAGGACTAAAAATATCAACATTCTCAAGGTTACAAGTTCATCTCCAGAGATCTAGATGTTTCTTTGATCACAATGAAAAACATTATCAAGAAGTTTGCATCCCATGGTGCATAGCTAATTTCCCTGGATGTGGACGAAAGAGAAAAATTGATGAAAGGTTGCAATACAGTATAGTCCGGATGGTGGATAAGAAGCCCCAAACAAGTTCCAAAGAAATTCAAGCTTTCCTGCAGGCTCAGGGCGCATCAATGTCAGCATGAATTATCCGTCGACATTTGAATGAAAGACTAAAAAATCATCTGCCAAAAAATCTTCTGGGAAAATGTCTTATGGACAGATGAGACCAAGATAAAGCTTTTAGGTAAAGCACATCATTCAACTGTTTACCAAAAACCGAATGAGGCCTATAAAGAAAAGAACACCATACCGACAGTCGAATATGGTGGAGGTTCAACATATTTTGGGGTTGTTTTTGCTGCTGGTACTGGGTGCCTTGACTGTGTGCAAGGTATCATCAAATCTGAGGATTACCAAAGGATAATTTACGGCCCAGTGTCAAAAAGCTGGGTATCAGTCCGAGATCGTGGATCTTTCAGCAGGACAATGACCTCAAACATTCTTCAAAAAGCACCCATAAATGGATGGCAACAAAGCACTGGAGAGTTCTGAAGTGACCAGCAATGAGTCCAGATCTAAATCCCATTAAACACCTGTGGAGAGATCTTAAAATTGCTATTAGAAAAAGGCGCCCTTCCAATATGAGAGACTTGGAGAAGTTTGCAAAGGGAGAGTGGTCCAAAATTCCAGGTGAGAGGTGTAAGAATCGTATTGATGGTTATAGGAAGAAATTTAATTCTGTTATTTTTTCCAAAGCTTGTGCAACCAAATAACATCCTGGAGTTTTGTGTGAAATTGTCAAAGTAGCTTCTTTTTTTTTCCTCCTTTTTTTTAGTTTTGCTTTGAGATATTAGTACGCTTATAGACGCCAACGCAGGCTGTCGAATGCTCTGAGCAGAGCTAATTGCATATGGTCTCCACTAGAGGTCCATCTTGGTTTTACAGTGGGAGGTTACCGGGGGTGACGAGTGATTCAGCAGTATTAAGCTGGAAGCAGCAAGAGATAAATGTGTTTAATAATAATGATTTTAAGGTTCTGAGGCTATCCAATACACTACACGGGAAGAAACACTACACTTCCGTATTGTGTTTGCATTATCTACGTTATCCCTCCCTCCCTCCTCTTCCGCACATGCCGCTACTGTATCGTCTGTCTCGATGTAAAAACTCATAATTAAAACTGCATTTTATTTTATATCACAGGAATCCTTAATCCTATAATTTTTTTGTGTTTGTATGTCTCTATAGCAATTAAAAACATGTTTTTTTCCATTGTTATTAGCACTAATAAGGGAGTTTTTTAGAGGGATGGAAACTCACGGATTAATTTCTTTTCTGTTATTTCTTATGGGCGAAAATTATTTGAGATATGAGTAATTCGAGTCACAAGCTCAGTCCTGGAACGGATTATGCTTGTATCTCAAGGTATTACTGTGTGTATGTATGTGTATGTGTGTGTGTGTGTGTGTGTGTATATATATATATATAATTAAATTAGTAATTGTAGTATTACTATTAGTATTATTGTTATAGTAGTACTATTCATAGTAATCTGCATCGTTGCTTTCAAAGGCTGTAGGCAAAAGAAAGGATCACAAATAATTGTCTATATCATTGTTATTTGTTTGTCAAGTCTGCCTGTTTGACAGTTCTTCCGATCATTTTAAAAAGAAGGTGTGGAAGCATCACATTGATTGAAAGCCCAACAATAAACAATCAGAAACTTTTTCACATGCAAATAAAGCCCAGTATGCTTTCTCAGATTATATTATATACTAATTGTGTTATATTATATTACTGTACATTACATGGCCCCAAGTTTTTACTTATATGGCCACAAAAACTCACTCAAGAGAGAAATGTAACACTTTCCATTCAAATTTAAATGAATTGAAATGTCATTCACTCGTTTATATGTTCTTATGCATATAAAGAATAGGCGAAGGAATGTTGAAAGCCACAAGAGTCAGAAAAGTTGCAAAACTATTGTGTTTTGTATCAGCTCTAAGCTTAAATTTGCATTCTTTTTCTTTTCATGCCTCACGTCTCGCCATAATCAAAGCCTATTGTGATGTACCTGAAGGCTGCTTTGCACTGTGAAATAATCATGAGCCTCTGAATAATGCAACTCGACAGCTCTGTTTCCACATTAGCTGAACAAATTTTGCTCGTCCATCAGCACCACCTCTTCTTACGACCATACACCCTTCCATAACTTTTCACCAAAAGCTGATAATGTGGGAGCTAGAGAGAGTGAGAGAGAGCTAAACAATCACGTCATCTGACTTTCATCTATACCATTTCTTCTCTTGCTCCTTTTTTTTGTTTTTGACGTTCCAAATATAGCAGCACCAAAATATTCAGAGTCTGACAGGTTTTTTTTTTTTTTTTTTGGTATGGAGGGAGATGTTGCTTCCTTTCTCTCTCCCTCCTACCGTGTTTTGCTTCAAAGTAAATTTAGTTCTCCACTCTACCAGGAATACTTTGCCTAGAGCTCTTGAGACACAAAAAGAGTGCCAATTCTCCCTTTGTAGCAACAATCTGATCGCAATTTCGTCTCCTTCTGATACACGTGTTGAGTCTTTGCACACATATGTTGATTTAACTTGAAGAGGGAGCGATTGCTTTGCGATGTGATTGGATGAGTTCTGCTGCATGTATTCATCCAGAAACCAGGCTGTTTTCCTGCATGTGAACCTCTTTTGGCCCAACTCGGTTCCAGTGACATCACTGCCATGCCAGTTTAATGGATTTGTATTAATAATGCAGGGCCAAGAAGAAAAAAGTCATGCTTAAAGAGTGTGTGTACATGTTTGAGAGAAGATAGGGAGTGAAAGATGTAGTGTGCATAGATTTGTGTATCACTTTAGAGGGGATGACGGAGAAACGGGTTTGAATTGGCACACATGTGGATATGAAAGTGTGCACGCTTTGATGAACTGAAGCTGAACTCCGTGGCCCCCATCAGTCCTGGACTGAGTGGCGGGAGAGATCCGCTGCTCTATTCCTCTGATGACTTCGAGTGAGTTTTTTTCTAGCTGTCGCCCCCACACTTTCGATTACCCCATCCATTCCCAGCCTCCTCCTTGCTTCTCTCTCTCTCTCTCTCTCTCCCCGTACTCAAGAGCATGTGGAGCACATCATATCTGGAGGTGTCAAATGAGCATCTTTGATAAAGCAGCCAGAGTCTGAGGTCAACAGCAGCTTTTATAGCATGTGGAAGTAGCTTGGACTAAAATGCTGCATCAGAAATAAAAGCTAAAATGGCAGAGGGGATAGAAAAACACTTTTTTTTCTGTAGATGGTAGAGGTTGGTGAGACTTTGAAGTCCTTCGAAAAGTTGTGTGATTTTATGCATTTTACACAAATCAGTTTCTCTTTTTGCATTTTAAAAATTGCGCTGGTAGACAGCTCATCATCACGTTCTATAATTGAAAAGTGGAGTTTGAATTTGCGGCTTCGCCAAAGAATGAGCTTCGCCGACCCTTGTGTTTGTGCGTGTCTCTGTTTCCAACAGTGTTGCATTCTAAACAGGCGTGTGCCTTTGAGACGGTCCCAGGCTCATTAGCTGAGTATTTTATTGTCTCATTACATTGTTTACGAGATGAAAAAATACAGAAGTGCATTCACGCACACACACACACACACACACATATGGACGTATTGTCACAATGATGCACCGTGAAATATCAACTCGCTCAAAGTTTCTCCCTCACTCACACCCCCTGGGGAAACAGAGGAGACGCACAGACCCGAGTGTGTCATTATTGACATACTAATGAGTTAGCAGCCGCGTGGAAAACTGCAGGGCTGCCATTGCTCACCACTGTGTGAAGAGAATATCTGCTTTTTTATTAAACAGCCCAGTGGGAGACTCACTACTTTTCACACCTACAGTGAGCAACCTAACCTGGCTGCCTTTGGATGTCAACATGTCGAAATGTGCATGCAAGTGTGATGAAATTGTTTTCTTTTAAATCTCTCTGCATGTGTCAGTTAAAAAGGAAAAATATTAATGTGTTTTTAAAGGATATGACGTCAAGTGTTTTTTATGTGCGGCAGGTTAGTAACACATATATGAACATGCAATTTTATATGTGTGAATAATTTGCTTAAAATTACTATGGTATTGCTGTGGTTATTTGTTGATGTACCATGATCATTTTGTGGTATTCTTTGAAGTGCCATTTAAATTCCATTGCATGTATATAGGGGGATCTTTCTATTAGGGTACACTGGGGCAAAACCCTTTGATTTTTTTTCCCCTGTATAAATATCCTGTAAACCGATAATATCCTGTAAACCGCATAAAAACTTGCTGCATCGCTTTCCAAAACATTGGCTTTTGATGATGCTCGTGGAAATTTGTCTGATCCCACATATGCAGTCAGGCAGCAACGCAAATGTTGTAAATTAAAGTAGCAAATGAGAATCACTAAAATTATATATTTTGAGACTATGGTCTTAATTAATTTCAGTTTTGTTCAAACTAATTAAAGTACAGTTTTTCAGAAATATAAGAATATGTCAACTTATGGTATTTGTGGTAAAATGCTCCCCTGCTGTTGGGGCTTAAGGCACAATCATTAACATGATGATAAACAGCCAGCTAACTTTAGCATTTTCCATCCGTCACACCATACAAACCCTTAATTTGTTTACATTTTGTTTTGTTTTTCTTAGTTTTCTCCTACTCTGTCACTATGGACACTAATACGATTTGTCATGTGTTTCAGCTGTGTTCACCCACATTTCCTACAGCATGTATGTCACTCTGTTTTAGTTGTTATTTGTTTTATTTAATGCTCCTACTTTAAATCCATTAATTATTAATTATTATGGTATCTGAATCTTAACTTAAAGTGTGTGTGTATACATATACATACACACACACACACACACACATATATATATATATATATTTATATATACACACACACACACACATTAACGTATTTTAATGGCAGTATATTTATTGAACAAAAATACATTTTTGATCAAAATAAACTGAAAATAGTGCAAACTTTGCTAAAGTGATTACTTTGATTTAGAGATAATCTTTGTACTATGTTAAATACAAGCTTTAAGTAGAGCATTGGTGTTTACAATACCAAGGTGATGGGTTTGATTCTCTGGGAAAGCAAGAATTAATTAGAATGTCAATGTGTATCTTGAATGCAATTTAATGTACATTTAAATACATTTTAACACCTAAATTTGCATCAGAGTACCATAGTATTACTATGCTTTGGGTTAGTGATACTTTTTCGTGTTACTAACACTGTACCATATAATAATCATTCACTTACACCCATATTACCATATTTTTTGGGTTATGGTACCATGGCAATGCTGCAATTTTTTTGATCTGAAAATTCCATAGATTCCATTATTTAAATTACTTTGTACTAAATATCATGAATATAGTAAAAACCATGTGTTTTTTTGTGTAAGTACCATGGTCTAATAATTTTTTGCCGTCACTGTACCATGCTAACACCACACTACTGTTTGGTAAGGGGTGTTTATGGCTTTTGTTCTGCATGCTTATGTTTGTGTGTGCATGCTTGTACTTGAACTCTCATTACCACTGCCCGATTTCCACATATCTCTTACTGTAAAAACAATTTGCTCCTGCTCTAGGCTGCAGATAGATTAATTTACACCGCGTAGGCTCCAAATTGGGAAGCTTGGGAGAGGTCACTCTTTAGTTGACTTTTGTCCCCGGAGGGCACGGTCTAATTCCTGCTCTAATTACTCACTCTGTCAGCCTGTAATTTATAGTCACCTTCCAGAGTACCGCAGGCCCATCGCCACCTCTCTTAGCATGCCTGCCGCTGAACAAACAACACCCCCAAAAAACATTCACCCCTACACACAGCAAGATATGTCAGATTTCAGTCACAACACTTTTGCATCTTAATGGTAATTTAACACCGCCACACTGGTCGCCATATTTTCCATGAGTGACATGTTTTGGATAATTGCCTCATTAGTTCTGTGTTTGTGGTGCTTAGCTGTTTTTATTGTTGAATTGTGACCCCATGCATGTACAAAATTGACTTGATAAATAAATAAGGTTTAAGAGTAGAAAAGCAATCTTGCGGCAAACGAAAAATAGTGAGAAAGTCATGAAGTCCAAAAGAAGGACATATCTGAGCATCAGAAACTCTGAAATGGTGTCAGTTAAAGGCATAAATGAGCATCCAAACTACTGGGGTGATGCCCTATTATTTGTTTTATTTTTTTTTGTAAAATAATATATTGAGATTGTTAGATGTGTTTCCCGGCGGACTCAGTGATGACGGAGATGGATTGTCTGTCATATAGGAATCCTATGCATGCAATAACTAGTCTTTTATATGGTCAGTGGTCCAAGTTTTATCACAGATACCTTAGGAGCCTACTTTTAACTTTTGCTTTCAGATAATGTCTGGTTAAATGGTCTAAATCAATTATATATACAGTAATACCTCGGTTTACGAGTTTAATTCGTTCCAAGAGCGAGCTCGTAACCCAAAATGCTCGTACACCGAAACAATTTCCCCCATAGGAATGCACTAAAAATCACTTGATTCGTTCCACACGACCATAAATGCCCATTTTAAATATTTTTTTGGTTTTAACCTATTAATTACGTTTAAAATTATAACTATTAAGATCTCATATAAATACTAATTAAATATTTTTAGAGTTTAACTGTCAATTATTAACAATTTACTGTAACAAGCACTTTACCTCTTCATTTCTGGCATGATGGAGACGAGAGGAGAGGGGAGGGGGGGCAGGGTGTTACTGCTTATATATTTCACTACACTGTAGCGTTGCTTCTTTTAATAACCAGACAGTTTCCTTCTCATTCAGAGATTTTATTGAGAACTATCGGATTGCTGTTCTGTCCACAACCCACGGAGTACATAACAGAAGAATCAAAACTATCTCTCTGCTTGCGAGCCCTCTCACAACTGAACCATCCTGAAACCCCGCCCTCTTAAAGTGACAAAACTGTTAACTTAACACTTATTGCACATCAGATTAACTAGTTTCTTCAACATTTGTAACGATATTACAACGTGAAGAATAGCGATCACAATTAGTGCAACGACACGAGGTAAAACCGCTGTAAATCACTTATGTATATGATCTGTACAGAGTTATAACTGTTATAGTGTGCTGTTCTCTAAAAGTGTATGGCCCTTTAAGAACGTCATTGGGTGCGTCTTATTGAGAACACACGTGAGCCTCATTAGTATGCAATGTGTGTTGTTGGTAAGACATGCTCCATTAATGAAGTTTCATCATATTCACATGTAATCATATTCACAACAACTTATAAAATAATGCACTGTGGTGAATGATGCCCCCAAACTGAGAGACACTGAGAGAATGAACGAGTTAAGGGGTGATAAAGGGATCTTTTCGACACAAAAATGCATGTGGGTGAGGGAATATTTTTCTCGTACACCGATACAATGCTCGTACACCGATTTGACTGTCCATGCTCGTACACCGATTTGCTCGTATACCAAGTCACTCGTAAACCGAGGTACTACTGTATATATATATGTATATGTGTATGTATATATATATATATATATATATATTTATATGGATATATATACCGATTTCCCCACAAATAACCCTCAGATGCAGAGAATCCGCAATTCACGCAATAAGAAAACAAATACAAGTCAGAATCAGAACAAAAAGAAAAGCAGTCTCTCTTTCTCTCCAAAGTAGTCTCTCCCTCTCTCCTCTCTGCGCTGCGCTCGTCCCTTTAAGAGAAGAGCCCGCCCTCATGGAAGCACAGCCAATCACATTTTTTTGCATGATTGACAGGTCAGACAGCCTATCAGCGCAGCTGTCAGAGTGACCATGGAAGCAGCAGCTGTCAGAGCCCAAAGATAACAACCCTCAAGAAAGAAAAATGAAACAATGAGAAAGAGGATGCTCGTGTTTTTGGTGTTTTTTTACACAACAGTGTTTGTCGCGATTTGTTTGATGAATCGATCGGCTGAAATGTTCTGAGTCTCATCCAGAACTGTGCGCATTTGAGTCTTAAGCCAGTCCACTTGCTGCTGTTTAAACGCAGCGCTCTTTCCACAAATCACTTTGAAGACAATGTTGTGCCTCTTTTTGAAACGATTCAGCCACCCGGGATTTGCTTTAAAGTAAAGTCAAATTCTTTGCAGCAAGAATGTCCACCTTCTCCATCAGCAAGGGACCATTGACGGGAAGGTTTGTTGCTCATGTATTTGTGAACCACTGAAACACTGCATCGTCCACATCTTTGAGATTGATTGTCCAGTTTTCTCTTAACACCTCCAGACATTTTTAGAAGAAAAAAAAAACACAGAATACCTGCAGTGTGTTATCCCTCAGATCAACGTGAGTGAACTGTCATTGAAGTCAGCGCGCGCTCCACCTGCAACGCAAACTCAGCGAACTAGGTACGCTCATGAGTCACGAAATAGCCATGTGAAGTGGATAATTTGTCTCTCATTTATGCTCGAGATACTAGATTTCGGCGACATTAAGGAATCGACATAACCAACAAGAAAATACTGAGACAAATAGGGAGTTTGGTGGTTCCACTTCAAAATTGTTGACAATAGTATTGGCGAGTTAACCATGACTCGAGATAAGTGAACTCCACTGGACAATAATAAGGATAACCTTAGAGAATGATAACCTTGCCTTCTGTGCTTTTCAAATACAATAGTAACACATGCCAACTGTAAAATTCAACATTAATTTAGTACTTATGGCTGCTTTGGCCAGGTAAACTCAACACAGCCCCAATTGTGTGTGTGTGTGTGTGTGTGTGTGTGTGTGTGTGTGTGCGTGTGTGTGTGTGTGCGTGTGTGTGTGTGCGTGTGCGTGTGTGCGTGTGCGTGTGTGCGTGTGCGTGTGTGTGTGTGCGTGTGTGTGTGTGCGCGTGTGTGTGTGCGCGTGTGTGTGCGCGTGTGTGTGCGCGTGTGTGTGTGCGCGTGTGTGTGTGCGTGTGTGTGTGTGCGTGTGTGTGTGTTGGAGAAAGACGTACACGAAGAGAACTATTCAATTTAATATAAGCAACTGATAAAGCAACTGATTTTAGTTTATCTATTTTAGTAGGTTGGGCATACAATTTTGCTTCTATAGGGTTCCCTTCTAGACATGAGCGCAGTGTCAGTGTGTGTGTTTGTATGTGCTTCATAACTGTGCAGCGTGGGGGGGCCTGTCATTAAGTTACGTCACTGGCACCACTTTTAACGCTTTCTGCTAGTCAATGCAGTGAATCCGTGTAACCTATCTGAAATCTTTACAAATTCTGCATGGGGAAATTTTAAGAACTCATGCAAATTTCCTTTTTGCTTGGATTCCTATTTAAATATTTTTTTTGCAGAGGAACTGTAAATGTAACCTTACAGTAGCTTAGCTGTTTTGAAAGCAGCGACTTCTTCAATAACAAGCTAACAGAATGTATGCATAATATTATATTACATATATGTGTATCTATGTATTTTCATTTCAATTAACTGGTTCAGAAAAAAATTTAGTTGCTTTGTCAGAAATCCTTGCGCTGACTTTTCTTCGTTTTAGTTTAGCTACATAAATTGGTTAGTTGTTTTGTGATGTTATTTGTGTTAGTTATATATGTTTAATTTGATGTCATCACCAATTGAGATTCTTGTTATTTTTGTGCCTGATAAATACTAAGTTTTAGACAAATAATTGCCGTTCTCCCGAAACAAAGAATATAAAAGGGATATCATTTTTAAAGAATTAAGTCAGTTAAAAAATCCAACACAAAGCATTGTCCACTTAATTTGTGTTTCTTTCTCTTACCTATAGCTAATGCTCTTTCACTGCTGTGACTGATTACTGCTGTCAATATCACGGCCCACTGAAGATCTTAAACCTTCTCCACTGGATAAGTCACAAACCTCTCCTATATCATCTTGGCCAAAGAACTATCATTTGTATGGTTGCAATCACCAAATTGCAGTGTTTGTCTTCTACTTGTCACAGCGTATAGGCCACCAAGGCTAGACCTTAATTTGAAATTGGGTGGTTGAAAGTGTCTCTTTTATTGACTTTCTCAGTCAGAGGTGCAGTGTCTAATTTAATTCTATTGGGATTTCCCAGTCAGGTTTGAGTGTCTGGCTGAGTTCCATCTGTCATGGTGAATACCAGCTGTGAGAGAGTATCGTTGCACAGGCATCTTGAAGATCTCCTTATGGTACAAGTGGTCCTGGTTGCTGGCGATGAGGCGGCAGGTGTGTGGATAACAGTGCCAAGCATGTGCTAGTTGGCACTACAACAAACTTCCCTAATCGATTACCCAGAATGCCCTTGGTTAACTTGCATAAGGACAATGGGAACAGCAGTACTGCTATCTCAAGATCTTTCCCCACCCTGCACTCTATGAGCTTTATCTCTGTCGAACAATTTGCAAACATTTCTTGCTAGTAATCAATTATGAGATGTATATCTACACCTCCAAAAATGAGAGAGAAAAAGTACTTCTTCACTTTTATTTTTGTAATTCCGTATTTAGAACAAATCATCCCTCCCACAAGGCCATTTGAGGGAGCAGATGATGGAACAGATAAAGCAGAACCTAAAATTAGCCTAATCTGCGTTTCAATCACGGAAATAATGAAACCTTGAATTGCACTTCCCAAGTTAGAGTCCCTGGACTCCTTGATTAAATGCCACCCCTCAAAAGTTTTTTTGCGGTAGCCATTTATTCTATCCAAATTTCTCGGCTGTCTCTCTTCCTTCGAAGAGAGGCATGGCAGCCTTCCAAGAACAGTGAGAGAGTGTTATTATTTTCTGTGAGACTGTTAGTTAGAGGTAGACATGGGTGAAATAACAAAGGCGTGGTAATATGTGATATTTTACATCCTTTTGACAGTATACAATGTCTTTATATTTATTTTCCCTGAAATTAGTGCAGATTTTTTCCAGTGTTGATGTGTTGACCTTTAGAAACAAGAAATCATAATCAATAATCATAATCAATCAATACGTTTTTTTGCTATGTGGTATCAGGGGAGAGCATTTTATTGAGAATAAAAGGGTAAATACACCTATTAATCCTGAGTGATGTGTATGTGTGTATGCTTATATATATATATATATATATATATATATATATATATATACACACAGACACACACAAAGTAAACACAAAATGCAGTTTTTAAATGGTTATTATTATTGAGGGAAAACAATATCCAAATCTGCATGGCCCTGGGTAAAACAATTAAATGTCTCTAGCCATACCAGGGCTGATTACTGCCACACCTGTTCTCAATCAAAAAATCACTTAAATAGGACCCGCCTGATAAAGTGAAGTAGACCAAAAGATCTTCAAAAGCTAGACACCATGCCGGGATCCAAAGAACTTCAGGAACAAATGAGAAAGAAAATAATTCCGATCTATCAGACCGGAAAGAGGTTATAAAGCCATTTCTAAAGCTTTGGGACTCCAGAGAACCACAATGAGAGCAATTATCCACAAATGACGAAAACATAGAACAGTGAGAAATGACAAGAACACCTTCCCAGGAGTGGCCGACCGACCAAAATTACCCCAAGACCACAACGACGACTCATCCAAGAGGTCACAAAAGACCCCACAACAACATCCAAAGAACTGCAGGACTCATTTGCTTCAGTTAAGGTCACGACTCCACCACACGAAAGATACTTGACCAAAATTCCACAATTGCAGAGTTCCATGACAAAAATCACTGCTGAGCAAAAAGAACATTAAGGCTTGTCTCATCTTTGCCAGAAAGCATCTTGATGATCCCCACGACTTTTGGGGAAAATACTCTGTGGACTGATGAGACAAAAGTTGAAGGAAAGGTTTTTTGGAAGGTGTGTGTTCCATTACATCTGGCGTAAAAGTAATACCACATTTCAGAAAAATGGTGGTGTGATGGTCTGGGGCTGTTTTGCTGCTTCAGGACCTGGAGGACTTGCTGTGATAAATGGAAACATGAATTCTGCTGTCTACCAAAAAATCCTGAAGATGTCCAGCTTATCTGTTCATGACTTCAAGCTGAAGCGAACTTGAGTTCTTCAGCAGAACAATGATCCAAAACACACCAACAAATCCAACTCTGAATGGCTGAAGAAAAGACACCAAACTGACATGAAACGATGCTCATCTGGTCACAAAGCATTCACCTCCACAGCTTGAGTAAAACTGATTTAACGTACATTTAAAGCAGGTGTTACATGATCATGAGCTCAGTCTCTTTCCTCTCTAACACAGGAAAAACTCAACATCATGGAACCATTACTACATCATACCTGGAGACACATGAAAAGACACCAAACAAGACTTTAAACCAGTGGTCCCCAACCCCCGATCCGTGGCCCGGTACCGGTGGCACCGGGCCACGGAGCGATTTCACGGACCGGTACGTAGATGAAATGGTACCGGGCCGCGGAGCACATTCGCGGACCAGTCCGTGAGCTGCTGCAAGCGGCTGTGGCGCTGTGACTATGGAGGTGTTTGAACAGTCTCGCACCCCCCCCCCCCCCCCCCCCCCCCCCCGTCAACAATCTCGCGTGGACCCATCATCCATCTCGCTCGCAATCTCGAGCGGGCACCAGTACGCGGCAAAATTATCACACATTTACCGGTCCGCGGAACAAAAAAGGTTGGGGACCACTGCTCTAGACGATGCTAATCCAGTCAAAAGAGACATGTAAAAAGAAACCAAAAGAATTTACTAAAATACAAACCCAATGAATGTCATTCATTTGTTATGACTGAAATATGAAATAAAACGTCTTTTCAAATAATTATTTTTGAACTTAGAGAAAAATAAAGTTATCATCGAGAGATTTACCTACCATTCACCTCGACAGCTTGAGTAAAACTGAAGAGAAAATGCCTGACTTTACTCATTTCTTGATCTAATTGCCTGTAGATGTCTCTATATCCCATATTATTAGACGCACCTAACACATCCAAGTAATGAACAGATCAAAACTATTTTATAACATTAACAAACATTTTGGCTCAATTCATAAATGAGTTCTTTTCCCCGTTACACCAGCTCCAAGTAGCATAAAATGCTTGCATAATTTTTATATTTATTTATGTGGAATGACATATTGAGATGACCAGCTGAATAAGTATCACTCTAACTTTATAATTGCTTTCTGAATATCCATTTATGTGTGTGCATGTGTGTACATCTATATATCAACCTTTGTTAGAGACCAGCGTCTCTATTGTGTGTATTGCAAACCTTATTTGAGGCAACAGCACGAGACGATGTGAACACGATGCATTAATGTTGAATGAGGAACAGACCTGTACCGCCGCAGCCTGCAAGGCATTTCTTTCCACAGCCACCATGACACAATGATGCCTGTGCATGTGGAGAGATATATAATTCTAGGTGTGATTTGTGTTCTAGCTCTCGCTTATTGTCACACTCTCATTTATTTTTTTTGCTCTGAAGGTCGTGGTTGCAGTTTGTTGAAGGGAACAGATTAAAAGAAAAAAATCTGCAACAAAAAAAAAGAGAGAAAAGCGAGCAAGGGATGGGATGGAGGCGGCGGCCAAATGTAAGCATGTTTTAATCCTGGGCGGCATGTGCCTTTGTGTGCTGAAACAGCCAAATCATCTCCTGTCAGGCCAAGATTAATGCTTCATGTGTGTGTTTCATTAGCAGCAAAGCATGCACTCTCGCACACGGCGTCGTGTTCTATTTGTTCCTTGCCGGACATGTAATGAGGACGAGACTGGACAGAGTCTGCAGAGATTGACGTCATCAACACTCCATATAAATGGCAGTCAAAAGCATGTTCAATCTTATTAAAATAGAGATGGATCAAGTCATCAACTAGTTGATCAATTATCACATTTCTTATTTTTTTATTTATTACTTTTATTTATTACTTGGTGCGTGAAGGACCTGGAAAATACATAGAAAGGACCCGGATGTGAACAACGAGACAAGACCGTGACACATTTTTCCAGTTTATTTCTACATTTTGTTGTTGTTTGACTAGAATGGGTTAGTCATTGAATTTGAAGTTAAAGTGCCCCATTATTATTTGTTTTAAAGGTTCCAAGTTTATTTTTACCTTGAATGCTTTATAAACCTAAATTGTCTCATAATATACATCGGCTCTTTTCTCACCGCATTTGAAAGGACTCGATAAATGATTCAGTCTCTCTAAACCCCTTGTGACAACATGGACCATACTCTTGCAGGTCTCCGCTACATCTGGTGTGTTTGAGAGTGGGTCAAAATAGATGTTGCTTGGAGGCAGCCAGTGAAGACCTGATTTGTTACCTGTTGTTTTTGCATAATTACTGACAAATCATTTCACGCTGTGCAGAATTGGTTCTTTCTTTTGGGAGATATTTAAACTTCATTTGTCATTCACTTTGATCTTTGAAATTTTACAAGCCTTTTACGTTCTCAAGCAGCTTTATAACACCTTACATGAAAAGTAAAATCTGAAAAAGCATAATAGGAGTATTTTAAAATATACATTAATTATGAAATTATTATTTATTTTCACACACATACAATCCTAATGGGGAAGGTTTTTTTTGTTCATATTTTATCCATCCTAAAATGCTTGAATGCCTTTGGCTATTTATTTTTGTCTAAATTCTCACTACTTGTTGAATTGTGTACATCCTTGGTTTAGATGCAGAAATGAAATTCAGTATGAGCTGGTAAATAGATGTGGAAACGCCTGTCACCAGATTTCGATGTACAGTTCTGCATGTTTGCAATCTACTTAAGCTCATGGTGTTTGGAACAGAATTACGTTGCAATTAACAAGCTTCAAGTGTTGTCCACATGTTTACACACTGCAGGCTATTCGTTTTCATACTCTAAACAGAATGGCAGTTTTTTTTAGACGTTGCATGAGCTGTTTAATTAACCAGAACTAATGTTGCTGTTTTCATGCCTCACTGACACTGGACATTGCTTTGGCTTTTTAAATTGCATGAGCTTATTTCTGCAGCTTTATTTCTGTAGACTTTTTTGAAGGGTCTTATTTTCTTTAAAGGGTTAGCTACACATAATTAGAATTTCTGCTCTCTTTTTATAAGACAGGTATGGGTTTTAATGTAGCTTTCCTCTAGCTCAAACAGTTGAGGGTGGCACTTGCAACACCAAGGTCATGGGTTCGATTCCCAGGGAAAGCAAGAACTGATTACATTGTCAATGTGTACCTTAAGTACAATGTAATTTGGATAAAAGTGTCTTCCAAATGCATAAATGTAAACATAAATGTGTAATACATAATTTCGAATAAAAAAAAACATGAACAAGTCACATTATTGTGATAATTATTATATGCTGTGATTTAATGTGCTGAGTAACATAATTTTTCACACTTTGAAAAAGGCATGGGCATTGTCGATATGGATAATTCAAGATATTAAATTAAATACTTCCGCCCGACTAGTGTTAAATTTACATGTATGTTTAGGTTTTTTTTTTCTCTAGAGCAGGGGTCGGCAACCCGCGGCTCCGAAGCCGCATGCGGCTCTTTCACCCCTGTGCTGCGGCTCTTTCATCCCCTGCACGTAAGTTGTAGCAGCGGTCCCGCTGTGAAAAGGGCCATGCAAGAGGAATAAGAGCGTTGTTTCAGGGGACTTTTATTCTGAAACTACGCATTACGCACTACTACTGCATTAGTTCAGAAAGTTAAGCGGTTCAGTTCAGAGTGAATCATATATCACCCACCGCGGCAGATATCAGTTCACTATTACACATGAGCGCTGGAGAAAAGCCAATAACTTGGTTAACAGCCTCGGAACGAGTGCCAATTGTGTGTTTTGTGCGTCACAAAAGTCAAATTGTGAGTTCACAATTACCACTATGTTTGCTTATGCACATACTAATCTTTGTTATGACGCAGTTATTGAAGTGTTATAGCTCGATACTAATTTAGCTGTGCTTCATTTTCTGTGTTTACATTTTTATCTGCTATGTTCAGATAAAGTAATAATAATTAATGACGGTAATTGTGTTCATGTATGAGGGGAGAAGCCAATAGTTTGTATATATATGTGTAACTCTGTTACTAGAATCTTGTTTTATCTGTCACAGGAAAACCACACACACACACCACACTCCTTTGCACTCCCTTCCATCCAAGCTCATCCATCTGAGCAAGGACATTACTGAGATCTTTGATCACACATGCTTCTTGTGCTCCCACATCTCAATCTCCTTCAACATTACCGGACATTATTGAAGCTCATATTAATGGTTGGCTCCCCTCTTTGACCTGTTTAATCGAATAAATCACTTTGAGACAATTTCTTCCTTTTCTGTCATGTTCTGACCGACACACCTGGCCCCAAATCAGCCTTCGCTACACCCGCTATCCGCGATCGGTCCGTTATCGCTCCGCCCACGGAAGAAAGGAGTGTCGCGCCACATGAGTGTCGCACCCCCCGCTCCGCACCCCCCTCCCTCCCTCAAAAGAATGATCGCTCCGTATCGCTTCATATATAAACCTTAGATTGCGGCTCCGGACATATTTGGAAAAAAAAAATGTTTTTTTAAATATGGCTCTTTCAACATTAAAGGTTACCGACCCCTGCTCTAGAGGAACCCCTGAGTCTTCTCCCATTTTAACTGGTGATTCAGACATTCAACTTCCAGTGTTTGTAAGGTTAAGGTCACAAATGGTTTGAAATTTGTATGATGTGTTTATTGTGTGAGTAGGATGTGTTTCATACAAGATCTGGCAACTGAAGATCCTTGGAATAATGTCTTGATGTGATTATTCATATAGTGAGGTTTGGGCCATACCAATTATGGGAGTTTCCAGGTAGAAATAACAAAAAAATGGGAGATGGGTGTGAAATACAGGACACATTTTTGAATTTTGACTCCCAACCTAATGACTAATGACAATAACAGCCAGTGATGACCAGGAAATTGTGGTTTATAATGCCAAAGAATTCCTCTTTTGGTCTTGGATCTCAAACGAGTGCCCAAGTGAGAAACTGTAGCACTGACACTTTGTGTTGAGTATGGGAGTATGTGTGTGTATCAATTGTGTGTGCGTGTTTGTGACATTGGAAATGGCAGAAAAAGGTTACACTGATAGAATAAGATTGGTTCCGAAAAAAGGGTGAAATAGAGAGCTTTTTGAAGAGCCCAGTGAGATGGACATAAAGAAAATATCTATTCTAGAAAAGGAGAGACAAGAGAAAGAAAGGAATAGATGTGTGGAGTGAGATATGTCCCCAGAGGCAGTGGTTGGATGGAGAGAGAGAGAGTGAGAGAGCCTCTCTCTGGAGATTTGGGCTCATCTCTCCATTAACCCCCCTCTGCAGTAGCTCAGCAACATCCACCCAGGCATCTTCAGCTCCATATGGAGCTCTCCATGACACCGCATGAGCATGTGGAGTGTGCATACGCATGTTTACGGCATGATACTATAGAAAATTGTCGTTGTAATATTATGAGAGCTCTGATAATCACCATTCATTTATTTGCCTGTTAGCGTGAACAGGTGGCTTAATCTTAATGAAATTAAGATTTCATTGATTTTCATTCATTTATTTGCTGCTCGGACAGAGCGTATTCTTTCTGCGTATTAATGTGGTGTACGACGTAAAAAACAATGATAACCAGAATCTTACTTGGAGGCGTACCCAACAGGTTAACGACTAATATTTTATGAACCGGGTGGAATAATAATTATGTTGTGATTTGCGGTGCGGGTGCAATCAGGAATGAATAGGTACAGGTGTTCTTGCAGATCCAGTAGCCAAGACTATTTTGACTCAATTCGGTTCTCATTAATAGACTGCTTCTTTCAAATTGTCTCTGCTTATGCACGCTCCGTACAGTAGAACCCCGACTTGCAAAATTAATCCGTTCCGAGGTTGGCTTCGTAAGTCTATCTTTTTGTATATTGGTCAGGCTTTTACATGTTAATTGCCTATTCCGTTCCAAGCCCTACAAAAACACCACATTTAGCATGGGATGGAGCGCATCCCAGCTCCATACTTCTCAATTATCTCCCTTTTCAACGCAATGTAAAGCATCCTCTTCATCCTTTTCACTTCAGCAACAATCTTCACATCCATGGTGAGTGATTAGAAAAAGGTTTATGTTAACTTGGCACAATGCTGACCAATAGGAGAGCAGGATTGTAAAAAGTGTTCCCCTTCTTACATGGACTATTCCAGCCATCCCTGTCATTCAGTGCGAAATGGACTATTCCAAAACTTTCCATCTGAGAGAGCTGACGGATGATTAAGGTAAAAGAGATCAGCTGAAGATTGTATATATAGTTTGAGTGAAATACAGGGAATTAGTGCCAATCGTTGAAGTTTTATCGATCATGCGTAACCACACATCTATGCACCTTTAATAAATACTAGTTTTGGATTATTCCCTGAGTGAGACATCATTGTTCTGACCGGACAAACTGTAGCCTTCATTCAACCCGAACCAAAATCAGCGCAAATTTCAAAACAAAACTCGGAAATGTTTTTTTCGCATCTCGATCATTTTGTCGTTACTCGGGTGGAAAAAATAATAATAATCTTTTATCGTATGTTGAATTTTTCGTACGTAGAGCGTTTCGTAAGTCGGGGTTCTACTGTACAACACAATTTACAGCATTGAGCATTGTAGCCAATCACATTCCAAATGAAGTGATTGAAAGCTTCAGTCATTGAGATGAGTGCCCTTTGCTTGCTGTATATAATCAATTTCATAAAAATAAAGTTTTGTTTTTCATGCTACTTAGAGGACCAACAGCCACATTTAAACTGCAGAGTTTCAGTACAGTAATACCTCGGTTTACAAGTTTAATTCGTTCCAAGAGCTAGTCGTAACTCAGAATTCTTGTACACCAAAACAATTTTCCCCCTAAGAATGCAATGAGTTTGTTCCACATGTCCATAAATGCCCATTTAAAATATCTTTTTGGTTTTACCCTATTAATTACAGTAAAAAAATGATAACCATTAAGATCTCATATAAATGCTCATAAAGTCACTCGTAAACCAAGTGTTACTGTATATGGGTAGATTGTCCACTTGACAATCTAATGTTGGTTTGATTGCTTCTACTACATATGAAAACAAATCATTTTTGTCTAACTGATTTAATGCGTGTGTGGTTCGGGTCGTGGTCTTTGTCAAGCGGGTTGGGCCGGGTATGGAATTAAATTAGTGCTGCTGTCCATTTATGGGTCGGGTACTGTGGGTGCAGGTTTACCAAACAGGACCCGTACAGAACTCTAATTCCAAGTCCATCCTTTAAATGCTAGAACAAATAAATAATGAAGTGTAGAGGAACTTTAATTGGTTGGCACTGATTGGTTTACATTGATATGTAATGCGATTTGATGTTTCTTGTACTAAAATCTTATCTCCTATAATTAGCGTCTGCTCATAATTATACCTAATTAATTTAATAGGACTTATGACAAATGATGAATAGGACAGCTAATGAAGGCAAATTAAGTTAAATTTCAGTTTCATTATGGGCATGTAAACGTGAACTGAAACCCATGTGTGGATTATTTTAAGCTATAGAAGCACTGATATAATTCAGATAAGAGCACAAACCTCATGGTCTCACTGGAGATGTTTTTTCTGTGTAGAACAGTGTGTCCTATTTTCTGGTTTGGAGTTTGGAGTGACGCAAACAAGTTTTACTCTGAATTTTAACTACTATCAATAATCTATCAAGTAGCTGATTAGAGGTTGATTTTTTTTTTATATTAAGATATAATTTATTAATTTTATTACCGTATTTTTCCGCATATAACCTGCAGACGCAGATAATCCGCACCCTCATCCAGCCCGCAGGTTTTGGGGTTTTGTGTAAAAAAATCGTTGGTATAACCCGCACTCTTAAATAACCCACACCCATAGATTTATGAACTTTTTTGTGTAAGTTAACATTTCGAATTTCGAATGTTGCTCACATGACGTCAATTATCCATAACTGTTTAGGCTCGGTACACAGTGCTTGTGCGTGAAATTCAAACAAGAAAACAAACACGAGTCAGAATCAGAACAAAATCTGTCTTGTATGATTGACAGGTCAGACAGCCTATCAGCGCTAGCTGTCAGAGTGATAGTATAAGGCCAGAGACAACAACCCTCGCAAGAAAGAAAAACAGAAAGAAAATACCGCAAAAAAACCCTTACGTCCTTAGGGACGTAACAAATATATTGAAATATTATTAAGTGTAAAAAAAATTTGATATAGCCCGCACCCTTATATAATGAGCCCGAACCTCCTGCAGGGTTTGTAAAATCTGGTATAACCCTCAGGTTATATGCGGGAAAATATGGTACTTTAAAATTATGTTTCAGATGACCTTTGAGATGAAAAAGATGAACTTTATGCAACACGTTTAGAATACTGTTTAATTTTCTCTAAGAAGTGAATCCTATTTTGCTTGGGTTTAACCAATAAAAGATTGACCAATTGGCCATGTAATGATTAAGTTACATTTTAACTACGTGAACAAACATACTAAAATTGTTCTATTTCTCGTCTCCAGATCTGTGACAAAGAGTGGCATTACTACGTCATCAATGTGGAGTTTCCTTCAGTGACACTCTTCGTAGACGGAGTGACTTACGAACCCTACCTTGTGACAGACGACTGGCCCATCCACCCTTCTGAGATCGATGTACAGCTAACCGTAGGTGCCTGCTGGCAAGGTGAGACCATGAAAGAGCTGTTGTTTTGAAAATCATTTGAAAAGGAGGTTCAATAAAATGAAATGTTGTCATAACTGTGGTTTGGACAGACTAGGTCCAGGAATAGCGTTGGGTTTTGTTTGAATTTTAATGATTTCTATTAATGATACCTAATCTCTAGTTCAAAAAAAGAAAAAGGAGAATCATTCACATTTGTTCTGTAGACTTTCTTAGTGGTCTTATTGAAAAACATTTCATCTCAAATCAGCAGGCTAAAGGTTTAAATAAAAGCTTTCCTATAGCTCAATCAGTAGAGCATTGGTGTTTACAATGCCAAGGTCATGGGTTCGATCCCAGGGAAAGCAAGAACTGATAAAAGCGTCTGCCAAATGCATAAATGTAAATGTAAGATACCTATTAAAAGATCATTATTATAGACAAGTAACTCTGTAATTAAAAAATAACAAATAAATACAACTGAATAGAGATATGATTGAAATAAAGTGTTTAAAGATGTTCAGGTATTCAAGTACAAAAACTAATCAAACGTAAAATAACACTGCACTTTAAGAATAAAATATGCATTACAAATAGAACTACAAAAGTTATTCAGTCAAGAACTGCGAGTGATTTTTCTGTCTTTTGGAACTGGTTTCAAATCCCTCCCCATGAGTTGATGAATCAGCATCCACCAACTTTGAGAGGTGATCTGAGAGTCTCATGCTTGAATGTGAGAGGGTGTGACTAAGAGATATCTACATTATTGATATGACAGTGTGAGCATGGCAACGGTGGTTCGAATACCAAGAGAGTGGCAATGTGTTTGGCCCCAGGCTACCCTGATTCCTCATTTAATCAAAGAGACTCAGGCGTGAAAGAATCAAAAAAGAAACACGGTCTGTCAATTTCAGCCTTTTGAAATGGAGCTAATGATCGCATTTGAATGGAGAGACTGTCCTTAACATCGCTTTCATGAGCTAAATAATTAAACAAAGCTCTGAGAAAATGGAGTTACGGCTAAATTATTGTTTTAGGCAGTGAGGTCCTAAAGTTACGACTTTCCAGCACCATTTTACATTTCTTTTCATCCCTGCTGATTGCGGATTATTTTCTCTTTTTCTCTGGCTTTGAATTGTGATTCTCTTACAGACCCATAGTGAGGATTAAAAGGCTCTGAATGGAGGACAAGTTCACTTGCCATTACATCCCAATGAAGCTGGTCTAAGCTCCACTAAACCGGAACTGATAACTTTTCAAGCTATTAGTGCTCGAGATTGCTTCCCGCACACTGTCCATTTTCACTCGGTGCAATCAACAACGTAAAGATAAGCCACCTCATAAGGAAAAAAACGAGGATGGAATTTGTTCAGGGCAAATTGAGATCATTGTCTTCTTCGAGGTAGAGATGGTCATTGTCTTCACAAGACATCAAATAGGATTATGGGCTTTTATCTAGAGTTTCGTTAAGACATTGACTCATGTAATTTAAATAATGCTCTGAACATAATTTTTCAGCAATAGGACAGAATTTATACACTACTATTCAAAACTTTGGGGTTGGTAAGATTTTTTAAAGAAGCCTCTTGTGTTCATCAATTCTGCATTTTATTTGCTCAAAAATACATTTACTTTTTAAAATATAATAACATTTTAGTAGTAATTCTAAACTGTTGATTTTGAATATTATCATTAGCTGAAAATGGTTGTGCTGCCTAATGAAGTGTGGAAACTGTCATTTATTTTTCGCGCTATTATAAATGTCTTTGCTTTGATTTTTGACCAGTTTAATTATCTTTGCTGAATAAAAATATCACTTTATTTCCCTTGATTTTAAATGGTAGTTTTCAATGAAGTGAAAAATCTTTCTTCCATAAATGTACATTTTGTTCATCCTTTTTTTTTCCTTTTTTTTTCCTTTGTAGAAGTTGTGTTTGGAAGCAACATAAAAGTTTGATTCAAAACTAATCTAGTTCTTAAAAAAATGCTGCCCTATAATAACTGTATAAAATGAGATAAATAAGGTCATTATTGATATACACCATCTCAGCAGCATATGATTATTTTTGTTTGCTTATCTAAATGTAAAGTAATGACCTTACATGATGACCTAATGTGCGTTTGATGCATTCTGCTTGTTATTTTCTGTTATGCTGCTACAGATCGATACAGATGTGACTGTGACAGCTCTTATATGCCATACAAGGGCTGCAGTATCATTAGGCTTTTGTCCTTTAGGGGGAGCATGAACGAAAATGCAAATGTTCCTCTGCTGTTTCATTTGTGGAATAACTTTTAATTGATAACATCTGTCAACTAAATAATTTAAAACCGAAGCAATTAAGCATTGGAAGCACAGACCCTCATTGTGAGGCTTTACGAGTGACAGAATTCACTACATCTGGAGCTATTAGACTCTCCAAATCTGCCAGCTCATCAGTGAGGGATGTATGGGAGGGAAAACAGCATGTGTTCAACGCCCTCTCATTTTTATCAAGGAACCTATTAAGTCAGTCAGTGTGACCAGTTATTTTGTTTAAAAGAGAAAAAAAATAGACTGGTCTACAACAATAGCTTATAATATAGCTTATAATAGCTTATGTCATCTCTCGTTATGCTATATTATCACCAAATATTGGATTCAATCTTTTTATCAAGCTGTTTTCTTTCAATTAGGATAGGATTTGTTTATTTTTGAAACCGGTAGTTTTAGCCTGTCTGAGAAAAGTCAGTAAGTTTTAATCCATTGTGATAACATTAACATTTTTGAGGAAAATCCTCTCCGGGTCAAAATGACCCGAACACAACATAAGGGTGAAAAAACCTCCTTCTGGTCCATCAGAGCTTTTTTTTTTTTTTTTGGATAAACTGCTGAATCGCATGTACAGCATGTTTTTTTGGGGGGGGGGGCTACCATTTATAGCAAAGAAAGCAAAAATACTTTTTTTTTTGTTGTTTTATCATGACAGTCTTGTTTTCCTACGTCTTATCTGGATAGTGCCAGATAAGGTGTCTTCGATATTTTCGACACACATCCAAAAACTTCCAGATATCTTTTGCTTATGTACACTCTATTTTGTTGCCAGGTACCATGAGTATGTGTGTGCCTAATTTTTAGGATGTTTGTTTACAGGAGGAGAGGTAACCACTCCACGGTTCACACAGTATTTCCGGGGAAGCCTCTCGGGCTTGACCATCCGACCTGGGAAGATCGCAACTCAGAAGGTGATCTCCTGCCTACAGGCTTGCAAGGAGGGCCTGGACATCAGCTCGCTTGAAAGTCTGGGCAAAGGCATAAAGGTACATGCACACACACACATTATGCATACATGTATGCAAAGCCGTTCAATGGAAAGATTATAGGCATTCCAGTCTTTGTCCATCTTTATAATATCATCTGAATATATTTGAGAATCATTTGACATCAGTCATTCTCAGCCATCATTTATTCATCTATATGTAAATGTGTTGACTTGTTCATTCGTTCCTTTGCTTTAAGGTTTTTTTTGTTAATGGAAATTCTCACACTCTCTTGATCCCCCTCAGTTCCACTTCAACCCAGCTCAGTCAGTACTGGTCATGGAGGCAGATGACTTGGAGAGCATCAACACAGCCATGACGAAAGTTTCCTACATCAACTCTCGGCAGTTTCCCACTCCCGGTCTGCGCAAACTCCACATAACCACCACAGTCCAGTGAGTAATGATCTAAACTTTAAAAACATCACAGCATCAGCTCATAAAGTGTTTAATAGATTGATGGTGCTGTAAGGATGGGAGTAAATATTAGAGTGGATGAATACGTAGAAGTAGCTTGCATCCTAGGGGTTCATTTAAAGAGTTGAGTGCTATAAAAGTGTGATGATCATTTTATTTTCTATAATCTCAAAAGCAAGTGGTGTTAATAAAAGCAAGGCTGGATATTTATGAGAGAAGGAAGAAAAGTAGCAGAAGGCTGTTTCTCATCAATACTACAGAGCTAAGGGATGAGCCTGTAGGTTTGCTCTGGTTGCTGATAACATCTGTTTTGCGCTGCATTACTCTCGAGTACTTGTATTCAATCTGGATCCATACCATTCCCACAGAAACATACCCAGGCAACTTTGAGAAAAGAAAAGAAAGGAAAAATACAGCTTAAACTAGGTTTGAATTAGGTTCCACTCCACTATTAATCATATTGTAATTATCACGATTTTTGCTTCTCTTGATTACACATAATTGTCTCTCACTAATTATTTATCCCTATATATCCTTTATTTTATTTTGTATCTTTTTTATTTTGACATTTTTGATGTATTGCAATTGTAACAAGCCTCCACAAGCTTTCATGCTTTGGGTTTCCAGATGTCAAGAGTTTAAAATTCCCCATTAGAACTTTGGTCTGCTCAAATTAATTTGTAATAGAGGCAGTCTGTGTTCTTGCATGAGGCCGCTTGTGTAGTATTAAAACCTTCTCATATTTCTATTAACTTGTCGATCACTAATAATAAATGACATTATTTTACAATACAGTGTATTATATGTATTGTTGTATTATTAAATATTTCATATTATATATTATTATAGTAAACGTAACAATTTAGTATATTATATTAAACGTTAACGTTTTAGTAATGAGTTCCAAAATCTTGAAATACCTTTACTGTAAGGGTGGATCATATCAATATTGTTTTGGCTTTTCATTTAACACAAACGCATTAATTTAACTGTTTTAGCCTTTGAAAGAAGCACGTGTTAGTGTATGACAATTAAAATAAATTATAAATTATTATAATTATAAATTATAAAATAAGTTTATATATATATATATATATATATATATATATATATATATATATATATATATATATATATATATATATATATATATATATATATAACCCTGTATAGTTCTCTTGAATTGAGTTTGTGAAACTGAAATAATTCTAATTTAATGTGTACAAAAATGAATTATGATTAATAATTTCAATTATTATTATAATGCAATTATAATTAATATATAATTAAAGATAATTATGATTATGAGTTTAACCTTTATCATGCTGCTTAAACCAGCCTAAAACGCGTTGATGGTCTCCCAGCTTGGTCTGTTAGTTTCAGAGAGGTTTACATTTATGCATTTGCCAGACTTGTTATCCCAAGTGGCCTATATTTAAGACATACATTTTATCAGTTCATATTCGTTTTGAATTGAACCTCTTACTAAACATCTTCTTGAACCTCTGCCATTAACTGTTTGAGCTACAGTGATGATCGCAAAGCAGCTTCTGCTGAAGCTGTTATTTTCATTAGGGAGTGTTCATGCAGTGTTCTGGCAATGGTCGTGTGTCTGTGGATAATGGACAGGCCTGCTGGTAGAGATGACTGCTGAGAGATGAGCTGATGAGCACATGAAAAAGCCATGACAAAAGAGATTCTGTTGTATAAGAGAGCCATCCTCTGCAGTGCAGCACAACACAATTAAAGATACCATCAAACAGCATGACACAGCACAGGTCAGAGAGTGACAACACAACACTGCAAATCATATCTTAAAGAAACATTCGCACACAAATCTACTGTAATTTATTCCAGAACTTTATGGTTTACATTCTTGAGTAACAAGCTAGGAAAAAGGAAAGCTAGGAAAGATGACTATGATGGATCCACTTTCGTTGTATTGAAAAGAGCAGCTTGGAAATCTAGTGTAAATATATTTTGTGTTCCACACAAGAAAAAAGCCATACAGGTGTGTGACAACACAAGGGTGCGTAAATAACAACATAGCTTTTCTTTTTGGATGAGCGATCACTGTATGTGTAGAATAACAGAGTACTATTACTGCACAGCAGAGCATAAAATGGACTTCCTGATGTTAATGTGACATCTACAGCACTGTAATAATATACAAATACTTTACAGGGGTTACTTCCTGTCTTATTTTAACTGTGATCTTACATTCTTTTTTCTCTCTTAGCTCTTTTCTCTCTATATATCTCTCGTCTTATCGCCACCATCATCCTGCACAATACAATTCTCAGAGGCTTTACTATCGAGCACTTCGGGTCAATAAGTGGGGGAAAATTATGGTTTGATGGTTCTTGTTTATTGATCATTAACTGGACTGTCTTTCATGTCCAGCATTTTAGTATCGCTCTAATAAAAGAATTTATTTATTTTGTAGATTTCATCCTCCTCTAGTAAATAATTGTGATTCAAGCTGCATATTTGAATATGGTTGTCCACTAATTTGATTACATTCTTTAGTAACATGACAATAGCTTAGTTTTTGAACTGAGTAGCTATATTTTTAACTCTTGTACTTCAGACACAGTCTGGTCCGGTGAAGTGGTAGAAGTATAGAGTGAACATTATAGTTACCTATGCAATGTGTATCTGATATGAATAAAACACTTTGTCAATTTATAATTAAACATATTGATATTTCTGCTTTTATAGACGTCAGTGTGTATTTTTCAAGCTATAAATGTAAGTAGTAAACCTTATGTGGTTGAAAACACTGAATAGTAGTGATATATGACAAGCTCTGAGCGCATCCGTCTCTGGAAAACACGTTTGAATTTAGCAGTTGTGCTGTGATCGTACGTGCGAAAGGGTTAACCCTCCGGGCCTTGTAGTGAATGGCTACCCATTGCTCTGGGTGTGTGTGGCCACGGTTTGTTGTGTATGTGTGTTCACTAATCACTGCGCCTAATGTGTGTGCTCCAACTTGGATGGGTTAAATGTAGAGGATAAATTCCAAATATGGTTTACAATACTTGGCCTTCAGTCACTTCATTTCACTTTACAAACAATAACAAATCTTGCTAACCTCAAACTCATGAAACATCCCCATTTACATTCACAGTGTTTTTGTGGGCGTTGTTTTCCCTTTAGAGATGCTCATTTGATTGTCAAGGGTGGAAGGATTGTGTCATCTGACAGCAGTCTAATGAAACCTATTGGATCCAATTGCACCCAGCTGTTATACTCTCAAATGAAACTTTAGTGTGGAGGAAGTGAGAGCAGGAGAGAATAAAAAGAAGGCAGAAGCTTCTACACTTGTCTGGTGTGCATTGGTGAAGAGGATTGCCTAAATAAGAACAGACTTCCCTGGTCGATAGTGGAGTGAGCCGTAGCTCTTGTAATACCCAGAGTCCGACTTAGACCAGCACCCAATATCCGTAAATCAGCCCTGTAAATAAAGCAAGATTGTTGCCCTTTTTCACAAAGCCTTTTTAATGAGTGAGCATGCTCTCGACTATTTTACTTTAGTGCCTCTACCGAAGGGAGCCACTTTTACACATCACAAACTTTTCACCGTAATTTTTACTGCAGTCATTAGACGTAATTGTTTTGTTGGTTCCACACAATTTTGCACTCCCCTTCCTTCTCATTCAAGGCCATTCTCAGTGGCCGCGTGGGGAGAGTGTTTAGGCGAGCCATATAGAGGAATTACCTCAGGGAGATGGCGCACTATCGCTCGAGCACGGCTAAGCATCACTCCATCCGCGACGGTGGCAGAAAGCAAGTTGTTGTCTTGAACAAACAGATAGTTCTTAATTAGTGGGTGAATATATAAATGAATTAGTAAGCCAACGAGTGCTCTTTAGGGCTCACCCTTGAAAAAGAGTAATTACTGGGTGCATCGTGAGAAAGGGAGGCCTGTTAATCCTAAAACATTTTATTTCGCTCTTTCTCCTCGCATACTAGCTGTAATGAACCTGGAGGGACTTCAATTTCCCCAGCAGGTCTGTGTGAGAGTCTGTTTCCGTCTACGCTTCAGCGCCTCAGTCTTAATCAACACTGCTTCTGACTGCCATACCAACTTCTTCCGCTGGCATCAGGATGATGTGGCACCAAGTTGAGCGCACTGCTTGTGTTCTCGGAAATATTTTTGTCGACTTGCTGCTTTAAAACTAACTATATTGGGGCATCATTAATTGCTCCTGTGGTGGATTTCACCTGTGAGGTGTGACTGTGCTGAAGTTGACGGTGACAGTCTAAAACAACAGTTAGACAATGCAGTCATCAACTGTCCAATCACTCGCTTGAAAACGAGCTTGTGAGCACCACTGCATCTTAATGGGCTCTTAGTCAAGGTGTGATACAGAATTTAATTATGGAAGCAAGAGTGTTTAAGCAATTCCACTGTTAAATTAATTGTTTAAATGCATAAAAAGGTTAATTTAATTCCTTGATATTTTATGGATTTCTTTTAAGAGTCTCATCAATGTCAGTTCTGTATTTGTGAGTCATATGTTAAGAAAAAAAGAAAAAATATATACTGTAGGGGAATTACAGTTAAGACTCGAGGACCAGATATGTTGAATGAAGACCAGGAGTCAGAAGTGCAGTCAGTAGAAGAAATTTTAGTGAAGTTTAGTTTGCAGTTTCATCAGCAGAAGCCAGCTTCAGGTCTCACAAGGAGTTCGTAGGCCGCCCCAAATACAATAACATTGTTACAGCAATTATACTCTAACAGAGGGTATTAACTACGTCAATGATGATGGTTAAATGATTCTGATTGGCTAAGAAAGAAAGATAAACAAAATTAGTAATTTTTCACACAAGAGCAGACAGTCTGCAGCATATAAATTAAAATATTCTTCATGTATTGCTGGAAATGTGATTTTTAATATGAATTTCAGATTTTGTTTTGAAAAAAGACTTCATTAAAAGGTCAAGGTATTTACTACAGGTTTTTGTTTTCATAATGATCAATTTCTGCATTTTATAAAGATTTTTGGATACATTACAATTCAAAAGTTTTGACACAACCGAATGAATGTGTCTAATGATGCAAAGGAACATGACAACTGGCCCATCCAAATATTTTACTTTTTTTTTCTGGTCTTCTGGTAAAATCTGCCAAAAAGCTATGAAAGTAGAAATAAGACAGACATTTTTTGAACATGATCAATCACATCAAAGCTTAAAATACTTATTTTCATGTTACAATGTGTCCTTCTGCACCTCCAGTGTTAAGTTTCTTGTTTCCCTCCTCTCCATTTTGCAACTTGTAGGTGTTTTGGTGAAGATACGTGCATCTCCATTCCAGACATCAAGGCAATGGTGATGGTAATGCCTCCCAGCGAACCTCGGATCACCATTGCTGGAGTGGAGCGGCTGGTTTGGCCCGCAGCTCAGCTCCGAGCCCCTGTCGGGGTAGCCCTTTTCAAGGACATACACATCATTAGTACCGTCACCAAGACAGACGCCACCCTCAGCATAGGTGATAGATGACTCACTTTCACAGCTCATATATTAACATAATCTCACTCCTTTGCATTCATCCATTTCACAGGTGCCACAGTTGCACATTTTGCCTGTAATGTAACCATACAAAAAATGTTTGTATGTTTGCTGAATTCTCTTCCCAGGGATGGGTTTTTATAATGGTTTATTATCAAGATTATAAACGCCGCCTTCTGGTTATTACACTGACCTTAAGTCAATTGTTTTTTTATTAGTGTCTTTTTTCATTTAAAGTTCAACAAAAGTGTCCGGCTTCTTTTATCTAATGTAGAGCCAGAGGTAGTGAAACAATAAATCATCAAAATTAAATTCATACACAGTCAATGGTTGTTTGTGGATACAGCGCAAGGTCTTATATTTGCCACTGCATGTTTCCGTCTGTGTAATAGTGTGTGTATTTGTGCAGCTCGGAGGCCTGGTGTCCTGGAGTTGATGCATAACCTGGATTACTGTGATGTTCTGGTGATCGGAGAAGAGCTGGACCCAGAGCGGGAGAGTCTGGAGATCCACCACAGCTCTCTCTTGGGCAAACATCTGGATGCCACCAACTCTACCTCTGGCATCTCCATCTACGGTATGGTTGCCCACATGTCTCAGATCTACTGTAAAGCCATCTGCTGCCATAATATTTCTCGTTATCTCTTTTTCACTCTACAATGCAGTGACTTCATTAATTGCTTATTTATTGCGTCTTCCGGTTTCTTCATTTAGCGCAAGTTCTCTGTGTAGAATGTAATTAAATATAGATCAGTAGATCTGTTGATGTTCAACTGATTGACAATCTTGTAGTACAATCAGTTGAACATCTACCGGTACATGCATCCAGATCTAGATGTAAATACATTCTACATGGAGAGCTCATGTTAAAATGAAGCAACTGATTAAATGCCTGGAAAATTCCTCAAGCTGTGCATAAGCAATGAATGTGCTAAAGGAAATAGCCAATAATGTTAAATCTGTCATTATTTCATCCAAACCTGTTTCTTTTCTCTGGAGGTACAGAATATGGAGATATGTTGAAGCACATGTTGGCCACTCTTTTGCATAATGACACTGAATAGTCATGAAACAAAATGACAAAAACAAAACCATGGAAGCATCATAAAAGAGCTTCATTTGACTTATGTGCCATATTCATATTCTTCTGAAGCCAGACAGTAGTAAATGGTTATGTGTCGCCTTCAAACGCCAAATGACAGATTACGTAAATGTGACTTATATGTTGTATTAAGTCAGTGAAGTGTGAAGGCTACAGCGGAGGGGAACAATAACTGAAATGTAAGAGAATAACTTAAATTTTGATCTGTTTTTTACATTGTTTTCAAAGTTTGGGAAAGTTTATCTCTTATGGCTACAATTTAAAATACCCTTTTACTTTTCGAGCACTTTGGGTCAATAAATGGGTGAAAATTATGGTTTGATGGTTCTTGTTTATTGAACATTAAGTGGACTGTCTTTCATGTTCAGCATTTTAGTGTTGTAGTCTATATTTTACAACGTAATTTATCCCTGTGATGGCAAAGCTGAATTTTCAGCATCATTACTCCATTCTACAATGTCACATTGTCCTTCTGAAATAATTCTAATTTTCTTATTTTGTGCTCAAAAGACATTTCTTACTGTAATCGATGCTGAAAATAATGTTTACTTCTTAATTTTCTTTGTTAAAACTGTGATGAATAGACACTACAAAAACTCAAAACAAAAGTTTTAATTTCTTTTTACAAATATTTTACTGACCCCATACGTATGAATAGCAGTGTATATATTAAATTATTTATTGTTGTTTTTTCCATTTTATTTTAAATGTTTAGAACCTGGAATGCAAAAGAGTGACCAGAAATAAAGAAAGTAATGTGTTTGATTTAATCAATAACTGATGAACTACCCCTTTAAAAGCAATGAATATATATATTTTAAAAACAAATCCAGCTAATATCAATGCTAAAGAAATGTTGTGAACTTTTTGGATATCTGGTAGATCAAATTTAAACACATTTATGCTTTTCAAAAAAGTTTTGCTCTTTAAAAGTCTCAGAATTCTTTAACCGATTCTTTAACAGATCTCTGCCTCTATCAATCGACTGTACATTTGGCTTTTTGCAAGCTAATTCAAATCACCTTGGCATTTCATAAAGTGGTTTGAGAGTGCCGGGTACATTTATTAGAGGACTAAGACCTCCAACTTGTTCAGGAGCTCCATGCTGAGTATCTATCAGGGCTCTGGAGCTCTGTACCGAGTTCCTGACACTGGTCTTTCTTTGGTCTCAGGTGTTGACTCCATGGCGCATTATGAACAGGCCATCAGGCAAGTGAGGTACCGCAACTGGAAGCCTGGCGGCCTGTCTGAGAGAAGGTTCCGGCTCAGTTGCTCTGAACTGAATGGACGCTACACAAGCAATGAGTTCAACTTGGAGGTCAGAGACTGCCTTCATACCGGGCATAGCTTTTTATTAGTATTTTTTTTATCATTCAGTTACTTTATTCCCTCTTTCAATTCCAGCTCTTCTTTTAGCTTTTTGCACTTTTTGACTCTTGGTGCTTAAAAGTTATCAAAACTGCTCTTGCAGAACCAGACTCTTGACTTTTAACTCGTGATTTCTGACTTAAAGCTGTCCTCTTAGACAGAAAGAGACTGTTTGACTGACATGCAAAAAAATGAACAACCACAGTTTTTTTGTTTTGTTTAGATTTTTTTGTAGCTTTTAGGAGTGGATAAATCTAAAATATATGATGTTGATGATGATTAATTATTCTTATTATTTTGGTTTCATTTCTTTCTGCGAGGAAAGCGATTTTCATTTAGCCTAACATCATTTGAGTTCATTATGTTTGTTCTGGAATAGGAGACATTAGGTGATCAGCAGGAAATCTCAAATTAGTGTCAGTCAGCCCAGATTTGTTTGGATCAGTATGATTTTTATTAACCTAATTTCATTATAAAACAGTCTCAGTAAAATGTTTCAATTCAGAATCAATCCCAAAACATTTAGGTTTTTTTTATGACATAAAGCTTAATTTGCTGAAATCACTTGACCTGGGTGAGATGTTATGGATGTAAAAGAGAAGCTTTATCTCTATAAACTCTTTTCTGTTTGCACCATCCCTCAGATTGGATTAGTGCACAGCTCAGAGGCTGTGGAGCATGTCAATCACATGGCTGTCCAATCGCAGTACATGAGACCTGTGCATCATCCACTGGTGGTTCATACAGCAGAGTCTGACCACATTTCAGGTAAAGTCAGCCCTGATGCCTCTAAATGATGTTTGTCTATTTTAACTTGGGTGATATTATTGTGTAAAAAATGTGCTGTTGCTTTAAGCCATCTCATTAACTTGTAAACAAGTGGCTTTAAGGAGGACAGAAAATGTGTTTCAAAAGCTATTCATGGGAGAATTCAGCTTCTAAAAAAGCGGATATGCACACACACACACACATATATATATATACAAACCCCTGCGCGCTGGTCTAAGTGGATGACAGGCTCTTGAGACCGTATTATCGGTTTGAAGGAGTTTGGAAAATTACACTTACTCTACCAGATCACGCACACCTCAGGGACACTGGTGATCTCCCCAAGGGCGCACAGAGCACAGCTGACTGCAGCGAGATGGAGCATTCTGCTCTCTGGACTGAAGAGAGATCGAAGGAGAGAGAGAGAGAGGGATGACGGGATGCGAGACATGCTGCTTTAGGAGAGACATGGAAAAACAGCAGGTGGCACTGTGACCTCATGCACCCAATCCTGCTCTTGCTGACTGCAAGGTCTCAGTAACTGAGTAAACTGTGCCAAACTGTCTTGCTCTGTCAACATGGCTAAATAAGCTTCACCTCAGTTACCTACCACTGACCTCCCTTTGAAAAACACTAAAAGACACTAATCCACTATTGTATTGATTTTTCTACAGTATGGCCGAGTGAGTCATAGCAATATTGTGAATGAATAAGCATAATTCCAGAATAGAGAAACTAAACCAATAAGCCTCTCAATGTTATGCATTACTAGAAAATCTCTCCTTCAAGAAGACTTGAATGCCCATTTAATATATTAAATCTCTCTCTCTCTCTCGCTCTTTCTCTCTCTCTGCACACACACACACACAAAATATATATATATAGTCACACTACCATTACATTTTTACATTAAAATCTATTTTAAACATTATGCAACACAACTTTTCATTTGATAAAAAGAAAGGTATCTTGAGCATCTTAAGTAATAAATTACACTAGTTATTTTAAATGGGAATAAATTTCACAATATTAATGTTCTTACTCTGTTACTTTTGATAAAATATACCAGCATAGATGAGACTTTCAGATGGCAGATGGGACACAGGTGTGGGGTTGACAGCAGGTCGGGGTGAATCTGGGCCTGACAGGAGCTCGTGAACCTCAGGATGGGTGTCTCAAGTTGTGGATGGAGAAAAAAATAGATTCCTCTAATGTGGAAAGGATAATGGGCTTCTTGGTTGAATAGTACAAAAGGCTAGCAACAGCTATAAATGACAATGTTTAATAATTAATTATATTTAGCAATAATTATAGTCACAATTTGATGTATGCAGTTTTAATAATTGTATTGTTTTGTAGCAACACGTTGCAGAATTCACGTCTTTATCTCTGTGTCATCAGGTACCCCTCCTGCTGCCACAGTGGTAATTGTAATGTGCATTGCTGCCCTGGTAGTCATTGTGGTCTTGGGCATCTACCGCATCCACACCACTCACCAGGAGGGTTCGAAAGAGGACGAAGAGGGGAAAAAAGACCCGGAGATGGACTGGGATGATTCCAATCTTAACATCACTGTTAATCCCATGGAGGTCAGTCTATGCCTCACTGGTGTTGGGGAAGCAACTTTGAAACCAAAGGTTGTTAAACCAATTACAGTTTGAAGTAGTTAAACTACAGTCAAGCTACTGTAATAACTCATGAAAATTCAATTGGATACATTACAAGTTATAAACAAAAAACTGCCTTGAAGTTACTTTAGATGGCAATTTATTTTTTTAAGAAATGAAAAACTTTCCATTGTTTAAATTTAATCAGAAAAGGAAAAAAGATGGGATTGAATAAAAAAAAAAATCCCATAGTGACTCTTTCAAACCAAAAAATTAAATGTGCAGGCTCGATGCATACAGTACTATGCTTATAACATAATTCATGTCACCTTTTCTGTATGCAAAAAAACGTGTGTGTAAAAATTGAGGTATGCTTTGGGTTTAGATGTGGGTTTAGTTTATCTCTAAACTGCATGTTTTTGTATAAATCAAATTGTACATATTCATTCGAAATCACCAACTTGTAAAATAGTTGTTGTGTTGCATAATATCAAGTTGGAAAAAAACATTTAGGACAAACTGATTCATTTGAATGCATCGAAATTTGCATACAAGAGAGGACTTTTTATGATTAACCAATTCAATTGAACAAATTGCACGTTTCTACGTTTAGGTAAGCAGGTCAAATTTATTTGTATACTATTATAGTACTTATTAATGTTTAGAATGAGTTTTTGTTTTCATTTTAGTTTAGTTTATTAATTTTGTTGTGCTTGTCATTGTATTACTTTTAATATTTAGTTATTATTAATATAATTATTATAATTTATTTTTAATATTAGAACTTTAATTTGATTTCATTTACATATCAATGCAATATTTCAAATTTTCATTTATTGAATGAATTAATAATTCTAGTTTTAGTTAACAATAACAGCACCGAGCTTTACAGATAGTTTAAATATAATTAGCGTAATTCTGTTGTTGGTTGTAGAGCATTGAAGGGACTCAGATTGCTGAGGAGGTGAGGGAGGAGGAGCCAGAGGAAGAGGAGGATGAAGAGGATGGTGAACTGTCAGGAGATCTCTCTAGTGCTGAATCTGAGGACAGTGATGAAGAGGAAGAGACTAACATTCAGAAGGGGAAAGTGAAAGGAAGGCTGGAGTGGGACCCGTCTACGTTACCCTATTAATACACACAAACACACAGTCTCTCACACAATCACATGCATACACCACACACAAGCAAGATTCACACGCAGACATAGACTTGTGCACACACACGTACACATATATATACATAAAACACTCGCATTAAATGCCCAATCACTCTTACAAAAGCCAGAATTTATTGCCTGAAAAGCTGTCACACATCAACCTGTTTTTGACTCTTTCCAACAGCCACAAAAAGCATCCTGTAACGCTATCTGGTGGTCAATATTGGGAAGCACACCCCTCAGTCTAAACGCTGCAACGCCTGTGTATACTTCTGTAGTGTATAAGCTGCAGTGTATCAATAGATCCACAAAAATTAAAGATAAATTAACACAGTGGAATAAATTGTGTATCAACATCTCTGGGATGTATTTTTTTCACAGTTTTTCTTTTTTAAATACATTTTGTGTTAATTAATCAGATTGTAGTCTAACATCATGATGCTTTCTCCCTTTCTCAAATACTAAACTGTAGTATTTGACAGTGTGGCTATGCCTTCACCATTTGTTGTCTTCAGAGTAACATTTAATATTGCATTGATGTGCAATAGTAAAGACCCTAAAGTTGTTTTTTCAATGAAAGTATATAATGATATTTTCTTCATTTGAAATTTAGCAAATATGTTTATTTTAAATCCTCAGAGAGATTTTAATTGAGAACGTTATCTTTAAATAAAAGTTATATTGTAATATATGGAAGCTTGTTTCCACCACAAAATTAAAAATATACAAAAGGGTATTTGTGGCTTTAAACTTGTTACAAACTCACAATAAGTTCAACGAATAATAAATTCAAAAGTCAGGATTTATATCGAGTTTATATCTCACAGTTCTTTATCAGAATTGAGAAGCAAGTGAGAAAAAATATCAGAATTGTGGGATATAAACTAAATAAATTTAAATTGTGAGACGTGAATTATGAGATATAAACTCACAATTGCATGAAATAAAAGTCAGAATTGCAACTTTTTATATTTTGCAATTCAAACAATTGTGAGTTAATATATTTTTTTATATCTTCAATTTCACAAACTCAGAACAAATTCAACGAGTAATAAATTCAAGTATAATGAAAGTCAAGAATTTATTTCGAGTTTATATCTCATTTCTTTATCAGAATTGAGAAGCAAATGAGAAAAAATATCAGAATTGTGGGATGTAAACAAAATAAATTTACATTTTGAGACAAATGTCAATCATGAGATATAAACTCACAATTGCATGCAATTCGAATTTCGAGAAAAAAAAGTCAGAATTGGAGGATATAAACTTGCAAATGTGAGATGGGGGAGAAAAAAGTCAGTAATACCCTTTATTATTTAGTGGTGGAAACAAACTTCCATATTTTTCAGAGATGAAAAAAGAAATTCAAACTTTCTTTTCCTATTTTTCTTTTTTGGGGGGGGAGATCTCGGTGGTAAAGTTGGAGGAAGCGTGTCTGTCCTTTTTTATATGCCTGTCTTCTGTAAATAGAGAACTGTAGAGTAGTTGAATGGTGACTCAGACTCCTCACGTCGTCCTGCATCCCTCTCACAGCCTGTTTGTGTCCACACTTGCTTGCTGAAGAGGAAGGTTCCTCCTCCTCCTCTTCTCTCTGTCTGTGTTTATCTCTTTTATCGTTCATGGTGTCCTCCTCACCTCAACTGAGGATTGGCTCTCCCTCACTCCACCGCAAATAGATTTGTCTGAGCCTCTGTAGACAAAGGCACTTTTAAACTATTAAAAGAAAGAAAGTAGAAGACAATTGTTCAATGAATTTAGCCTGGGGCTATTTTGGTATATTGTGATGGTCTTTCTTTACCAACCTCCCTGCAGTGTACAGTTCAATTAAATCTTTCAGGAAAATAAATAAAAATAGTAATGTAAGAAAAGGATGAACAAAAGCAGTCTTTGTGA
Source organism: Rhodeus uyekii (assembly GCA_037043235.1). Classification (NCBI taxonomy): domain Eukaryota; kingdom Metazoa; phylum Chordata; class Actinopteri; order Cypriniformes; family Acheilognathidae; genus Rhodeus; species Rhodeus uyekii. The sequence continues at coordinate 2,612,523 of JAWRVZ010000035.1, forward strand.
AAACTGAGGCTTTTGCCAGAGTAAAAGCTTTTAGCAGTCACAGAGGTCTTTTGTTTTCCTATAGAAAAGAGTTATACTGGAGCAACTATTGATGGCACTTCTGTTTTTCCCCTCAACATGTGCGTTTATGAATATGTGCATTGGGTTTCATGTAATGTTTGTTGCAGTGGTTAGGATTTCTCATTCCATCAGCAGAACCGTGCTTGTGATGTCAGCCTTGTGAGACATCCTGTTCCCTCTCCTTCTACCTTCCACACCTTTCATTCCTATATTTCGCTAGTCCTTTTTACCATGTGTGTTATAGAACAGGAACAAAAAAACAAAAAAACTTTTAAAAAGATCAACCATGTAAAATCATGTAAGACTATTCTTTTGTATCTGTTTCTCTCCTTTTGTTTTGTAAAGGGTTTTGTTTAATTTCTTTGATGGTCACTGCAGCACTTTCTGTACATTGACCAATAAAGACTTTCCTTAGAATGAGTGAAAGTGTTTCTTTCCCGTTTAAATGCGAATTATTCTACTTTGTGTACGTACTTGGCTATAGTTTGAGGAAAAAATTATTTGAGCTGTTTGTGTTGGAAAATGATTAAGGATTGAGGATACAGACCATAGTTCCATGACCAACACCGCCGCCATCGACCGTTGCACTATGAAACTGTTCACATGATATATACTCCTTTTAAACTTTACATTCCTGGAATGGTTTGTATGTCATTCGTTCACAGGTGAACCAAGAAAGCCTTCCAGAAGAAGAAATTGCATATTCAGTTTGAAGGCAAACTATAATGACTTGTAAAGTTATTGATTAACTTTCTATAAAACCCTTTTCACAGAGCTTATTCACTTACAAATTATTCAATCACAACAAAGGATTATTGAGAATCTAGTGTGCCAGTTTCTTTTATTTAGGAAGAGAATAAACAATGTGTGTAGACAGTTTATATACAGTAGGGATATCTAAGGACATTTAATAAATGTGTGCACATAATTACAAATACAAACTGGATATTGTACACCGAAATGAAACTGTGTCGTAAAAGTTACATAGGGTTGTAACATTTCATAACATTTCATATTGTTCAGTAAAAATATGAAGGACACTGGCCATAAATAAGTATATTGTAATAGTCAATTAAAAGTAAAACCACAAATTAAAAAAGTGTATGTATCTATTTACTAGCAATTAATTTTAATAGAACTATCAAAAGATAAAATAACATGAAATATGATAATATGTTAATTATGTTAATATTATAGAAATATGTTAATTAATTGCTGCATATGCCATTACAGGTATCTTCACAGCACCTGTTAAAGGCGTCTATTTCTTCGCTTTGTCTGGACACAACCGCTCAACTAAACCCATGGGTCTAAGACTCCTTAAGAATGGACAACAAATGATAACTATTTACAATCATGAAATAGCCGCTGACCGCTGGGACACAGCATCTAATTAAATCTCCTTTACCCTAGAAAGAGGAGATAATGTCTATGTTAATCTCCGGCAAGATACAAAGGTCTATGATAATGAAAATAGTCACACTTCATTTGTTGGCCATTTACTTTTTTCTCTTTGATTGTCTATGAACGGCTGTCCATATAAATATTAACAGTTTTCCCTTTAGCCAGCTTGCAAGCGCGTGTTAGTGCTGTTAATTCTGCTGCTTGCGCAGAGACAGGACCCAACAGCCCTGTGTCTAAGGTTCCATGGTCATCCACCACCGCATACCCTATCACTGTGGCCTGCTCACTGTTTTAGTAGAACCTCCATCGATATATAATACTAAATCTGGGTCTAATAGTGGTTCGTCAGACGAATCTTTACCTGGGTATGCAGATGGTGGCCAGGGTAGACAGCCAACATAGACTGATTCGCTGCGCACACTCTCTCGTACCACTGCACTTTGCTGAAGTCGCTGCACCACGCCTGCGCCTCTGCAGAATAAAACACGTCTTCGTCAATGGGTGTCAGTGGCGTCATCACACTGTTTAGTAAAAGGGCCCAAATCTTTACATTCGTCTGATCTGCTCTTGGCTAATGAGACATGTGGGTTGGATTGACCAACATCATACAATGGCTTGATGGCCTCGTTTAAATAAACAGACAGGACACATTTTGTCTCAGTCCAATACAGTTTTTGAGTTGTTAACAGGTCACATGTCCCAGCAGCCCAGCGCAGCTCATACTCTGGATCGGCTGTCCATGTCACATGGGCGTTACAGTGAACATCAGAGTCGTTTTGAAAGTCAGATTGGGGTCACGCCAGGCTTTAGCAAATTATGTCAGACTGTCCCCTTGTGGCCATTGCCACTTATACACCCTAAACTTAAACTCTTTTGTACACCTTATATTCAGCCCAAATTCTTCACTACATTTGACTGAAACCCCTTATTTGCACAGCGCTTCCCTTCATAATAAATTCTATGGGCACTCGCTGCTATAACCAGCAAGGGCAGTGTCACGATTTTATCATTATGTACCATTTCCACAGGTTCACTGTATACATCTCTATAGTTTCACAGGCAGTAATGCTTTCTTCTGTTTTTGTGTCTCTCATTTTTCTTCATCTTTGTTGATCCATTCTTCCTTGTGTTTTGAGTGTCTGACTACTTCGCCGAGTGGGGCTGTGTTCTGTACAATTCACGAGGATTATACCCTTTTTCTCAGGTCCTCCTGCATATTACTCATAAAATGCATTTTAAAGTGTAGATCATAAGACGGACTGGGCTCTGGTTGACCGTTGGTGCCCCTGTTTGTTCTTGGAATTCCAGAGAATCGTTCGAATTCCTCTGTCATGTGTGTCAGGAAGTCTTCCCCTTGCGCCCTTGCGTTGTTTGCAGTTAGACAGTTTAGTTGGGTCTGGCTGAGAGGTGAAAGTATCTGCCAGTCTGTTGCAGAATTCTCTGACAGCCCTCGGATATTCGTCAGTGTCTCTACAATCACTCCTTTCTCTCTGCACGTCCAGCATCCATTTTCCTTCCATTTTCCTGGCATTGGTTGATCCGTTTTGTTTCATAAAGATTATTTTCAGTTCCCCAGAAGTCGTACTGCATTCTCTGCAGAAGTCTTCATACCCTTTTTGCAGGGCTTCTCTTCCCTCAGAGACTTTTGGGAGGTGACCAGAAATGTCCAGCAGGTCTTGAGGGGTCCAGACTCTTCGCACATATCCGCTCCCATTACTTGGACGTAAGGAGCTCTGGCCTTCGGTACTTCAGCATCAGTGAAATCATTGTCATCATTGTCTTCTTTGTCCTCCTCTTTCCAGTATTGTTGTTACGCATCTGCCAAGTGTGAGTTTATGCCTCTTAGAAGGTGGAATTTTCCCTGACTTCTGGTGTTCATGGCATGAGTTCTTTTCGTTTTTGTCCTTTTTTTATTTTTGTCTTGTCCTTCAGTCTTCTGGTCGACTTTCGGCGTTTCAGTCTTCGCTTGGGAAGAGGTTGGAGAAGGTAGTGGAGGAGCAGAGGGAGCCGTTGCTTGTGGTGGTTGTTATACAGGGGAAACTTAACACTTAATAATCATCAATTGTATTAATTCGCCTGCTCTTTTAAGGCTGCTGTTCAGCCAAACAAACTTTGTTTATATTGTTTTCCTGTGACCACTGTAAAGCTGCTTTGAAACAATCTGTATTGTAAAAAGCGCTATATAAATAAAGGTGACTTGACTTGTTGTGGTGGTCGGAGGTGAGGCGCTGGTTCAGGAGTCGGGGCTTTGCACCTCGTTTGGAAGAGAAAGGAGAACAATTAGGCAGTTCTTTGGAAATAGAACTATTCAACCTTTGTTCAGATTCTTCTAGAAACAAAAAACAAAAACAAAACATGTCCACTGTTTTTAACAGTTCTAACATGGGATGATCCCCCCTTTTTGGATTTGCATTGCTTGTAATCTGGACTTCAACAAACTATTCTTTGCACACTGAAACTAATTTGTCCATATTTCCATATAGTGCTGGCATATTTTTTAACTAGTCGGTACCATATTTTTGAATCAATAATTTTTTATCCCTTTCTGACAATCCATTGTCTGTGTTAAAAACCTTAACACCATCCAGGCAGGCGCTACTCCCCTTTCCTTGTGAGTTACCCATTATCGCAGGCGGATTCTTATAAGTTTAAAATTCTTTTGAAAGAATTTTCTGTGTCTGATCCCACGCCCAGATAAGTTTAAAACACTCTTGAAAGAATTTTCTGCGTCTGATCCCACGCCCAGATAGGTTTAAAATTCTTTTGAAAGAATTTTCTGCATCTTATCCCACGCCCAGATCCCTTTTTGATAATTTTCTTATCATAAAAAAATGTCCACAGGGTTCTTGGGATTCCGTCTCCTTCGGGCAGGTCAATGCCCACGTCCCTTAAGATGGTGGTTTGGGTCACCTTTCTGAAGATGAGTTGATCAGACCATTGACCTTTCCTCAGGATTGGAATCCCATCCTCGCTGCCATTGTGTTGTGGAATTTTCTATGGAATAATAAAAACCAGGATTGTCAGAAAGAGTAAAGCTTTATTTCTTGTACAAGGACTCGTCTAACGCACATCTCAGCATGCATGAGAGGAGTGAGTGAGAGCTCACCCTCCCTTCTTCATATACTGTCATCACACAATGACTCAGCAGTTTATCTATCAAGACATTCACCTAAGCATGGGTTGTTGTGCACATAGCATCAATTTATGCAAACAAATTATAAGAATTGTTTATCAAAAGTTAAGTGTCAACTTAAAAACAAACTTTTCTGAGGCTGCTTCTGTTTCCAACCGCAGAGCTTCCTTCACATTAGAAAATGTCATGAAAGACACATTACAGAAACATTAAATGCAATTGCACTAAGCCTTCTTAATGCTAAATAAAGTAAAGTTTAAGTAATACAATTTTGGACACTCAGCTGTTATGAACTTTTATTCTTATTTAATGCTTTTGTTAATAGCATTTTTTTAATCATAATTAAATTTACCTTTATTCTTGGTCCGTTTTGGAAGCGCTGGAGGTTTTGGTGCGTGTGGAACATTTTCTCTGTGTGCAGTTTTGATTTGAGGGGTGATGGTTCTTTTCTCATCTGGAAAGCAAAGAAAAAAGGACAAGTGCACACACATTTCATTGCACCTTGTGTGATGTGGCAAAACCTCAAATAAATAGAATTGATGCAATTTATGCTAGTTGCATTCTCCTTAACATCTATTATACTCACATTAATTCAAATTAATATTTAAGATTCAACTGAATATTTAAGTTTCCGAATAACAGTATCAAGTCAAAACTGAGTTGTTTGAATGTATGTACACACAAAAATGTATGTTTAAAACATTAAGTAATTTTCATGTAAACGATAGCAGTTTTCATTTAATTGTAACTTTAACATAATGACTTATATAAAGACGTTTGCACACGTCATTTATGCTATCTGGGTATGCAGTCGAGATGCACACATGTCGTGAAAGACATCGGGGTGTTTTACATTACCAGCATGCGATTCGAAGCAACGTCGAAGAAGAATTGCTGTGAATGCGTATTCATGTAATGTCATCCTTTACAGGAGCAATATTACACTTCATTTCCACGTTAAGATATTGTTGTTCGTTACCAGAACAACCACTTGAGTGTCTGGCTGTGAACGCGCTTCTCTTGTTTCAAAAGTACCTGTGCACGTGATGGGCGGAAACATCGCAAAAAAGCCTGACTTAGCTATATCAATTATTTAAGGGGAAAGTTTTGTGTAAACTGCCAAAATCCTCCCTCACCTCGAACATCTTCAGAGGGAACATTTCTCTAAGCACCGCGAACAAAAAAACGGAGGTAAAATTAAATGATTTTGTTTTGATATAGATATTCTTTTTCAAAATAACATTATAACGTATATATCTGCCTTTGTGTATGTGCATGTTAAGTCCTCACTTTTTTAAACGTATCAAATAAATATATGTCTTAATTTTAAGAGTAAATTAAAAAAATACATAAAAAGAGAGCTAATACAATTCGTTTATATTTCACCGTGTAATGTTATATTTATTGAAGTCATAAATATATTTAATCAAGTTAGTGTTTTTACACATTTACATTGACTCCATTATCATTACAATCGATTACAATACAATATAATCATCAATATTTAAATGTAATCATCTCTTAATTCCGAACTTTTTGTTAATTTAAAAATAAATATTATTATTATAACTGATATTTTTCTGATGGTCACTATGGTCTGCCATGTAATTTTTATACAGCCTACTACTATAAGTTGGTGTATACTATAAGTTACAGTTATGTGTATTAAGTTATGTTTCACACAATAACTACTTGATAAAAGTGTACCATTAAAGTATTTTTTTTATTTTAGATTAATTAACCATACATCTTGTATTTTATGTCTTATGTAAAAATACCTTTTTGTTTTTCTTTCTTCCTATCTCTTCTTTCGTTCTTTCTTTCTTTCTTTCTTGATAAAATGTGTTAAACATCAGTCCAGCCGAAAATAAATCAAGAGCAGCAGGAATTTCTGCCATTAAAACCCTTTCAACAGAAGCTCAATAATATTAATTTCTATTTCTTTATTAAAATTAACAGTCTTTCACTTGTGTTATCTTAAGGTAAAATGTCCTGCTCTATTCTGTATCCGCTGCTGCTTCTGGTGTTCAGCTGTGTCTGTATGACTGAGGGTCAGAAGAAAACTACAGAAGCGCCGACTGAGATATGGGAAGAGGGAGAGAACAGTCTTGAGTTTCTGCTAAACTTTCTCCAAGAGTTCCACGATGAGTTGAAAAAGCTGAGGTCCGATGTGACATCTCTGAAGAACAGACTGAATGCCACCGATGAACTGCTCAAGAGAAAAGGTAATTAATTGATAAGTAATGATAAAAAAAGTTATACAAGTTTCTTTGTTGGTCATAAGCTTGGTAGATCAGTGAAAACTAACATTAAATTAGTTTATCATTAGTAGCCAGTAATCCGAATAAGCCTCTTCAAACAGACAGTCCATGTGCATAACCAGTAGAAAGACATAAATGTACTTATGACAAAATGTAATCTATGTTCACGCAGAATATAAAGTGGCATTTGCTGCCAAACTTGGACCCATTGGTAACCTTGGACCTTTTAAAACTGAGACTACTGTGGTTTACAAAAATGTCTTTGTGAATAACGGAGGAGCTTACAACTCAACCACTGGTATGTGTTCTTATACCGAACCTGTATATGTGTGTTACAATTACACTGTTGATCTAACAGCTTTCAGAATTCCATTTGATTCTAGAGATGCTTGTTAATTAATTGCTGCATATGCCATTACAGGTATCTTCACAGCACCTGTTAAAGGCGTCTATTTCTTCGCTTTGTTTGGACACAGCCACTCACCTAAAACCATGGGTCTAAGACTCCTTAAGAATGGACAAGAAATGATAATGGTTTATCATAGTCCTCAGGGGGAAAGCTGTAACACAGCATCTAATTCAATCTCCTTGACCCTAGAACAAGGAGATCGTGTCTCTGTTAATCTCCAGCAAGAGACATGGGTCTTTGATAATGAAAATGGTCTCACTTCATTTGTTGGCCATTTACTTTTTTCTCTTTAAAGATCTTATTAGTTCAATATATGTGTCAAGAAGTCTTAACTGCAACTGCAAAAAAATTGTCTGAATTTACCCAAGAATAAAATAAATGCATTACCAAACAGGTTCATGTGTCTTAATGTTTGTTGAATTGTATTTAGGGCCCAATCTCTCAAAGGGCCAAGGCTCTATTGTTTTCCTTAAGATTAAGACCTCTTAAGAGCAAGATGTAGGCCTGTTGAAAGTTAGTGTGGTAAACAACTGATGTTGATGGAGGGAACAAGTACTAGACTGCTGTATGAATATTGTATTGAACTCTTTTAACTTGGTTAACAAGCTAAGCTAATCACATTTCAAAGTTAAGTCTTGTAACAAAGAAGGGAGATTACCAAATTCTATATATGAAGAGGGAATTATATTAAAGATACATTCTGTAATCATATCATGCTATCTTTGATCAAGAGTGTGTTTTCTCTGTGATTTGTCTGAGATACTCCCAGCAATGATTAAAGCACATCAAAGGCCTTGTCTGGAGTCTTCTCGAGTAACTGCAGTGCAGCAAGCTCGTGGATATCTTAATTTCAGTTCCACAGGGGAAAGGATGCCTTCTGACGATGCAAACCGTAGCGGTTTCGTCATGAGACATTTATGATCCGTGTGGCTCACGAGAACAAGTGCTTGCTCATTCGTGCGCTCTACGTCACGTGAGTGGACGCGGTTTAGTTCTCTATCATCTGTGTGTTGTTTAGCACACTGTTCGTGTTTGTTCCCCTGTTTTACATTGATTTGCCCCAGCTGTTTCATGTGCTCCCTATTTAAGGTACACCCTTCATGGTCTGTTCTAGGTCACGTCGTTGTCTTTTTTTGTCCTGTTATACTGCCAGTCAGTTCCTGTCCTGCCAAGTTAAGACCAGTCTGTTAAGTTCTCTAGTCAGTAGGCTAGTCTTGTTTTTCCCCCTAAGCGTTGTTTTTGTTGCCTTTTGTTTTATTTTTTACTTTTTTTAATTTTTATATTATTTACTTTTCCCTGCAATATGGAGTCCTCACACTTCCTTCACCCACACCCCTGACATAGAGATCCTGTTTTGAGTGAACATAATCATCATCTCATGGCCAGAGTTGAACGCATAAAAAACCTGCGGGACCATCAGAAAAAGATCAGTATTTAATATTTTTTTTTAAATTAAGAAATATTTTGAAATTGAAATTATTTCAAAGACAGATAATGTAATTTGGAAAACACATCTCATGCTATCTTGAAAATTTAAATTTGTGCTTCACATGGGTTTGCTACGACCTGAGAGGGTGAATATATATATATAAGTTGTCACAGAATTGTACATATTTTGGTGAGCGCTTTAATATTTTGAGCTTGAAAGAAAGAGTAAATAATGATGTTGGCTTTCCAGTCCAATAAAGCTACAAATTTCCAAAAACATTTTTCGGATTATGAGCACCACTTGTAATGAATTTTGTTAAAGGGTAGAAGGCAGCATTCAACTTTATTTTAAATCAGTTTGAAGGTTAGGGCCGGATCGAGGCATGAGCAGACCGTCAGTTAAGCTGTTTTCATTATGACTCAGGCATTGTTTTAAATTGTGTTTTACATTACCAGCATGCGATTCAAAGCAACGTCGAAGAAGCATTGCTGAGAATGCGTATTCATTTAATATCATCCTTTACAGGAGCAATATTACACTTCATTTCCACATTGAGCTATTTTTGTTTGTTACCAGAGCAACCACTTGAGTTTCTGGCTGTGAACGCGCTTCTCTTGTTTCAAAAGTACCTGTGCACGTGATGGGCGGAAACATCACAAAAAAAGCCGGACTTATATCAACTATTTAAGGGGAAAGTTTTGTGTAAGCTGTCAATGTTATTCATATTGTGAAACATGCCATCGTTCTGTGCTGTGTTTGGCTGTTCTAACAGACACGATAGAGAGAAAGAGAAATCAATTTTTAGGCTGGCTAAGGTAATAACACACCAAGGTGATTGGACGCAACAGCTGTCAAAGGCCAGACATGAGAAATGGATCTCAAACATCAGCTGAGCGGACAGCAAGCCTTCCAGCTATGACTATTTCCTTATCTGTTCGGATCGTTTTATAAGTAAGTGAAGATAAGTTAAAAAACATAATATATTTAATTATGTAACCATTGAAAATCATTGTCAGCAGTAATCAATCATCTATTTATGTACATATAGTGACGAACACAACAGCTTAACTTGTAATTAAATTAAGGACACAAACCTAAGAAAAATAAAGTGAGAATGGAGAAACTCTTTCTCCATCCAAGATTCTTGAATCTTGAATTTGAATCTTGAAACATCTCAGATTTCAAGCTTCCCATTGGTCAATCATAACCTGTACTTTTTATGAACTAGTTAGATTGCTGAGGTCTGACAAGAAATCACAAGTTGTTATCTTTTTCAGATAAACCAGCAGACCTTTATGATGAGCTCAATCCAGACTGGGCACCGACTGTGAACATGGGGCAAAAGTATGTTTTTTTCACACCATCCCCCTATGGATGGTGTGGGGGGAGATATAGATATAGATAAATCATTAATGAGTGCTATGGAAAGTGAGCTTCAAAGGTTGCAAATGGAAACTGATTTATTAAGGAAAAAGGTAGAAAGTCAAAAGTTTGATGTGCCATTTTTTGAGGACGATGACTCAATAGTGAAGTACTACACAGGTTTAAATAACGTTTCAGTACTGAAGGCTTTGTATAACTATGTTGAACCAGACATTTCGTGTACTCATAAAAATGTGCTGAACAAATTTCAACAGCTCGTACTGGTATTGATGAAGCTAAGACTTAACTGTTCAAATCAAGATCTCGCTGTCAGATTTGGCATATCAGAAACAACTGTGTCAAGAACTTTTCTGAGTGTTTTGGACGTTCGTCATGCCTGTTTAAATAAAATAAAACAACTCATTTACTGGCCAGATAGAGAGGAACTTCAAAAAAACCATGCCAATGAGTTTCAGAACCCATTTCGGTACTAAAGTGGCAGTGATTATTGACTGTTTTGAATTTGTGATTGAAAGGCCATCCAACTTGAAAGCTTGTGCTGAAACTTGGTCAAATTATAAGCATAATAACACTTCCAAGTACTTGATCGGCATTACACCACAAGGGGTTATCTCTTTCATTTCAAATGGTTTTGGAGGCAGAGCAAGTGACAAAATTATAACTCAAACGTGTGGTATTCTAGACAAACTTCTGCCAGGGGATTTAGTGTTAGCCGACTGGGGCTTTGATATACAGAACAGTTTAGGGGCTGTGTGTGCTCAAGTAAACATCCCAGCCTTTACAAAGGGAAAAGCCAAGCTTGGGGCCATGGACGTGGAAAGAACTTGCAGAATTGCAAACAGTCGAATTCATGTTGAGAGAGTGATTGGCTTAGTCTGTCAGAAATATTCAATGCTATCATCCAGATTACCTCACGACTTCCTGCAGTCAGCTGAAGGCGAGTCTCTGACATTGGACAAGATTGTCTTAGTTTGTTGTGGACTGACAAATCTGTGCGATTCAGTTGTACAGTTCAATTAAATGCTAATAAATGCACTCATAAAATACTAGCATGTTGGACTTTATGTACTGGTCAGAAAACTTTTGCATTTTTTTTTGTTGCTTTTTGTGCATTTTTATGACTAGAGGCAGTACATTATTATGACTAGAGGCAGTACATTATTATGACCAGAGACAAACTATTTTAGAGCAAGACATAATCAAATCTCTTGAGAACTGAAATATATTTTTTTTACTCAAGCCTACATTAACATTTTTGTAAGTTACAATAACATTCACAGAATAAATATAACGGTTGATTAAAATATTTACTGTTCTTACTAAGCGTGTTGTGTTGTCTTTTACAGTTCAACAATCACACCAGCGTTACATTTTTCACCAAATTGTGCCTTAGCATATTTTGAAAGAAACCTGCAAAACACATATTGGGATAAACACCCTAACACGTTCGTCTCTTGTCCTCCACCAAAACGCTGGACGTTGCTATAATGACCATAATTGGTCGCACCAATGTATTTCAAAAACAAAACATCATATATCAAAGATATTTTGTATAACTAAAAAAATTACTACATGCAATACTCTGATTTGAAAAGAAACACATCCCAATGCTCTTATTTCACCAAACTCTACAATTCTTCAAAAGTTTAAATATTTTTTTTCCACTGTTCTTAACCTTTTTTAGTAGCTATAATTGTATTTCTACAATCAAGACACAACCACTTCCCCTTCGGCACATTTTTTATCTTCAGACAACTTTTGTGAAACCACTGAATATGACAAGCATATTCTTCTTCCTGGCAGTAGCACCATAAGTCATTGTCACAGTCATTTTTTTTTTTGTCAGATGCATTATCATCCAGATGTACTTCTACGGGCTTAACTCTTGTGTGTGTTTGTAGCATGTGTTCACCAACTCACAAATCGAGACTTGCAGAATTATTAGAGCAGGCACCTAAATTGGAATTCGAAATGACTGACTTATTTACAATATCTACAGTGTTTTGTCTAGAGAAGAACTTCCCCATTACCGTAGTTCTGTCAAAATTGCAGTTCGGAACACATGACCCATCTTTGAGCAAATTTCAACCCATAACTCTTCATCAAAGGTTATTGTTTCTATATGAAGATCTTTTTCAGTCCACGCCACAAAATATGCCATTTCAAGGCCACAAACTCCAAGCTGGGTCTGAACTTGGTAATAATACTCATGGTTTGAATCCAACTTGAGATTTTCCTCACAATCTTTCTTCAAATAAAATTTCTTGTCAGTGGCTTCACTAAGTTTCTTTATCTATGTGTCACTATGTTTCTTTATCTTTCTTGCAGAATGGGCACTTAATTTCAACAGTGCACTTGCCACAGCAGTCACATGATAGAATAGCATCTGGTGATGCCCCTATATGCAGATGATCAGGCGAAATATAAAGTCCACACTTTTTCAAGTCTTATGTTCTCATGGAATAAAGAAACTTTTTCAAAGAACATGTCCCGTGCCAATTTGTGATAGCATCCCCATTCTGTTGCCTTTTTTTCTATTATTTTACTGGATGGATAACAGATTCCTGTTATAAGGCTTTGTGCAGGACTCGGCGGGTTTGTGCGACACACTGCTTTCATTCTGGAAGCTGTTATCCGCTCTGCACGGTACTGGTGCCACACTTTGCTTTTAGCTTGGTCCCTTGTAACAGCTTCTACCAGCTTAACCTGATCACCTGTAACACAAACATTCACTTTTTCACATTCTCTGACCAAATCCCCATAGTTCAAATTCATGGCGCTTTCATCTCTAAGACTTGTAAGTGGTTGTGGAAAATCTCCTTGGAGCACAGTTGGTACATATTTGTCCGAATGTTCTGGAATTAAAGAAAGAATGGCAGGTTTTGATGGTCCAATACTTAATTCACGAAGAAAAGATGAAAGTCTGTCTGGGTTTGGAGGTGTAACTGTCTTTCTTGTTTGGGGTTTGGGACCAGAGAATGGCTGATCAGCTACAGAGGCGTCTAATTTCTTTTTCATTGTTTTTGGTGATGTGAAGTATATGTCTTGCAGTTTATTATATGAAGCTCCTCGAAACGCTGCTGGTAATTTCCACCATGCTTTTTCTTCTGTCACAGTCTTTGAATTGCGGATGTTCACAGCAGTTTCAATATAAAACAGCAAAGCTGCCACATGTGTGCATGTTTCCCCACAACCAGCCATACATGTACAATGAGCTGATAACACTCTTCCCGTCTTTTCTGAAATGATCCATGGTCTAAGTGGAGCATCATTCAACCGTAGAATGTAGAATGAGAATGTAGAACCTGGAAATAAAAATATTGAATTCTAATTAAAAACTTACACATTGCTATAAGTATAACACATATACAAATTAAATGGTTTTCATTTAACCATTTACACAACGGATAAGCCTTTTATCACATACAAAACCAGAATAAATCCTGATCAGCATCTGTTGCATCTGATTTGGACATACACTGTTTGCTTCTTGCCCATCAATAACCTAATAAAATTAAAGGTGAACAATGTAGATTGTAGATCATGATTAGATCACATGGATGTGCTTATGCGGATCTACAGTGAATAAAAACTATCTCACGACACTCAGACAATGCGAGTAATGGTCTGACACCCATTAAGCGCTGCAATTATAAAGCATTATATCCATGTACGTATATTATGTGCCTGCTTAAAGGTGGTATCCAACAGTTTGTCGATAATATATGTAACAATACCTGACCTCTGTTTGGGGTTTTTGAGTGTATTTTCTGTAGAAAAACATTATACTTTAATCTTAGCTTTTCATACAGGTGTAGGACATCAATAAACAGCATTTTGCAAGATCTGTTCAGGTAACAAAAGTTTATAAAGATGTTAAATGAAAATATTTTTGGTCCAAACTGTTGGATACCAACTATATACGCAGCGAGAAATCTGCAAGTAAAAGTAAATCTGATGCAACAGTGAAAGAAAGAAAGTAGGAATGCTTCTATTTTTTTATAAATTTTATTACCCTTTCATCTACCTCGGCAGTTGTTACACATCTGTCATTGATGACACAGGACACCACTTCTCGCACCCAGCCACACACTCGCTGATTGTAAGCATCAAGTCCTTTGTAACACTGAAGATCTTTGGCTGTATAAGGACTTGGGGTGAAAACCAGAGAGTTGAGAACATTAATGTATGTTTTGTTTCACAATTTCACAATTTCACCAGGTCACAATTTCATAGCGATCCTGTCCTTTTATTAATGCTATTTTTGCATCGTACCTGTCTCTTTCAACATTCTCAAGTCCATCTCTATATTTAGTTTCACTCGTATGCTCACTTTTCTCCCTAGATTTACATAACAACTTCACTTCCGCCATGACATTAGAGGTTGTCTACCAAGATGGTGGTCGTAAAACTACGTCACGATCGGGGGCGCTCTATAACATATCAGCCTTTGTGTACATGTATGTGCATGTTAAGTCCTCACTTTTAATTTTATTAAAATTAACAGTCTTTCACTTGTGTGTCATTGAGAAGTGCTGGTGTACATTCGGAGGCAAGAGGAGACGAGGGGAAACATGTTAGGAATGAGATAGGCAGGATTCAAATGCAAATGAGTGTTTATTGAAGGAGAATAGAAAACTCAGAAATGTCCAGGAAAGCAGGCGGCGCAGAGACTCAATGGGCTTGGTGGTGATGGCGTGGTGCTGTGTAATCCCCAATGTGCGCGGCGTGGAAGTGAACACGGAACAGGAACTCGAAGACGCGCTGACGGGCAGACACCGGGACACAGGAAGACGCGGACACCAGGAAGCAGGAACATAGACGACTCGTAGCAGTGGCAAACTGAAGACAACGACTCGACATAGTGGTGAGTAGAGAGGGGAACTAAATAGGCAGATGGAATATGGATCAGGTGTGTGTGATGATGACGGCGGCGGTGATCAGTGACCACGCCTACCACATTCACCTCACATGCAAACACGGGCAATCCTGGGAGACAACGAATTTGCGAACCGTGACAGTACTTACCTGTCGATTGTAGTCATCGATAAGGGAGTGATCCAATATGTCCCTAGCAGGTACCCAACTTCTCTCCTCCGGGCCATAACCTTCCCAGTCCACCAAGTACTGGAATCCGCGTCCCCTCCTTCTTGAATCCAGAATACGGTTTACCGAATAAGTTGGTTCCCCATCTACGAGACGCGGCGGTGGGGGAACCGGGGTGGGCGGATTAATGTGAGAACGAATCACGGGCTTAATTTTGGAAACATGGAAGGCGGCATGAATCCTCCCGTACGCGGGAGGTAGTTTGAGGCGGACTGTCACCGGACTAATGATCTTGGTGACAGGAAACGGGCCAATGAATTTGGGAGCAAGCTTATTACACACGGAGCGGAGAGGAATGTCTTTGGAAGAAAGCCACACTTTTTGACCCACGACGTAGACGGGAGGCTTCGACCGGTGGCGATCGGCCTGGGCCTTGGTGCGCGCTCCCACTTGTAGCAGAGTCTCACGGGCTCTACTCCAAGTGCGACGGCACCTCTGGATGAATGCGTGAGCGGAGGGGACCGCGACTTCGGATTCCAGACTGGGAAAGATAGGTGGCTGGTACCCTAGACTACACTCAAACGGCGAAAGGCCCGTGGATGACACTGGTAACGAGTTATGCGCGTACTCAACCCACGGGAGTTGTTGGCTCCAGGAAGTTGGATTCTGTGACACCGTACACCGTAAACATCTCTCGAGGTCTTGGTTAGCTCGTTCGGTCTGGCCGTTGCTGTGGGGATGGAAACCCGAAGACAGACTTACACTCGCCCCCAGTAATTTACAAAACTCTCTCCAAAATTTGGATATAAATTGGGGCCCTCTGTCAGAGACCACGTCTGTCGGGAGGCCATGAATGCGAAAGACGTGTTCAATGACAGATGGCGGCTGAAGCAACCCATCTGGTGAACGATTGGAAGTCTTACCATGGGCACAGTCGGAACAAGCCAAAACAAAATCTCGGATGTCACAGGCCATCTTAGGCCACCAGAATCGTTGTTTAACTAAGAAGTTAGTGTGACTGATTCCTGGATGACAAGCTATTTTGGAGCAGTGGCCCCATCGGATGACCTCAGATCTGACCTCCTCTGGCACGAATAATCGACCCGGTGGACCCCCGGGCGGAGGCGTTACCCCTTCTAAGGCCGATTTGACCTTCGCTTCGATCTCCCATACGAGTGTGGAAACGGGAGTAGACGGGCGCTCGGAAAAATCGAAAATGCGTGATAAGGCATCGGGTTTGATGTTTTTGAAACCCGGCCGGTATGATAGCAAAAAGTCAAAACGTCCAAAAAAAAGGGCCCACCGCGCCTGCCTAGAGTTGAGTCTTTTGGCGGTTCTAATGTACTCTAAGTTATTGTGGTCAGTCCAAACTAGAAAGGGCACCCCTGACCCCTCTAAACAGTGACGCCACTCCTCCAACGCTAGCTTGACTGCCAACAACTCTCGGTTACCAATGTCATAATTACGTTCCGCTGGAGACAGACAATGGGAAAAAACGCGCACGGGTGCATCTTATCGTCTGAAGGAGAACGCTGGGAAAGAACCGCACCTACCCCCACCTCTGACGCGTCGACCTCCACCACGAACTGACGTGTGGGATCAGGGGCAATCAGGATGGGAGCCGAAACGAAGCGGCTCTTGAGTTTGGAGAACGCCGCTTTGGCGGCGTTGCACCACCTGAACGTAGTTCTGGAGGAGGTCAAGGCTGTCAGAGGAACAGCTAGTTGGCTGAAGTTGCGGATGAAACGTCGATAGAAGTTGGCGAACCCCAGGAACCTCAACAAGGCCTTGCGAGAGTCCGGGGTTGGCCACTCTATCACAGCCTTAACCTTGTCGGGATCCATGCGTACTCCCTCCGACGAGATGATATACCCTAGGAAAGGAACAGACTGTGCATGAAAAACGCATTTCTCCGCCTTGACAAAAAGCCCATTCTGTAGTAACCGTTGGAGCACTCGTCGGACGTGTTGGACATGTTCCTGGAGAGACGAGGAAAATATCAGTATGTCATCCAGGTAAACATACGTGAACTGGTCTATCATGTCTCCCAACACGTCATTGACGAGTGCTTGGAAGACCGCTGGGGAGTTGGACAGCCCAAAGGGCATGACCAAGTACTCAAAATGGCCCCTGGGGGTGTTAAATGCTGTCTTCCATTCATCCCCCTCTCTTATGCGGACCAAATGATAAGCGTTCCTTAAATCCAATTTTGTGAAGATGGATGCTCCCTGCAACCTCTCGAAAGCTAAAGACATCAACGGCAGAGGATAGGTGTTCTTTACCGTGATGTTGTTCAACCCTCGGTAGTCAATACAAGGTCGCAGAGACCCATCCTTCTTCCCCACAAAAAATGAATCCCGCCCCCGCTGGAGAAGAAGAGGGGCGGATGAACCCGGTAGCCAAAGAATCAGAAATATATTTCTCCATGGCCTCCCTTTCGGGAATGGAAAGCGAGTATAACTTTCCCTTAGGCGGAGACATACCTGGCAGAATATCTATAGCACAGTCGTGGGGACGGTGCGGAGGAAGAGAAGCAGCCCGAGACTGAACACTTCCTTCAGGTCAAGGTACTCCAGGGGCACGTTAGACAAATTCATCGGCTCCTCCTGCAACACAGAACTAGACACAGATGAACGTGCAGACACAAGACAAAAGGCATGGCACTGATCACTCCAATTAAGTATGTTATTGTGTCCCCAGTCAACCCTGGGGTTGTGCTTGATCAACCAGGGATGACCGAGGACGATGGGAACCGAGGGACAGTCTGTGATGAAAAAGTCTATGGTTTCTCTGTGGTTACCTGCAGTGATGAGGGTGAGGGGAATGGTTTTGTGAGCAATGTCCGGTAGTCTTTGGCCGCCCAAGGGGTTGACAGCAATAGAATGGGTGAGGTGCTCAGTGGAGATCTTGAGTTGTCGTGCAAATGAGTAATCCATAAGGTTGCCCTCAGCCCCAGAGTCCAGTAGTGCATGACAGTGATGAGAATTGTTGGCCCATTGAAGTCTTACCGGGAGGAGAGTCGATGAGGAGGTCTGGTTTATGGTGACTGCGCCCGTCAGTAGCCCCCTCCTTTTACCGGACACTGGAGGATGAAATGCCCTTCACCGGCGCAGTAGAGGCATAAACCCAGGGCTCTGCGACGTTCTCTCTCCTCCCGGGAAAGCCGAGCTCGACCAACCTGCATGGGCTCATGATCGGCAGAGGGACTGACCGTGCCAGGATGTTGCGGAGAAAATGCCGTGGGGGACCCTGGACTTACCGCTGGGGTGGGGCGAAACTTACTGCGCTCCAGTGGAGCGTCTACTCGAAGCGCCAGCTCGATGAGACCATTGAGTCATGGGGGTAGGTCCAGGGCGTATATTTCACGTTGGACACGGTCAGCCAACCCATGCAGGAACCTGTCCCACTGCGCCTCCTCGTTCCACTTGCAGTCGGCCGCGAGTGTACGAAACTCTATAGAATACTCAGATACCGACTATATTCATCCTTACTCTATGGAAAACTACAGAAAAGTAAATTAAGGTTTTTAAGAAACATATGAAAAATAAGACAAAGAAAAGAATATAGGTACAAATAAAAGAATGTATATATATATATATATATATATATATATATATATATATATATATATATATATATATATATATATATATATATTTACAAGCGGCAATGGATTTCCAAATCGTACCTTTCACCGGCAAGATACAAGGGTCTATGATAATGAAAATAGTCACACTTCATTTGTTGGCCATTTACTTTTTTCTCTTTGATTGTCTATTCAATTCAAGAAGTTCAATATGCTTGTCAAGAAGTCTTAACTGCAGCTGCTAAAATAGTGTGGATGTAATTAAGAATAAAATAAATGCACTACAAAACATGTTCATGTGTCTTAATGTTTGTTCAATCGTATTTAGGGTCAAGCTCTGAAAGGGCCAAAGCCCTATTGTTTTCCTTAGGATTATTAAGACCTTTTAAGAACAAGATGCAGGCCTGTTGAAAGTTAGTGTGGTAAACAACTAATGTTGATGGAGGGAACAAGTACTAGACTGCTGTATGAATATTGTATTCTAACTTGGTTAATGTAATGATGAGTCAACCAAGTGAGGATTCATCTGCAGTTTTTTATTATAAAGACAGGCAGGATACAGGAGAGAGACAAAACAAGACCGTAAACAGGAACAGGCTAGGGTCGGGACAGGCAGCAAGCAAGGATAATCCAGAGAGTCAGGCAATGATCAGGGCAGGCGGCAGACAGCAATAATCCAGAGAGACAGGCAGAGATCAGGGCAGGTAGCAGAGGGTCGAGTGGCAGAAAACAGTCCAAGGTCGAAAACAGAACACAATCCAGGGAATAAACGCTCAGACTGATAACAGTAGCAAATCGAGACTTCGCAAAGTGCTGTGTGTGTGGTGTGCTAATATACTGTGTGCGATGGGTTGCATGTGTGCGTGCATTCAGTTCCAGGTCTGAGTGTCTGTGGGGATTATAGTTCTACTAACAAGTCAATATTCGGGTGAGGGCTCCCTCTGGTGATCCGGAGGAAGCGGAGAGGGAGCCTCACCTGTAACAGTTAACAAGCTGAGCTAATTCCAAAGTTAAGTCTTGTAATACAGGAGGGAGATGACCAAATTCCATATATGAAGAGGAAATTATATTAGAGAAACATTCTGTAATCATATCATGCTATCTTTGCTCAAGAGTTTTGTCTGAGATACTCCCAGAAATGATTAAAGCACATCAAAGGCCTTGTCTAGAGTCTTTTCGAGTAACTGCTGTGCAGCAAGCTAGTGGAGATCCCAATTTCAGTTCCACAGGGGAAAGGATGCCTTCTGATGATCAAATCGTAGCGGTTTCGTAATGAGACATTCATGATCCCTGTGACGCACGAGAACAGGTTTGCTCTACGTCACGTGAGTGGACGCGGTTTCGTTCTCTATCATCTGTGTGTTATGTTTAGCACACTGTTCTTGTTTTAATCGGCCGCATGATTTTCATGTCACGTTGGCATTGGCTGTGTGTTCGTCACTTGTAATTGCAGTTATCATGCAGTGTGAAAGAAATGAGATGGCAAGCATGGCCTTTGTTTATAATTTACTAGGCCCATCCATACCCCCTTTGAGTCTTTTAAACAACCAGCAGTTGGGCTGGCCCATTTCTGCATATCTATCATGGTTAGGGATGGATTTGTAGAAAGTTTTGCCTTTAGGAGGGCAGGTTTCAGTGGGTTTTTTCTGTTTTTTTTCAGTGGTTAATTCTGCCGCTTGCGCAGAGACAGGACCCAACAGCCCTGTGTCAAAGGTTCCATGGTCATCCACCACCGCATACCCTATCACTGTGGCCTGCTCACTGTTTTTAGTAGAACCTCCATCGATATATAATACTAAATCTGGGTCTAATAGTGGTTCGTCAGACAAATCTTTACCTGGGTATGCAGATGGTGGCCAGGGTAGACAGCCAACATAGACTGATTCGCTGCGCACACTCTCTCGTACCACTGCACTTTGCTGAAGTCGCTGCGCCACGCCTGCGCCTCTGCAGAATAAAACACGTCTTCGTCAATGGGTATCAGGTCAGTGGCGTCATCACACTTTTTAGTAAAAGGGCCCAAATCTTTACATTCGTCTGATCTGCTCTTGAGTAATGAGACATGTGGGTTGGATTTTCCAACATCATACAATGGCCTGATGGCTTCGGTTAAATAAACAAACAGTTGGGTCTGGCTGAGAGGTGAAAGTCTCTGCCAGTCTGTTGCAGAATTCTCTGACAGCCCTCGACTATTCGTCAGTGTCTCTACAATCACTCCTTTCTCTCTGCACGTCCAGCATCCATTTTCCTTCCATTTTCCTGGCATTGGTTGGTCCGTTTTGTTTCATAAAGATTATTTTCAGTTCCCCAGAAGTCGTACTGCATTCTCTGCAGAAGTCTTCATACCCTTTTTGCAGGGCTTTTCTTCCCTCAGAGACTTTTGGGAGGTGACCAGAAATGTCCAGCAGGTCTTGAGGGGTCCAGACTCTTCGCACATATCCGCTCCCATTACTTGGACGTAAGGAGCTCTGGCCTTCGGTACTTCAGCATCAGTGAAATCATTGTCATCATTGTCTTCTTTGTCCTCCTCTTTCCAGTATTGTTGTTCCGCATCTGCCAAGTCTGAGTTTATGCCTCTTAGAAGGTGGAATTTTCCCTGACTTCTGGTGTTCATGGCATGAGTTTTTTTGTTTTTTGTCCTTTTTCTTCTTTTTGTCTTGTCCTTCAGTCTTCTGGTCGACTTTCGGCGTTTCAGTCTTCGCTTGGGAAGAGGTTGGAGAAGGTAGTGGAGGAGCAGAGGGAGCCGTTGCTTGTGGTGGTTGTTATACAGGGGAAACTTAACACTTAATAATCATCAATTGTATTAATTCGCCTGCTCTTTTAAGGCTGCTGTTCAGCCAAACAAACTTTGTTTATATTGTTTTCCTGTGACCACTGTAAAGCTGCTTTGAAACAATCTGTATTGTAAAAAGCGCTATATAAATAAAGGTGACTTGACTTGTTGTGGTGGTCGGAGGTGAGGCGCTGGTTCAGGAGTCGGGGCTTTGCACCTCGTTTGGAAGAGAAAGGAGAACAATTAGGCAGTTCTTTGGAAATAGAACTATTCAACCTTTGTTCAGATTCTTCTAGAAACAAAAAACAAAAACAAAACATGTCCACTGTTTTTAACAGTTCTAACATGGGATGACCCCCCCTTTTTGGATTTGCATTCAGCTTGTAATCTGGACTTCAACAAACTATTCTTTGTCATACTTAAGCTAATTGTCCATATTTCCATATAGTGCTGGCATATTTTTTAACTAGTCGGTGCCATATTTTTGAATCAATAATTTTGTATCCCTTTCTGGCAATCCATTGTCTGTGTTAAAAACCTTAACACCATCCAGGGGGGCGCTACTCCTCTTTCCTTTTGAGTTACCCATTATCACAGGCGAGCTTAGAATTCTTTTGAAAGAATTTTCTGCGTCTGATCCCACACCCAGATAAGTTTAAAATTCTCTTGAAAGAATTTTCTGCGTCTGATCCCACGCCCAGATAAGTTTAAAATTCTTTTGAAAGAATTTTCTGCGTCTGATCCCACACCCAGATAAGTTTAAAATTCTCTTGAAAGAATTTTCTGCGTCTGATCCCACGCCCAGATAAGTTTAAAATTCTTTTGAAAGAATTTTCTGCATCTTATCCCACGCCCAGAATCCCTTTTTGATAATTTTCTTATCATAAAAAAATGTCCACAGGATTCTTGGGATTCCGTCTCCTTCGGGCAGGTCAATGCCCACGTCCCTTAAGATGGTGGTTTGGGTCGCCTTTCTGAAGATGAGTTGATCAGACCATTGACCTTTCCTCAGGATTGGAATCCCATCCTCGCTGCCATTGTGTTGTGGAATTTTCTATGAAAAACCAGGATTGTCAGAAAGAGTAAAGCTTTATTTCTTGTACAAGGACTCGTCTAACGCACATCTCAGCATGCATGAGAGGAGTGAGTGAGAGCTCACCCTCCCTTCTTCATATACTGTCATCACACAATGACTCAGCAGTTTATCTATCAAGACATTCACCTTAGCATGGGTTGTTGTGCACATAGCATCAATTTATGCAAACACAAATTCTAAGAATTGTTTATCAAAAGTTAAGTGTCAACTTAAAAACAAACTTTTCTGAGGCTGCTTCTGTTTCCAACCGCAGAGCTTCCTTCACATTAGAAAATGTCATGAAAGACACATTACAGAAACATTAAATGCAATTGCACTAAGCCTTCTTAATGCTAAATAAAGTAAAGTTTAAGTAATACAATTTTGGACACTCAGCTGTTATGAACTTTTATTCTTATTTAATGCTTTTGTTAATAGCATTTTTTTAATCATAATTAAATTTACCTTTATTCTTGGTCCGTTTTGGAAGCGCTGGAGGTTTTGGTGCGTGTGGAACATTTTCTCTGTGTGCAGTTTTGATTTGAGGGGTGATGGTTCTTTTCTCATCTGGAAAGCAAAGAAAAAAGGACAAGTGCACACACATTTCATTGCACCTTGTGTGATGTGGCAAAACCTCAAATAAATAGAATTGATGCAATTTATGCTAGTTGCATTCTCCTTAACATCTATTATACTCACATTAATTCAAATTAATATTTAAGATTCAACTGAATATTTAAGTTTCTGAATAACAGTATCAAGTCAAAACTGAGTTGTTTGAATGTATTTACACACAAAAATATATGTTTAAAACATTAAGTAATTTTCATGTAAACGATAGCAGTTTTAATTTAATTTTAATTTTAACTTTAACATAATGACTTATATAAATATAAAGACGTTTGCACACGTCATTTATGCTATCTGGGTATGCAGTCGAGATGCACACATGTCGTGAAAGACATCGGGGTGTTTTACATTACCAGCATGCGAATCAAAGCAACATCGAAGAAGCATTGCTGTGAATGCGTATTCATTTAATATCATTCTTTACAGGAGCAATATTACACTTCATTTCCACGTTGAGATATTGTTGTTCGTTACCAGAACAACCACTTGAGTGTCTGGCTGTGAACGCGCTTTCGTGTTTCAAAAGTACCTGTGCACGTGATGGGCGGAAACATCGCAAAAAAGCCTGACTTAGCTATATCAATTATTTAAGGGGAAAGTTTTGTGTAAACTGCCAAAATCCTCCCTCACCTCGAACATCTTCAGAGGGAACATTTCTCTAAGCACCGCGAACAAAAAAAACTGAGGTAAAATTGAACGATTTTGTTTTGATATAGATATCTTTTTTCAAAATAACATTATAACGTATATATCTGCCTTTGTGTATGTGCATGTTAAGTCCTCACTTTTTTAACGTATCAAATAAATATATGTCAATGTACTCTTAATTTTAAGAGGAAATTAAAAAAAATACATAAAAAAGAGAGCTAATACAATTCGTTTATATTTCACCGTGTAATAAAGTAATAAATACATTTAATCAAGTTAGTGTTTTACACACATTTACATAAATTCCATTATCATTACAATCGATTACAATATAATCATCAATATGTAAATGTAATCATCTCTTAATTCCGAACTTTTTGTTAATTTAAAAATAAATATTATTATTATAACTGATCTTTTTCTGATGGTCACTATGGTCTGCCATGTAATTTTTATACAGCCAACAGTTACAGTTATGTATGTATTAAGTTATGTTTTACACAATAACTACTTGATAAAAGTGTACCATTAAAGTATTTTTTATTTTAGATTAATTAACCATATATTGCATACATCTAGTTTATGTCTTATGTAAGTCTTAAGCAGGGCATATGCATATAAAGTTTGTTGAGTGATTAAATTGATTACTTTTTGCACGTGGAGATGATCCCTTTTTTACTTTTTGATTATCTGTGATAAAAATACATTTTAGTTTTTCTTTCTTTCTTTCTTTCTTTCTTTCTTTCTTTCTTTCTTTCTTTCTACTTTCTTTCTTTCTTTCTTGATAAAATGTGTTAAACGTCAGTCCAGACAAAAATAAATCAAGAGCAGCAGGAATTTCTGCCATTAAAACACTTTCAACAGAAGATCAATAATATTAATTTCTATTTCTTTATTAAAATTAACAGTCTTTCACTTGTGTTATCCGAAGGTAAAAATGTCCTGCACTATTCTGTATCCGCTGCTGCTTCTGGTGTTCAGCTGTGTCTGTATGACTGAGGGTCAGCAGAAAACTACAGAAGCGCCGATTGAGATATGGAAAGAGGGAGAGAACAGTCTTGAGTTTCTGCTAAACTTTATCCAAAAGGTCTACGATGAGTTGAAAAAGCTGTGGTCCGATGTGACATCTCTGAAGAACAGACTGAATGCCACCGATGAACTGCTCAAGATAAAAGGTAACTAATTAAAGGTAATGACTTAAAAAATAGTTATATACGAGTATCTCAATTGCTCATAAGCTTGGTAGATCAGTGCAAACTAGCATTAAATTAGTTTATCATTAGTAGCCAGTAATCCAAATAAGCCTCTTCAAACAGACAGTCCATGTGCATAACCAGAAAGACATCAAATATACTTATAACAAAATGTAATCTACATTCACGCAGAATATAAAGTGGCATTTGCTGCCACACTTGGACCCGTTGGTCACCTTGGACCTTTTAATACTGAGACTACTGTGGTTTACAAAAATGTCTTTGTGAATAACGGAGGAGCTTACAACTCAACCACTGGTATGTGTTCTTATACCGAACCTGTATATGTGTGTTACAATTACACTGTTGATCTAACAGCTTTCAGAATTCCATTTGATTCTAGAGATGCTTGTTAATTAATTGCTGTATATGCCATTACAGGTATCTTCACAGCACCTGTTAAAGGCGTCTATTTCTTCGCTTTGTCTGGACACAACCACTCATCTAAACCCATGTGGCTAAGACTCCTTAAGAATACACAACAAGTGATAACTATAGTTAATCATCCTCTGGGTGACCGCTTTGACACAGGATCTAATTCAATCTCTTTGACCCTAGAAAAAGGAGATAATGTCTATGTGCGTCTCAGGCAAGATACATGGGTCTATGATAATGAAAATGGTCACACTTCATTTGTTGGCCATTTGCTTTTTTCTCTGTGATGGTCTTATTAAAATCATGAAGTTCAATATGCTTGTCTGTAGCTGTAGCTGCTAAAAATTAGTCTGGATTTACCCAAGAATAAAATAAATACATTACAAAACATGTTCATGTGTCTTAATGTTTTTTTAATCGTATTTAGGGCCGATCTCTCAAAGGGCCAAGGCTCTATTGTTTTCCTTAAGATTATTAAGACCTCTTAAGAACAAGATGATGTTGAAAACAACTGATGTTGATGGAGAGAACAAGTACTAGACTGCTGTATGAATATTTAACTCTTAAAGCTTGATCTAAAAGCTGATCAAGGTTAAGTAAAATCACTAAAATCACATTTCAAAGTTAAGTCTTGTAATAGAGGAGGGAGATTACCAAATTCCATTTATGAAGAGGAAATTATATTAGAGATACATTCTGTAATCATATCATGCTTGTTGCTCAAGAGTTTTCTCTGTGATTTGTCTGAGATACTCCCAGCAATGATTAAAGCACATCAAAGGCCTTGTCTGAAATCTTTTCGAGTAACTGCAGTGCAGCAAGCTAGTGGAAATCCCAATGCCTTTTGACGATGCAAATCGTATCTGTTTCCTCAATGACGAAACCACAAGAATAATATTTGTGATTGGGGTCGCGTATGTGGTCTGGAGCAAATAGATGTGCCATTTAAGAGATCAGGCCAACCTTAGATCCCTGGGACACCACACAATAACTGAGGTAAAGTAACCCAGGTGCATAGAGGGATTTTTTCTACCCCACAATTTAAATCAAATCCATTGTTCAAAACATTCAGTGTTAGTCCTGGGGCATATTCTTCGTACCTCGGTTAATCGCTTAGCTGGATTAGATTGTTGACGATTTAGCATGATCTTGGATTGTTCGGTCCTTCGACGCTCATCCGGGACTTGTTGTCATAGTAACAGGTCCGTTGAATTGAACCTGCTCGGGAGCAGGCTTACTTCATGTTAGCAGGATTAGATCACAGCTTTATGAACTGAGGTGAAATGGGAAGTTTGTCGCAGCCATGTCCTGTCCGTTTTTACGAGAGAAAACTGTTGCTGAAGGTGCAATATAATAATAATAATAATAATAATAACAATAATAATAATAATAAATTTAATAATAATTATAATTATAATAATAATCATATAAACTATAGTTTTTCACGTGAGGGTATAATGTATCTAGTTACTTTAGATACAATTAGTCGTATTCGGGCGTTAACAACAGCTCAAACTGTGTGTATTGCCTTGCGCTGCGAGACAAACGCTGCGAGACATGCGCAGTGTTCATTTACACCAGTGGTCACCAACTTTTTGAAACTGAAGATCACCCTCCTCTGCTTAAATGAGAGGCAAGATCGACTTGTGAGGGGGGGGGGGGGGGGGGGTGCGCGCGCGGAGCGGTCGTCCTGTTGATGGGGGGAGGGTGCGCGCGCGCGCGGAGCGGAGTTGTAGTCCTATCGGAGCTTGCAGAGCGCGGTGCGTGACAGACTCGCTAATTTGGCAACTGAAACGTTCTTATTTTCGGGAGCTTCCGGGATGGTGATAAAGGACGACCAATCGATCGCGATCGACCGGATGGCGACCAAAGATCGACCAGTCGATCGCGATCGACGGGTTGGCGACCACTGATTTACACTGTTAGAGATGTGTACAATTGTGCATTGTGAAAGTGCCGTCTGTCGTGCCACAAAGTTTACCTGGCAAAGTTCACAAAGTTTACCTGGCACTCAAGCAGTCATTTTTGAAAAGAGGGAACTTTGCACACAATTTAGTTTACAGTTTATTTTAAAAATCCAGCTGATCATCTCTTCCCTGTGGAATGAAATAAATACATTATGCAAGGTCATCAATAGTACAGTATGTTTATTAGTGTATTTGAATAACTTTGAAGTTCCTTTTGAAGCAATTCAATCTCAAGTCTGACTTTTTGCTTTATTCGTTTTTTGCAATACTATTTCATTAATTAATTTTTTTTGCAGAACAGCGCAAGTAGTAAAGATACTATTTTGTAGAATATTTTTGCATTTTACTTTTACTTGTTCCCAAGTTCTAGTGGGTCTTGTGGTGGCTCAGATATAAAAGATAATTATGAAATACAGTACAATTAATATGAGACAATATAATTACACACACGATCACTAGGCTACTCACAAATTCAATTTGTCGGCACATTTTAGCCAGCCCTCTCTCCTGGCTTTTGCAGCCTTTAAAGTGTTGCCTTGTGTTTTAATAAAACACTGAAATTCAGCGACGCGCCGCCGAGAAATACTGTGCGCGCTCTTTCGGCATGCTCTCTGACCAATCAAAATGTTGCTGATCAGTGTTTCTACTATCGATACATATCCCCTTTTAAGACAGCACATGAACGCGCAATGATCTCACTCTCAGATAACTCAATCCAGCTATACTAATCGTCAAGAACAGGTGCGTTCGAAGAACCGAATAATCCAGCTCATAGTTAGCGCGATTATCTCATTTGAAGTTGACTGAATGTAATAAAATAAAACCAGACATTCATTTAAAATACTTATTTAATTAAACAAGTGGAAGATTGGTCCAATTAGACGAGTGGAGTCAAAGGGAGATGGGGAAAAATAACAAAGTTTTGTTGGTGAGAGAAAACAGCTAGAGAATCTGCTCCTGCCTGCGATCCTGGAAAAAAGAAAGAAAGAAGAGAAATAGATAATTAGAACAGTTATAACTAATCGTTTCACAAGAGAAAATATTCGTGAGAGTTAAAACAGTGAGTGAACGTCGTCAGTCGATGCGACTGAGTCAATATTAGTGTGAGTGCTACGGAGAGAGAAACGAACGAGACCAAAAGTGTTACCTTCTGGAAACCTCCTTATCGGAAAAATTGAATTCTCTTGGTGAGTAGAAATATGTTAATTCTCAATTACTGGGATTATTTAGCTTAAGGGTTTGAACGTTGTTCAAGTATCGAATGCTGGTGTGTGAAGTTGTATGTAAAATACGTATAGAGTTAATCTTCTGTTGAAAATGGGAGGAATATTCAGTGAATGTGTTTAATATTCTAGACCTTGAGTAGTGTACATGTTTTATTGGAAATGTTCATTGTGTATTTGAGCCATGAGTAAGCTGTCACCCATGACGGCCTGTGAGACGAATGGATGAGAAAAAAAGCGCGCCATTTGAAAAAGTGTTCTTTGCTCATTTATCCAACTTTTATGTGTTCATGTTGGATATAGATAAAGTAATGGTTGTTGTATGTTGATTTCTGTTCAAGTTAACTGTTTAATGAT
Source organism: Rhodeus uyekii (assembly GCA_037043235.1). Classification (NCBI taxonomy): domain Eukaryota; kingdom Metazoa; phylum Chordata; class Actinopteri; order Cypriniformes; family Acheilognathidae; genus Rhodeus; species Rhodeus uyekii. The sequence continues at coordinate 2,641,535 of JAWRVZ010000035.1, forward strand.
GTGTTTTATGTGCAGTAATGTCTAATTGTATTTCTGGCCTTGTCTTTTGCAAGGTTGGGCCTTTTTCTTTTCCTTTCCGTTTCTATCTTTTTTTTTCTTCCCTTTGTTTTATCTCTGTCCATCTTTTGCTTTTCCATCACTTCCTGGATCATCCATCACTACTGTCCATCGGACGATTTCGTCGATTTTTGAACTGTCGCTGCTGAGGTAAAAAAAAAGAGCCCTTTAGCAGGAATTGGCGAGCCATGTCCATATAAGGACTGAGTCTTAAGGAGAAAGTGATTCACGGAGTGGTAGGATTTGTGCACAACATTTGATCTCTTTCTGACGAACTAAGTTTCACAGGACAGTGTCTTGGCCGAAGAAGGACCTCGGGTGTCAGTACTGAAGTGGACTGAGAATTGAGTTTAATGGAACTGCTATTGTAATTTGTTTAATTGTGGGTTTATATGTGTATTTAATTAATTATCTTTTTATTTTATTTTTTGAAACTTGATCTTACTATTTTATTTATTATTTTCCTTTTGTGGGTTGTATATGAAAAGAGTTGAAATTGGAATATTAAATTGAAACCATTCTAAAACATAAATCTTTTTAGGAATTAATTATATAAATTAATAACTAGTGCGATACTGTATCTTTGTCAACTTTATCATGATTATTAGCACTGACATTTGTACAATATATTCATTCTATTATGTTTGCTTATTGTTTGAGTGTATTACAGTTCAATGATACTAATGTTGTTCTCTTTATTTTATTTGTAGACCACGCACACCCATACAATATTACAGCTGCATACCTGCATATACTGGACTATAAATAAATGCCTCATTACCAAGAATCACTTCTTCATTGTGGTGGAAATTATTTTCCTAAATGTTTATCAATGAAGCACAAGTGAGATTCTCGAAAGGTATAACAATCTTAAAGCTTTATTTCTTGCAAGAAAGGCATTCACACACACAGACAACGTCTAAGCATGTGAAGGCAAAGAGCCTAAAGTTTCATTACTTTTTATACAGTTTTCTAAGCCCCCACCTTGCTTTTTCTCAGATCAGCTCGTCATACTTTGATAGATTTGTCTAGTCTGATCAATCATTTCCCAATCATTTATTTCTCCAAATTTTTGGGATAAATTGGCCTGCATCTTTCCACTGTGTTTTTAGTGGTTTTAAAAGAGAAATGTGTGGTCGTGCGTCGGCTATGTCTGTCAACTTTATGCCAACCACGCACCACTCATTACTCCAGTACAGACAATTTAGACATCAATTATTTAATTTCCATTGCCCTCCATCGCTGCGTAAATTCATTATCCAATTCATTGCTGACATGGGCTGTACAATGTGAATCTGCTTCGACCATGAAGTCAGCGGTCAGTTTAACTCATGTGCTTTTTATGGTCAGACCTGAATTTCGGGTCAGCCATTTGTGCACAAACAATTCAGCAGATTTAGATAGCAACCCCATATCAGCAGTGAGACCAGACTCATCACAGTAAATATTCACATGCAATTTACATAGCAAATCATCTTTCTAATAGATTGCATCCCGTTGCTCACCGCCTCCCCGTTTCAGTCCGCTTGTTCTTGTTCTTGGCCCTGCTTTCTGCTTTTCATAGCATCAGGACATTTATTGCGCCAGCGTCCCTTTTTGTCACAGTTAAAACAGGTGTCTGGGTCAGCGACTGGTCGTCGATTTTGTCCACCTCGTCCTCTTGGTGGGGTCACGACATGAGTCAGTTGACTTTTGAATATCTTTTTAACCTTTGCTGATGGTTTTGCTGAATAGCTGGGATGAGGTTCAAGTGGAGCCCTTGGTCTCGCTGCAGGACCATATGTCTGTCCACTGCGTGTTTTGCATTCATCGCCGATGTCATCGTTGAAGGAAGGTGGATGGTGACTTGTTCAGTCAGGGTCAGGGTACAGGTCGGGAAAGCTGGACTCTTTGCATCGTTGTTGGCGAGGATCGTTGATGGGAGGGCGGCGAGCCGGATTGCACATGTCCTCCTCCTGCATGTGTTTGTCCACTCGAACAAAACCATCATCATGTGAAAAGATAGAAGAACAAGACACGCATTTAGTTTGTAACTCATGCATTGGTTTTACTGCTTTTCCCTTCCTGTCTTCACTTGATTCTAAAAGGGCAATTGCTTTACATATCTGTTTTTGTTGTCTCGTAATTGCCTCAGCCAACCACATGTCAATTACCCTACCATCTTTGGTGTGGTTTTCCATTTCTGTTTCCTTTACCACATGAGTGAGCCAATTTTTCTTTGTGGCTTCTAAATTTGATTCAAACGTCCCACGAATCCATATTGATTCATTAAATAATCAACTCGTGGATGCCGCCACGTTCCATGCTTATCAGTCATTATTTTAAAGCACCCTTTCGAGAAGTCCACTTTTGGTTCAGTTTTTGAATTTTCATTAGCCATAATTTTCTTTCTTTACTAAATTACTCTTCCCCCCCCCCCCCTTTTTTTTTTTTTTTAAATCCGCGTGGTCACCTGCCTTTATTCGTCAATAAAGGTCTTTTTGACCCTTCTGGATCCTGCGTGGTCAACACGCCCTGCCTTCCTTTATTCAATAAAGGTCTTTCCTGACCCTTTTGGATCCTGCGTGGTCAGCACGCCCTGCCTTTATTCGTCAATAAAGATCTTTTGTGACCCTTTTGGATTGTTCTCTAACTTTAGTAAAGACAACATCTCGTCTTGTGCTTGAATCTTGGTGAGTTCTTTTCTGGGATTGCGTCCACCTAGGCCGTCGTGAGAGTACAGACAATCCTCCTTCCCTTAATAATGGGGGTTAGCCACAGATCTTGTCTTGGGATGGCCAATCAATTGTCCTCCTCACGGCAGTCATCGGCTTTGCAATCGCATCCTCGTCGCCAGTTTGTGGTGGAAATTATTTTCCTAAATGTTTATCAATAAAGCGAGATTCTCGAAAGGTATAACAATCTTAAAGCTTTATTTCTTGCAAGAAAGGCATTCACACACACAGACAACGTCTAAGCATGTGAAGGCAAAGAGCAAAATGTTTAATTACTTTTTATACAGTTTTCTAAGCCTCCACCTTGCTTTTTCTCAGATCAGTTCGTCACACTTAATGACTAAACACAATATGTATTCTTCGTGCAGGAACAGAACATTCAGTAATATTGAAAAGCTTGCTTTTGCCTAAGGATAAGGATTGATAAGTGCATATACTTCTAAAGATTTATAAGTACATAAGAAATAAAATTTCTATCACACCATTCCTGATTCTCTGATCGGAATCTGATCCATATTTGGCCGCCTCAACCAGTTAAATCTTTATTGTCGTAGGACTTCACTACAATACATCTTATGAGATGAGCAGAACTGAAATAAAAACGAGCCATGAATAATCATGAATAACTAAGCATATTGAATTATCAAGAATTTAGGTATTTATTTTGGTCCTAAGTTAATCGGGACTAACACTGAATGTTTTGAACTTAATGGATTTGATTCAAATTGTGGGGTAGAAAAATTCCCTCTATGCACTTGGGTTACGTTACCTCGGTTCTTGTGTGGTGTCCCAGGGATCAGAGGTTGGCCTGATCTCAAACCAGAGAACCTGATTTAATGGCATGTCTATCTGCACCTGACCACATACCCAATCACAAATATTAATCTTGTGGTTTTGTCTCTGACGAAACAGCTACGATTTGCATCAACAGAAGGCATCCCTTCCCCCGTGGACTCTTATCATTTGGGAAGAAAATTGGATCTCCACAAGCTTGCTGCACTGCAGTTACTCGAAAAGACTTCAGACAAGGTATTTGATGTGCTTTAATCATTGCTGGGAGTATCTCAGACAAATCACATAGAAAACTCTTGAGCAAAGATAGCATGATATTATTACAGAATGTATCTCTAATATAATTTCCTCTTCATATATAGAATTTGGTAATCTCCCTCCTCTATTACAAGACTTAACTTTGAAATGTGATTAGCTCAGCTTGTTAACCAAGTTATAAGAGTTAAATACAATATTCATACAGCAGTCTAGTACTTGTTCCCTCCATCAACATCAGTTGTTTTCAACATCTTCTTGTTCTTAAGAGGTCTTAATAATCTTAAGGAAAAACAATAGGGCCTTGGCTCTTTGAAAGATTGGGCCCTAAATACGATTCAACAAACATTAAGACACATGAACATGTTTTGTAATGCATTTATTTGGTTCTTGGGTAAATCCAGACTAATTTTTAGCAGCTACAGTTAAGACTTATTGACAAGCATATTGAAATTCTTGATTTTAATAAGACCATCACAGAGAAAAAAGTAAATGGCCAACAAATGAAGTGTGACTATTTTCATTATCATAGACCCATGTATCTTGCCGGAGATTAACATAGACAGTATCTCCTTTTTCTAGGGTCAAGGAGATTGAATTAGATCCGGTGTCCCAGCGCTCACCCAGAGGATGATTAAATATAGTTATCATCTGTTGTCCATTCTTAACGAGTTTTAGACCCATGGGTTTAGATGAGTGGTTGTGTCCAGACAAAGCAAAGAAATAGACGCCTTTAACAGGTGCTGTGAAGATACCTGTAATGGCATATGCAGCAATTAATTAACAAGCATCTCTAGAATCAAATGGAATTCTGAAAGCTGTTAGATCAACAGTGTAATTGTAACACACATATACAGGTTCGGTATAAGAACACATACCAGTGTTTGAGTTGTAAGCTCCTCCGTTATTCACAAAGACATTTTTGTAAACCAGAGTAGTCTCAGTATTAAAAGGTCCAAGGTTACCAACGGGTCCAAGTGTGGCAGCAAATGCCACTTTGTATTCTGCGTGAACATAGATTACATTTTGTTATAAGTACATTTATGTCTTTCTACTGGTTATGCACATGGACTGTCTGTTTGAAGAGGCTTATTCGGATTACTGGCTACTAATGATAAACTAATTTAATGTTAGTTTGCACTGATCTGCCAAGCTTATGACCAATGAACTGCTCAATGGAAATTATAATGGATTAAAAATAGTTATACAAGTGTCCTTGTTGGTGGCATTCAGTCTGTTTTTCAGAGATGTCACAGTGGAATTCAGCACTTTCAACTCATTGCAGACCCCTTTGAGAAAATTTAGCTGAAACTCATCAGAAGTCAAACCAGGACTGTTCTCACCGTTTTTCAATGGCTCAGTCAGCACTCCTGGATTTTTCTTATGGCCCTCAGTCATCCAGACACAGCTGAACACCAGAAGCAGCAGCGGATACAGAATAGTGCAGGACATTTTTACCTTAAGATAACACAAGTGAAAAGTTAATTTTAATAAAGTAATGGAAATTAATATTATTGATCTTCTGTTTAAAGTTTTTTAGTGGCAGAAATTCCTGTAGCTCTTGATTTATTCTGGCTGGATTGATGTTTAACACATTTTATCAAGAAAGAAAGAAAAACCAAAAGGTATATTGTATCACAGATAATCACGTGCAAAAAGTGATCCATTTAATCACCCAACAAACTTTATATGCATATGCCCTGCATAACACTCACATAAGACATAAAATACAAGATTTATGCAATATATGGTTAATTAATCTAAAATAAAAAAAGACTTTAATGTTATATTTTTATCAAGTAGTTATTGTGTAAAACATAGTAACTTATATTCACCAACTTAGTAGACCGTATAGATATTACATAGCAGACCATAGTGACCATCAGAAAAAGATAAGCATTTAAAAATATTTATTTTTTAATTAACAATTAAAATTAAGAAATGATTACATTTACATATTGATGATTATATTGTATTGTAATGCTATTGGAGTTAATGTAAATATGTGTAAAAACACTAACTTGATTAAATGTATTTATTACTTTAATAAACATAACATTACACGGTGTAAAATTGTATTTGCTCTCTTTTGTATTTATTTTGTATTTTGCCAAGAAAATTACATTGAAATTACATTGAAAATATATTTATTTGATACGTTAAAAGCGAGGACTTAAAATGCACATACACAAAGGCAGATATACACGTTATAATGTTATTTTGAAAACGAATATCTACATCAAAACAAAATCATTTAATTTTACCTCCGTTTTTTTGCTCGCGGCGCTTAGAGAATGATGAGGTGAGATGAGATGTTCGAGGTGATTTTGACAGCTTACACAAAAATTTCCCCTTAAATAACAGTTGATACACGTCAGTTTTTTTTATTTATTTTTTTGCGACGTTTCCGCCCATCACGTGCACAGATACTTTTGAAACACGAGAAGCGTGTTCACAGCCAGACACTAAGTGGTTGCTCTGGTAACGAACAACAATATCTCAACGTGGAAATGAAGGGTAAAATTGCTCCTGTAAAGGATGACATTAAATTAATACACATTCACAAGCAATGCTTCTTCGCCGTTGATTTGAATCACATGCTGGTAATCTGGTAATGTAAAACACACACTGCATGTAACACAGCTGTAAGTCACAGCTGCATCTGTCATGCTAATTTTCCAACATTCAAACAGGTGAGAGTTACATCCTTACAGTAAATGAAAACATTACAGGAATTTATTTTGTATTGCAATTATAGAATATTTACACATATATACATTACAATAAGTTTGACTGTAAAATATATTTTTACAACAGGACCCAAAGGCTGCCCCCAACAGGAGGAAAAGAAAAATTATTTTTGGATGCGCAGGAAAATGCTATTGTTGACATGGTTATGGTCACCAATGCAATACTGTAAAATTGGGATAGTCAAGATAGAGTGCTGGCTGATAATGATTTATTTGGAAATGTTACAGACCTGGGTTCTTCCCCAGCAGCATGAGAGAGAACATTAGATGTGATGTTGATGAAACCTGTGGCTGATGCTAGAGAGAGACAGGATTAGCCTCTCAATTATTTGTTCGAATTACAGTATGTACTTTTAGTTTCTACCTTTTTTCTCATTACTGTAAATCCGTAAATTATCAGTGATTGTCATTTACCTTAAAGAATTGGTGTGTTTTAAAAATGTAAATACTGTAAATCATGTAAAAAAAAATCACTCTGTTCTTTGAAGAAAATATTAGTGTATGAAGTCACTGAAATTTAACTGTTCACACTGTAAAGAAAAGTTAGTATTTTCTGTATTGGTGTTTGATGCTAGTGTTTTTACTCTCAGTGTGTTCTGGGTGACAGTGTGTGTTATCTCAGCGAGGGTTGTGTACAGTGTTTTGAGTCATGTGTTTAGAGGTGTGTTGCTTGGAATGGGTTTTGCAGGTGATGTGAACTGTTCAGCTCAGGTGACTGTTGGTATTGCACACTGTAGTTAGAGTTTTGCACATGTGACTCCAGTTGTGCTAACTGCTGCTTAGCAATCGTAAAAAAACTGTAATATATAACCGAATTGTCAGGTCCTGTTGTGCAACCTCAGGTTTTGCAGAGCAGAGCGGTAAATTTGTACAATTGTAAGTCTGAATAATTACAGACTAAGCTACATTTACATTTAGCAGACAATTTTGACTTACACTGCATTCAAGGTACACATTATCTTTCTAATCAGTTCTTGCTTTCCCTGGGAACCGAACCCATGACACTGGCTTGGACTAGGGGGACCGCTGGGGTTGTAGGCATGGAGGGTTAGTTTTTTGTTGCATTTCTTGTAAGTAACCTTCTTTATATAAATTAATTTAAAAAAATTTGTTGATCACAAAAAGCTGCATATAGGTCATTTTTACGGTTTGACACCACCACACATATAGATTCAGCTCGTGAGAATCAGTAAGTTTATTAATAAGGTAACATGATTCTCAGAATTAGTAATCCACAGTAGTACTAGGTGTTTCCAAAAACAATGTTTTCCCAAGATATGATATTTGACAGGTTTTGCTTCGCAGTCTTTGTTCTAAAGGTGTCAAAAGCACACCTTGTATGTTTATTCTTATCTTTGACATCTGACCGGTCACTCCGAACCATTCACCAACTTACAATGGATAAATCTGTTTGACCTTTTCTTATCAGCCCAAAACAAAAGTTTAGGAGGACTTTGAAGTATGAAGTGTACTGATAACTATTATTTAAGGGGACATTTTGTCTAGGCTGTCTTACCTGATCCTGCCGCAAGCGCCACAGAGAATACCAACGCATGAATAAAAAAATTTTTGTTTGTAAATATTCATTATGATTCTTTATTGTGGTAGCAGGGGCCGAGGGACGTGAGAGAGTCACGAGAGCCGGTGGCAGGATTAATGAGTGCCACCTGCGCGCCACTCGGGCCTCATGTCTCACGGAGGAGCAGAGACATAGTTCTGGGGGTCATTAGAGTAATTAATTTCAATAAGATTCATTTTAACCTTGGGTACACACATACAACTCAAACCATTGGATTGATTCATCCCAAAGAACCAAAGCGCAACTGCAGTTTTATGCTTCAGTAGCTGCGTATAGATCAGCTTTAACTAAACGTAGAATTAGATATAAAATGACATAATAAAAGAATGATTCAGACTTACAGTTGCTGTATGAGTTTACTGCTCTGCTCTACAAAACTAAAGGTCCCACAAAAGGACCTGATAATAGTTATTTATAATATTGAATTTATATTGCTTTTTGTATGCTCAGTTGTTCTGAACTTTTATTCTTATTTGATGCTTTTATTAATAGCAGTTTTTTTAATCATAATTAAATGTACCTTTTATCTTGGTCCGTTTTGGAAGCGCTGGAAGTTTTGGTGCCCTTTTGTGCAGTTTTGTTTTGAGGGGTGTAGGGGAGCGCGGGGCACAAAGTAACACTTTTCGGTTTTGGCCAAACAATGAACAAAGTAACAGGGTTAGACAAACCATATTTTTATACAAACAACATGCAAGCAAGCAACATGCAAACAACATCCTACAAATGAGCACTGTTTTCATGTTCGTCGGACCTACCGTTTCTGTGCGGTATCGCCAAAAGCGCCAGGAGTAAAATGTTACTTTTTACCCCGTGAGCGGGGCTCGTTGTAACAGAGTGTTAGTTTTAACGCATGTTATTCAATGAATGTTCATTCATGTATTTTTATTTCTTTAAAAAAAGTTGAGTCTTGATGATCATAAGCATAACTTATGAATGAAATGTCTTTTTTATTTTATTTTTTACATTTTCTATGCTTTGAACAATGTAATGACGTGAAAATATTTTAATAGGTTAATACAATGAAAAATATCTGATTATTGATGTACGCTATGAAATGTGCGGCTTAGTTGTAACACCATGTTACAACTAACCCCGCGGTGTCTTGTTTACTTCGGGACTGGCTAGCAGTCGCTATGTGTTTTTCACTTCTTTCAAAATGGTACCATCTTTTAGCCAAGAAGATGGTAATCATAACAATATAAGATTGTGTGAAAGTATGTTAGTCCTTTCTTTGAAAACCGAAAAACAACTACTATAACAAAAAATATAAACATGTTGCCAAAAGAATTTCTCCTGTGGTTCTCATCCAAACTTCGCTGAAATATCTCGAAAGATGGCCAGAAGACGTGTGCAAACAGTGTGATGAAAAGCCTGTAAGTATGTCATATTTAATCCTGTGCAACTATCTAAAAAGCCTGCGTTACTATTTACCCCGGGTTCCTTTGTGCCCCGCGCTCCGCTAGTCGAGTAAACCTAAATGCACACACGTTATGAATGACATTGGGTTGTTTTACATTACCAGATTACCAGCATGTGATTCAAATCAACGGCGAAGAAGCATTGCTTGTGAATGTGTATTAATGTAATATCATCCTTTACAGGAGCAATTTTACACTCCATTTCCACGTTGAGAAAGATCCAGCAGAAAGATCCAGGAGTGTCGAATGAGCCATTGAAAAAGGGTGAGAACAGTCCTGGTTTGACTTCTGATGAGTTTCAGCAAAATTTTCTCAAAGGGGTCTGCGATGAGTTGAAAGAGCTGAATTCCACTGTGACATCTCTGAAGAACAGACTGAATGCCACCAACAAGGACACTTGTATAACTATTTTTAATCCATTACAATTTCCATTGAGCAGTTCATTGGTCTTGGCAGATCAGTGCAAACTAACATTAAATTATTTTTTCATTAGCCAGTAATCCGAATAAGCCTCTTCAAACAGTCAGTCCATGTGCATAACCAGTAGAAAGACATAAATGTACTTATAACAAAATGTAATCTATGTTTTCGCTTCCCAAATGATAAAAGTCCACGGGGGAAGGAATGCCTTCTGACGATGCAAATCGTAGCTGTTTCATGACACCACAAAAATAATATTTGTGGTCGCGTATGTGGTCAGGAGCAGATAGACATGACATTTAAATCAGGTTCCCTGGTTTGAGATCAGGCCAACCTCCGATCCCTGGGACACCACACAAGAACTGAGGTAACTTAACCCCGGTGCATAGAGGGAATTGTTCTGTCCCACAATTTGAATCAAATCCATTAAGTTCAAAACATTCAGTGTTAGTCCTGGGGCATATTCTTCGTACCTCGCTAACTCACTTAGCTGGATTAGATTGTTGACGATTTCGCATGATCTTGGATTGTTCGGTTCTTCGACGCTCATCCGGGACTTGTTGTCATAGTAACAGGTCCGCTGAAGTGAACCTGCTCGGAGCAGGCTTACTTCAAGTTAGCAGGATTAGTTCACGCAAGCGGAGGTGAAATGGGAAGTTTGTCGCAACATGTCCTGTCCGATTTTACGAGAGAAACCTGTTGCTGAACGTGCAATATAATATATTTAATATAATTATAATAATTATAATATATATATATATATATTAACACACACACACACACACACACACACACACACACACACACACACACACACACACATATATATATATATATATATATATATATATATATATATATATATATATATATATATATATATATAATATTTCGTTTTTCACGTGAGGGTATAATGTATCTAGTTAATTTAGATACAATTAGTCGTAGTCGGGCGTTAACTACAGCTCAAACTGTGTGTATTGCCTTGCGCTACTTTGCGAGCGGCATGTTCATTTACACTGTTGGGATGCGGAGAACATTGTGAAAGTGCTGTCTGTCGTGCCATTCGCAAAGTTACCAGTACTTAAGCAGTCATTTTTGAAAAAAGGGAACTTTGCACACAGTTAGTTTACAGTTTATTTTATTTATTTAAAAAAATCCAGCTGATCTCTTGCCTGTGGAATGAAATAAATAAATCATGCAAGGTCCTCAATAGTACAGTGTGTTTATTCGTGTATTTTATTAACTTTGAAGTTCCTCTTGAAGCAATTCAATCTCAAGTCTGACTTTTTGCTTTATTAGTTTTTGCAATTCTATTTCATTAATTGACTCTTTTTTTGCAGCACAGCGCAAGTAGTAAAGATACTATTTTGCAGAATATTTTTGCCTTTTACTTTTACTTGTTCCCAAGTTCTAGTGGGTCCTGTGGTGGCTCTAATATAAAAGATGATTATGAAATACAGTACAATTAATATGAGTCAATATAATTACACACACGATCACTAGGCTTCTCACAAATTTAATTTGTCGGCAACGTTTTGCCAGTCCTCTCTCCTGGCTTTTGCAGCTTTAAAGTGTTGCCTTGTGTTTTAATTAAACACTGAAATTCAGCGACGTGCGCGCGCTCTTTCAGCATGCTCACTGACCAATCAAAATGTTGCTGATCAGTGTTTCTACTATCGATACATATCCCCTTTTAAGCCAGCACATGAACGCGCAATGATCTCAGATAACGCAATCCAGCTATACTAATCGTCAACAACAGGTGCGTTTAAAGAACCGAATCATCCAGCTCATAGTTAGCGCGATTATCTCATCCCGGATGTGTCAACTGATCTTGGATGTAGTAAGCGACGTACGAAGAATATGCCCCTGATTAACTTAGGACCAAAATAAATACCTAAATTCTTGATAATTCAATATACTTAGTTATTCATGATTATTCATGGCTCGTTTTTATTTCAGTTCTGCTCATCTCATAAGATGTATTGTAGTGAAGTCCTACTACAATAAAGATTTAACTGGTTGAGGCGGCCAAATATGGATCAGATTCCGATCAGAGAATCAGGAATGGAGAAGTGATTCTTGGTAATGAGGCATTTATTTACTGTCCAGTATATGCAGGTATGCAGCTATAATATTGTATGGGTGTGCGTGGTCTACAAAGGAAATAAAGAGAAATTATTTACAACATTAGTCGCATTGAACTGTATACACTCAAACAATAAGCAAACATAATATAATGAATATATTGTACAAATGTCAGTGCTAATAATCACGATAAAAATGACAAAGATACAGTATCACACTAAATAGTAGGCTACCCTGCTGAAAACAATAATATAGATGAACACTCCGGCGTTACGAGATTTTGGCTTTCACTGGGCGGAGCGAACATGAATATTCATGAGAGTCCTACGTATGCGCGTGCCGCGTGAAACTGAAAATGCCAGTCAATGCTTACTCAAATCTCCATATTGAGAAACCACAACTGTTTTTGTTTGCGATGTTGTTTACAGGTATTAATGATTACAGACATTCACAGTAAGTAAGATAAACTTACTAAACTGACACGAGTATAGCCTACATTATTTTCAATTAGTCTCATTTGTATCTTTTTTATAAAGTTAAACCCTGAACAGCAGCTCTTGAGTCTCTTATTTAAGAAGCAACACCGTCTTAAGTTAATGGTAAGGCAAGGCTATAAAATAAACTAAGTTGCCCACTTAGCTTACCATGTATTGGCCCGTGAACATGGATGAAAATATGCTTGATTTATATTATTTGATTTAATATACATTTTAATGTTTGTGGTCACAGTAGTGTCGTTATCTATAGCATGAAGTTTATTAAAGTTTGGATTAACGACTACTGCGATCAGTGCTGTAATGGTGATTGCAAATCTTATTTAAAGGTGTGTATATTGAAAAGACAAAATTGTTCATATTTTATGAACCTAGCACTGCGACAAATGTATCTGTATCTGTTTGCAACTTACACTGGTGTGATTATTCTGCAGCCATAGGCTATAAACATGAACATGGAATAGAACCTGTTGCACACATTCTTATCCCTTCCAAAAAGGTGTCTAATGAACCGCAAGGGTTTCCATGGCACTAAAGGGGACTGTCAAACTTTACCACATAGTTTACAAACTGATAGCAACTGGTTTTTGTTGTAAATGATGTATCTGCTACAAAGTTTTATATATTGAAAGAATATGTATCAAATCGCTGTGTTATAAGATGTTGTTTTTCTGATGTTATAAGTTGTTTTTCTGATCCTAAGAAATTTGTCTTTGTGTGATAGAGGAACATTTCGTCCATGTCATGTATCTCTTCATTTGTATCTTTAGCTGTCAGCAGAACTCAAGGATAAACGTCCGGAACGGCGAAACTCATATGATATACTGTTATTTCACAAAGACTTATGCGTTATGAAGTTTAGCTTGTGGGAGAGGCTACTGTATTTAACTGTGTGTGTGTGTGCAGATTTTTTCCTTAAGCAAAACACTCAAATAAACCAGATTTGATTTCACTCGTGTGGTTCTCTTGAGTTTTGCTTCAAAGAGCTCTTTTATTGTTGCGTGTACAGTGCATCGGAGATAACGGAAGGAGGGAGACAGACAGACACACACACACACACACACACACACACACACAGGTATGTGTGTGTGTGTTTTTTCTCATTTGAATTCTTTCACTAATGCGTTCAGTTTTTATTTTCTTTTTCAGGTTCAATATGACATTTGCTGTGAGTGGTACCAATGGGACTGCATGAGCAAACCAGATATGAAGGTAGTCTTCATTTGTCCAGGGTGCCAAGGGCCTTTCCTCCCCACTTGCAATCCTTAAAGATTTTTCTGTGGAACTCTTTAACTTGCACTTTTACCAGAATACCTTTTTACTCTTTATACCTTTATACTCTTCTAGGGTCAAGGAGATTGAATTATATCCTGTGTCAAAGCGGTCAGCCAGAGCATGATTGAAAATGATTACCACCCGTTCTCCATTTTTAAAGAGTCTTAGACCCATGGGTTTAGATGAGCGGTTGTGTCCAGACAAATCCAAGAAATAGACGCCTTTAACATGTGCTGTGAAGATACCTGTAAATTAACCCATGTGCAGCATTTAATTAACAGCCATTATTATGAAAGCTACATATCAAATAAAGTGTAATTATAACACAAAGATACAGGTTGAGTATAAGAACACATACCAGTAATTGGGTTGTAAGCTATTCCGTTATTCACAAAGACATTTTTGTAAACCATTTTTGTAAACATTTTTGTAAACATTTTTGAGTTTCAGTGTTGGTTTCAGTGAGGTTTCAGTGTTGAACGGTCCAAAGTTATCAATGGGTCCAAGTGAATGAAAAATCACATTTGAAAAAATAATAATGATGCAAACCTCTAATAACAAATCTCAGATCACAAAGTATATTTTAAATATTTTTAATGGTTATGTATATGGTCTGTCTTTTAGATGTTTCTTTATTGCTTGCTATTAATGATAAACTAATTTAACCTTGCACTGATCTGCCAAGCTTATGACCAACAAAGATACCCATATAACTTAAAAAAAATGTTAATCCATCCATAGGAATTCTTTGCACTGATTGTCCACCTGTAAGCTTGACAATTTAAATGATAGACGGGAGGGTTACCTTATCTCCTGAGCTGTTCCTCATTGACATCCAGTCTGTCCTTCAGAGACCTCACAGTGGATCTCAGCTTTGTCAACTTAGTGTAGACCCCTGTGATAAACTCTTGCTGAACAGAACTCAAACAAGGAATTTTTTCCTCCTTGCTCAAGTGCTCAGTCAGTGCTCAGGCCTTCAGTCATACAGGCACAGCTGAACACCAGAAGCAGAAGTGGATACAGGATAGTGCAAGACATCTTTACATTGAGATAATACAAGTGAAAGACTGTTAATATTAATGAAGAAATGGAAATGGAAATTATTGGGCTTCTGTTGAATGTGTTTTAGTGGCAGAAATTCCTGCAGCTCTTGATTTATCTCAGCTAAATGTATGTTTAACTCAATACACATTTTATGAGGAAAGAAAAAAAAAGTGTTTTATTGGAGATCAAATTTACATATGCCCTGCCGATCAGTTCATATTTGACACTTACACAAGATGTATGAAAAATATACTTAATCTTTAAAAATAAAAAAATAAAAGATTTTAATGGTATCATGACCATAGCAACCTGGAATTATCAGAATCAGATCAGCATTTACAGTTTTTTCCAGTTGCTTCCACACAAAATCTTTTCATGTCACACAATTTTTGAAACCTCTCACTCAAAGTGCAAAACTACATGCCAAATCTTCAAAACCATAAGCTATTTCTCAACCTGTGACTCAGTTTTCAATTACATAAAAACACTTTTTTTTCAAAACACAACACACAATTCTCTACCTAAAACACAAAGATCTATCAGGAAGTTACTTGCTTTCCTTTTCCAAACACAATCAATCAAAACGCTACACTTATTCACCAGGTCTCACAGACACACTCCTCACATGTGCAAACACTAACTGCTTAACTGATCACTAACCATTCACTGCTTTACGTTACAGTAGTAGATAGACCTATAAATACATCAAAGGTCAGATTACCTGTTTTGAATGATGAATGCTAACAATGAACAGAGAGAAAGAGGAATAGGAGGAAGAGGCAGGAGACAACGAGGACAAATACCAAGAGGAGGATAAGGACTTTTGTGGATGCAATTCTCACAATGCTTGTCCCGATCCAGATCAGGCCCCTGCTAGATTTGTGGTTATATGGGACAATGTTAGTTTTCACTGGGCTGTTCTGGTCCAAAACTGGTTTGCCACCCATCCACAATTTATAGTTTTGTACCTACGCCCATATTCACCTTTTCTAAATCCCATAGAATAATTCTTCTCAGCCTGGCGCTGAAAAATGTATGATCGCCAACCCTTTGCCAGCATGCCGCTTCTCCAGGCAATGAGGAACGCATGTGGGGACATAGAGGTTGCCTCTGTCCAAGGTTCGATACACCATGCTGGGAGATACTTCCCTCGATGTTTGGAAAGAAAAAAACTTATCTTGTGATGTGGACGAAGTATTGTGGCCAGAACAAGCTCGGAGAAGAGATGAAGTTTAGCATTGGGGACTGCACCCCCCCGCCAATTCCTGGACCAGGACCCGACACACACTTTACTTTATTCTAGTGTAAAGAATATACTTTTGGTTTACACGTTTATAGTTTTGTTGTACGCTATGTATACAACAGTAATGTTTGGCCTAATACATAATAAAATGTATTTTTAATTAAAAAAAGTTTGTAATTAAGAAATGATTACATTTAAATATTGATGATTATTTTGTATTGCAATCAATTGTGATGATATTGAAGTAAAAATTTACATATACATATGTATTTGATCCATTTAAAAAAGTGAGGACTTAACACGTACCTACATATACACAAGAAGCACATATACACATCTTATAATGTAATTTTGAAAATGAATATCTACAGCTAAATAATTTTATGAGGAAAGAAAAAAAAAGTGTTTTATTGGAGATCAAATTTACATATGCCCTGCCAATCAGTTCATATTTGACACTTACACAAGATGTATGAAAAATATGCTTAATTAATCTTTAATTTTAAAAAAAGTGTGTAGATTTTTGTGTGTACATACATTTAAACAACTAATTTTGACTTGATGAATCTGTTATTCAGTAACTTGAATATTAATTTTAATAAATATGATTCCCTTTCATGGGAACTCGAGCTGCGTCAAAATCGCTAGGGGAAATACCTTGACGTCAGTCACGTGAAGATGTGTAAAACCAATGAGAGAATTACGCGTGTGAATGCGAGTCGCGGGTCAGTGACGTCATGAACAGAGCATAAAAGCGCACCGGAACACCGTTTGTCATTGATGCAGGAGACCGGGGTTCAAGCCGGTTGGTTCGAGCCTTTTTACAGCATCGAGGTGCTGGATTTTGTTGGCATCTAGACTGCAGATGAAGGCCGCTCTCGCCTGGCAGTGTTTGCGGACACTATCCAGGCTCGCGTTTCTCAGGGTTCTGGACCTGCTGCAGTTGAGGCTCAGCGGCGTTTACAATCCTGGGGATCTCACAGAAGGTAGCGAGACGGGCGCGCCCGTATCTCAGCCTAGCTGTGATGATTCAATTTCCAGGTGGGATTTGGGAGCACGCGCTCCAGGCGCGGTTTCTTCCGATCTCGCTGGGACTTCGGGGCTATCACTATCCTGTTCTGAGGGGGAGGATGTGATTAGCATCGATCCGGTCTAGGAAAAGTAAGTTGGATGAGCGTTACCTGCCAGCTCGCGTCATCCCCCAGCGCCGGGCAATGCCTTTCTAGCGGATCTCCACACCGAGGTGTCGAGATCTTGGAAAAAGCCAGCCTCCAACAGGGTGCAAACACCGTGCAGTGCGATATATGCTACCCTTGCCGGGGCTCAACCCTATGGTTACGGAGGGATGCCAAAGGTGGACGAGGCTCTTGCATGATACCTCGTGCCCCAATCGGCATCTTCTCTTAAAGCCCCGGCGCTCCCCACAAAGCCGTCGTGCAAGGTTGTGCTCGCTCGCATGAAGGAGCTGGGGTTAAGGTTGAACACCAAGAAGAGTGTACTTTCTCATGTTCGGAGAACCACTTTCTTGGGAGTCATTTGGGACTCGGAGGCAATGTTTGCTCGGTTCTTCCCCGGGCGCATTCATTCCATTCGTTCAGCCGTCAAGAGTATCAAACTAGGCTAGCTACTCACTGTCAAACACTTCCAGAGGGTGTTGGGGCTCACAGCAGCAGTGTCCAGCGTCATTCCGCTCGGCCTACTGCACATGAGACCCCTGCAGTGGTGGCTCAGGACCAAAGGGTTTTCCCCCGAGGGGCAACCCGCGTCGCACATTCACGGTCACGAGGCAATGCCTACGTGCCTTGACCCTGTGGAAGTAAACCTGGTTCCTGTCATAGGGCCCTGTGTTGGGAGCATTCGACCGACGTGTGTCGCTGTCGACAGTTGCATCCCTCACGGGCTGGGGAGCGTTCCTGAGGGATCGCTCCGCACAAGGAGGAAATCCTGTCGAGACGGGGGCCGAGGCCCGGGGAATGGCGGCTTCACCCCGAGGTGGTGGAGAGATACGGGCAAGCACAGACGGATCTGTTTGCCTCCGTCGAGAACTCCCATTGCCCTCTGTGGTACTCTCTGTCACATCCAGCACCCCTGGGGCGGGATGCTATGGTACACGCGTGGCCGAGGCTACACTTGCACGCCTTTCCCCAGATTGTTCTGCTCCCGGGAGTTCTGGCCAAAGTTCGTCGGGACGGGGTCCGACTCAAGCTGGCGGCCCCCTTTTGGCCCAGCAGG
Organism: Rhodeus uyekii; assembly: GCA_037043235.1. Classification (NCBI taxonomy): domain Eukaryota; kingdom Metazoa; phylum Chordata; class Actinopteri; order Cypriniformes; family Acheilognathidae; genus Rhodeus; species Rhodeus uyekii. Next base: position 2,659,899 of record JAWRVZ010000035.1, read on the forward strand.
ATTTGGTTTTCGGACCTAATATCTCTCCTAGACGGAGTCCCGTGGGACATTCCGGTCAGGAGGGACCTTCTGTCCCAGGCGGAGGGTTGTGTCTTTCACCCCCGCCCAGAACTACTGAAGTTGAAGGTCTGGCCCCTGAGGGGACCCAGTTCCTCGACTCTGGTCTCTCAGCTGAGGTTGTAGAGACCATTCTTCATTCCAGAGCTCCCTCCACGAGGAAACTCTATGCCTTGAAGTGGAGACTCTTCACTGCTTGGTGTAGCAAAAGGCAGGTGAACCCAGTAACCTGTCAAATTGGCAAAGTGCTGGAGTTCCTGCAGGAAAAAATTGCGGCAGGGCTGTCCCCCTCTACCTTGAAGGTTTATGTGGCTGCCATAGCGGCTTGCCACGTACCTCTGGGTGGGGCATCTGTGGGCAGGGACCCCCTAGTCTCTTGTTTCCTTCGTGACATTCTAAGGCTGAGACCTGTGGCACAGACCAGGGTTCCTGCCTGGGACTTGTCTGTGGTACTCCAAGGCTTGTCCCAGGCACCCTTTGAATCTTTAGAGGAGCTTTCTATTAAACTCCTCTCCCTAAAAAAACTTCTTTTGCTGGCTATCACCTCGCTTAAGAGGGTTGAGGATCTTCAAGCCCTCTCGGTGGTCCCTAGCTGCCTCGAGTTCGCGCCCGGGAGGACGAAGGTTTTTCTCCACCCGAGGCCAGGCTATGTCCCCAAGGTTCCCACTAATGTGGCTCGGTATATCATGCTGCAGGCCTTCTGTCCTCCCCCCTTTGACGATCATGAGCAGGAGCGCAAGAACAAGGTCTGTCCAGTACGAGTACTGGACGCTTACGTCTTCAGGACTGCCACCTGGCGTAAGTCAAACCAACTGTTCATTTTCTTTGGGGCCCCTAAGGGGGCTCCAGCTTCCAAGTAACCCTAAGCCGATGGATAGTCGAGGCTATCTGTCTGGCTTATGAGTCGGCCGGACAGACCTCTCCCCTGAGGGTCCGGGCCCACTCTACTAGGAGCGTGGCGGCCTCCAAGGCGTTTCTCTCAGGAGTTTCCCTTGCTGATGTTTGTGCTGCGGCTGGCTGGTCCTCACCGCACACATTTATGAGGTTCTATCAATTGGATCTCAATTCCGCTCCGGGAGCGAGGGTGCTCTCTCAGTGAGCTGGGACACATCCGCAGGCCGGCGTCGCTGAGGTGACGTTGGTATAGCGTTCCCCTAGCGCTTTTGACGCAGCTCGAGTTCCCATGAAAGGGAACGTCTCGGGTTACGTATGTAACCCTGGTTCCCTGAAGGGGAACGAGATGCTGCGTCTGTGCCTCAGCTCCTTGTGCCTCCGGGCCCGCTTCAGACACTCTTTTGCTGTCACTTCCGGGTTCCGGTGCACTTTTATGCTCTGTTCATGACGTCACTGACCCGCGACTCGCATTCACACGCGTAATTCTCTCATTGGTTTTACACATCTTCACGTGACTGACGTCAAGGTATTTCCCCTAGCGCTTTTGACGCAGCGTCTTGTTCCCCTTCAGGGAACCAGGGTTACATACGTAACCCGAGACGGTATAACAGCTGATAAGGAGAACGAAACTAGCATAAATTGCATCAATTCTATTTCTTTGAGGTTTTGCCACATCACACAAGGTGCAATGAAATGTGTGGGCAATTGTTCTTTTTTCTTTGCTTTCCAGATGAGACAAGAACCATCACCACTCAAAACAAAACTCCAGCGCTCCAAAACGGACCAAGAATAAAGATGAATAAAGATTTAATTATGATTAAAAAAACTGCTATTAATAAAAGCATCAAATAAGAATAAAAGTTCAGAACAACTGAGTATACAAAAAGCAAAAGAAATTCAATATTATAAATAACTATTATCAGGTCCTTTTGTGGGACGTTTTGTAGAGCAGAGCGGTAAACTCATACAGCAACTGTAAGTCTGAATCATTCTTTTTGTTTTTTATTATGTAATTTTATATCTAATTCTACGTTTAGTTAAAGCTGATCTATACGCAGCTACTGAAGCATAAAACTGCACAACTATAGTTGCGCTTTGGTTCTTTGGGGTGAATCAATCCAATGGTTTGAGTTGTATGTGTGTACCCAAGGTTAAAATGAATCTTATTGAAATTAATTACTCTAATGACCCCCAAAACTATGTCTCCGCTCCTCCGTGAGACGTGAGGCCAGTGCGGCGCGCAGGTGGCACTCATCAATTCAACGAGAGAGCCACCGGCTCTCGTGACGCTCTCACGTCCCTCGGCCCCTGCTACCACAATAAAGAATCATAATGAATATTTACAAAATATTTACAAAAAAACAAAATCATTTAATTTCACCTTAGTTTTATTCATGCTTTGGTTTTCTCTGTGGCGCTCGCGGCAGGTTCAGGTGAGGGAGGATTTTGACAGCCTAAATTTCCTCTTAAATAATAGTTATCAGTACACTTCAGGCTTTTTTTTTTTTGCAATTCATACTTCAAATTCTCCTAAACTTTTGTTTTGGGCTGATAAGAAAAGGTCAAACAGATTTATCCATTGTAAGTTGGTGTAATGGATCGGAGTGACCGGTCAGATGTCAGAGATATGAATAATCAACAAGGTGTGCTTTTGTCACCTTTAGAACAAAGACTGCGAAGCAAACACTGTCAAATATCATATCTTGGTAAAACATTGTTTTTGGAAACACCTAGTACTACTGTGGATTACTAATTCTGAGATTCATGTTACCTTATTAATAAACTTACTGATTCTCACGAGCTGAATCTATATGTGTGGTGGTGTCAAACCGTAAAAATGACCTATATGCAGTTTTTTGTGATCAACAATTTTTTTAAATTAATTTTATATAAAGACGGTTACCAACACACAAGAAATGCAAAACAAAAAACTCACCCCCCATTCCCACAACCCCAGCGGTCCCCCTAGTCCAAGCCAGTGTCATGGGTTCGGTTCCCAGGGAAAGCAATAACTGATTAGAAAGATAATGTGTACCTTGAATGCAGTGTAAGACAAATAAAATTGTCTGCTAAATGTAAATGTAGCTTAGTCTGTAATTATTCAGACTTACAGTTGTACGAGTTCACCGCTCTGAGGTTGCACAACAGGACCTGACAATACGGTTATTTATTATTTTTAATGCATATTGTTTTTTGTATACTCAGCTGTGATTAACTTTTATTCTTATTTTATGATTTTATTAATTGCAGTTTTTTATCATAATTAAATGTACCTTTTCTCTTGGTCCGTTTTGGAAGCGCTGGAAGTTTTGGTGCGGGTGTAACGTTCTCTTTTGTGCAGTTTTGTTTTGAGGGGTGTAGGGGAGCGCGGGGCACAAAGTAACACTTTTCGGTTTTGGCCAAACAATGAACAAAGTAATAGGGTTAGACAAACCATATTTTTATACAAACAACATGCAAGCAAGCAACATGCAAACAACATCCTACAAATGAGCACTGTTTTCATGTTCGTCGGACCTACCGTTTCTGTGCGGTATCGCCAAAAGCGCCAGGAGTAAAATGCTACTTCTTATCCCGTGAGCGGGGCTCGAGTGTTAGTTTAACGCATGTTATTCAATGAATGTTCATTTATGTATTTTTATTTCTTTTAAAATAGTTGAGTCTTGATGATCATAAGCATAACTAATGAATGAAATGTCTTTTTTATTTTATTTTTTACATTTTCTATGCTTTGAACAATGTAATGACGTGAAAATATTTTAATAGGTTAATACAATGAAAAATATCTGATTATTGATGTAGGCAATGTGCGGCTTAGTTGTAACACCATGTTACAACTAACCCCGCGGTGTCGTGTTTACCTCAGGACTGGCTAGCAGTTGCTATGTGTTTTTCACTTCTTTCAAAATGGTACCGTCTTTTAGCCAAGAAGATGGTAATCATAACAATGTAAGATTGTGTGAAAGTATGTAAGTCCTTTCTTTGAAAACCGAAAAATAACTAGGGGAGCACGGGGCACAAAGTAACGCGGGGTAAATAGTGACACAGACTTTTTATGTAGTTGCACGGGCTTAAATGTGACGTGCTAACGGGCTTTTCATCACACTGTTTGCACACGTCTTCTGGCCATCTTTCGAGAAATTTCAGCGAAGTTTGGATGAGAACCACAGGAGAAACTCTTTTAGCAGCATGTAAAAAAAATTTTTTTTTCGATTTTCAAAGAATGCGTGAAAGTATCTTAGTCCAATCTTATATTGTTATGATTACCATCTTCTTGGCTAAAAGATGGTGACATTTTGAAAGATGTGAAAAACACATAAGTGACTGCTAGGCGGTCCTGAGGTAAAAAAGACATCGCGGGGTTAGTTCTAACACTGTGTTACAACTAAGCCGCACCAATAATCAGATATTTTGCGTTGTATTAATTAACCTATTATAACGTTTTTCATGTCAATACATTGTTCAAAGCATAACAAATGTAAAAACTAAAGGAAAAAAATATATTGCATTCATGAGTTATGCTTTTGATCATCAAGATGCAACTTTTTTATACAAATAAAAATACGTGAATGAATACGTTATGCATTGGATAACATGGTGTTACAATGAGCCCCGCTCACGGGGTAAGAAGTAACATTTTACTCCTGCCGCTTTTGCCGATACTGCACAGAAACGGTAGGTCTGGTGAACATGAAAACAGTGCTCATTTAAAGGAGAGGCTTGTATGTTGTTTGTATAAAAATATAGTTTGTCTGACCCTATACTTTGTTCATTATTTGGCTAAAATCAAAAAGTGTTACGTTGTGCCTCGCGCTCCCCTACCCCGCGTTCCTTTGTGCCCTGCGCTCCCCTAGTCGAGTAAACCTAAACCTAAACGTTACCAGAACAACCACTTGAGTGTCTGGCTGTGAACGCGCTTCTCGTGTTTCAAAAGTATCTGTGCATGTGATGGGCGGAAACATCGCAAAAAAAAAAAAAAAAAAAAAATGACGTGTATCAACTGTTATTTAAGGGGAAAGTTTTGTGTAAGCTGTCAAAATCCTCCCTCACCTCGCACATCTTCAGAGTGAACATTTCTCTAAGCGCCTCGAGCAAAAAAACTGAGGTAAAATTAAATTATTTTGTTTTGATGAATATATTCATTTTCAAAATAACATTATAACATGTGTATATCTGTCTTTGTGTATGTGCATTTTAAGTCCTCACTTTAAATATTTTTTCAATGTACCCTTAATTTTCTGGCAAAATAAAAAATAAATAAAAAAGAGAGCAAATACAATTCCAGTTTATATTTTTCCACCCTGTAATGTTATTTTTATTAAAGTAATAAATACATTTAATCAAGTTAGTGTTTTTACACATATTTACATTAACAATCGATTACTATACAATATAATCATCAATATGTAAATGTAATAATTTCTTAATTCCGAACTTTTTGTTAATTAAAAAATATTTTTAAATGCTGATCTTTTACTGATGGTCACTATGGTCTGCTATGTAATATTTATACGGCCTACTACTATAAGTTGGTGTATATAAGTTACTGTGTTTTACACAATAACTACTTGATAAAAATATACCATTAAAGTCTTTTTTTATTTTAGATTAATTAACCATATATTGCATAAATCTCGTATTTTATGTCTTATGTGAGTGTTATGCAGGGCATATGCATATAAAGTTTGTTGGGTGATTAAATGGATCACTTTTTGCACGTGATTATCTGTGATACAATATACCTTTTTGTTTTTCTGTCTTTCTGGATAAAATGTGTTAAACCTCAATCCAGCCAGAATAAATCAAGAGCTGCAGGAATTTCTGCCACTTTCAACAGAAGATCAATAATATTACTTTCCATTACTTTATTAAAATTAACTTTTCACTTGTGTTATCTTAAGGTAAAAATGTCCTGCTCTATTCTGTATCCGCTGCTGCTTCTGGTGTTCAGCTGTGTCTGGATGACTGAGGGCCATAAGAAAAATCCAGGAGTGTTGAATGAGCCATTGAAAAAGGGTGAGAACAGTCCTGGTTTGACTTCTGATGAGTTTCAGCAAAATTTCTCAAAGGGGTCTGCGATGAGTTGAAAGAGCTGAATTCCACTGTGATATCTCTGAAGAACAGACTGAATGCCACCAACAAGGACACTTGTATAACTATTTTTAATACATTACAATTTCCATTGAGCAGTTCATTGGTCTTGGCAGATCAGTGCAAACTAACATTAAATTAGTTTATCATTAGCCAGTAATCCGAATAAGCCTCTTCAAACATTCAGTCCATGTGCATAACCAGTAGAAAGACATAAATGTACTTATAACAAAATGTAATCTATGTTCACGCAGAATACAAAGTGGCATTTGCTGCCACACTTGGACCCATTGGTAACCTTGGACCTTTTAATACTGAGACTACTGTGGTTTACAAAAATGTCTTTGTGAATATTGGAGGAGCTTACGACTCAACCACTGGTATGTGTTCTTATACCGAACCTGTATATGTGTGTTACAATTAAACTGTTGATCTAACAGCTTTCAGAATTCCATTTGATTCTAGAGATGCTTGTTAATTAATTGCTGCATATGCCATTACAGGTATCTTCACAGCACCTGTTAAAGGCGTCTATTTCTTCGCTTTGTCTGGACACAACCACTCATCTAAACCCATGGGTCTAAAACTCGTTAAGAATGGACAACAGATGATAACTATATTTAATCATCCTCTGGGTAACCGCGCTGAGACAGGATCTAATTCAATCTCCTTGACCCTAGAACAAGGAGATAATGTCTATGTGCGTCTCCAGCAAGATACATGGGTCTTTGATAATGAAAATAGTCACACTTCATTTGTTGGCCATTTACTTTTTTCTCTGTGATGGTCTTATTAAAATCAAAAAGTTTAATATGCTTGTCAATAAGTCTTAACTGTAGCTGCTAAAAATTAGTCTGGAATTACCCAATAACAAAATAAATGCATTACAAAACATGTTCATGTGTTTTAATATTTGTTGAATCGTATTTAGGGCCCAATCTCTCAAAGAGCCAAGGCCCTACTGTTTTCCTTAAGATTATTAAGACCTCTTAAGAACAAGAAGATGTTGAAAAACACTGATGTTGATGGAGGGAACAAGTAGACTGCTGTATGAATATTGTATTTAACTCTTATAACTTGGTTAACAAGGTAAGCTAATCACATTTCAAAGTTAAGTCTTGTAACAAAGAAGGGAGATTACCAAATTCTATATATGAAGAGGAAATTATATTAGAGATACATTCTGTAATAATATCATGATATCTTTGCTCAAGAGTTTTCTATGTGATTTGTCTGAGATACTCCCAGCAATGATTAAAGCACATCAAATACCTTGTCTGGAGTCTTCTCGAGTAACTGCAGTGCAGCAAGCTCGTGGAGATCCCAATTTCCGCTTCCCAAATGATAAAAGTCCACGGGGGAAGGAATGCCTCCTGACGATGCAAATCGTAGCTATTTCGTCAGAGACAAAACCACAAGATTAATATTTGTGATTGGGTATGTGGTCAGGAGCAGATAGACATGCCATTAAATCAGGTTCTCTGGTTTGAGATCAGGCCAACCTCTGATCCCTGGGACACCACACCCAAGTAACTTAACCCCGGTGCATAGAGGGAATTGTTCTGTCCCACAATTTCAATCAAATCCATTAAGTTCAAAACATTCAGTGTTAGTCCTGATTAACTTAGGACCAAAATAAATACCTAAATTCTTGATAATTCAATATGCTTAGTTATTCATGATTATTCATGGCAAGTTTTTATTTCAGTTCTGCTCATCTCATAAGGTGTATTGTAGTGAAGTCCTAATATTTAACTGGTTGAGGCGGCCAAATATGTATCAGATTCCGATCAGAGAATCAGGAATGGAGAAGTGATTCTTGGTAATGAGGCATTTATTTACTGTCCAGTATATGCAGGTATGCAGCTATAATATTGTATGGGTGTGCGTGGTCTACAAAGGAAATAAAGAGAAATTATTTACAACATTAGTCGCATTGAACTGTATACACTCAAACAATAAGCAAACATAATATAATGAATATATTGTACAAATGTCAGTGCTAATAATCATGATAAAAATGACAAAGATACAGTATCACACTAAATAGTACCCTGCTGTAAACAATAATATAGATGAACACTCCGGCGTTACGAGATTTTGGCTTTCACTGGGCGGAGCTAACATGAATATTCATGAGAGTCCTACGTATGCGCGTGCCGCGTGAAACTGAAAATGCCAGTCAATGCTTACTCAAATCTCCATATTGAGAAACCACAACTGTTTTTGTTTGAATGTGGATTACAGGTATTAATGATTACAGACATTCACAGTAAGTAAGATAAACATACTAAACTGACACGAGTATACATTATTTTCTATAAAGTTAAACCCTGAACAGCAGCTCTTGAGTCTCTTATTTAAGAAGCAACACCGTCTTAAGTTAATGGTAAGGCAAGGCTATAAAATAAACTAAGTTGCCCACTTAGCTTACCATGTATTGGCCCGTGAACATGGATGAAAATATGCTTGATTTATATTATTTGATTTAATATACATTTTAATGTTCGTGGTCACAGTAGTGTCGTTATCTATAGCATGAAGTTTATTAAAGGTTGGATTAACGACTACTGCGATCAGTGCTGTAATGGTGATTGCAAATCTTATTTAAAGGTGTGTATATTGAAAAGACAAAATTGTTCTTATTTTATGAACCTAGCACTGCGACAAATGTATCTGTTTGCAACTTACACTTGTGTGATTATTCTGCTGCCATAGGCTATAAATAGACTGTCAAACTTTACCACATAGTTTACAGACTGATGGCAACTGGTTTTTGTTTGTAAATGACGTATCTGCTACATAGGCGGAGTTTCACTTTTGTGTTTGGGGGGGCACCTACCAGGCCAGCAGACCAGGAGCTCCGATTTTTTTTTTTTTTTACATATACCGTATATCATATTTATATATCATACATTCTACATATAAAATACATTTACAATGAACAATGACTTTATTGACAATGACCCTCTCCCTGTTTTGGATATTTCGCCTTATTGTTTCCATGGCAATGCGTCATGCTTGTCACGTGACATACCGCAGTCACAAAAAGCGCTGTATAATAGATCACATTTATTTATTTTTATTCAAAATAGTCACCAACTTGTTGGCTCAACTTGTTGAAACCTAAAGGAAACCTTGTGTGGTGGAAAACACTGAATTGTTGTGATAAATGACAAGCTCTGAGCACCTTTTTTTGGATTAGTGCCAGATATCACGTGAAAGCACATGTGAATTTAGTTAGTGGTTGATTACGTGACACATGAACACGGTGTGATCGTACACGTCAAAGGATGAGGAGACGGTTCTCTGAACTTAATCTCTGCTGCTCTTGTTCAGTACAAGAAAACATATTCTCTGGCAAAAAAAAAAGCATGTAGGCTACCCCAGGGTCACGGGCACGCGGGTGCGCTTGTTATAGTGTTGTTCTTCGTTCCGATTAAAGTTAATAAACAGAGCCTCCCTTGACCTGTCATAGAACTACTTCAGACATTACAATATCTTACCTAATGCAGAAGAAGCCGCCTCTTTTTCCGAGATGCGTAGATGTCCACTGTCTTCTCTTCTGATAGATTTGACACTTTTAGTAGTTGATGTATTAAAAAAAAAAAACGACGAATGTCCATTTTGTTTATTCAGCGCGAAAAACGGAACGAGAAGAGCGTCCACTCACGTACCGCGATACTTTGAGATTCGCAAATCGCGGGAGAATGTAATAAAGCTACAGTAATAAAAAATTAAATACAGTAGCCTAATTAAAAAATAATTAACCATATGTTGCCCCCTTGGACAATAACGACAACAAATGTTCCTTTTCTGTAGATTTATTTGCCCCGGTTGTTTTTTTATTTTGATTTTTGTAACAGATTCAGGGCGGGACAACTTCAACGCGCACACGCACACGCACACGCACACGCACACACACACACACACACACACTTCTGTCAACAACCCTTATTCTCCCCACAGCGCCACCCAACAGTAAACATATTTCCTTAGTTGTTTGATTTCTCCTTATATTATCCTACTTATATTAAACACACAAAAAATATTGGTTCTTCAGTGGTTCTTCAGCGGTTCTTTGGGGGGTTTAGGTGCTATATAGCACCACTGTCATACAAAGAACCCATTAAACTTGTATAGTTCTTTAAAGGTTCTTTGACTCTCTCTTAGTCTCTTAGTTTAGTTGAGGAAAGAATTAAAACTATAAGATATATTATATATTTCTCCTTTTATATTTAGATAATTTGTGCTTTAAAAATGTGTCAAGAAATTGCTGTTGAATTCTGTAATTTTGCAAATTAAAAAAAAAAACTGCTTTTAATCAGTATGCAGTTCACGTGCGCGCGCGGTCACGAGAGCTCGGCGTCGTTGGACTAGTACTCAGAGAACTGAGCAGGCCAAAACGAATTCCCGAATGTCCCGCGTCATACTGGGCCACCAGAATCGTCGCTTAACCAAAAAGTTGGTCCGATTAGAACTACACACAGGTAACAAAAACACGTACAAGCAGACACAAGACAAGAGGCGTGGCACTGATCACTCCAAGTAGAGACTGAATTGGATCCCCAGTCAACCCTGGGATTGTGCTTAACTAGCCAAGGGTGACCGAGGACCATGGGAAACAGGGGGGAAGTGGTGAGCAGGAAGTTGATTCTCTCAGAATGATTGCCGGACACTATTAAGGTGAGAGTTTCAGTGCAATGGGTAATGTCAGGGAGTTTCTGTCCATTGAGGGCGTGCACAGTGATGGGACGATGGAGGCTCAGGAAGTTGGAGTGATTCGACCACAGTGTTAACCTGGTTACAGTCAGAGTCATGCCAATTCAAGGTTTTCATGGGTACTCGTGTGGCCGAGATTCAGGAGCTTACGGGAGAGAGTACTTGGTGCTATGTTGACTCCGCGCAGAACCCAGCAGATGATGTAACACGAGGGAAGACCTTGGCAGAGTTAGCTGTGCCTAACCACTGGAGCCAAGGACCCTCCTTCTTCCTCAAGGGACCTGCTGAATGGCCGTCTTCACCCGTAATGGCCCCCAAGGAGGATATCACGGAGTACAAGAAGTCTGCTTCGTGTGGGGTGATATTTAGAGCAGATAGACAGGAAACTAATCCAGGCCAGTCATACCTGTCCTGGAAGGATATGGTTGAGGCTGTAGCACAGGAGGTGCATGGGGCGGCAGACACAAACAAGCCCTTGACAGCAACAGACTATCAGCAAGCGGAGATGACTATCTTCCGGAGAATTCAGGCAGAGTGCTTCCCAGCTGAGTTACGTCACTTGATGGCAGGGAAAGCAGTACTCCGAAGTAGCCCTCTCATTACTCTGTCCTCAGAGTTGGATCCTGACGGGGGAATCATACGAGTAGGAGGGAAACTCCGACGTGCCGAATGGTTAGATCCTGCCTTCAAGCATCCAATTGTCCTGGACCCCTCACATCCAGCGACGAAACTTCTCATTCAGGACTACGATGCTCGCCTTTGTCACCCGGGCCCTGAGTGTGTATTTGCAGAGATGCGCCGAGTCTTTTGGATTCTCCATGGTCGGGAGGCAATTCGGAGGGTGCAACATCAGTGCGAGGAATGCCGAAGGTGGAAATCTAAACCGTTGGTTCCAAAAATGGCTGACCTACCCATTGCCCGTCTACGCTTATACAAACCGCCATTCTACCCCACAGGTGTCGACTGCTCAGAGGAAGAGATGGGGTATCATTTATAAGTGTCTTACCACCTGGGCAGTCCATCTAGACCTCCTGCACAGTATGGATTCAGATTCATTCCTAATGAGCCTCCGGAGATTCATTGCCCGCAGAGGGACTCCAGCCGAGCTGTATTCCGACCAGGGTACGAACTTTAAAGCAGGAGAGAAAGAGCTTTGTGAGTCTTTTAAGCACATGTCTTCCGACCTCCAACGGCTCTTAGCCAAGCAGAAGATCAATTTCCGCTTCAACCCCCCTGCAGCTCCTCACTTTGGGGGTACATGGGAGAGGGAGATCAAGTCTGTCAAGAGTGTACTGTATACAGTCATTGGAGTTCAGCCTATTTCTGAGGAAGTACTGTATACTTACTAGAGGTGGAGGCAATACTGAATAGCAAACCTCTGGGTTATACCTCATCCAACGTTGCTGACGTGGATGCTGTGACACCAAATATCCTCTTGATGGGGCGGCTAGATGGAGCACTACCGCTAGTTGTCTACCCCAAAAGTGAAGGATTAAGCAAGCGAAGATGGCGACACTGCCAGGTTCTAGCAGATCATTTCTGGGCCAGGTTCATCAGGTATTACCTGCCAACCCTACAATGCCAGAAGAAGTGGCATGATGACCCAGCTGACCTGACAGTGAATTCAGTAGTCCTACTGATGGACCCGCAGTTTCCCAGAGCAGTTTGGCCTGTTGGTAAAGTGATCAAAGTGCATCAAAGTGCAGATGGTCACGTGAGATCAGCAGATGTTCAAGTCAAGGACAGGGTTTACACACGTCCAGTTGCCCGACTCATTATGCTTCCAGCGATCCCGGACACAGAGGAACAGAAATGCCCTCGGCATCTTCAGATTGAGAAGCGAGCCTTTTCCAGGAGCAAATTGCACGCAATTTGGGGGCGGCTGTGAAAAAGGCCAATATGAGAGGGATAAGAGCGCTGTTGCGCTGATTGTTTCAAGGGACTTTTATTATGAAAGTATGACGCGCATTAGTTTAGAAAGTGAAGCGGTTCAGTTCAGAGTGAATCATATATCACCCACCGTGGCAGATATCAGTTCACTATTATCACATGAGCGCTGGAGAAACCCAATAACTCGGTTAACAGCCTCGGAACGAGTGCCTAATGTGTGTTTTGTGCGTCTTATAAGAGTGAGTTCATCATTAACATTATGTTTGTTTATGCATATGCTCCGGCAGGCGCTTCAGGTGTCTCCGGACTAGGACCAGCAGACTAAATAACAGTTTTCCCCCCAGAGCTGTCTCTTTATTGAACTCTAACCCTTGTTGACCCCACTCCCCTCATTTACTCTCCTCCCCCCATTATTTGCACTATTGGAATGCCAATTTGCACTGCCGACTATTTATTACATTAACAATTGTTACTTATGCACCTTGCACCACTGTACCTTAGCTGGAACATGCTCATTTGCACTGCCGACTATTACGTAACTGTTTACATAAACATTTTGCACCACACTTTTAACTGTAATATGCAATCACTTTCCACTGCACCTTTGCACTTTTTCGGTTAGCTTCTGTCCATCCTTTATGGCACTACTTTAAATCTACTGCTATACTGCTTATCGGTAAAATTCTGTTTATAGTAATAAACATCTGTATATTATATTTATGGTACAGATTCACCTGTAAATTCTGTTTATAGTAATAGACATCTGTATATTATATTCATAGTAAACATTCACCTGTTATAGTAATGACCATTTGTATATTATATTCATTGTAAATATTACCTGTAAATCCTGTTATAGTAATAACCATCTCTCTATATATTTTGTACATATCCATATCCTGCACTTATGCAAACATTGTATATATCCGGCACTTGCTGCTATTGCACTTTTGGTAAGAAGCCTTTTGTTGCCTTGTAAATTCACATAAATCAGCCATAAAGGGGAATTTGGATATTTACAATTAATTAATCCAGATCATAACAATTCTAAATACATATGGCTTGATTCAGATAGTTCACTGAAGAGGAACATCAACTTTTAACTTTGAAATGTGATTAACTCAGCTTGTTGATCATGCTATAAGAGTTAAATACCATATTCATACAGCAGTCTAGTACTTGTTCCCTTCATCTACATCAGTTATGTGTACCACACTAACTTTCAACAGGCCTACATCTTGTTCTTAAAAGGCCCTAATAATCCTAAGGAAAACAATAGAGCCTGTGCACTTTCAGGGCTTGGGCTCTAAAAAGAAGAATTATGAAAACAATAGGTAGTTTGCCCTTTAAGGCCTTTGGCGCTAACAAGAAAAATAATAAGGAAAATAGGGCCATTGGCTCTTCAGACCTTGTGCCCGAAATATGATTCAACAAACATTAAGGCACATGAACAGGTTTTGTAATGCATTGATTTTATTCTTAAGTAAATCCACACTAATTTTTAGCAGCTGCAGTTAAGACTTCTTGACAAGTATATTGAACTTCATGATTTTAATAAGACCATTAAAGAGAAAAAAGTAAATGGCCAACAAATGACGTGTGGGTATTGTAATTATCAAAGACCCATGTATCTTGCCAGAGACGTACATAGACACTATCTCCTTCTTCTAGGGTCAAGGAGATTGAATTAGATCCTGTGTCAAAGCGGTCAGCCAGAGCATGATTGAAAATGATTACCACCCGTTCTCCATTTTTAAAGAGTCCGACCCATGGGTTTAGGCCACATCCACACGAGAATGGTGCATTCCCTAACCGCTATTTTTTTCCCTTCGTTCTAAAAAAAAATGCTGTAAACATGGCATCGGTGCAAGAAATCTCAGCGTCCACACGAGAACGCTGAAACCGACTGAGAACGGTGTAGTATAAATGCCAGACCAGTATGGGGCGCTGTAATTCTGCCACAGATACACACTGTACACGGAGAAGAAGAGTTTGAGCATGCGCATAACCTTGCGCGCTGAATGCGCTGAATATTTACAGACATACACTGCTGCAAGATGACACGGAGTGACTGCCCTGTTGCATTGTAATTCTTGATTTTATATTGTTTGCTCTGCACTACATGTTGTGTTTTGCGCACTGCTGCACTTTATACCTGTTTTTTCAGGTTATTTTTAATTGTTCTATTTTCCAATAAAAACCAGTTCTTGAATTTTTGCTCTCATTTATTTTCACTTGACATCATACAACACTTTCAAAATAAACATTAGTACATTTTCAAAAAGGTAAATACTGTAAAAAAAAACAGAACAAAACTTGATGGCCAAGGGTCAAGGTACTTTGTGAGTACTCTCCTCACTCTCTTTCCCTCTCCCTCGTTACAGTCTGTGAAGCCTTTTCAGTGCAGCATATCTGACTTTGAGACGACCAAAAGCACACTCATGTCCACAATCTGTTTTTTCAGAGGAGGGATCTGGCCAGTCTTAAAGTACAGGTTGAGCTTTGAATTAGCAAAAACCCGTGCATCGTGTACACTCCCGGGCCACTTTATCACAACATCCATAAATCTGTACTTATAATCACAGACCGCCTGTACATTGATAGAATGTTTGCCTTTCCTGTTGATGTAGTCCATCGAGTTGGCAGACAGCTGCTTGATTTCTATGTGTGTGCTGTCGACCGCTCCCAAACACTGTGGCATGCCATGAGCACGATGGAAACGCAAAACCAGATCCTCGGACTCCGTAAAAGGCAACTTTATGTACTTTTAGCCGTCCTGCAGCACGAGCACAATCATGTAGTCCGCCATTACTGTTGTTGCTGTTACGTGTGACGCAGCCGACCAGCCGATCGTTCTCACAAAAGATGCGGATTGGCCGTCCACACGAGAACGCAAGGGTGTCGTTCTCAGATCTTTCTACTTTAGGACCCGTTCTCCAAAGAGAGCGGATTCAGTCACCCAGAACGCCGGATCCGTGTGGACGCAACGCCAATCCGATACGAAATATATGCGGTTACAGTGATTCACGTTCCCGTGTGGACGGGCCCTTAGACGAGCGGTTGTGTCCAGACAAAGCGAAGAAATAGACACCTTTAACAGGTGCAGTGAAGATACCTGTAAATTAACCCATGTGCAGCAATTAATTATTTAATAGCCATTATTATGAAAGCTACATATCAAATAAAGTGTAATTATAACACAAAGATACAGGTTCAGTATAAGAGCACATACCAGTAATTGGGTTGTAAGCTCTTCCGTTATTCACAAAGACATTTTTGTAAACCAGAGTAACCTCAGTGTTGAACGGTCCAAAGTTATCAACGGGTCCAAGTGTGGCAGCAAACGCCACTTTATATTCTGCGTGAATGAAAGATCACATTTGAAAAAACAATAATGATGCAAACCTCTAATATCAAATATCAGACCACAAAGTATATTTTAAATCTTTTTAATGGTTATGTATATGGTCTGTCTTTTAGATGTTTCTTTAGATTGCTTGCTATTAATGATAAACTAGACACTCAAGCGGTTGCTCTGGTAACGGACAACAATATCTCAAAGTGGAAATGAAGTGTAATATTGCTCCTATAAAGGATGATATTGAATTAATACGCATTCACAAGCAACTGCTTCTTCGCATCTTTAGCAATCGAAATGTGCAGCGCTGCCAGAATGAAGCTGCAGACAAACAGTTTTTAATTTAAACGAAAATACATAAAGAAATATGTATTCATTATTACACAAATTACATATACGTGATGTATTGAAATGGATGCAATATTTGTTAATGTGCAGCCATTTAATAAGTCATTATTTTAAAGATTTTTTTCTGTAGAGAATGTGTTGTGTTTTAACTGTGAGTATACTGTGGTTTGAATGAACTTACTCCCGGATACGTTTTTGGAACCAGCATAACTTGAGTAAGAAAGGTTTTTGTTAAGCTTCCAAGAGTTCATGGTATGTTTGATGGTTAGGTAACCTTGCTTTGTGGAAAACTCCCCAGCTACACATCTGACATCAATTCAGAAACTTCCTGGGCTCTCACAAAAAGAATGAATCAATTGAAAACTGCTATCATTTACATGAAAATGACTTGAAATGTACTTGAAAATTACAAAAATGTTTTAAACGTTTATTACATTTTTGACTTGAATCTGCTATTCAGTAACTATTCAGTTGAACAAATGTGAGTATAACAGCTGTTAAGGAGAAAGAAACTAGCATAAATTGTATCAAATCTATTTATTTGAGTATTTGCCACATCGCATAAGGTGCAATGAAATGTGTGTGCACTTGCTCGTTTTCTTTCTGGAAAGCAAACACTCTAAACACATTCACTCATCAGATGAGACAAGAACCATCACCCCTCAAACAAAACTGCACACAGAGAGAATGTTCCACTCGCACCAAAACCTCCAGCGCTTCCAAAACGAAGCAAGCAAAAAGGTAACTTTAATTATGATTTTAAAAACTGCTAAAATAAAAGCATGAAATAAGAATAAAAGTTCACAATAGCTGAGTATACAAAAAGGTTTTGCTGCGCATGCCGCAGAGCCACTGGCATAAACCACGTCTAATGAACAGCTTCTTAGGGAGAAGCAGTGTCAAAGTCAAGTCAAGTCAAAGTCAGCTTTATTGTCAATTCTGCAATATATACAGTGCATACATATAGAGAATTGAAATTCCGTTACTCTCAGACCCAAGGCGAATACAGTTAACAACAACAATAATTTAACAATAACAGTAACAACAACAACAACAACAGAAGATGAAGATAAAATACAATAAAATTAAACTAGATGGTCGAGGCGCACAGAAAGATTTGTGCTAACCAGTGAGACCAATAGACCACCACGCTTAGGAAGGTGGCCCCCAGGGGAGACCGAACACCTCCAGAACTGCGTTTGGGTGGAATAACCAGCCACAGGGGAGTACCGAAGGGCACGGGACCGCTGGGAAGTCCACCAGGAGGGCCTAACGCACCATAAACTATGCGTCACAACATGCTGTTTGTTCCTTAGAATACGACAAAGAGGGGAGGTAGCGAAGCGCGAGGAACCATCCTTGCTAATGACGCAACCACAGTCCCCAAGACCTTCAGGGGGGAGGCCCTCCGAGGAGGGGCCGAACACACCCTGACAGAGTATTCAGCTGCTGACAATGTGGAGCCTCTGACAAACCCGTGCTGACGATGTAACTAAGCCCCTAAGACGCATAGGGAGGCAGCCCCCAGCAGAGAGCCTCACGCACCCTAATGTCTGCGTCACACAGACACTGTCTGTTCCTCAGAACCAAAAGAGGGGAGGTAGTGAGGCGCATGGAACCATCCGTGCTGACCACACACCCAAGGCCCTTCTGACGCCCGGCTGTGGAACCCAATGAAAGGACTTGACTAAAGCCTATGGGACGAAGGCCAGAAGTACTTCCAGAAACCTAAGGTGCATAGGCATTGCCTTGCGACCTTGCTGCGTTCAACACTTAGTGAAGGTGCGGGGTAAAACAGAAGGACAAGAGCCGAAGCTCTGGCTGGGAGGGGACATACTCTACAGCCCCTCACTCCAGCAGAGAGTACACTTCTGCTCTATTACCAGTGCCTGATCAGGATCTACCACTCTGGGTTGCCCGAATGTATTTTGCTGGATCCACTGAGAGAAAACTGGAAGCTGCCAGAAACTCTGATAAGGAAAGCAGCGTCTGGTACAATTTGAACATTCACTCGAAGGCCCTGCATTTTTTGCCTGGAGTGACTGCTCTAAAACCCCCTCAAAAGGGGGCGATTTCCCCAGTGCAACCTGCTCAAAGGCAGCGGCTGGGAAATCGTGCCTGAGCCCAGTGCAACCTGGCTCCTATAGGATACCAGGAAGCACATGGTGGCAAAACTTACTCTTGTCTTTTCAACCTAGACGTTAAGACAGGGTTCATAGCACATCAGTTCAAAAAAATTCCATGACTTTTCAATGACAAACTTATAATTCTCAACGACATTTTAATTATTTTTTGTACTTTATAATATGGTACATGTATTAAAATGCATTTAAAAAATAAAAGCAATCAACAACAATGGGCAAAAAAGTCTGCCAAGTTCCCATAAAAACAGTACAACACAATAAAGTTGCAAAAACCAGAACAGAAACAAACACATTCAAAACAACAGGCCGACAGTCCCTTGGAAATAGGGTACACTACAACACGAATAAGTAGTAACATTTAAAACAATCTGATTTCAAGTCCCAACCAAACTGTCCACAGAGGGTGACTTTGTAAGAAATGATCGCATTTCATCAGGTTTCACACAAGAGGCAGCTTTCTTGGCAAGGTCATCAGAAGAACTGTTTAAGCTTTGAATATCCTCTTCAAAAAACTTCCAAAACTTGCGATTCAGCGTTCTCTGCTCGTCTGTCTTATCTTTCTGTTTCTCATTGAGATCAGTGTTGCCAGATTGGACTGACGATTTCTAGCCCAACTACAGCATAAAACCCACCCATTTGAGAAAATACCCGCCCAAGACCAAGATTGTTGACGGGAGGGGGAGAGAGACGATTGTTGACCGGGGGGGGGGGGCTTAGATATGCTTTGTACCTACCATGGGCACCCTGTATAGACTTAAGCAAATCATCTGACATTGGAACTTGCAAAATGTCACCGCCAAGAGAACTTACTGTGTCACAGATGAAGCGAAGAGCTACATAAGAGTTCTCACTCAATCTCAACTTCAGTTTGCCTGTTAACAGAAAAACCATGTTCAACGGTAGCCTGGCCATGTGATAACAACAACAAGTTGGATATCACTGACCAGAGTTTACCCAATTCAGGCTCTGAGGACAACTTAGAGTACAGCAGTTTGTCAATGTTGTCTTTGCTCTTGTCAAAATTTTTGAACAAGGAGTATTGGATGACAGTGTCAATGAAAGTGTCAAACTGGTTTGCTACATCATCACAATCCTTGTCAGCAAAATGCTTGGCATGGTTTAATGATGTTAAAACCCAACAAAACATTGTCTTAGCCTGAGAGTTTGTTGTCATGACATGTGGTTTCAGACACTTCAAGTTGCGTACAATTGAATGCTTAATTGGTGCTTTGTCCAAGATTTTGTGAACTACTGCCTCCAAGCAATCTTTGACTTCCATTCTGAAGTCAAGAACCTGTCTGTCACTGACTTTCTTGGTGACATACAATTCTGTAGGCATCATCTTTAAGAAACCTCTTCATCAGTTTTTCTAGAAGAAGTTTCATATCATCTGCCAGAAACATTATCATAGGGCGATCGGTTTGATATAGGGTGAGGAATGGTTCAATTTGCTCAGCAACAGACAGAAAAGCACGAAAACGTGCTATCACCAAGTTATCACCGACAGCCTCTCGTACAGTAATGAATGACTGACATGTTGGTATGTCTGCCTTCTTCTGTGTACAGTAATACCTCGGTTTACGAGCGACTTGGTATATGAGCAAGGAGGGTTGAATCGGTGTACGAGCATTGTATCGGTGTACGAGAACATTTTTCCCTCATCCATGCGCAGTTTTGTGTGGAAAAACGGTCCTAACACTCAGCATCCTTGTGCGCATTTTTACATGAAATATCCTAATGACAGCCTCTCATAACACAGTCAGGAGGTTCCAACCCCTTTATCATCCCTATCACTCATTCATTCTCTCAGCTTAGCTTGGTTTGGCTGCATCATTCACCACAGTGATACTTTTATAAGTGATTTACAGAAGTTTTTACCTCACATTCTAAACATTAATTAAATCGCAATTGTTCACATAGTGAAATATACACATACAGTACCTCTAAGCAGTAACTGTCAGGGTTCATGAATTCAGTGTCTCCTAGTTCTGCCTGGCCTGAGTATGTATGTGTGTGTGTGGTCACTGAGCTGATTCTCATATCATCTGCCTATCTCCCGCTTTCTGGGCTCCCGCGCATTCGTTCGTTCGCGGCTCCCGCAAATTCTTTCGCTCACGGCTCCCATGTTCCTCGAGTTTAACTCTGGATTATCACTTTGTTTATTTTCTGCAGTATTATAATAAATTCACTCATTTGATTTAATCCTTGCTTTCCCCGCTCACCCTCCTTCCTCCCTCCTCTCTCTCCTCCAAGCAGGCTGCTCAAACCTGAAGTGCATTACAGTAAATTGTCAAGTATTTTTAGAGTTTAATTGTCAATTATTAATTAGTATTTATATGAGATCTTAATGGTTAAAATTTTAACTGCAATTAATAGGTTAAAACCAAAAACATGTGGTCATGTGGAACGAATTAATTGATTTTTAGTGCATTCTTATGGGGACATTTGTTTTGGTGTACGAGCATTTTGGTTTACGAGCTCGCTCTTGGAACGAATTAAACTCATAAACCAAGGTATTACTGTACCAACTTTCTTCACGTACTGGCATATTTTCGGCCACAAGTCAATAGCATGCTCTCCACAGCTGACATTCTCCAGCCACCTGAAATGGTAACAACCATAAGTCAGTGATGCATGGAAGCAAAGTTGATGCATAATGTTTCACATACATCACAGGGTACAATTTATTAATATCACTAGTGTGCATTCTGTAGTGTTTAAACTCCTCTATTATTTTGTGTGTTTGACTGTCATGTGAAACAAATGAACACTAGTTTTCCCGGGTGAAAGGAACCATGAAACCACGTTTCATTAAAATAAAAGTTAAACATAAATTAGTTATTTTATAATCTGAAAATAAAAGCTTTAAAAGAACCACTCACGGGCTAAGTGTTTCTTTTCGTACCATTACATCGTTTGAAAAACACATCACATTCCTCATCTGCTAGAGAAAACATCATTTAATGGGACTAAAACACTCTGCCTGACAACTGTGCTCTTACCTGTGACTGCAGAATTTCAGTGGGAAGATGTTGGTCTCTGTCCATGTCTCAAAGTCTTCACGCCGAGCTGGTGCATCTTTGAATAGCGTATGCATGCTCTTGAGTAACTTTTCCCCCACTTCCGAACGCATTATTCATTAAATGCAATCCACAGGAACCCAAGTTCAGTAACGAAGTGTTCCTATTTGTTTCAGATTTAATGTCTGTCTGGAGCAAATCATACAGCTTCCAGTTGACATGTGGTCCATCCATTGACAACTGATAGATCTTCTGTAAGTTCAAGTCAAAATCCTCCTTGAAGACCTGCAGCATGTCAGTTGCTTTAGCATGCCCCATGAACGATGACCCATAAAATCTGGAAACAACTGTATCATGCTGCCACATTCTCACATAAACATCCAACTGTTTCTGTGAGTCGTGTTGTTGAGTGACAAAGAGCAAAACATATTTTTCGTCTCCAATTTGTTGCCTTGAAAATGAGTATATATTCCATGATATGCTGTATATGCACATTTTCTTTCACTCATTGCCATCTTTTTTGCAATGTCTGAGTCAGGAAACATAAACTGGAACACAGATTTCATGTTCTTACATGACTTGAATGAAAAGTGACTCGTCACAGACTTCAGGAACCACATTGTCTCTGCCTTGGTAATGTCTACATTTCTTGAGTATTGCTGAATTGAAGTCTGATGACCACTGGCACTTGCCTGAGGACCAATAGGCTGGGACTGGGAGATACTGGAGAAAAAAAAAGAAGAAAGCAAGTGTGTGTTGGAATGTATGATTAAAGACACTTGCCAATATCATGATAGTCTGACATGTCTGACTCAGCACATGAACCCCCGGAAAAAAATGCATTGGGCTGGTTGATAAAAATTTGGCTGGTTTTTGATTAAAAACCCACCCAAATCTCATAATATAAATGCATATAAATTCCATTAAAACAAGCTTACAAAATGCTTCTTAATATGTTACATGGTTGGCATAAAACTTACATTCTTAAACTGCTGTTAACTTTATACAGTCGATATAAAATATTTTACTACAGTATTTGGTTCAGAATCTTTTATTTCTAGATTTTCCTCCTTTAAAATTGGGCGCGTCGTATGTTCCGGAGCGTCTTATAGGGCGAAAAATACAGTATATTACTTCTGTTTTGAAGAAAAACTCAGGAGTTACTGTGTCAGTCTAAGGCCCCGTCCACACGGAGACGCGGATCACTGCATCCGCATACATTTC
The DNA here is from genome assembly GCA_037043235.1 of Rhodeus uyekii. Classification (NCBI taxonomy): domain Eukaryota; kingdom Metazoa; phylum Chordata; class Actinopteri; order Cypriniformes; family Acheilognathidae; genus Rhodeus; species Rhodeus uyekii. The sequence goes on from JAWRVZ010000035.1 coordinate 2,682,647, forward strand.
TTATCGGATTGGCGTTCCGTCCACACGCATCCGGCGATTTGGGAGACTGAATCCGCTCACTTTTTATACCGGGTCCTAAAGTGGATAAGTCCACACGATGCCGGCGCGTTCCTTATCCAATCTTTTTTTTCCTCGTTCAAAAAAAAAATCAGCATCCACACGATACCACTAAAACCGACTGAATCCGGTGTAGTTTATATGCCAGACCAGTATAGGGCGCTGTAATTCTGCCACAGATAATACACTATACACAGAGAAGAAGACTTTGAGCATGCGCATTGTTGTTGCTGTTCTGTGTTGCCAGATTGATATTTACCTTTTTGTCACGTCCGACCGGGAAAACATGCCTTTTAGCTGGTTGATAAAATTTGGGATGGTTTTTGATGCATAAAATCGCTCAAGATTTTTCATTATTTATAAGAGTACGCACTTTGGGCTGGTATTTTTTTAAATTGGAGGGTTTTAAGCTGTAGCTGCGCTGGAATCTTCAGTCCAATCTGGCAACACTGTTGCTGTTACTGTGACGCAGCCGACACGTGATGTGATGACATCATCGGTAAACAAAAAATATACGGATTGGCCGTCCACACGAGTCCGCAAGGGTGTCGGATTCAGATCTATCCACTTTAGGACCCCGTATAAAAAGTGAGCGGATTCAGTCTCCCAAATCGCCGGATGCGTGTGGACGAAACGCCAATCCGATAAGAAATGTATGCGGATGCAGTGATCCGCGTCTCCTTGTGGACGGGGCCTTAGTTGGGGACTTGCTTAGTAGTTACTTTTATCTCTGTAAAGCTGCTTTGAAACAATCTCTATGAAAAAAAAGTGCTATATAAATAAAGGTGACTTGACTTATAACATCTCTACATATACTTAAACATACAAATGCAAACTTACACGACTTGCGAAATGCAACTTAAAATGCACACGCATATAAAGACTATGTCACATTAATGTTACATCTTAAAATGTTATAAAGAATCAATACAATACAAAAATAATTTCATCACGCTTTGGTTTTCTCTGTGGCGCTCGCGGCAGGTTCAGGTGAGGGAGGATTTTGACAGCCTAGACAAAATGTCCCCTTAAATAATAGTTATCAGTAGCCTACACTTTTTTTGCGATTTAAACTTCAAAATCCTCCTAAACTTTTGTTTTGGGCTGATAAGAAAAGGTCAAACAGATTTATCCATTGTAAGTCAGTTTAATGGTTCGGAGTCAGATGTCAAAGAAAAGAATAAACATACAAGGTGTGCTTTTGACACCTTTAGAACAAAGACTACGAAGCAAACACTTTCAAATATCATATCTTGCTAAAAACATGTCTGTGGGGGTGTCAAACCGTAAAAATTACCTATATGCAGTTTTTTGGAGATGGTCCTCACTGCGGAACACGAGATCCAGGGGGAGGAGTTGGATCCAGATCCAACTCCTCCCATTATATATACTTCGCCCCGCCGCCTCCCCATCACACATGGTCAATGTAGAGACATCTACAAACACTGCACTCCAGGTATGCATTGTTGGTTGTTGCCATGGAGTGTTTGGCTTTCAATAATGAATTAAAACATTTAAAAAATAATGAGCATTGAAATAATTTCCTTTCTTTGCTAACCCACAGGATATATAGGTCGAGGAAGAAGGGGGGAACTTTTTAAAATAATCAGCGAAGACACCCACCCAGGCTTCTGCAGCGAGTTCTGTGAAATCTGTGCTGACCAGTGTGAAAGGATGGATGGATGGATGGATAGCTAACTGTGAATGTCCTGTGGTTTCCCTGTAATGTTGGTCTAATTCTGTGTGCTCCCAATGTCGTTTTCCTTACGTTTTGCCTTCAACGTTTCCCAAAATGTCTGTTTTAGCTCGTGTGTTAATAAACTTTTTTTTCCAATTTAATTGCGTTGGTAATACATTTTGCATGCATTTATGTAAGTGAGATGCTCTTATGCTATTTAAATGAAGTCAGATGCTCTTGTGAAGTCACTTATAAGTGACTTATAAGTATAATTAGTGCTGCTATAATTTAGTCACATACAGTGTCATAATCAGTAGTGAAAAAAGCACATTCTTTACTTGAATTTAAACTTGAATTAAGTGCCTACTAATTAATATACTTAAGTATTGGAAATCAAAGTGCATGTGGACTACTGAAAGGGGTTAAAGATCAGCCAATCAAAGAATACAGTGAATCTACGAAATTTGTAAGTAATCTTTTTTGTTTTAGATTATATTTAAACGTTTCTCCAAATTAATAAAATACGTGGCTTACGTAGTGTAAGTACGTAGGCTTACATACGTGTAAGTACGTAGTGGTGGACAATAGCCACGTATTTTATACAAATTACCACGTATAAACTACAGTGTTTGTAACTATTAAAAACTTTAATATTTGTTTTCGGCAAGTTTGTTTTTACGTCAAAAGAATAACTAACTAGTTACGACTCGATGCGGAAAAGATAGAGCAACAAGTACGAAGTGTGGGGAATCTGTTGACCAATCAGAATGCAGTGGAAGGAAATCCAACTCCGCCCCCTGGATCTGGATTTAACTCCGCCCCTTGGATCTGGATCCAACTCCGCCCCCTGGATCTCGTGTACTGCATTGAGGTGCTACTGGTTTTTTGTGATGAACTATTTTTTTGAATTGGTTTTATATAAAGTTCACGTACAGATTACCCAAATTCTTCACATGAAACTCAACAGAAAACTAACCCTCCATGCTCATCACAGCCCCTAGTCTAGTCCGAGCCTGTGATCCTTACAAAAATCAAAACAAATTTGTATTATTTTTCCACATTGATTGACTCTTTAAAATAAAAAATAAATGCATATGTGAATGAAAAAAATAAGAAGCTGAAAAAAATTCTACTTTCCAGTAGTTCAAACAGTAGAGCCTGATGCTTGCAATGCCAAGGTCATGGGTTTGGTTCCCAGGGAAAGCAAGAACTGATTAGACTGTTAATGTGTGCCTTGAATGCAGTGTAAGTTGAATAAAATTAAGTTGAATAAAATGCATAAAATGTAACTAAACACTCTTCCTCCTTTCCACAGAAAAGGTGTGCTCTATGGATTGAACAGATAATACAGTATAATGCTGTTCAGTTTTAGATTGTCTATGAATGCGTTTCTGGTTTCCTCATACCTAATTAACTAATTTACATGCCTCGAACACTGTTATCAGTGGTTCAACATTCCAGATGTCTCTCTGATGATCTGATGCCCACTGGAGCTGAGAAAGTTACTTGTAATTTGTGTAATTGTGAGATTTCTGTATTGACAGGCCATTTCGCCATAACTTGCATGATTCAAAATTATTGTAAAATTAATATAAATCATTGATCAGTGCACATCAAATATGGTAAATGAAATCTCAAATGTGCTTGTTCTCACACGTCAAGCAAGTACGGGTGACTTTCCATGTTTACTACACTTTTTTGTGCTCTACATATTTGCGTTCACGAGTTCACACTTACAAATGATTCAGGAGCAATAAATGGTAAGCATATTTGGCGTGCTGTCCGAGGAGAGGGCTCCGAGTTCGGTATTTAGCCCGAATCTGGAGCACTCCCCCCGTATCCTGACTTTGATAGGAACAATTAAGTGTGAGGAGTTGGGGTGGTGGAGGGATGCCGAAAAATGTCAAAGAGCTGTAGGTGAGTCAAACATGTCTATATATACATGCTTCCTCTCCTGCTGATAGGATGAGGTGTAATTGCTGATGACGTGTTGGTTGTGTTAATCATTTGAACGTGCTCCTCCCGAACTTTGTTAATAAAACATCATTTGATCAATGTGTGACCTTGGGTAAATTTTGGTCATTAAAACTTGTCACTGGTTGTATGGTCAAAATGTGTATAAGGGTAGACTTATTAAAATAATACTTATTTTTCCATTTTTTGCGTGAACTAAACGTAATTTCATTACACACTGGTCTTCATTTGATCGTTCTCTCTGTGTGCAGTTTTGTTTGAGGGGTGATGGTTCTTGTCTCATCGGATTAGTGAATGTGATCAGGGTGTTTTCTTTCTGGAAAGCAAAGAAAAAGAGCAAGTGCACACACATTTCATTGCACCTTATGTGATGTGGCAAATACTCAAATAAATAGATTTGATATAATTTATACTAGTTTCTTTCTTCTTAACAGCTGTTATACTCACATTTGTTCAACTGAATATTTAAGTTACTGAATAGATGTGTAGCTGGGGAGTTTTCCACAAAGCAAGGTTACCTAACCATCAAACATACCCTGAACTCTCGGAAGCTTAACAAAAACCTTTCTTACTCAAGTTATGCTGGTTCCAAAAACATACCCGGGAGTAAGTTCATTCAAACCAGAGTATACTCACTGTTAACACACAACACATTCTCTACAGAAAAAAATCTTTAAAATAATGACTTAGTAAATGGCTGCACATTAACAAATATTGCATCAATTTCCATACATCACGTATGAGTAATTCGTGTAATAATTAATACATATTTCTTTATGTATTTCCGTTTAAGTTAAAAACTTGAGTCTAGATAGGGAATACGGTTCGTTTACCTACTTGAAATACCTTATCTATAGACGATTAAAATACGACTATAAAAATAATCCGATGTTTACCCGATGTTACGCTCCTTCTCAGTCCTTTCCGCGACATACATGTGCGATCTGGGCGTGTATTCGATTAAACCTAAATGTACACACGTTATGAATGACATTGGGGTGTTTTACATTACCAGCATGTGATTCAAAACAACGGCGAAGAAGCATCGCTTGTGAATGTGTATTCATGCAATGTCATCCTTTACAGGGGCAACATTACACTTTACACTCCATTTCCACGTTGAGATATTGTTGTTCGTTACCAGAGCAACCGCTTGGGAGTCTGGCTGTGAACGCGCTTCTATTGTTTCAAAAGTATCTGTGTGCACGTGATGGGCGGAAACATCGCAGAAAAGCCTGAGGTGTATATACTGTTATTTAAGGGGAAAGTTTTGTGTAAGCTGTCAAAATCCTCCTTCACCTCGCACATCTTCAGAGTGAACATTTCTCTAAACCGCCCGCCAGCAAAAAACTGAGGTAAAACTAGATAATTTTATTCAGCTGTTGATATTCATTTTCAAAATTACATTGTGTATATGTGCTTCTTGTGTATATGTAGGTAGGCTACGTGTTAAGTCCTCACTTTTTTAAATGTATCAAATAATTATGTCAATGTACCCTTAATTTTCCTGGTTAAATAAACATTGCATTTAAAAAAATGACCAAATACAATTCCAGTTTATATTTTTACACTATGTAATGTTATATTTATTAAGACCAAGAATACATTTAATCAAGTTAGTTTTTTTAAACAAATTTGTACATTTATTTACATTAACTTCAATATCCCTACAATCGATTGCAGTACAATATAATTATCAATATGTGAACGTAATAATTTCTTAAGTCCAAAACTTTTGTTAATTAAAAATAAATATTATTAAATGTTGATCTGATTCTGATAATTCCAGGTTGATCTCTAGGCCAGTGGTTTTCAAACTTTTTGTGTGTGTGGACCACTATTTGTAATCAAAAAAATTTGCGGACCACCTCATAACACACATAATAAAATGTCTACACACAGTCTTACCTGAATTAATCCGCACCTCTAAATAGGCTTATTAGCACTACTATAACTAGTCATCACATCAGTGTGCAACAGGTGTCAGGTTGGGTGAAGGGATGTGACGAGGACTCAATGTTGCAGACGAGTGGGGATTTTATTGTTACAAAATAGAAAAATAAAACAGAACAAAAAACACCCCGAGGGGGAAAACAGGACTAGAACATGAACTAGACTTGAACATGAACTGGACTAGAAACTTGACTTGACAGAACTTGACAAGAGGCAGGACCACACAACCATAAACGAAAAGAAACCAGCACAAGATAACAGACACGGATGGATTAAATACACACATGAGGAACGGTAATTGAATGGGACACAGCTGGGAACAAATCAAACTAAAGCAGGGAAACAAGGTGGGAGGGTTACACATTGACGAGACAAACACACAGCTAATGCGAATCGCAGCGTGTTCACATTAAACAAAGATGCATCACAAAAACACAACATGAAAGCACGTGGCCGACGTAAACACGAACCGCGTGCTTACAACACAGGACAAGGACACGAGAGCGCGCGGTACCAGCAGAGCTTGAAACCGCGCCCACTCACATAACAGAGAATGAGAATGAGCAAAACACTTGTCTCACGACAAGGACGAACACACGAGTTATGAAAGCCCGAATCCCAATTCAAAGCGAAACTGAACCAGACCAAAGTATCGGACCGGACATCATAACTCGCACAAAAGACGTCACAGATGGTTGTTACCCATGAAATGATAACATTAAGTTGGATTTTGATGTTGTATTTTATTCCTCTTGTGCAGAACTAACAATATACACATTTGGTCGTTGTTGTAGTAGTTAAAGTTTGTTGAGTATTTGTGTATGTCTGTGGCTGTGCATATGTGTGTGGTCAAAACAATCTACAATTAGTATTATTTACATCATCAAACATTCTCTGCGTCACAAACACATACTAAGCTTTGTTTATCTGCTAAATGTAACATATACTGCATTAACATTTCAACAAGCAACTTAAAACACAGTAAATAGCTACATAAACATAAAAAACAAGCGTATAATATTAGACGTTTAGGCGCTAATTTTAAATAGCGATCTATATACAGTATCACATCAGAAATTATTAATTTACTTAAAACAACATATTAATTACTCACTACGCTGGGAATATAAAGTTTAAATTGTAATTTTTAACTGTAATTGAAGTAAAAGTTTAGCGTGGTTTTAACATGACAGCCTTTCTTTCCCTCAGTGGGTTTGTTTTGTTGTGCGTTGATCACCTTGGCAACCGAATTAGCGTCCTTAAAGGGGCAGCACCCAACACAGGTTAATTTGAACAACAGGCTTATTTCCATAGCAACATTATTTTCCGAACACCACTGGCCTATTTTAGTAATCGCACAATAACTTGACAATTTAATGTAGATGTTATATCAATAGGCCTACATATTCCTTAAAAAAAAATGTATGGGAATTTCCTGGTAAAATGAAGGTAAAATATTATTTTATTTTGCCTTTCCACGGACCACCTGCAGTACCCTCACGGACCACTAGTGGTCCGCGGACCACAGTTTGGGAATCACTGCTCTAGGCCACATCTTTACATCATGTAGCCATGACACAAGGATTGAGATTTCTGTCACTATTAAAAGTCCTTGTAACCAAAACTTTGATTCAATGCATAAAAACATTAAAAGTGTAATTAACTGAGCAGTTTAATACAAGCTTTCTGAAGAGACACAATTATTTTTCTTATGTAATGTAATGGTTACTTTTCCAAAATGAGGAATGCTACTGAGGGTCTCAATGCCATATGCGGCCGACAAATGTGACCATGAGGCCCCAACCGCGAAGGGAAGCTCTAACTAGACTTAAGGTGGTGCTAACTGTCTGCAGACTCTGCATGTGACTGAAAAATCAACCAAAATAGCGGTTCATATTTTCTTTCCCCAATCAGTTACATGAGTTGTGAGTTAATCATCAGTGCACCTGTTTTATGTCAATAGTTTTGTATTAAACCTCTGCTATGCAATGTTTATACAGCCTACTACTATAAGTTGGTGTATATAAGTTACTATGTTTTACACAATAACTACTTGATAAAAATATACCATTAAAGTCTTTTTATTTTAGATTAATTAACCATATATTGCATGCATCTTGTATTGCATATCTTATGTGAGTGTTATGCAGAGCATATGCATATAAACTTTGTTGGGTGATTAAATGGATCACTGATTTACATGTGATTATCTGCGATAAAAATACCTTTTTGTCTTTCTTTCTTTTTTGAGTTTAACATTAATTTAGCTGAGATAAATCACGAGCTGCTGGAATTTCTGCCACTAAAACACTTTCAACAGGAGCTCAATAATATTAATTTCCATTTCTTCATTAATATTAACAGTCTTTCACTTGTATTATCTCAAGGTAAAAATGTCCTGCACTATTCTGTATCCGCTGCTGCTTCTGGTGTTCAGCTGTGTCTGTATGACTGAGGGCCATCAGGAAACTACAGAAGTGCAGACTGAGTCATTGAAAAAGGTCTACGATGAGTTGAAAGAGTTGACGTCCACTGTGACATCTTTGAAGGGCAGACTGGATGCCACCGATAAACTGCTCAAGAGAAAAGGTAACTAATTAAAGATAATGACATAAAAATAGTTATACTAGTACTGTATCTTCATTTGTCATAAGCTTGGTAGATCAGTGCAAACTAACATTAGTTTATCATTAGTAGCCAGTAATTCGAATAAGCCTCTTCAGACAGACAGTCCATGTGCATAACCAGTAGAAAGACGTAAATGTACTTATAACAAAATGTAATCTATGTTCACGCAGAATACAAAGTGGCATTTGCTGCCACACTTGGACCCGTTGGTCACCTTGGACCTTTTAATACTGAGACTACTGTGGTTTACAAAAATGTCTTTGTGAATAACGGAGGAGCTTATGACTCAAACACTGGTAAGTGTTCTTATACTGAACCTGTATATGTGTGTTACAATTACACTGTTGATCTAACAGCTTTCAGAATTCCATTTGATTCTAGAGATGCTTGTTAATTAATTTCTGTATATGCCATTACAGGTATCTTCACAGCACCTGTTAAAGGCGTCTATTTCTTTGCTTTGTCTGGACACAACCGCTCATCTAAAACCATGGGTCTAAGACTCTTTAAGAATGGACAACATATGATAATTGTTTTTAATCATGCTCTGGGTGACCGCTTTGACACAGGATCTAATTCAATCTCCTTGACCCTAGAACAAGGAGATCGTGTCTATGTGCGTCTCTGGCAAGATACATGGGTCTTTGATAATGAAAATAGTCACACTTCATTTGTTGGCCATTTACTTTTTTCTCTGTGATGGTCTTATTAAAATCATGAAGTTCAATATACTTGTCAAGAAGTTTAAACTGTAGCTGCTAAAAATTAGTCTGGATTTACTTAAGAATAAAATACATGCATTACAAAACATGTTCATTTGTCTTAATGTTTGCTGAATCATATTTGAACAGGCAAGAAGATATTACCCTTTTTCAAAAGTTGTGTCAGCCATTCCTCCAGTTTGGTTTTCAGCTCATTGTAGATCCATTGGAAAATTGGAGAACTTTGAATTGCATCAGAAGGCAAATCACCTACTTGTATCATATTCAATTGCTCAGTCTCCTCTGCCAGCACTGCCTGCTGCACAACACCTGACTGGACCTCAAACATACAAGAAAAGCAGAACAATAGCAGATACAGAGTGAAGTAGGACATCTTTACCTCAAGGTTTTGCAGTCACACACAAACCACTTGAACTCTTATGCTGAGCTATATTAAACTAGATAGAGGAAGTTTATGATATAAACTTCAGTTGGCTTGAGAAAGCCTAGCCTGAAAGTTTAAATTAGTTGTAAAAGCTTCAAGCTTGAAAAGTTTTGAGAGTTTGTCGCTAACAAGATTTATTTGGAGATTACTGATGATTCAGTTGGTCAGTGAGTGGCGCTGTTTCCCACACACAGAAGTAAGCAGCATTTTCTACAGTTATATTTGCAATCTTTGATATGTTTGCCAGTATTTCATAGTTAGTATGTAAAATAGAGAGATTTAACTTACTAATTAAAGTTAAAAAAAAGTCTTTTTTCAGGATTTAAAAAAAAATGCATATCCATTGCAATGGACATTGGGTTCCAATGACTGCTACTCAATGCACATGCTGATTGAAATTTATTATATATCCTCTTGAGTCCCACAAGTTTGCCTGATGTGCATTTTGTAATTTTTCTTGCTATTTGAGATATGTAGGACCTAATAAATACAATACCCCCCCAAAAATGTGTACAGGTATTGTACAGATGTCTTCATGTGGTATCATAATGCTATTTGCTGTTATGGCCAGTAGGGTAATAATTAGTCAAAATTCAAATCTCATTCTAAAATATGTCAAATTTTAAGAAGAAAATTTGAGAAAATGTCATATGCAGAATATACAATTATTTATTTAATGTGATTAGTGCAAAGTGCACTACTGCTCTGTGCCACTGGGGAATACCTTGAAAGATACACACAGGAAATGTGTGTGTGTAAAGTGACTGCACTGACTCTAATGCATTTTCTATTAGAGGTTTATTTTATTAAATGTGCAATTTGTAAAACAAAAACCTCAAAATTAAAGTTGAAATGTTATATTGTTCAAGTTCTTGACCTTGGGATTTTTTTATGTTTAATTTTTTTTATATTGGTTTATATTAGTTTGATATTCACAGCTGTTAAGACCAAATGCCCACTGCAATTGACAACAAAAATTGCTATGAAGGAGTTATGATTTTTTTTCTTACTCATTAATAGATGCCTAATTTAATGGGATATTATTTTTTTTTTTTTTCAGAAACCTGGAACCTAATTCTGGTCTGAAGGAGAAATATGTATATATAAAGTGTTTCTTCCTGTGAAATAAAATAACTTAAATATTAGTATTTTTTAAATCATTCCTGCCAAGTACAATGGGGAAAGTAATGCAGTTTTTTCTAATCTCAAGCAGTTTTCAGATTGAATTGATCTGCCATGTCAGACTTCAGTTCAACACGGCAATTATAGCAGATAAAGGAATCAAGGCAATGTAATATTTACTCAGGCATAAGTTATAAATAAACTTAAGTGCTTTGACGCGAGTGCGCGAGGACGCGCGTTTGAACTTCATTGAGAGTTGCCATTCCCATTGTAATCTACTCAGCGGGTGGAAAGCCTTCACCGAGTAAACACGAATGAGAGTCAGATTTCGGCCATATAAGTACATAAATCTTCAAGGAAACACGCTGCAGCGTTTACTTAATAATCGGAAACAATTTCCGTTTGATCATAAACTCTCTCACATAAATCTATTTTAGGAGATTATGATCTCTCTCTTCAGCGGTAATGGCGGCTTTGAAAAGCTTTGAGGCTTTGAATTGCAGCGCTCTGATTCGTTCAAACTTCAGTGTTCTCACTGACAGGGGTGCAATTTTGTGATATCATGTATGTAAAATAGAGAGATTTAACTTACTAATTAAAGTAAAAAATCGATTGTAGACCTGCAAGTTTTTTTTCAGGATTTAAAAAAATAAAATGCATGCCCATTGGAATGGACATGTTCACACATACTGTATTGAAATGTATTATATATCAGGTGTAATGTTGTGATGTTACCAACAGATGGAGTGGACGCTCTATCTAAAATTCAGTTTTCACTTCATTAGTGAAAGTCTATGGAGATTTTATGACTTTAATCTTCAGTTTTATCAAAAATCATAAGTCTGATCAGTCTGAAAAGGGATAGCAACTCAAGTCAGAACAGGTCTGAAGTCTGAGCAGAGTTTAGTGGTTGTAGCTTTAAAGCTCTAGGAGGAGATGCATTGAGAATTTTAGGTAAGAAGAATAATAATAATAATAATAAGTTTAGATACAATATCACTAAGTTGGCTTTCTCAAGCCAACTTAAAGATACGAGGAAGTTTATGATATAAACTTCAGTTGGCTTGAGAAAGCCTAGCCTGAAAGTTAAATTTATTTGTAAAAGCTTAAAAAGTTTTGAAAGTTTACAGATGGATAGATGGAAAGAATTAGATCTTGAGCATATATACTCTTGTTAGTTATTGCCTTGCGTTGTTTCTAGGCAGTTACTAAGGTGTCGTTATGTTCTTTGATCATAATTTAATCTTTAATCAATTGATGATCAATTTTGCTAGCAAGATTTAATGTTAATTATCTTGTTGCTAGCAAGATTTAGTATGAATTCTGAAGTCATTAGCAACATTTAACATAAATAAGCATGTTGCTGGCAAGAATTTGCTGAATTAGCATATTGTTAGCAAGATTTATCGTTAATTAGCTTAAAAAGTTTTGAGAGTTTAAACTTAAAAATAAGTTATAATTATGCTTTTTGATCCCCAAAGTGTTGGAAAATTGTAATTAGTTTAAAAAAATGTTTACGGTTTAATTACATCCTTGGCTTTTAACGGTCAGTTTTCACTAATGCGAAAAATACTTTGTTTAATTTCTATTTTAAAGCTGTAATTAAGCATTATTAGTATAGGCTAATCACTTTCAAAAGAGACTGCAGTTACACTGCATGTATATGTAGCCTTTTATATATACTAAATAGATGTGTATGTGTATATATATATATATATATATATATATATATATATAATATGTATAGAGGTGTGTGTGTATATATATATATATATATATATATATATATGATACTGTGAATAATACTTTGTTTTATTTCTATTTTAAAGCTGTAATTAAGCATTATTAATATAGGCTAATCACTTTCAAAAGAGACTGCAGTTACACCACAGTTACACTATATGTAGCCTTTTATATATACTAAATAGATGTGTGTGTATGTGTGTATATATATATATATATATATATATATATATATATATATATAAATAAATAAATGGTACTGTGATACTGTGAATAATACTTTGTTTTATTTCTATTTTAAAGATGTAATTAAGCATTATTTATGTAGTCTTACCACTTTCAAAACAGACAGCAGTTACACTGAATGTATATGGAGCCCTTTATATTTACAATATAAATGTAGATAGATATGCATGTATGTGTGTGAATAGATTTAGGCGCTATAAATAAACGTAGGCGCTTAGGCGTGGACGCGCGAATGCGGGAGGACGCGCGTATATGGAGCCTCTAATACATACTTTTTAGATGTATATGTAAATCCTTCCTTCATGGGAAACAAACTTAAATATTAGTATTTTTAAAATAATTCCTGCTAAAGTACAATGAGGAGAGTAATGCAGTTTTTTCTAATCTCAAGCAGTTTTCAGATTGACTCGATCTGCCATGTCAGACTTCAGTTCAACACGGCAATTATAGCAGATAAAGGAATAAACGCAATGTAATATTTGTATAAAGCCTTCCTCCATGGGAAACAAAATAACTTAAATATTAGTATTTTTTAAATAATTCCTGCTCATGTAATGCAGCAGAGTAATGCAGTTTTTTTTAATCTCATGCAGTTTACAGTTTGAATCGATCTGCCATCGTTTTTGCATCCTTTTAAATACCTTATTTCATTTATTGTTTAAGTGTTCACAAAACATCGATCTATCAGCGAATCTGCTCAGGAAGCGCGTTTGAACTCGAGAACAGGAGTCAGACTTTAGTTAAAAGCAGATAAAAGAATTAACACAATGTAACTATATACTCAAGAATTAGTTATAAATAACTTTGACTGTTAGACGCTGCATTTGAAGAGAGTCAGCGCGCGCGCTGCTCAGGGAAGCCTTTTCCAATGTATATTGACTCACGAGCGAGAGTCAGAATTCGGCAATAAAGTACATAAATGAGCGCTATAAATAAACGTAGGTGCTTAGACGGTTATGCGTTGGCGCGAGTCCAGGAGGACGCGCGTTTAAACTTCACTTACCTTCCCCATAGTAATGTACTCCGTTGCCGAGTAAAGACGAATGAGAGTCAGAATTTGGCCATATAAGTGCATAAATCTTCAAGGAAACACGCTGCAGCGGTTACTTGATAATCGGAAACAATTTCCGTTTGATCATAAACTCTCTCACATAAATCTATTTTAGGAGATTATGATCTCTCTCTCCAGCAGTAATGGCGTCTTTGAAAAGCTTTGAGGCTTTGAATTGCAGCGCTCTGATTCGTTCAAACTTCAGTGCTCTCACTGACAGGGGTGTAATTTTGTGATATTATGAATGTAAAATAGAGAGATTTAACTTACTAATTAAAGTAAAAAATCGATTGTAGACCTGCAAGTTTTTTTTCAGGATTTAAAAAAATAAAATGCATGCCCATTGGAATGGACATGTTCACACATACTGTATTGAAATGTATTATATATCAGGTGTAATGTTGTGATGTTACCAACAGATGGAGTGGACGCTCTATCTAAAATTCAGTTTTCACTTCATTAGTGAAAGTCTATGGAGATTTTATGACTTTAATCTTCAGTTTTATCAAAAATCATAAGTCTGATCAGTCTGAAAAGGGATAGCAACTCAAGTCAGAACAGGTCTGAAGTCTGAGCAGAGTTTAGTGGTTGTAGCTTTAAAGCTCTAGGAGGAGATGCATTGAGAATTTTAGGTAAGAATAATAATAATAATAATAATAATAATAATAAGTTTAGATACAATATCACTAAGTTGGCTTTCTCAAGCCAACTTAACTAGATAGAGGAAGTTTATGATATAAACTTCAGTTGGCTTGAGAAAGCCTAGCCTGAAAGTTAAATTTATTTGTAAAAGCTTAAAAAGTTTTGAAAGTTTACAGATGGATAGATGGAAAGAATTAGATCTTGAGCATATATACTCTTGTTAGTTATTGCCTTGCGTTGTTTCTAGGCAGTTACTAAGGTGTCGTTATGTTCTTTGATCATAATTTAATCTTTAATCAATTGATGATCAATTTTGCTAGCAAGATTTAATGTTAATTATCTTGTTGCTAGCAAGATTTAGTATGAATTCTGAAGTCATTAGCAACATTTAACATAAATAAGCATGTTGCTGGCAAGAATTTGCTGAATTAGCATATTGTTAGCAAGATTTATCGTTAATTAGCTTAAAAAGTTTTGAGAGTTTAAACTTAAAAATAAGTTATAATTATGCTTTTTGATCCCCAAAGTGTTGGAAAATTGTAATTAGTTTAAAAAAATGTTTACGGTTTAATTACATCCTTGGCTTTTAACGGTCAGTTTTCACTAATGCGAAAAATACTTTGTTTAATTTCTATTTTAAAGCTGTAATTAAGCATTATTAGTATAGGCTAATCACTTTCAAAAGAGACTGCAGTTACACTGCATGTATATGTAGCCTTTTATATATACTAAATAGATGTGTATATATATATATACCGTATTTTCCCGCATATATCCCGCGGGTTATACCAGATTTTACAAACCCCGCAGGGGGGGTGCGGGATATATAAGGGTGCGGACTATATCACACATTTTTTACACGTAATAATATTTCAATATAAGAAAAAATTGCGTTTTTTTCTTTCTGGCACGGGTTGTCTGGCCTCTGTACTGTCAGTCTTACAGCTGGCGCTGATAGGCTGTCTGACCGGTGATGTGTCGGCGCGATCTGCCTGTCCTCCGAACGCGGAAGTAGCGGAGCGATCGATCTGTCGACGAGGGGCGGCGGCGTCAAAAGAGCCATATGCAGCCATCAAAAGAGCCATAGGTTCCCGATCCCTGTCTTATTGTTTGAATTTCGCGCACAAGCACTGTTTACCGAGCCTGAACAGTTATGGATAATTAACGTCATGCGAGCAACATTTGAAATTCGAATCGTGAACTTCCACAAAAAAATGCATGGGTGCGGGATATCTGAGGGTGCGGATTATACCAATAATTTTTTACACAAACCCCCAAAACCCGCGGGATATATGAGGGTGCGGATTATCTGCGTCTGCGGATTATATGCGGGAAAATACGGTATATATATATATATATATATATATATATATATATATAATATGTATAGAGGTGTGTGTGTGTGTGTATATATATATATATATATATATATATGATACTGTGAATAATACTTTGTTTTATTTCTATTTTAAAGCTGTAATTAAGCATTATTAATATAGGCTAATCACTTTCAAAAGAGACTGCAGTTACACCACAGTTACACTATATGTAGCCTTTTATATATACTAAATAGATGTGTGTGTAATATATATATATATATATATATATATATATATATAAATAAATGGTACTGTGATACTGTGAATAATACTTTGTTTTATTTCTATTTTAAAGATGTAATTAAGCATTATTTATGTAGTCTTACCACTTTCAAAACAGACAGCAGTTACACTGCATGTATATGGAGCCCTTTATATTTACAATATAGATGTAGATAGATAGATATGCATGTATGTGTGTGAATAAATTTACGCGCTATAAATAAACGTAGGCGCTTAGGCGTGGACGCGCGAATATGGAGCCTCTAATACATACTTTTTAGATGTATATGTAAATCCTTCCTTCATGGGAAACAAACTTAAATATTAGTATTTTTAAAATAATTCCTGCTAAAGTACAATGAGGAGAGTAATGCAGTTTTTTCTAATCTCAAGCAGTTTTCAGATTGACTCGATCTGCCATGTCAGACTTCAGTTCAACACGGCAATTATAGCAGATAAAGGAATCAACGCAATGTAATATTTGTATAAAGCCTTCCTCCATGGGAAACAAAATAACTTAAATATTAGTATTTTTTAAATAATTCCTGCTCATGTAATGCAGCAGAGTAATGCAGTTTTTTTAACTCAAGCAGTTTACAGTTTGAATCGATCTGCCATCGTTTTTGCATCCTTTTAAATACCTTATTTCATTTATTGTTTAAGTGTTCACAAAACATCGATCTATCAGCGAATCTGCTCAGGAAGCGCGTTTGAACTCGAGAACAGGAGTCAGACTTTAGTTAAAAGCAGATAAAAGAATTAACACAATGTAACTATATACTCAAGAATTAGTTATAAATAACTTTGACTGTTAGACGCTGCATTTGAAGAGAGTCAGCGCGCGCTGCTCAGGGAAGCATTTTACATGTATCTGCCTTCCCCATGCAAACACGAGCGAGAGTCAGAATTCGGCAATAAAGTACATAAATGAGCGCTATAAATAAACTTAGGCGATTAGACGGTTATGCTTTGGCGCGAGTCCAGGAGGACGCGCGTTTAAACTTCACTTACCTTCATAGTGCTCAACAGCGAAAATCCGTCGCCATGTAAAGACGAATGAGAGTCAGAATTCGGCCATATAAGTGCATAAATCTTCAAGGAAACACGCTGCAGCGGTTACTTGATAATCGGAAACAATTTCCGTTTGATCATAAACTCTCTCACATAAATCTATTTTAGGAGATTATGATCTCTCTCTCCAGCAGTAATGGCGTCTTTGAAAAGCTTTGAGGCTTTGAATTGCAGCGCTCTGATTCGTTCAAACTTCAGTGTTCTCACTGACAGGGGTGTAATTTTGTGATATTATGAATGTAAAATAGAGAGATTTAACTTACTAATTAAAGTAAAAAATCGATTGTAGACCTGCAAGTTTTTTTTCAGGATTTAAAAAAAAAAAATGCATGCCCATTGGAATGGACATGTTCACACATACTGTATTGAAATGTATTATATATCAGGTGTAATGTTGTGATGTTACCAACAGATGGAGTGGACGCTCTATCTAAAATTCAGTTTTCACTTCATTAGTGAAAGTCTATGGAGATTTTATGACTTTAATCTTCAGTTTTATCAAAAATCATAAGTCTGATCAGTCTGAAAAGGGATAGCAACTCAAGTCAGAACAGGTCTGAAGTCTGAGCAGAGTTTAGTGGTTGTAGCTTTAAAGATCTAGGAGGAGATGCTCTGAGAATTTTAGGTAAGAAGAATAATAATAATAATAATAATAATAAGTTTAGATACAATATCACTAAGTTGGCTTTCTCAAGCCAACTTAATAATAATAATAATAAGTTTAGATACAATATCACTAAGTTGGCTTTCTCAAGCCAACTTAACTAGATAGAGGAAGTTTATGATATAAACTTCAGTTGGCTTGAGAAAGCCTAGCCTGAAAGTTTAAATTAGTTGTAAAAGCTTCAAGCTTGAAAAGTTTTGAGAGTTTGTCGCTAACAAGATTTATTTGGAGATTACTGATGATTCAGTTGGTCAGTGAGTGGCGCTGTTTCCCACACACAGAAGTAAGCAGCATTTTCTACAGTTATATTTGCAATCTTTGATATGTTTGCCAGTATTTCATAGTTAGTATGTAAAATAGAGAGATTTAACTTACTAATTAAAGTTAAAAAAGTCTTTTTTCAGGATTTAAAAAAAAATGCATATCCATTGCAATGGACATTGGGTTCCAATGACTGCTACTCAATGCACATGCTGATTGAAATTTATTATATATCCTCTTGAGTCCCACAAGTTTGCCTGATGTGCATTTTGTAATTTTTCTTGCTATTTGAGATATGTAGGACCTAATAAATACAATACCCCCCCAAAAATGTGTACAGGTATTGTACAGATGTCTTCATGTGGTATCATAATGCTATTTGCTGTTATGGCCAGTAGGGTAATAATTAGTCAAAATTCAAATCTCATTCTAAAATATGTCAAATTTTAAGAAGAAAATTTGAGAAAATGTCATATGCAGAATATACAATTATTTATTTAATGTGATTAGTGCAAAGTGCACTACTGCTCTGTGCCACTGGGGAATACCTTGAAAGATACACACAGGAAATGTGTGTGTGTAAAGTGACTGCACTGACTCTAATGCATTTTCTATTAGAGGTTTATTTTATTAAATGTGCAATTTGTAAAACAAAAACCTCAAAATTAAAGTTGAAATGTTATATTGTTCAAGTTCTTGACCTTGGGATTTTTTTATGTTTAATTTTGTTTTATATTGGTTTATATTAGTTTGATATTCACAGCTGTTAAGACCAAATGTCCACTGCAATTGACAACAAAAATTGCTATGAAGGAGTTATGATTTTTTTTCTTACTCATTAATAGATGCCTAATTTAATGGGATATTATTATTATTATTTTTTTCAGAAACCTGGAACCTAATTCTGGGGCATATTCTTCGTACGTCGCTTACTACATCCAAGATCAGTTGACACATCCGGGATGACATAATCGCGCTAACTATGAGCTGGATGATTCGGTTCTTTAAACGCACCTGTTGTTGACGATTAGTATAGCTGGATTGAGTTATCTGAGATCATTGCGCGTTCATGTGCTGGCTTAAAAGGGGATATGTATCGATAGTAGAAACACTGATCAGCAACATTTTGATTGGTCAGTGAGCATGCTGAAAGAGCGCGCACAGTATTTCTCGGCGGCGCGTCGCTGAATTTCAGTGTTTAATTAAAACACAAGGAAACACTTTAAAGCTGCAAATGCAGGAGAGAGGACTGGCAAAAAGTTGCCGACAAATTAAATTTGTGAGAAGCCTAGTGATCGTGTGTGTAATTATATTGACTCATATTAATTGTACTGTATTTCATAATCATCTTTTATATTAGAGCCACCACAGGACCCACTAGAACTTGGGAACAAGTAAAAGTAAAATGCAAAAATGTTCTGCAAAATAGTATCTTTACTACTTGCGCTGTGCTGCAAAAAAAAAGAGTCAATTAATGAAATAGAATTGCAAAAACTAATAAAGCAAAAAGTCAGACTTGAGATTGATTTGCTTCAAGAGGAACTTCAAAGTTAATAAAATACACAAATAAACACACTGTAGCCTACTATTGAGGACCTTGCATGATTTATTTATTTCATTCCACAGGCAAGAGATGATCAGCTGGATTTTTTTAAATAAATAAAATAAACTGTAAACTAACTGTGTGCAAAGTTCCCTTTTTTCAAAAATGACTGCTTGAGTGCTGGTAACTTTGCGAATGGCACGACAGACAGCACTTTCACAATGTTCTCCGTATACCAACAGTGTAAATGAACGTGCCGCTCGCAAAGTAGCGCAAGGCAATACACACAGTTTGAGCTGTAGCTAACGCCCGACTACGACTAATTGTATCTAAATTAACTAGATACATTATACCCTCACGTGAAAAACGAAATATAATATACATATATATATATATATATATATATATATATATATATATATATATATATATATATATATATATATATATCATTATTATTATAATTATAATTATTATATTAAATATATTATATTGCACCTTCAGCAACAGGTTTCTCTCGTAAAAACGGACAGGACATGTTGCGACAAACTTCCCATATCACCTCCGCTTGCGTGAACTAATCCTGCTAACTTGAAGTAAGCCTGCTCCGAGCAGGTTCACTTCAGCGGACCTGTTACTATGACAACAAGTCCCGGATGAGCGTCGAAGAACCGAACAATCCAAGATCATGCGAAATCGTCAACAATCTAATCCAGCTAAGTGAGTTAGCGAGGTACGAAGAATATGCCCCAGGTCTGAAGGAGATATATGTATATATAAATTGTTTCTTCCTGTGAAATAAAATAACTTAAATATTAGTATTTTTTAAATCATTCCTGCCAAGTACAATGGGGAAAGTAATGCAGTTTTTTCTAATCTCAAGCAGTTTTCAGATTGAATTGATCTGCCATGTCAGACTTCAGTTCAACACGGCAATTATAGCAGATAAAGGAATCAACGCAATGTAATATTTGTATAAAGCCTTCCTCCATGGGAAACAAAATAACTTAAATATTAGTATTTTTAAAATAATTCCTGCTCAAGTAATGCAGCAGAGTAATGCAGTTTTTTTGAATCTCAAGCAGTTTACAGTTTGAATCGATCTGCCATGTTTTTTGCATCCTTTAAAAATCGTATTTCATTTACTGTTTAAGTGTTCACAAAACATCGATCTATCAGCGAATCTGCTCAGGAAGCGCGTTTGAACTCGAGAACAGGAGTCAGACTTTAGTTAAAAGCAGATAAAAGAATTAACACAATGTAACTATATACTCAAGAATTAGTTATAAATAACTTTGACTGTTAGACGCTGCATTTGAAGAGAGTCAGCGCGCGCTGCTCAGGGAAGCCGTTTACATGCGTCTTCCCCGTGCAAACACGAGCGAGAGTCAGAATTCGTCAATAAAGTACATAAATGAGCGCTATAAATAAACTTAGGCGATTAGACGGTTATGCTTTGGCGCGAGTCCAGGAGGACGCGCGTTTAAACTTCACTTACCTTTCCTATAGTATCATAGTGCTCAACAGCGAAAATTCGTCGCCATGTAAAGACGAATGAGAGTCAGAATTTGGCCATATAAGTACATAAATCTTCAAGGAAACACGCTGCAGCGGTTACTTGATAATCGGAAACAATTTCCGTTTGATCATAAACTCTCTCACATAAATCTATTTTAGGAGATTATGATCTCTCTCTCCAGCAGTAATGGCGTCTTTGAAAAGCTTTGAGGCTTTGAATTGCAGCGCTCTGATTCGTTCAAACTTCAGTGCTCTCACTGACAGGGGTGTAATTTTGTGATATTATGAATGTAAAATAGAGAGATTTAACTTACTAATTAAAGTAAAAAATCGATTGTAGACCTGCAAGTTTTTTTTCAGGATTTAAAAAAATAAAATGCATGCCCATTGGAATGGACATGTTCACACATACTGTTTTGAAATGTATTATATATCAGGTGTAATGTTGTGATGTTACCAACAGATGGAGTGGACGCTCTATCTAAAATTCAGTTTTCACTTCATTAGTGAAAGTCTATGGAGATTTTATGACTTTAATCTTCAGTTTTATCAAAAATCATAAGTCTGATCAGTCTGAAAAGGGATAGCAACTCAAGTCAGAACAGGTCTGGAGTCTGAGCAGAGTTTAGTGGTTGTAGCTTTAAAGCTCTAGGAGGAGATGCATTGAGAATTTTAGGTAAGAATAATAATAATAATAATAATAATAACTAGATAGAGGAAGTTTATGATATAAACTTCAGTTGGCTTGAGAAAGCCTAGCCTGAAAGTTAAATTTATTTGTAAAAGCTTAAAAAGTTTTGAAAGTTTACAGATGGATAGATGGAAAGAATTAGATCTTGAGCATATATACTCTTGTTAGTTATTGCCTTGCGTTGTTTCTAGGCAGTTACTAAGGTGTCGTTATGTTCTTTGATCATAATTTAATCTTTAATCAATTGATGATCAATTTTGCTAGCAAGATTTAATGTTAATTATCTTGTTGCTAGCAAGATTTAGTATGAATTCCGAAGTCATTAGCAACATTTAACATAAATAAGCATGTTGCTGGCAAGAATTTGCTGAATTAGCATATTGTTAGCAAGATTTATCGTTAATTAGCTTGAAAAGTTTTGAGAGTTTAAACTTAAAAATAAGTTATAATTATGCTTTTTGATCCTCAAAGTGTTGGAAAATTGTAATTAGTTTATAAAAATGTTTACGGTTTAATTACATCCTTGGCTTTTAACGGTCAGTTTTCACTAATGCAAAAAATACTTTATTTAATTTCTATTTTAAAGCTGTAATTAAGCATTATTAGTATAGGCTAATCACTTTCAAAAGAGACTGCAGTTACACTGCATGTATATGTAGCCTTTTATATATACTAAATAGATGTGTATGTATATATATATATATATATATATATATATATAATATGTATAGAGGTGTGTGTGTGTGTGTATATATATATATATATATATATGATACTGTGAATAATACTTTGTTTTATTTCTATTTTAAAGCTGTAATTAAGCATTATTAATATAGGCTAATCACTTTCAAAAGAGACTGCAGTTACACCACAGTTACACTATATGTAGCCTTTTATATATACGAAATAGATGTGTGTGTATGTGTGTATATATATATATATATATATATATATATATATATATATATATAAATAAATGGTACTGTGATACTGTGAATAATACTTTGTTTTATTTCTATTTTAAAGATGTAATTAAGCATTATTTATGTAGTCTTACCACTTTCAAAACAGACAGCAGTTACACTGAATGTATATGGAGCCCTTTATATTTACAATATAAATGTAGATAGATATGCATGTATGTGTGTGAATAGATTTAGGCGCTATAAATAAACGTAGGCGCTTAGGCGTGGACGCGCGAATGCGGGAGGACGCGCGTATATGGAGCCTCTAATACATACTTTTTAGATGTATATGTAAATCCTTCCTTCATGGGAAACAAACTTAAATATTAGTATTTTTAAAATAATTCCTGCTAAAGTACAATGAGGAGAATAATGCAGTTTTTTCTAATCTCAAGCAGTTTTCAGATTGACTCGATCTGCCATGTCAGACTTCAGTTCAACACGGCAATTATAGCAGATAAAGGAATCAACGCAATGTAATATTTGTATAAAGCCTTCCTCCATGGGAAACAAAATAACTTAAATATTAGTATTTTTTAAATAATTCCTGCTCATGTAATGCAGCAGAGTAATGCAGTTTTTTTTAATCTCAAGCAGTTTACAGTTTGAATCGATCTGCCATGTTTTTTGCATCCTTTAAAAATCTTATTTCATTTACTGTTTAAGTGTTCACAAAACATCGATCTATCAGCGAATCTGCTCAGGAAGCGCGTTTGAACTCGAGAACAGGAGTCAGACTTTAGTTAAAAGCAGATAAAAGAATTAACACAATGTAACTATATACTCAAGAATTAGTTATAAATAACTTTGACTGTTAGACGCTGCATTTGAAGAGAGTCAGCGCGCGTGCTGCTCAGGGAAGCCTTTTCCAATGTATATTGACTCACGAGCGAGAGTCAGAATTCGGCAATAAAGTACATAAATGAGCGCTATAAATAAACGTAGGTGCTTAGACGGTTATGCTTTGGCGCGAGTCCAGGAGGACGCGCGTTTAAACTTCACTTACCTTCCCCATAGTAATGTACTCCGTTGCCGAGTAAAGACGAATGAGAGTCAGAATTTGGCCATATAAGTGCATAAATCTTCAAGGAAGCACGCTGCAGCGGTTACTTGATAATCGGAAACAATTTCCGTTTGATCATAAACTCTCTCACATAAATCTATTTTAGGAGATTATGATCTCTCTCTCCAGCAGTAATGGCGTCTTTGAAAAGCTTTGAGGCTTTGAATTGCAGCGCTCTGATTCGTTCAAACTTCAGTGCTCTCACTGACAGGGGTGTAATTTTGTGATATTATGAATGTAAAATAGAGAGATTTAACTTACTAATTAAAGTAAAAAATCGATTGTAGACCTGCAAGTTTTTTTTCAGGATTTAAAAAAATAAAATGCATGCCCATTGGAATGGACATGTTCACACATACTGTATTGAAATGTATTATATATCAGGTGTAATGTTGTGATGTTACCAACAGATGGAGTGGACGCTCTATCTAAAATTCAGTTTTCACTTCATTAGTGAAAGTCTATGGAGATTTTATGACTTTAATCTTCAGTTTTATCAAAAATCATAAGTCTGATCAGTCTGAAAAGGGATAGCAACTCAAGTCAGAACAGGTCTGAAGTCTGAGCAGAGTTTAGTGGTTGTAGCTTTAAAGCTCTAGGAGGAGATGCATTGAGAATTTTAGGTAAGAATAATAATAATAACTAGATAGAGGAAGTTTATGATATAAACTTCAGTTGGCTTGAGAAAGCCTATTGTGAAAGTTAAATTTATTTGTAAAAGCTTAACAAGTTGTTTAAGTTTACAGATAGATAGATGGAAAGAATTAGATCTTGAGCATATATACACTTGTTAGTTATTGCTTTGCGTTGTTTCTAGGCAGTTACTAAGGTGTCGTTATGTTCTTTGATCATAATTTAATCTTTAATCAATTAATGATCAATTTTGCTAGCAAGATTTAATGTTAATTATCTTGTTGATAGCAAGATTTAGTATGAATTCCGAAGTCATTAGCAACATTTAACATAAATAAGCATGTTGCTGGCAAGAATTAGCTGAATTAGCATATTGGTAGCAAGATTTATTGTTAATTAACAAGTTGCTATCAAGATTTAGCATGATCTAGCATGTCACTAGTGAGAATTTGCGTGATCTAGCATGTTGCTAGCAAGATTTAACGTTAATTAACAAGACGCTATTGACATTTATTGTGAACTAACATGTCGCTAGTGAGATTTGTTAATTCGTAGGTCGCTTGTGAGATTTAGGCCACGTCCACACGATGCCGGCGCGTTCCCTATCCGATCTTTTTTTTCCTCGTTCAAAAAAAAATATCAGCGTCCACACGATACCACTGAAACCGACTGAATCCGGTGTAGTTTATATGCCAGACCAGTATGGGGCGCTGTAATTCTGCCACAGATAATACACTATACACAGAGAAGACGACCTTGAGCATGCGCATTGTTGTTGCTGTTCAGTGTTGCCAGATTGCTAGTTACCTTTTTGTCACGTCCGATCGGGAAAAAATGCATTGGGCTGGTTGATCAAATTTGGGATGGTTTTTGATGCATAAAATCGCTCAATATTTTTCATTATTTATAAGAGTACGCACTTTGGGCTGGTATTTTTTTAAATTGGAGGGTTTTAAGCTGTAGCTGCGCTGGAATCTTCAGTACAATCTGGCAACACTGTTGCTGTTACTGTGACGCAGCCGACACGTGATGTGATGACATCATCGGTAAACAAAAAAATATACGGATTGGCCGTCCACACGAGTCCGCAAGGGTGTCGGATTCAGATCTATCCACTTTAGGACCCGGTATCAAAAGAGAGCGGATTCAGTCTCCCAAATCGCCGGATCAGTGTGGACGGAACGCCAATCCGATAAGAAATGTGTGCGGATGCAGTGATCCGCGTCTCCGTGTGGACGGGGCCTTAACATGAGTTAACATGTCACTGACGAGAATGAATGTTATTTAACAAGTCACTAGTGAGATTTAACGTTTTAAAGAACACAAGAGTCAGTTGACGCAGAGACTGGAGGTTATTGATGATTCAGCTGAACAGTGAGTGGTCTGAAATATCAAAGAATAATAATGAATATTAAATATTAATCTAAAATAAACAACATTTACATTGGTAATAAACATGAGTAAATAATTAATTGATTACAGAAGTGTTGCAATACTTGGTTAGTGCACAAAATGGCATCTAGGGAACATACATGGAGTTTTTTCATCATGAGGGATCATCGGTGTTGTAACGAAATACCAAAAAATAAATAACAATGCTTTTTGATCCCCAAAGTGTTGAAAATTGCAATTAGTTTATAAAAATGTTTACGGTTTAATTACAACCTTGGCTTTTAACGGTCAGTTTTCACTAATGTGAATACTTTGTTTTATTTCTATTTTAAAGATGTAATTAAGCATTATTAATATAGTCTTACCACTTTCTAAACAGACTGCAGTTCCACTGCATATATATGGAGCCCTTTATACATTTATTTACTATATAAATGTGTGTATAGATAGATATGTATGTGTGTGTATATATATATATATATATATGTATATATATATATATATATATGTATGTGTGTGTGTGTGTATAAAGCCTTTCTTCATGTGAAATAAAATAACTTAAATATTAGTATTTCTTAAATCATTCCTGCTAAAGTACAATGAGGAGAGTAATGCTGTTTTTTCTAATCTCAAGCAGTTTTCAGATTGAATTGATCTGCCATGTCAGACTTCAGTTCAACACGGCAATTATAGCAGATAAATGAATCAACGCAATGTAATATTTGTATAAAGCCTTCCTCCATGGGAAACAAAATAACTTAAATATTAGTATTTTTAAAATAATTCCTGCTCATGTAATGCAGCAGAGTAATGCAGTTTTTTTGAACTCAAGCAGTTTACAGTTTGAAGCGATCTGCCATCGTTTTTGCATCCTTTTAAATACCTTATTTCATTTATTGTTTAAGTGTTCACAAAACATCGATCTATCAGCGAATCTGCTCAGGAAACGCGTTTGAACTCGAGAACAGGAGTCAGACTTTAGTTAAAAGCAGATAAAAGAATTAACACAATGTAACTATATACTCGAGAATTAGTTATAAATAACTTTGACTGTTAGACGCTGCATTTGAAGAGAGTCAGCGCGCGCTGCTCAGGGAAGCCATTTACATGCGTCTTCCCCGTGCAAACACGAGCGAGAGTCAGAATTCGGCAATAAAGTACATAAATGAGCGCTATAAATAAACTTAGGCGATTAGACGGTTATGCTTTGGCGCGAGTCCAGGAGGACGCGCGTTTAAACTTCACTTACCTTTCCTATAGTATCATAGTGCTCAACAGCGAAAATCCTTTGCCGAGTAAAGACGAATGAGAGTCAGAATTTGGCCATATAAGTGCATAAATCTTCAAGGAAACACGCTGCAGCGGTTACTTGATAATCGGAAACAATTTCCGTTTGATCATAAACTCTCTCACATAAATCTATTTTAGGAGATTATGATCTCTCTCTCCAGCAGTAATGGCGTCTTTGAAAAGCTTTGAGGCTTTGAATTGCAGCGCTCTGATTCGTTCAAACTTCAGTGCTCTCACTGACAGGGGTGTAATTTTGTGATATTATGAATGTAAAATAGAGAGATTTAACTTACTAATTAAAGTAAAAAATCGATTGTAGACCTGCAAGTTTTTTTTCAGGATTTAAAAAAATAAAATGCATGCCCATTGGAATGGACATGTTCACACATACTGTATTGAAATGTATTATATATCAGGTGTAATGTTGTGATGTTACCAACAGATGGAGTGGACGCTCTATCTAAAATTCAGTTTTCACTTCATTAGTGAAAGTCTATGGAGATTTTATGACTTTAATCTTCAGTTTTATCAAAAATCATAAGTCTGATCAGTCTGAAAAGGGATAGCAACTCAAGTCAGAACAGGTCTGAAGTCTGAGCAGAGTTTAGTGGTTGTAGCTTTAAAGCTCTAGGAGGAGATGCATTGAGAATTTTAGGTAAGAAGAATAATAATAACTAGATAGAAGAAGTTTATTTTATAAACTTCAGTTGGCTTGAGAAAGCCCAGCCTGAAAGTTTAAATTAGTTGTAAAAGCTTCAAGCTTAAAAAGTTTTGAGAGTTTAAACTTTAAAACATGTCGCTAACAAGATTTATTTGGAGATTACTGATGATTCAGTTGGTCAGTGAATGGCGCCAATAGACCCAACCCCCATGTCTCTACGACTTTCTGATGCAGAGATATAGGTCTGGCTAAACGGTTGCTAGGGTACTTTGTTTGGTTGCTAAGGAGTGGCTAAGCCTCTGCCATTGATGTCACTTCAAAGGCTGCTTGACAGTATGAACGATATAAACCAACCACAACGCCTCTACGACATTCAGAACTGAAGATATCTCGCTTTGCATTTGGTTGCTAAGGTGCTCGATAATGGTTGCTAGGGCGTGGCTAGGAAGTGTTGAAAACATTGGTGATTGGCAGTTTGCCAGTTTGGGATGGGTTGCTAAGGTGCTCTAAATGGTTGCTAGGGCGTGGCTTAATAGCTTCACTGTGATCCTGAGACACTCATTGGTCGCCTGAGTAAAATGAGCCCTCCCCCTTGTCTCTGTGAGGCTGTGCTGAAGAGATATGTTCAATTCAAAATCCCTATGCATTTTGCCATAGTAGATGGTGTTTCATGGGACAGCCTTCCCCATTCATCTCTATGGGGCAAATTTGGGCAGCTCTAGCACCCCAGGGGTGCAACTTTCACCCCATTGTGTGGTATGTTCTTACAGAGGCTGTCACCCTCTTCAAATGTGGCGAGTTTCATCTTTTTACAAATTCCTCGCTCCGATTAATCGTCAAAGTTCGTCGCAATGTTAAGTCAATGGGACTTTTCGGCTGCTTTTTCGCCCCTGGGGCGAACATCGTACCCCCGATCCCTTAGAAACGATATAGCAACTCAAGTCAGAACAGGTCTGAAGTCTGAGCAGAGTTTAGTGGTTGTAGCTTTAAAGCTGTAGGAGGAGATTCTTTTAGAATTTTAGGTAAGAAGAAAAATAATAATAAGTTTAGATACAATATCACTAAGTTGGCTTTCTCAAGCCAACTTAATAACTAGATAGAGGAAGTTTATGATATAAACTTCAGTTGGCTTGAGAAAGCCTATTGTGAAAGTTAAATTTATTTGTAAAAGCTTAACAAGTTGTTTAAGTTTACAGATAGATAGATAGATGGAAAGAATTAGATCTTGAGCATATATACACTTGTTAGTTATTGCTTTGCGTTGTTTCTAGGCAGTTACTAAGGTGTCGTTATGTTCTTTGATCATAATTTAATCTTTAATCAATTAATGATCAATTTTGCTAGCAAGATTTAATGTTAATTATCTTGTTGATAGCAAGATTTAGTATGAATTCCGAAGTCATTAGCAACATTTAACATAAATAAGCATGTTGCTGGCAAGAATTAGCTGAATTAGCATATTGGTAGCAAGATTTATTGTTAATTAACAAGTTGCTATCAAGATTTAGCATGATCTAGCATGTCACTAGTGAGAATTTGCGTGATCTAGCATGTTGCTAGCAAGATTTAACGTTAATTAACAAGACGCTATTGACATTTATTGTGAACTAACATGTCGCTAGTGAGATTTGTTAATTCGTAGGTCGCTTGTGAGATTTAGGCCACGTCCACACGATGCCGGCGCGTTCCCTATCCGATCTTTTTTTTCCTCGTTCAAAAAAAAATATCAGCGTCCACACGATACCACTGAAACCGACTGAATCCGGTGTAGTTTATATGCCAGACCAGTATGGGGCGCTGTAATTCTGCCACAGATAATACACTATACACAGAGAAGACGACCTTGAGCATGCGCATTGTTGTTGCTGTTCAGTGTTGCCAGATTGCTAGTTACCTTTTTGTCACGTCCGATCGGGAAAAAATGCATTGGGCTGGTTGATCAAATTTGGGATGGTTTTTGATGCATAAAATCGCTCAATATTTTTCATTATTTATAAGAGTACGCACTTTGGGCTGGTATTTTTTTAAATTGGAGGGTTTTAAGCTGTAGCTGCGCTGGAATCTTCAGTACAATCTGGCAACACTGTTGCTGTTACTGTGACGCAGCCGACACGTGATGTGATGACATCATCGGTAAACAAAAAAATATACGGATTGGCCGTCCACACGAGTCCGCAAGGGTGTCGGATTCAGATCTATCCACTTTAGGACCCGGTATCAAAAGAGAGCGGATTCAGTCTCCCAAATCGCGGATCAGTGTGGACGGAACGCCAATCCGATAAGAAATGTGTGCGGATGCAGTGATCCGCGTCTCCGTGTGGACGGGGCCTTAACATGAGTTAACATGTCACTGACGAGAATGAATGTTATTTAACAAGTCACTAGTGAGATTTAATGTTTTAAAGAACACAAGAGTCAGTTGACGCAGAGACTGGAGGTTATTGATGATTCAGCTGAACAGTGAGTGGTCTGAAATATCAAAGAATAATAATGAATATTAAATATTAATCTAAAATAAACAACATTTACATTGGTAATAAACATGAGTAAATAATTAATTGATTACAGAAGTGTTGCAATACTTGGTTAGTGCACAAAATGGCATCTAGGGAACATACATGGAGTTTTTTCATCATGAGGGATCATCGGTGTTGTAACGAAATACCAAAAAATAAATAACAATGCTTTTTGATCCCCAAAGTGTTGAAAATTGCAATTAGTTTATAAAAATGTTTACGGTTTAATTACAACCTTGGCTTTTAACGGTCAGTTTTCACTAATGTGAATACTTTGTTTTATTTCTATTTTAAAGATGTAATTAAGCATTATTAATATAGTCTTACCACTTTCTAAACAGACTGCAGTTACACTGCATATATATGGAGCCCTTTATACATTTATTTACTATATAAATGTGTGTATAGATAGATATGTATGTGTGTGTATATATATATATATATATATATGTATGTGTGTGTGTGTGTGTATAAAGCCTTTCTTCATGTGAAATAAAATAACTTAAATATTAGTATTTCTTAAATAATTCCTGCTAAAGTACAATGAGGAGAGTAATGCTGTTTTTTCTAATCTCAAGCAGTTTTCAGATTGAATTGATCTGCCATGTCAGACTTCAGTTCAACACGGCAATTATAGCAGATAAATGAATCAACGCAATGTAATATTTGTATAAAGCCTTCCTCCATGGGAAACAAAATAACTTAAATATTAGTATTTTTAAAATAATTCCTGCTCATGTAATGCAGCAGAGTAATGCAGTTTTTTTGAACTCAAGCAGTTTACAGTTTGAAGCGATCTGCCATCGTTTTTGCATCCTTTTAAATACCTTATTTCATTTATTGTTTAAGTGTTCACAAAACATCGATCTATCAGCGAATCTGCTCAGGAAACGCGTTTGAACTCGAGAACAGGAGTCAAACTTTAGTTAAAAGCAGATAAAAGAATTAACACAATGTAACTATATACTCGAGAATTAGTTATAAATAACTTTGACTGTTAGACGCTGCATTTGAAGAGAGTCAGCGCGCTCTGCTCAGGGAAGCCGTTTACATGTGTCTTCCCCGTGCAAACACGAGCGAGAGTCAGAATTCGGCAATAAAGTACATAAATGAGCGCTATAAATAAACTTAGGCGATTAGACGGTTATGCTTTGGCGCGAGTCCAGGAGGACGCGCGTTTAAACTTCACTTACCTTTCCTATAGTATCATAGTGCTCAACAGCGAAAATCCTTTGCCGAGTAAAGACGAATGAGAGTCAGAATTTGGCCATATAAGTGCATAAATCTTCAAGGAAACACGCTGCAGCGGTTACTTGATAATCGGAAACAATTTCCGTTTGATCATAAACTCTCTCACATAAATCTATTTTAGGAGATTATGATCTCTCTCTCCAGCAGTAATGGCGTCTTTGAAAAGCTTTGAGGCTTTGAATTGCAGCGCTCTGATTCGTTCAAACTTCAGTGCTCTCACTGACAGGGGTGTAATTTTGTGATATTATGAATGTAAAATAGAGAGATTTAACTTACTAATTAAAGTAAAAAATCGATTGTAGACCTGCAAGTTTTTTTTCAGGATTTAAAAAAATAAAATGCATGCCCATTGGAATGGACATGTTCACACATACTGTATTGAAATGTATTATATATCAGGTGTAATGTTGTGATGTTACCAACAGATGGAGTGGACGCTCTATCTAAAATTCAGTTTTCACTTCATTAGTGAAAGTCTATGGAGATTTTATGACTTTAATCTTCAGTTTTATCAAAAATCATAAGTCTGATCAGTCTGAAAAGGGATAGCAACTCAAGTCAGAACAGGTCTGAAGTCTGAGCAGAGTTTAGTGGTTGTAGCTTTAAAGCTCTAGGAGGAGATGCATTGAGAATTTTAGGTAAGAAGAATAATAATAATAACTAGATAGAGGAAGTTTATGATATAAACTTCAGTTGGCTTGAGAAAGCCTAGCCTGAAAGTTAAATTTATTTGTAAAAGCTTAAAAAGTTTTGAAAGTTTACAGATGGATAGATGGAAAGAATTAGATCTTGAGCATATATACTCTTGTTAGTTATTGCCTTGCGTTGTTTCTAGGCAGTTACTAAGGTGTCGTTATGTTCTTTGATCATAATTTAATCTTTAATCAATTGATGATCAATTTTGCTAGCAAGATTTAATGTTAATTATCTTGTTGCTAGCAAGATTTAGTATGAATTCTGAAGTCATTAGCAACATTTAACATAAATAAGCATGTTGCTGGCAAGAATTTGCTGAATTAGCATATTGTTAGCAAGATTTATCGTTAATTAGCTTAAAAAGTTTTGAGAGTTTAAACTTAAAAATAAGTTATAATTATGCTTTTTGATCCCCAAAGTGTTGGAAAATTGTAATTAGTTTTAAAAAATGTTTACGGTTTAATTACATCCTTGGCTTTTAACGGTCAGTTTTCACTAATGCGAAAAATACTTTGTTTAATTTCTATTTTAAAGCTGTAATTAAGCATTATTAGTATAGGCTAATCACTTTCAAAAGAGACTGCAGTTACACTGCATGTATATGTAGCCTTTTATATATACTAAATAGATATGTATGTATATATATATATATATATATGATACTGTGAATAATACTTTGTTTTATTTCTATTTTAAAGCTGTAATTAAGCATTATTAATATAGGCTAATCACTTTCAAAAGAGACTGCAGTTACACCACAGTTACACTATATGTAGCCTTTTATATATACTAAATAGATGTGTGTATATATATATATATATATATATATAAATAAATGGTACTGTGATACTGTGAATAATACTTTGTTTTATTTCTATTTTAAAGATGTAATTAAGCATTATTTATGTAGTCTTACCACTTTCAAAACAGACAGCAGTTACACTGCATGTATATGGAGCCCTTTATATTTACAATATAGATGTAGATAGATATGCATGTATGTGTGTGAATAAATTTACGCGCTATAAATAAACGTAGGCGCTTAGGCGTGGACGCGCGAATGCGGGAGGACGCGCGTATATGGAGCCTCTAATACATACTTTTTAGATGTATATGTAAATTAGGGATGAGCGAGTACAGCATTATCTGTATCTGTATCTGTTAACCATATGAATTATCTGTATCTGTATCTGTACTCGGACTGGGCGTGACCTAACCCGGAAATGGGCGGGATTTAACCAGGAAGTGGGCGGGACTGTACCTACTATGTTGTTTTTAATCATGCAATTGATTTGGGTTGATTAGAAATTGTTATATTTATTGCTGATTAGAAAACTATTTACATGACAGCATCGAGCTTCATATCAAAGGTTTTGATCACAAGAACAAACAAACTATATAAAATAAGTTTTGCAACAATGAATACAACACATGCGGTTGGAATTATGAAGAAAAATGTAATGAACAAGATTTTTCATTTAAACATAACTTTCTTTTTTTAACTTCTAATTTTTTATGATCAGTGTGATTTTTTTTAATTTCCACGCCAGGTATGCGTGTGTGTGAGTGAGTGAGTAAGAGAGAGAGAGAGAGAGAAAGAGAGAGACTGTGTGTTCTATGGATCAAATAGTCTGACGTTGTTTTTAAAATCTGCATTTATTATGTATGAAATACAGCAAGAAAGTGTCAGACACTTAGTGCGTGAAGTTAAACACTCGTTAGAGCCAGCAGACGGTTAAAAAAAAAAATCTCCGACAGGCAGAGACGCAACGACAGTCGCATACTACCGAGCAAACCCCACGTTTACCAGAACTATACTGGCTAATAAGCAAGTACTACAAACAAATTGAAATAAAAAACAAATCTAAAGCTGAAGAAACCCTAAACCATAGGTGTCAAACTCCCGGCCCGGCGTGTTATTATGTCCGGCCCGCGAGATCACTTTATTAATGGCCCGCGAGATGGCCCGCGCTCCAGCTACCGCGCCGAACACTTCCTGTATTAATCAAGTCTAGCTTATGGCTTATGATGCTTCGCGCTCGCGCTACAACCCTGCCCTAAACGTTAACGGAAAAGACCCGCGAACCTGAGTGACCGAGAGAGAAAGACACCTGTTCTCGTCTCAGCGTTCTGTGTGAGAATGAGCAGGGCGGAGCAGCGGGACGAAGGAAATTTGCACGCAGACACTCAGCTGCCCAATGAGGATTTTTATTCAATCCGAGCACAGATAACGACTCGTTTTACTCGTATGATACTCGTACTCGGCAAAAGTGCATTATCCGTACCGGATACTCGTTTCAGCCGAGTATCCGGCTCAACTCTAATGTAAATCCTTCCTTCATGGGAAACAAACTTAAATATTAGTATTTTTAAAATAATTCCTGCTAAAGTACAATGAGGAGAGTAATGCAGTTTTTTCTAATCTCAAGCAGTTTTCAGATTGACTCGATCTGCCATGTCAGACTTCAGTTCAACACGGCAATTATAGCAGATAAAGGAATCAACGCAATGTAATATTTGTATAAAGCCTTCCTCCATGGGAAACAAAATAACTTAAATATTAGTATTTTTTAAATAATTCCTGCTCATGTAATGCAGCAGAGTAATGCAGTTTTTTTTAATCTCAAGCAGTTTACAGTTTGAATCGATCTGCCATGTTTTTTGCATCCTTTAAAAATCTTATTTCATTTACTGTTTAAGTGTTCACAAAACATCGATCTATCAGCGAATCTGCTCAGGAAGCGCGTTTGAACTCGAGAACAGGAGTCAGACTTTAGTTAAAAGCAGATAAAAGAATTAACACAATGTAACTATATACTCAAGAATTAGTTATAAATAACTTTGACTGTTAGACGCTGCATTTGAAGAGAGTCAGCGCGCGCGCTGCTCAGGGAAGCCTTTTCCAATGTATATTGACTCACGAGCGAGAGTCAGAATTCGGCAATAAAGTACATAAATGAGCGCTATAAATAAACGTAGGTGCTTAGACGGTTATGCTTTGGCGCGAGTCCAGGAGGACGCGCGTTTAAACTTCACTTACCTTCCCCATAGTAATGTACTCCGTTGCCGAGTAAAGACGAATGAGAGTCAGAATTTGGCCATATAAGTGCATAAATCTTCAAGGAAACAAGCTGCAGCGGTTACTTGATAATCGGAAACAATTTCCGTTTGATCATAAGCTCTCTCACATAAATCTATTTTAGGAGATTATGATCTCTCTCTCCAGCAGTAATGGCGTCTTTGAAAAGCTTTGAGGCTTTGAATTGCAGCGCTCTGATTCGTTCAAACTTCAGTGCTCTCACTGACAGGGGTGTAATTTTGTGATATTATGAATGTAAAATAGAGAGATTTAACTTACTAATTAAAGTAAAAAATCGATTGTAGACCTGCAAGTTTTTTTTCAGGATTTAAAAAAATAAAATGCATGCCCATTGGAATGGACATGTTCACACATACTGTATTGAAATGTATTATATATCAGGTGTAATGTTGTGATGTTACCAACAGATGGAGTGGACGCTCTATCTAAAATTCAGTTTTCACTTCATTAGTGAAAGTCTATGGAGATTTTATGACTTTAATCTTCAGTTTTATCAAAAATCATAAGTCTGATCAGTCTGAAAAGGGATAGCAACTCAAGTCAGAACAGGTCTGAAGTCTGAGCAGAGTTTAGTGGTTGTAGCTTTAAAGCTCTAGGAGGAGATGCATTGAGAATTTTAGGTAAGAAGAATAATAATAATAACTAGATAGAGGAAGTTTATGATATAAACTTCAGTTGGCTTGAGAAAGCCTAGCCTGAAAGTTAAATTTATTTGTAAAAGCTTAAAAAGTTTTGAAAGTTTACAGATGGATAGATGGAAAGAATTAGATCTTGAGCATATATACTCTTGTTAGTTATTGCCTTGCGTTGTTTCTAGGCAGTTACTAAGGTGTCGTTATGTTCTTTGATCATAATTTAATCTTTAATCAATTGATGATCAATTTTGCTAGCAAGATTTAATGTTAATTATCTTGTTGCTAGCAAGATTTAGTATGAATTCTGAAGTCATTAGCAACATTTAACATAAATAAGCATGTTGCTGGCAAGAATTTGCTGAATTAGCATATTGTTAGCAAGATTTATCGTTAATTAGCTTAAAAAGTTTTGAGAGTTTAAACTTAAAAATAAGTTATAATTATGCTTTTTGATCCCCAAAGTGTTGGAAAATTGTAATTAGTTTAAAAAAATGTTTACGGTTTAATTACATCCTTGGCTTTTAACGGTCAGTTTTCACTAATGCGAAAAATACTTTGTTTAATTTCTATTTTAAAGCTGTAATTAAGCATTATTAGTATAGGCTAATCACTTTCAAAAGAGACTGCAGTTACACTGCATGTATATGTAGCCTTTTATATATACTAAATAGATGTGTATGTATATATATATATATATATATATATATATATATATATAATATGTATAGAGGTGTGTGTGTGTGTGTGTGTGTGTGTATATATATATATATATATATATATATATATATATATATATATATATATATGATACTGTGAATAATACTTTGTTTTATTTCTATTGTAAAGCTGTAATTAAGCATTATTAATATAGGCTAATCACTTTCAAAAGAGACTGCAGTTACACTATATGTAGCCTTTTATATATACTAAATAGATGTGTGTGTATATATATATATATATATAAATAAATGGTACTGTGATACTGTGAATAATACTTTGTTTTATTTCTATTTTAAAGATGTAATTAAGCATTATTTATGTAGTCTTACCACTTTCAAAACAGACAGCAGTTACACTGCATGTATATGGAGCCCTTTATATTTACAATATAGATGTAGATAGATATGCATGTATGTGTGTGAATAAATTTACGCGCTATAAATAAACGTAGGCGCATAGGCGTGGACGCGCGAATGCGGGAGGACGCGCGTATATGGAGCCTCTAATACATACTTTTTAGATGTATATGTAAATCCTTCCTTCATGGGAAACAAACTTAAATATTAGTATTTTTAAAATAATTCCTGCTAAAGTACAATGAGGAGAGTAATGCAGTTTTTTTCTAATCTCAAGCAGTTTTCAGATTGACTCGATCTGCCATGTCAGACTTCAGTTCAACACGGCAATTATAGCAGATAAAGGAATCAACGCAATGTAATATTTGTATAAAGCCTTCCTCCATGGGAAACAAAATAACTTAAATATTAGTATTTTTTAAATAATTCCTGCTCATGTAATGCAGCAGAGTAATGCAGTTTTTTTTTTTTATCTCAAGCAGTTTACAGTTTGAATCGATCTGCCATCGTTTTTGCATCCTTTTAAATACCTTATTTCATTTATTGTTTAAGTGTTCACAAAACATCGATCTATCAGCGAATCTGCTCAGGAAGCGCGTTTGAACTCGAGAACAGGAGTCAGACTTTAGTTAAAAGCAGATAAAAGAATTAACACAATGTAACTATATACTCAAGAATTAGTTATAAATAACTTTGACTGTTAGACGCTGCATTTGAAGAGAGTCAGCGCGCGCGCTGCTCAGGGAAGCCTTTTTACATGTGTCTTCCCCATGAACACACGAGCGAGAGTCAGAATTCGGCAATAAAGTACATAAATGAGCGCTATAAATAAACGTAGGTGCTTAGACGGTTATGCGTTGGCGCGAGTCCAGGAGGACGCGCGTTTAAACTTCACTTACCTTCCCCATAGTAATGTACTCCGTTGCCGAGTAAAGACGAATGAGAGTCAGAATTTGGCCATATAAGTGCATAAATCTTCAAGGAAACACGCTGCAGCGGTTACTTGATAATCGGAAACAATTTCCGTTTGATCATAAACTCTCTCACATAAATCTATTTTAGGAGATTATGATCTCTCTCTCCAGCAGTAATGGCGTCTTTGAAAAGCTTTGAGGCTTTGAATTGCAGCACTCTGATTCGTTCAAACTTCAGTGCTCTCACTGACAGGGGTGTAATTTTGTGATATTATGAATGTAAAATAGAGAGATTTAACTTACTAATTAAAGTAAAAAATCGATTGTAGACCTGCAAGTTTTTTTTTCAGGATTTAAAAAAATAAAATGCATGCCCATTGGAATGGACATGTTCACACATACTGTATTGAAATGTATTATATATCAGGTGTAATGTTGTGATGTTACCAACAGATGGAGTGGACACTCTATCTAAAATTCAGTTTTCACTTCATTAGTGAAAGTCTATGGAGATTTTATGACTTTAATCTTCAGTTTTATCAAAAATCATAAGTCTGATCAGTCTGAAAAGGGATAGCAACTCAAGTCAGAACAGGTCTGAAGTCTGAGCAGAGTTTAGTGGTTGTAGCTTTAAAGCTCTAGGAGGAGATGCATTGAGAATTTTAGGTAAGAATAATAATAATAATAATAATAATAATAATAAGTTTAGATACAATATCACTAAGTTGGCTTTCTCAAGCCAACTTAATAATAAGTTTAGATACAATATCACTAAGTTGGCTTTCTCAAGCCAACTTAATAATAAGTTTAGATACAATATCACTAAGTTGGCTTTCTCAAGCCAACTTAATAATAATAATAATAATAATAATAATAATAATAAGTTTAGATACAATATCACTAAGTTGGCTTTCTCAAGCCAACTTAATAATAATAAGTTTAGATACAATATCACTAAGTTGGCTTTCTCAAGCCAACTTAATAATAATAATAAGTTTAGATACAATATCACTAAGTTGGCTTTCTCAAGCCAACTTAACTATGGGAGCATACAAATACACTGTAGCTGCCCCCTATAGTTTAAATAATCTAGGCATGCCCAGTATTCACCAAATATGCATTTTCTCATTCTTTATCAGGCTGGCTCATTGTTGGTGACTGCTAATGTGATAGCATTGTTATCTTTATGCAAGTGCTCTTTCCCAAATAGAGTGTTGTTGTCCTTTTACAAGATAAAGAGTCTATTGGGGTCATTGGTTTTGAATATCACATTTGGTATTGTACAAACAAAAGAAAAAAAAACACCCCACCCTGTACTGTCTATCTTGTAAGTCCACAAAAGGAAAATAACAAAAAATGCTTGCTCGCTTACAACGGTTCAATCACAAGTGTAGAGCTCCTCCTATTTTTCCCGTTTATTATTTAAGAGAAAGTTGTGTGTAAGCTGTCAAAATCCTCCCTCACCTCGCACATCTTCAGAGTGAACATTTCTCCCAACAAACCGTGAGCAAAAAAAAAAAAAAAAACTGAGGTAAACTGTTTTGCTGTAGATATTCATTTTCAAAATAACATTATAACGTGTATATCTGCCTTTGTGTATATGTATGTGCATGTTACATAAGTCCTCACTTTTTTAACGGATCAAATAAATATATGTCAACGTACCCTTAATTTCCATTACTTTATTAAAATTAACTTTTCACTTGTGTTATCTTAAGGTAAAAATGTCCTGCACTATTCTGTATCCGCTGCTGCTTCTGGTGTTCAGCTGTGTCTGGATGACTGAGGGTCAGCAGAAAACTACAGCAGTGCCGGTTGAGCCATTGAAAAAGGGTGAGAACAGTTCTACTTTGACTTCTTTGTTGGCAGTGCAAAATAAAATAAAATTAGTTTATCATTAGTTGCCAGTAATATGAATAAGCCTCTTCAAACAGACAGTCCATGTGCATAACCATTAAAAATATACTTATCACAAAATGTAATCTATATTCACGCAGAATATAAAGTGGCATTTGCTGCCAAACTTGGACCCGTTGGTAACTTTTGACCTTTTAATACTGAGGTTACTCTGGTTTACAAAGACGTCTTTGTGAATAACGGAGGAGCTTACAACCCAACCACTGGTATGTGTTCTTATACTGAACCTGTATATGTGTGTTACAATTACACTGTTGATCTAACAGCTTTCAGAACTCCATTTGATTCTAGAGATGCTTGTTAATTAATTGCTGCATATGCCATTACAGGTATCTTCACAGCACCTGTTAAAGGCGTCTATTTCTTCGCTTTGTCTGGACACAACCGCTCAACTAAACCCATGGGTCTAAGACTCATTAAGAATGGACAACAGATGATCACTATTTACAATCATCCTCTGGGTGAGCGCTTGGACACAGGATCTAATTCAATCTCCTTGACCCTAGAACAAGGAGATCGTGTCTATGTGCGTCTCCGACAGGATACATGGGTCTTTGATAATGAAAATGATCACACTTCATTTGTTGGCCATTTACTTTTTTCTCTATGATGGTCTTGTTAAAATCAAAAAGTTGAATATGCTTGTCAATAAGTCTTAATTGTAGCTGCTAAAAATTAGTCTGGATTTACCCAATAATAAAATAATTGCATTAAAAACATGTTCTTGTGTCTTAATGTTTGTTGAATCGTATTTAGGGCCCAATCTTTCAAAGAGCCAAGGCCCTACTCTTTTCCTTAAGATTATTAAGATCTCTTAAGAACAAGATGTGGAAAAGAACTGATGTTGATGGAGGGAACAAGTAACAGGCTGCTGTATGATTATTTATCTTTTAAAGCTTGATCAACAAGCTGAGCTAATCACATTTCAAAGTTAAGTCTTGTAACAGAGGGGGGAGATTACCAAATTCCATATATGAAGAGGAAATTATA
Source organism: Rhodeus uyekii (assembly GCA_037043235.1). NCBI lineage: Eukaryota > Metazoa > Chordata > Actinopteri > Cypriniformes > Acheilognathidae > Rhodeus > Rhodeus uyekii. Next base: position 2,723,335 of record JAWRVZ010000035.1, read on the forward strand.
TTAGAGATACATTCTGTACTCATGTGATGCTATCTTTGCTCAAGTGTTTTCTCTGTGATTTGTCTGAGATACTCCCAGCAATGATTAAAGCACATCAAATACCTTGTCTAAAGTCTTTTCGAGTAACTGCAGTGCAGCAAGCTCGTGGAGATCCAATTTTCTTCCCAAATGATAAGAGTCCACGGGGGAAGGGATGCCTTCTGACGATGCAAATCGTAGCTGTTTCGTCAGAGATGACACCACAAGAATAATATTTGTGATTGGGTTGCGTATGTGGTCTGGAGCAGATAGACATGCCATTTAAATCAGGTTCTCTGTTTTATTCATGATTATTCATGGCTCGTTTTTATTTTAGTTCTGCTTATCTCAAGATGTATTGTAGTGAAGTCCCACTACAATAAAGATTTAACTGGTTGAGGCGGCCAAATATGTATCAGATTCCAATCAGAGAATCAGGAATGGAGAAGTGATTCTGGGTAATGAGGCATTTATTTACAGTCCAGTATATGCAGGTATGCAGCTGTAATATTGTATGGGTGTGCGTGGTCTACACATAAAATAAAGAGAAATTATTTACAACATTAGTCGCATTGAACTGTATACACTCAAACAATAAGCAAACATAATAGAATGAATATATTGTACAATTGTCAGTGCTAAGAATCATGATAAAGTCGACAATGATACAGTATCGCACTAAATAATACCCTGCTGTAAACAAGGCAAGGCAAGTTTATTTGTATTGCACATTTCATACACAATGGTAATTCAAAGTGCTTTACATAAAGAAGAATGATAAAAATAAAACATTAAGAATGATTAAAAGAATAAAAAGATAATACGTATAAAATAAAATGCAAACAGTTCGGACATAGCACAGTGCTCAATCTGCAAATGCATAGGTAAAAAGATGTGTTTTGAGTCTTGATTTGAATGTGGCTACTGTTGGAGCACACCTGATCTCTTCTGGAAGCTGGTTCCAGCTGCGGCTGGCGTAACAGCTAAAAGCAGACTCTCCTTGCTTTGAGTGAACCCTGGGTATTACTAAGTGACTTGATCCTGATGATCTTAGTGATCTGTTAGGTTTATATTCTATGAGCATATCTGCAATGTATTGAGGTCCTAGGCCATTGAGTGATTTATAAACAAGTAACAGTACTTTAAAATTAATTCTAAATGTAACTGGAAGCCAGTGCAAGGACCTAAGGACTGGTGTGATGTGTTCATATTTTCTGGTTCTTCTCAGAATCCTGGCAGCAGCATTCTGTACGAGCTGCAGCAGTCTTATTATCTATTATCTTATTATCTATTATTATCTATTGAATGACACCTCTCCTGTGCCCATGCTGAGATAAATCAGAGGTGTTGTGTGTGCTGTGTAAACATAGTTATTGTTCTAGACTGTGATGTGAGCAAGCATTTCATTCTCACTTGCACAGAAACTGATTCAGGATTCTTTAAAAGTAATTAAACAGTAGAATGCAAACTTGTAATAATTAAATATGTTAAATTACACTAATATGCTATCACAGAGTCAGCCATGCCACCAGAATTGAATGTTCAGTTGAATCTTGACAAACCCAGCGAAATCGGTTTGGATTATTGCATATAATCGACCATAAATCATAAATCCATCAATCAGCTATCGGTGCCAATTAATTGTCAAAACCGATGAATTGATCTACCTCTAGTGCCAATACCTTTGTCCATATAGTGAATTACTGAAAAATTATCGCACGCATGCACACACACAAGCACACTTTGTATTATGTTACACTGTAAAAAAAAATCCTAATTTTACAGAAAATAACTCTATTTTTTTACAGTATTTTTTTGTAAATCTAAATTATGTTTAAAACTATGTAAAATTACAATATCAGTAAATTAACAACTTGACTGTTATTTTAAGGATTATATCATTAATGACAAATTACAGTAATTCTTATTTTTTATACAGAAAATTACTGTATTATTTATACAGTATTTTTCTATTTTTATACATTACGTACAAATTCATGTAAAATTACAATAAATATCAGTAAATTAACAAATTGACTGTTATTTTAAGGATTATATCATTAATGACAAATTACAGTAATTCTTATTTTTTTATACAGAAAATTACTGTATTATTTATACAGTATTTTTTCTATTTTTATACATTACGTTCAAATTCATGTAAAATTACAATAAATATCAGTAAATTAACAACTTGACTGTTATTTTAAAGATTATATCATTAAATGAAAAATTACAGTAATTCTTATTTTTTATACAGAAAATTACTGTATTATTTCTACAGTATTTTTCTATTTTTATACATTACATACAAATTCATGTAAAATTACAACCAATATATGTAATAATTAACAATTTGACCATTATTTTAAGGATTATATCATTAATGACAAATTACAGTAATTTCCAGTTTTAATACAGGAAAATTACCTTATTATTATCTTTTCTGTTTTCATTCAATACATACAAATCCATGTAAAATTACGAACAATATATGTAAATTAATACATTGTTTTATTTATACCATATTTTTCTGTAAATGAATAATTCTAGCCTACTTCTAGAAAATGAAGATCCAAGAATGTGCATCAGATGTGTTCTTAAGAAGCCACAGTAAACTTTATTGTTTATATATGTAATTCTCCTGTAAGGGAGTAAGGGAGTGATTTTTGTTGATTATAAATCACACTCAGTCACCCGCGATGTTCATTCATTTAACCTTATAACGTGAATACAACAGAAACAGACACATACACAAATTATATACAACTAGTACATAGCTTTACACTTAACAGAAACAACGAGTAACGAAAGCATTAAAGCACATATAACAAATACTTCCTGTGTGGTGCGGCATCGTCAGCGCGCGCGCGCTATCGCGGTACATTTGACTTAACTGAACACGTTGATACTGAAAACACTTAACCCGCACAACACTCGAATATGCTAGACAAAACACTCATGACACTCAAACCTGTCTTTCCAACCGTGCATACCTGTAAGGGAGTGATATATGTTGATTATAAATCACACTCAGTCACCCGCATGTTCATTTACTTAACTTTTTAACGTGAATGAAGTCTCTCGCGAGAACTCCCTTCATCCCGCCACGCAGCGACGTGCACGTCACACGTACAACCAATCACACAATGATTAACTTGAAATGAATAACCTATTCTAAAACACAATATATTTACAACCAATATTCATATCAAAGAACAACGAACAAACAACAAAAAACAATCACATACAAATAAATCAAACTCAATTATTTACACATATCACATATACATTTGATCAACGCTAAGTTTTATGCATTAGCTTACCTAACCCTAACCCTAAAAGCCTGACAATGTCAATGCCAAATACCTTTAAATATTGTGGTATTCTGACATGTTTCTAACTGACACATCTTCTACTCATAAAGATCAGGACTTACAAGTTTACCACTCATATTTACAGCATTGTGGTGCTTAATAACCTTATCCCCAAACCCAGGCCTGGTCTCACAGACAGGGTTAAGACTAAGCTAGGATTAGCCCTTAGTTCAATCAAGACATTTAAGTATCTTTAATATATGGCTAAAATAAAATAATAATAATAATAATAATAAGACACATTTGTTACATAAATGAATTGCCTCAACCACAAAAGTAAGTTTATAATGATTTGTTGAACATCAAATTGTCCTAAAACGCTGCCACAGGGGCAACCACTCAAAGTCTGTCTAAAAAGTCTGTCTCATGAGACTATACCATGATTAAAATGAAACTGAAGTTTTTGTCCTAAAATAACAAGGCTGCAAAAGATCAAATGCAGACGAGAAGTCCACAAACAAAAAGCCATGCAAAAGCCCAAGCTGTTTTTATGCTCAAAGTTGATGTGTCAGAAGCAGGAAAAATGGGCAAGCGTAAGGATTAACAGATGAGCTACTGGAGCTCAAACTGCTCAAGAAGTTAATACTGGTTCTGATAGAAAGGGTCAGAATACACAGAGCATCTCAGTTTGTTGCATATGGGGCGGCATAGCCACTGACCAGTCAGGGTGTCCATGCGGACTCCTGTTCACCTCCAAAAGTGCCAACAGTGGGCACGTGAGCATCAGAACTGGACCACGGAGCACAGATTCCGATGAATCATATTTTCTTTTGCATCATGGTGGCCAGGTGCGGGTGCATTGCTTACAAGACTTAAAGGATTTGTTGCTAACATATTGGGGGTCAGGGATTTTTTTTTACCAGCAAAAGGGGGACCAACACAATATTAGGAAGGTCATAATATTATGTCTGATTATGCAATGTTAGCAAACAAGTGTTGCTTTGGACAGAAGATTAAACCTAAACCAACAGGTTGTGTAACAGTGGCACACAGTAAAAGTGAAAATGAGAGTTGACATTATTAGGCAGAGTATTTCTAAAGGAAATGTCAGGTAAATAAATTGTATAATTTATAATAAATAAAATACAATAATACAATTTATAATTGTATAATACAATAAAGTTTTATTGCAGTGCATGATTGCCATATATATTGTTGAAGTGTTTATTGCACGAATAATAAGTATTTTATCATAATTCAACTGTATGATTATACACCATTATTTTATCTGTATGATGATATTCAGCTGAGAAAGTGCTGAGGTCTGCAAAAGGCTGGAAGCACACCCACCTCACAGTGTTGGGGGTTGAACCCATATATGGACATAAAGTGCTGAATTCAGGCCAATTGGACAATGTATGGAGAAAAATAAACAATAACGTAACATGTTTAGAATGTCTAGGAACTAGGTATATAATGGGAGATTTCCCTTTCTCGTGAGGAGATCTGCAGATCGACTCGGTTTTGTTTGAAAGAATACAACCTATATTCTGGCATCAAAGACCTTTGAGAAGTGTTATTTGTCTGAAGAGAAAACTACAACACTTGATCCACAACAATATTACCATTGTATTACCATATATATCATGCACTGCAATAAAAAAAACAATATATAATATATACTCAATATATACACATATATATGTGCAATAAAAACCCAATTTAAACAATTATTTAATACAACAGCCTACAAATGCCACATTAGGCTATTGTATGTCTGTGTTGCTTTGAGCATGATTGGTTATGCTGAGTATCATCCAGGAATCTGGCCAATGACAAATGTGCGCGCCTTCTACAGCGTGCGCGCCTTTTTTCAAATTTGAATCCGTTTGTTGGAAAGCGAGTGTGCGCGCGCGCGCCTATCTGTCTGTGTGCGTTGCAGCTCGCCATCTGCAGTGCACAGTACTACTTCAGCTCGGTTTTGCATGGATTATTACATTGATTATTTTACGTCGGACTGCAAAATTTTATATTTTAGGCAAATTTAAGTTGCGGATTGTTAATGGTGAACAAACAAGAAAAAATGCAATATGGCCAACGACTTTTACCAACGCGTAACGTTACCGGACAACTACAGAAGGTAAGTTAAATAATTTAGCTTTTATTAAAAAAATATAGTCTGCTACATTGTGATGTAATGTGTTTAAGTAATAATCTAATCCAAATAACGACATTACATAGTTCAATGTATTAGCTAACATTAACGTTACTGTGTGTTGTTAGCATGTGTTAATATTGTAAACTAGGATTAAGACAAAAAAAAAATCTATATAAGAGCTTTGTAAATGAGTGAACTGAGAACCGAGTCTTGTACAAGCTCTTTTGAAAATCCCTGTTAGTAAGTAAATGGCTAATGTTTGTGTGTGTGTGTGTGTGTGGGTGGAAAATACATTTTAGGAAGAAAAAATCCAGCCACATGATCTTCAGGAGCGGTGAGTATTGACATACTAACATTAGGAAAGCTGAATTTTCAGCATAATTACTCCAGTCTTTAGTGTCACATGATCCTTCAGAAATCATTCTGATATGCTGCTTAAGAAACATTTACTATTATTATTAATGTTGAAAACAGCTTGTAACGCGTTTATTCTCTAGGAGAGGCCGGATAGCTCGCCTAAACGTAGAGTGAAGCACTAAGACACAAATATCAGTTCTGATATTCCACATGAGGGGTCCTTTATTAACAGGAACTGTCCATTCTACACACACCGGGGCAGTTGGCAATCGCGTTACTAAACAACAACAAAACAATAGTAAGAGCAACATAAATGAAAACTGTGTGAAAAACCTCACTCCACATACATGCGATGCTTCCCTGCTCGCGCTCTGTTCGAACGACCTCATTACTGCTCTTGAGAGTGAAAAAGCGCTCCGCCTTAAAGGAGCAGTACCCACTATAACGTTACAAGCTGTGTACATTTTTTTTCAGGATTATTTAATGAATAAAAAGTTAAAAAGAACAGCATTTATCTGAAAAATAAAGCTTTTGCAACATTATAAATATCTATAGTGTCACTTTAATGCATCCTTGCTGAAAAAGTTTATGAATTTCTTTCCCAAAAAACAAAATCTTACCAACCCAAAACGTTTGAACGGTATACAATGTCACAAAAGCTTTCTATTTCAGATAAATACTGTTCTTTTGAACTTTCTATTTATCAAAGAATCATAAAAAGAACTGTTTTCAACATTGATAATAGATAATCATAAATGTTTCTTGAGCAGCAAATCCTCATATCAGAATGATTTCTGAAGGATCATGTGACACTGAAGGCTGGAGTAATGCTGGAAATTCAGCTTTGCATCACAGGAATAAATTACATTTTAAAATATATTCAAATAGAAAACAGTTAATATGCATTTTAATTATATTTCACAATATTACAGCTTATTTTCTATTTTTTAAAAATAATTTAATAGCATAAATGCAGCCCTGGTGAGCAGAAGTGACATCTTTAAAAACATACAAAAATATTACTGTTCTAAAACATTTGACCGGTAGTGTACACACACACACACTGTTCAAAAGTTTGGGATCGTAAGATTTTTTTATGTTTTTAAAAGAAGTTTCGTCTGCTCACCTGCAAGGCTGCATTTATTTAATTACTCATACTAACAGTAATAATGTGAAATAATATTACAATTTAAAATAACTTTTCTATTTGAAAATATTTAAAAATGTAATTCATTCTTGTTAGCAAAGGTGAATTTTCAGCATCATTACTCCAGTCATAAATTTAATAAATAAATGCTGTATAATTTTAATAAACGCTGTATAAGTGCTGTTCATTTTGTAAAGTGTTACAGTTTTGTATTCAGTATGTTTAGATTGTCACCATAATCCTAGTTTGAGAATTTGATAAACTATTGTTAATTACTGAAGTAATTTAAATTTTGTATTTTATTTATTCAATAATTGTGATTTTAGATTACATGTTTTACATAATTTAAACACTATTAAATTATATGTAAACAAATGCTGCAAATGGAAGTTTGAGATGATTTTAATTATTTTTTATACTGTTTATACTTATTTTATCTGCCAAAATAAAACTTAATTTTAAATCTTGAGCACGTCTTGACTATTTATTGTTTGACTGTAATCATTTAGGAAATCTGTAAAATAAGTGTGTATCTGTAGAACTCTTAACACTGTCGTTTTATTGAAGGTGTTTGACTGTAATCATTTAGTAAATACCTGTAAAATAACAGTGTTTATCCATAGAACTCTTAGCAATATCAGTTAATTGAAAGTTTTTGACTGTAATAATTTAGTAAATACCTGTAAAATAACAGTGTTTATCCATAGAACTCTAAGCAATGTCATTTAATTAAAGGTGTTTGACTGTAATAATTTAGTAAATACCTGTAAAATAACAGTCTTTATCCGTAGAACTCTTAGCAATATCATTTAATTAAAGGTGTTTGACTGTAATAATTTAGTAAATACCTGTAAAATAACAATGTTTAGCCATAGAACTCTTAGCAATATCAGTTAATTGAAGGTTTTTGACTGTAATAATTTAGTAAATACCTGTAAAATAACAGTGTTTAACCATAGAACTCTTAGCAATATCATTTAATTAAAGGTGTTTGACTGTAATAATTTAGTAAATACCTGTAAAATAACAGTGTTTATCCGTAGAACTGTTAACACTGTCATTTAACTACAGTTTTACACTGTAAAAAAATCATCATAAAAAAACGGTAAATGACTGGCAGCTACGGCTGCCAAACAAAAACCGTAAAAAAAAGGTAAAATATCTTACTTTAAACACGGGAAAAATCTGTAAAATAACATGTTTTTTCACTACAATTTTTAATGAAAATTTCTGTAAAATTATTGTTTTTGCACTTTATTTGAATTAAGATATTTTACTTTAATTTTATGGTTTTTGTTTGGCAGCCGTAGCTGCCAGTCAATTACCGTTTTTTTACGAGATTATTTTTTACAGTGTACTTTTGCTTTGAAGCCACTGATGCTTTTAAAATATTCTGTTTTGTGATGCTATTAAAATATTCATTGTTAAAAGTCATACTAAAGTGGTCTATGACTTTTTGAACAATAATGTTATTATGAACTAAATACTCTATATGGCTTCCTTATTGAATTTCTTCTAGCTACGATTTAGAAGTGAATTTATTTATTCTAAATATAACATTATCATTAAAATTGGAATTTAAACTTAAGCAGTTCTTTCTACTTTTACTGGAAAAGGGCACATGTTGGTTTTCTAATCCATTATACGGTTCCCAAAGACTAACTTGAAATATGTTTGAATTGTATTTGACATGCCTTGCAATGACTAAATTCAGGGGGAAGAGGGCAGCCTTCAACTTTGTTGTAAACCCAGGCTATCAGTTAAGAGAGGATGTGTTGGCTCATGAATGCCTCTAGAGGTCTCTAAATAACCTTCCAAACATCTATAAGGAAGACCAGTTCTGGAAGACCTCCAGGTCCCCCCACCCTCAGAATGGAATATTGTTATATTTCCTGATAACAACACCTTTAAACCACTTAAAATCATGATTTAGGGTTATTTTGGGTGGAAATGTAATTACACAATGCAGTGAATTTACAAATCAATTTTCATTCAATCAAATGGTTCATTACAAATACAAAAATATTTCAACTTTTTGTTGAAAACTTATTTCAAACTTATTTCAACCAAAATATAAAATTATTAGGTAGGCTTTAGTTTTTGTCTTGTTATTTAATTTAATTAAAAATTTTTTAAGCATACCATAGATATACTGTTTTATAAACACATGCATTACAGTACAGCACACTACACTGAGAGAGAAAACTTTGCGACAAAGCAAACAGCTCAGCACATATAACTTCTGCTGCAATACACTCGAGTCGGAACTGGATTATGTTGGAAAAAAAGCAATTTGAGCTTATAACTGTGTGTAATGCATGCTAATGACAGCATGTAATATAGTAAAGCATAGCTCTTGCATATTAATCCATGATCAAAAAGAAAGACAACTGTAACATGTGGCCTGCGATGTCACGTTTTTGCAGCATGACAGTCCTGTTACACTCCTGACCAAAGTCCAATTTGTCACATTGCCTCAACCTCCAGGGTATTGGCCGTTGTTTACAGCGCACAATTTACTACACTATTAACTTTTATTACCATTCCAGCATTGACGTACACCTCTTCATACAATGAAGCAAGGCCACCAATCATGAAATCGAGTGCTGTCACATTTAACGAACGTGTAGCCTATGTGCATGTTTTGAGGTTCACTTTTGACGCACTGTATGGATCAAAAGTGTCTCAACATTGGTGATATAAACTGCAAAACTTTGAAGCTTGAATCAAGTGAAGCGAACCAAAGAATAGTGTACAATCCAGTAAACCTTGAGATGATTCGCATTTGAACCAAATATAAGGATATGAGAACATATAAAACTAAATTAAACCATTTCTTAAATGTCTTCTAATTTCATTAAATATTATGTATTTTCATATTGCAATTTATGTATATTTATATTATATTAATATATATATATATTATATTATAAAATAATATATTATATATATATATATATATATAAAAACAAAAAAGTCGCAATGTCAGTTTTTTCCAATATCAACTATACTATTCTGGTGATGAAATTTGCGTCCCGCGCACTGTACACGGACTATTTAAGACAGTTTTTAAGAGTTTTTTAACTTTTCCAGCGTCTGTATGGAGTCATTAGGGGAAGGGTTTGTGTGAAAACGGAATTGAACAGCAAGCAGCAAGTCATATCAAAGCACATCCCTAATTCACTTGAATCTCAGAGAACATGACAAATTGAACCTGCTGCACATGCTTAATATAAATAATTTTCCAAATCTTTAACTCTGAGGTCCAATCTGGTGCTGTAGAATGAATAATAAATGGTGACTCATGATCTAGTTTTACATTAGCACTCATTAGCAAATGGCAAAAAACATTCAACTAAAGCCATGATAACCTTTAATGTGTAATAGGGAACTGTTTGGCGAGGTGACACCAACCATTGTGCCTTATTTATTTATATTGTGGCCAGAAGATTTTGATCAGATTTCATAAAAAGAAAGGAGGTGTAGATGGGTGCGGGTTATGCCAATGATTTTTTTACACAAAACCCAAAACCTGCTGGCTATATGAGCGTCGGAAAATATATGTTAAAATATGTTATATGGGTTATCTCGCTAAACGGCTACCTCAATGCTCGGCCTCAGGGGGTTGCAAAAAAGCGTCGAGATAACCGTTTAGCGCAGGTGTCGGGAACCTATAGCTTGCGAGCCATATATGGCTCTTTTGATGGCTGCATATGGCTCGCCAACCTGCTCTTTAATCGATCGCTCCGCAACTTCCAAGTTCGAAGGACAGGCAGATCCTAAATATAGCAATAAAGGCGCTAAGTTGGCAAAACTGTCAGCGAGTTCTTCTGTGGCTGCATAGCACCACTGGAGATTCACTTGGGATCCACGTGCAACGCAAGCTCAGCGCACACGCAGTCAACTAGGTAAGGTCTTATTCACGAGTTAACTATGTGAAGTGGCGAATATGTCCCTATTTTGCGCTCAAGATAGTAGGATTCGGGGACATTAAAGAATCGACTTAACCGATGAGAAAATACTTAGACGAATAGGGAGTTTGGTGGTTCCGCTTAAAAAATGTCGACATAATAGGATTGGCGAATTAACCGTGAGTCGAGATAAGTCAACTCCACTATATATATTTGAGTCATGGCGACCACAATTTCCTTTGTTTTTAATTTATTTATTTGTTGGATGCTGGCATGGTTAGGACTGATGACTAGAGAATGAATTTGTTTGTATGCTTTGTTTCTTGTTCAATTTTCCTAGAAAGCATGCACAATTTCATCTGATACTTTATGAAAAAATGATTTTCAAATGAATTATACAAACAAGTAGACTTTGAATACTAATTATAAACAAAAAATATTTATATGAACTTTCCAGTCCTGGATACATTATGACACTAAACAACTTGCGTGGCTCAGGTTTTCCCAAGTTTGTGATGTGTTTTAGGCTTGCACGGAGTCTTCTAGAACGTTCCCGGAAGCACTAAATTAAATCAGCCTATGCTATGGGAACATTGGGCGCTTCCAGAAAATTCGTTAATGCTTCTTTTGCAACAGGGCTCTTAAGGGGAGCTGAGAAGCTAAACAGGATCCAGGGAGACATAGTAGATGGATCCAGACATAATAGATGGATCGCATGCTATTTATACAGGCTGGCTAGGAAAACCAAGCGTGAGAGGAGAGAAAATGAAGGGGAGTGAAGAAGGAAGAGAACACGTTGACTCGCGCTAATCTGTTTCATCTCTCTGTACACTCTCTGTGTGTTTTTCTCTTAAGCTGGAGAGAAAACCTCACAGGCTCATTTTCAGTCTAAGATTCAAATCCTTAAAATCACCTGTTCAATATTGAGCATGCTGACTCCAAATCCCTGAAATCCCCCTCAGCCAATTGGAAGCTGGTGCTGTAACCACCCCGATGAAGAGAATTTGCAATGTTAGCAGAGCTGTTCAGTCATTAAAAGTCAGTTGTAGGCCAACATGAGAGACTAATTCACTACTTGAGTTTTCAGTGCAATGGTTTTAAGAGTAAAATAAGATCTATGGTTAACACTACTTAAATGCATATTTTTCAGTTACATTTGTACCATAAAGATCTGAGTTTACATACAAGTTTATTATAATAAAATATATTTTTTTGTGCGTGATAGAAATGTATACCTACATTCAGAAGACATTTATAATGTTTAAAAAAAATACTGATTTAAATAAATGCTCTTCTTTTGAACTTCTTATTCCTCAAAGAATCCTGAAAAAATGCATTATGGCTTTCATAAATATATTATGCAGCTGTTTCAGAAATGATGATGAATGCAAAAATTGTAGCTTTTCATCACAGGAATAAATAACATTTTAATATATATTAAAACGCAAAACTTTTATCTTAAATTGTAATAAAATATCAATTTAATTTTTAATTTATCAAATGCAGCTAGGATGATCATTTGAAAAAGTATATATATATATATATATATATATATATATATATATATATATATATATATATATATATTCGTGATCATCCTAGCTGCATTTGATAAAAAAAGACTAAATAATAATGCTGGCTTTTCAGTCCAATATATTGTAGCTACAAATTTTCAAAAACATTTGGTGGATTATGAGCACCACTTGTAATGAATTTTGTTGAAGGGTAGAAGGCAGCATTGAACTTTATTTTAAATCAGTTTGAAGGTTAGGGCCGGATCGAGGCATGAGCAGACCATCAGTTAAGCTGTTTTCATTATGACTCAGGCATTGTTTTAAAACAATCTGAGGCAGGCTATGTGTTGGGCAGAATGCCTCAGTCAATCCCAAAATTGCAGTATTTTCCTTGTATTAGCTGAAAATATACAGTAAGGCATTTTATAAATTCACAAGATGGCTTTAATGGAAAAGCAGAGGCTGATAATCACAAATGAAGGCAGGCAGAAATATTTGTGCTCTAACAAAGTGCGAATAACAGGAGTCTTCAAGAATATTTATCTTCATATTTACCTGTAATAATTTATGCAATGTGATCCAGACAGAAAAGCAGATTATGTCAGATCAAATTTGAATTAGGAATAAATAAATAAACAAAAAATGTAAAATTATAAAGAAAATAATTATACATTATGAAGATTGTACTAGCAATTAGGTTTAAACAAAAATAAAGCTCTAATGTAGTCAATAGTTTATAATGAAATCCGAAGTATTGTAACAATGTGAGGTTTGGAGTAAAGAAGAACCCCCAAAGACACTGAAAGGACAGTAAAAGAGAAGAAACAGAAGAAGCAAAGAGAAGAGAAAAATATAAGAGCAACAAATATACATTCAGGAAACTTACATCCTCCTAAACTTTTGTTTTGGGCTGAAAAGAAAAGGTCAAGCAGATTTATCCATTGTGCGTTGGTGTAAGGCTTGGGCGTGAGCGGTCAGATGTCAGGCATACAAGGTGTTCTTCTGACGTCTTTAAAATAAAGACTGCGAAACAAACACAATCAAATATCATATTTTGTCGTAAAAATACTGCTTTTGGAAGCAGCTGTGATACTGTCATACTGTGAATTGCTAACTCTGAGAAACATGATCACTTAGACGGTAATTGGAAGACATCGAATTTCTAACAGAACAAAAATAAGATATTAATGTGAATATAATAGCTGTCAAATTCCTCCCTCACCTCGCACATCTTCAGAGTAAACATTTCTCTAAGTGGGCGAGCAAAAAAAAGGATGTAAAATTAAATGACTTTGTTTAGCTGTAGATTTTCACATTAACATTATAACATTCAGCCTACATGTGTGTGCGTGTTAAGTCCTCACTTTTTTACGTATCAAATAAATATACTGTTTGTCAAGTATAATTTTCCTGGCTAAATACAAATATCAAATACAATTCCAGTTTATATCTTATGTAAAAAACTATGTAATGTGATATTATTAAAATTACTAATAGCTACGTTTAATCAAGTTAGTGTTTTACACGTATTTACATTAACTTCATTATCATTACAATACAATTATCAATATGCAAACGTAATCATTACTTAATTCCAAAATTTTTGTTGATTAAAAAATAAATATAAAATGCTGATCGGATTCTGATCATTCCAGGTTGCTATGGTCACGCAGGTTGTTTACGCGTTTAACTCGCTGCCATGAGATTATGATGTTCAGTCAACATATGATATCACATCTTTACATCGTGTTGCCACGACACAAGGAAAGTCCATGTAACCAAAACTTTGATTCAATTCATGAAAACATTAAAAGTGTAATTAACCGAGCAGTTTAATACGAACTTTCTGAAGAAACACAATCATTTTTCTTAAGTAATGGAATGGTTATGTTTCAGAAATGGACTAATTAGACTTATGGTGCTTATTGCTGTTAATTGTCTGCAGCCTTGAGTTGTGAAGTTAAACATCAGTGCAATTGTTATCAATAGTTTTAAATAATAAACGTCTGCTTTGTAATATTTGTACAGCCTACTACTATAAGTTGGTGTATACTATAAGTTACTATATGTTTTACACAATAACTACTTGATAAAAACATATCATTAAAGTCTTTTTTATTTTTAGATTAACCATACATATATAGATCTTTACTCGACTACATACCCGCAGATCATAAATGACGTGTGCACGATGAATCTTCAGCATTCAAAATGTGCAGCGCTGCCGGAATGAAGCTGCAGACAAACAGTTTTTAATTTAAACGGAAATACATAAAGAAATAACTATTATTACATGAACTACATTTACATGACGCATGGAAACGGATGCAACATTTGTTATTGTTATCATATCTTGGTAAAACGTTGTTTTTGGAAACACCTAGTACTACTGTGGATTACTAATTCTGATAATCATGTAACCTTATTAATAAACATATTGATTCTCAGGAGCTGACTCTATATGTGTGGGGGTATCAAACCGTAAAAATGACCTATATGCAGTTTTTTGTGATCAACATTTTTTTTTTATTAATTTTATATAAAGAAGGTTACTTACACACAAGAAATGCAACAAAAAACTTAGCCCTCCATGCCCACCACCCCAGCAGTCCCCCTTGTCTAAGCCAGGGTCATGGGTTCAGTTCCCAGGGAAAGCAAGAACTGATTAGAAAGTTAATGTGTACCTTGAATGCAGTGTAAGTCACATAAAATTGTCTGCTAAATGTAACTTAGTCTGTAATTATTCAGACTTACAGTTGTACAAGTTTACTGCTCTGCTCTGCAAAACCTGAGGTTGCACAACAGGACCTGATAAAACGGTTATTTATTATTTTGAATGCATATTGTTTTTTTGTATACTCAGCTGTAATGAAATTTTGTTCTTATTCATGATTTTATTAATAGCAGTTTTTTTTAATCATAATTAACGTTGTCTTTGTGTGCAGTTTTATTTAGAGGGGTATTATCATTGTATGTAATAGAGTAAACCTATGTACACACGTTATGAATGACATTGGGGTTGTTGTGGAATTTTCTATGGAATAATACAAATATTCATCAATTGTATTAATTCGCCTGCTCTTAAGGCTGCTGTTCAGCCAAACAAACTTTGTTTATACTGTTTTCCTATGACCACTGTAAAGCTGCTTTGAAACAATTTTTGAAACATATTTTTGAATCAATATTTTTTTTATCAATTTCTGACAATCCATTGTCTGTCAAAAACCTTAACACCATCCAGGGGGGCGCTACTCCCATTTCCTTGTGAGTTACCCATTATCACAAGCGGATTCTTCTCCTCCAGATAAGTTTAAAATTCTTTTGAAAGAATTTTCTGCATCTGATCCCACGCCCAGATAAGTTTAAAAAATCTTTTGAAAGAATTTTCTGCGTCTGATCCCACGCCCAGATAAGTTTAAAATTCTTTTGAAAGAATTTTCTGCGTCTGATCCCACGCCCAGATAAGTTTAAAATTCTTTTGAAAGAATTTTCTGCGTCTGATCCCATGCCCAGATAAGTTTAAAATTCTTTTGAAAGAATTTTCTGCGTCTTATCCCACACCCAGTTTAGACTTGAAAATCAAGCTTTTGTCCCCGTTGCTGTTTAAATCACGGGACCATTCACCAGTAATTTTGTCAAGAGATCTCTTATTTATTTTTATATATATGTCAAGACATAGGAGAGAAAGATAGTATGCTGGAGAAGTGGTCTTTGTTCCGTCTTTCTCTGCTCTCTAAAGCAGAAGTTGGTTTTTATACTGCTGTACGAAAAACAACTACATTATATGAGAAACATATGGTTCCTGTTAAAAGTGACATGTATGCACATCGTATGGACCCACCCACTGAGTGTATTCACTTAATTAATTTTGAGTTGTATTACTTATTGAATTGACAGAACCAAATACCCCTGCTACATCTCCCCAGATTTACTTTGAGTTTTACGACTTTGACTACTTAGAGAATTCTTAGAGGTAAAATGTTTTATTTCTTTTCCCAACCATTTCCTTATTTGTGTGAAATTTCCCCAATATGACTGATCAAAAACAGTAAGAAGGGACATCAAATTATAATTAATACATTGTCGCACCATGTGGGCTTCATTTATCAAAGTTTTAGCTAACAAGATTCCATGAGCTGGTACAATAGTTATATTTGGACATACGTTAGCTTTGCTTGTCTCATCCGCAGAAAGAGAAAAACTTCGTCCAATTTCCCCAGTTTCTAGTTGTGTCTCTGAATCTGGGAATCTGGTTCTTGCGGAGAAAGTATTCCTAGGAATCCCTCACATTCGGGTGCATTTACTATAGGATAAATGCACCCGAGGGTCAATGAATCCCATATTGTAAGCATGTGAGTATTGTTCAAAATGAAGTTCCTTTCCACATTAGTAGAAGTTATGAGATCCAGGCCCACAATTTCACATTGTTCCCTTGAACACATGTCTTGTCTTTGAGCACTACTAGAATACCCTCCATTTTTCACTGGCCAAATTACTCTGCTTTTGTAACATTGACGGTGATCGTTACATCCACCATAGATACCCTCGCGGTATTTAGCAAGGTCTTTATCATTACTTGGTACCCCATCCAGTAATCCCTATTTGGAAATAAAGGGTAGAGTAAAATGTTGGCCAGATTTCAGAGTTACATTCCGAGTGATTCCTTGAACTCGGGGGGTCCATAAGGCTTGGCTTTCTTGGTAAATGCCAAGTAAAATTTAAAACAACCATGTCATCGTCGTGGAGTATCGAGAATAACTTGCAACCATCTCTAATCAATCTCAATGGGAATGATCCCTGAAATGGAAGCAGAGAAATAATTAAACATCACTTCTTGGTTCCAATTCTTTAAAACTGATGGATGCACATTGCTCAAGCTCCGGCCATAAGACATCATTATCATTTTGTTCAGTCAACAAACATGGTTTAATTTGTGACCAATGATACCATCTGTCTCTTCCTACACCTTTCCCTTTAAGGCAAATACTTGTAAAACTTGTATTAAACTTGTATTAAACCTCCTTCATTTTACATTTCACTGTGACGTCATCCTGTCGCTGCTGCAAGCGGCAGTAATGCTGAAGCTTTGGTGGAGAGTGGAGAGAGCCCCCCCCCCCCCCCCCCCCCCAGCCCCCGTCAACAATAGCGCATCACGTTCACCCCGGCACCTCTGTCAATTTTTAGAAACCAATGTGGCCCGCGAGACAAATAGTTTGCCCACCCCTGCTCTAGGCTATAAACCCTTCCTAGCAATGCGTTTGACCATAACAAAACTGCCTAACGCTGGAATGTGTGGAATGTCAGTAGTGGTGTGTTTTTCATCCCATTGTTGCTGAGCCTCTTGAACTTTCTTGTTATTGTCTTTGGTAGCTGTGTCTAGCATTGTGAGATAGCGTTGCAGCTTTTCTTGGAACAAAGTCGAATCTCCAGGCAGTGGAGCATCAGGAGGTATAATCATTGCTCTTCCAGTCATCAGTTCAAAAGGGGTTAGTCCTGTTACTCTGTTTGGAGTAGCTCTTAAGTTCCAAAAAATGGCAGGCAATAACTTATGCCAACCTTGGCCAGTTTGCAAAATGGCTTTGGTAAGAGCTGTTTTCAATTATCTGTTCATTCGCTCTACCATTTCTGAACATTGTGGATTGTACGAAATATGGAACTTCTGTTTAATCCCCATCAGTTTCATTGCTTCCGTCATCAGTTTCCCAGTGAAGTGAGTTCCATTGTCAGAATCAAATTCATATGGAAGACCCCAGCAAGGAAAAACTTCTTCCACCATTACTTGTGCTGCAGCTTCAGCAGTGCAAGTTTTCGTGGTGAACGCTTCCACCCATCTTGTGAATCGATCCATGATTACTAGAATGTATTGATACCCTCCACTGGGTGACAAAGCTCCTGTGAAATCGATTTCTAGATGTGTCCGTGATCCTGTGGGTCTGGGTGCATGTGACATCCGCACCTTTACAGGTTTTCCCACATTTGCTTTCATGCAAATCAAGCAACTCCTACAGTAATCATCAATGTCTCTCATCATTCGTGGCCACCACCACGTCTCACTGATTTGAGCTTTCATTACTTTTGCTCCAGCATGATACAATTGCATTAGTTATCTTCTTGTTCCAGTAGGCATCACCACTTGTCCTGTTGGAATTCTCCATATACCTTGATCATCTTCTTTCACTAAGACTTTTATCCATTGTTCTTTTTCTTGATCTGTCTCTGTTTGATATGACAGAAGGTAGAGCTCAGGATTTTCTGTCCTGTTTTCCTTAACCGAGGTAACAGGAGTAGGACAGAGTAAAGCTGCTTCACTGGCTGCTACATCTGCAGTGTTTCCTTGACTTTCTTTGGACTTGTCAGATTGATGTGATTTTACTTTGACCACAGCTGCTTCTCTTGGCAAGTGGCATGCTACAATCAAGCAATGATTATGGAAGCATGTTGAATTTCACTCACATTGCTAGAGATAAGTCCACGTCTTTTCCATAGGGCAAGGTAGTCATGAACCACGCCGAAAGCATAACAACTATCTGTGTAGATGTTGACGCAGTCTCCTTCCGATAGTTCAAGAGCTTCTGTAAGCGTTATGAGCTCAACTACTTGTGCTGAAAATTGTCCCGCAAGAGCTCCTTTCTTCACAACTGTTCCATCTACCTCCACTACAGCCCATCCAGTATGTCGCATTCCATCAACGTAGTAACTGGATCTATCAACGTAGAACTCTTTGTTTGGATTTTCAAGAGGAATTGGATTGACTGGACCAAGACTTTCTTTTTCCACTTGTTTCTCACACTCGTGTAGTATTCCCTCATGTGATTCCAGCATCATTGTCGCAGGGTTAAGTGAGGTGTCTCTGATGATTTCCACTCTCATATCTTTGTTCAGCAATGTTGCTTCCCATTGTGCCCTCCTCGCCTCAGTGATAGTCTTGATGTTTGTGTTGTTCAACAGCGTTACTATATTGTGCGGGGTGTACAATATGACAGTTTGTGCTTCCATCCACGTCTTTCCTTGAGGGTTATCATTGTTGCTTTTTGCACTGACCTGTTGAAATGAAGGACCTTTACCTTCTGCTCCTCCACCTTTAGCCCAGCAGTCTCTTTTGAAGTGGCCAGACTTTCCACAATTGTGGCAAACCACGTTATATTGAACTGATGCCACTTCTCTTCGATTCGGCTTATTTCCGTCATCCTTGTTTGATCTCATAGCCATCTCTAGACGGCCAGCCCATTGCATAATTTGATAAAACGTTTCTCCTGGATTGACTCCAAGTGAAAAAAGCTTGTTGGTATTGTTACGTATATATACGTATACATTGTTTTTTTGTGTGTGGATTCTGTTGTTTCTTTTTGTTGTCTTAACAGGATTGGTCCTGGACATAATGAGGCTGCTGGTGATTGGCCCAGGAGAAGAGTCCCTGACTATAAAGTTCCTCTGGAGAGAGCTAGCTCTTTCTTTCTGCCTTGCTAACTGCTTTGTGTTCTTTTCTGTGTGGGTTATTTGTTGAAAGTTGAGTTTCAGAGAATGTGTTTTTCTGTTCTCCTCTGCAGTGTTAAACAGAGTGCTGTTACTCGCTTGTGTGCAAGTGATCTTACACCTTGTCCTGCTGATTTATAATTTTTGTTGTATCTTTTTGTAATCTGTGAAGCTGTAGGGGGTGAGTGCCTTGTTTTGTTTGTAGGCCCAAGGGCCATCCGTTTTCTCCTGTTTTTGTTAGTTAAGGAGATGGGGAAGTACACTGTATGTTTCTTTCTTTTGGTTGGTTTTTAGGGAAGCTAGTTTTCTTGGGAAGTTTAATTTCTGTTGTTGTTGTTTTGGCACTTAGCTCACCCCTGAAGATTGTGCTTCTAAACTTATTTTTCTTTGTTTGTTTTCTTTGTTTCTTATTTTTCTTTGTCTGGGCTCTCTCTCTCTCTCTCTCAATAAGGAGATTGTGTGATAGGATAAACTGTAATTTATTGTGCTTTTGACACTTGGCAGTGATAGTGCTTGTGTAACTGTAGGAATGACAGTAAGGTAATAAAGGTTTTAATTATTTTTATTAAGAAACAAAAGCTGTTTCACAGTCTATTTCTCCTCTTAGATAGTACAGTAATACCTCGAGATAGGAGCGTATCAAGATATGCATTTCAAGTTATGAGCAAATATTCGAGATACCGTGAGTATCTTATGATCACTTATGATCGCATGCACATCCATGATATGTCCCATCTTAAAGCAGAAGGATGCTACAAAGAATGTAAATTCTTCCAAGGGCGTGACGCTTATATCGAAGTTATGTTCGAATATAAATGATGAGATGGAGAGGCTTCTGTTGTTGTGGATAAAGGAGAAGCAGATCTCCATAGATATAGATATTTCGTTAAAAGGTCTGCGCAAAGTGAAAGTGAGGGTAGTCAGGCGAAAAAAGGTAAGAAAATTGATCAAAAGTAAAGAATACAAATCGGAAATAATCAAAACTACAATATAAAACAGAAAAGTTTAAAAAAATAGGTAAGCTAAGTTATGTTAATTTATGTAGTGTTCATGTAACTGAATCAAGTGTCTCCGTACCAACCCCCTCCCTCCTCCGCTCCTGCCGCAACTGTATGTAAAAACTTATAATTAAAAACACATTTTATTTGACATAACACATGTATACATGTACTATAATTGTGTGTGTGTGTGTGTATACCAATAAAAAACTTTTCCCCCCTATTGTTACGGATCTGGAACGGATTAATTTGTTTTCTATTATTTATTATGGGAAAAGATGATATATAATCCCCCCCCCCCCTTCCCCTCCTTTTTTAGTAAAGCATAAACACATTGGAAGCTATAAGCTCAAAATGTTCCAAGATCTTCCCTGTTGCCATTGCCCAAAAACCAACTCCAAATTACGTAAAAAAGTGCAAAGATTTTACCAAAATACAAAACAACAACAAAAAATAATAAACAGTGACAAATAAATGTTTATTTAAATGTAATACAGTGATTCTATATATTACATGTGTATATATATATATATATATATATATATATATATCTCTCCACACAAAACCATCAACCAGACTGAGGCAACAATGACTCGTTACGGAAGATCTGGGGGTTTGAAGCTTCTGACACACAAAGTGAAACCCGCACGTAATTTGACAGAAAGTGAGGCTTCATTTGTCATCGATCACGTGACTCAGGGAAACCAACACACACCCCGATACAGAGCTTCACTACAAATTGTGTCGCATGCGCGAAACGCGCATCGAAGCTTCAGTGTCATACGTAACAGCACTACTGTTAGTAGTGGCTAATAGTCTTTCCTCGGCTAGTGTGAGCAGTGATTATTTCTGTTTGAATTATTATACTGACGTCCCAGCCCTTAGCAGGTATTGTTTCTTTTCTACTTTCTATCCTGCCAGATTATAAATCTGAGTTAAGCTAAATGCTGTAGGGCAGGGGTGTCAAACTCAATTTCACAGGGGGCCAAAATCCAAAAACACTTTAGGTCGTGGGCCAAACAGGATAAACATTTATTGAACACACTAAAACTAAACTTTTAAAACTTACCTTTTTTGGACATAAATGTGAATAAAAACAGACAGGAATATTATTCCGGAATAAATTAACATATACCTTAAATAACAAAAAAAACAAAAACAAATGTATATATGTATATATATATAAAGTAAACGTTAAAAGAACAAACATCAATATATAAAATGATCTCGCGGGCCGGACATAATTACACCGGGGGTTGTGGACCACTGTTGTAGGGGATATAGAGTGCCTATTTCCTTTTACATCTTTGTCATTGTTTTTGGATCAGTCACAGAGTTGAGGGAAGTCCCTGTATTTTGTTTATCTTTCCTTTTGCTAGTAGGTAAGTTAGTGTTCTTGCGGGTTTAGCTAGCACTCCTGTTTGTTTGTTGTTTTGGCTTCATTTATCCCCTAACAACTATTCTTCGTTCACTTTAACTTTTTATGCTAAATGCTGTTGTCTCAGTTCTGTAAATAAAATTATTCTTTTTTTGTATACCTGCTTTGTTGTTGTCACTCTGGGACAAGGGGTTTGAAGTGTTCATTCCCGTTATTTTTTTCTTCTCTTTTTCGGTTTATTTTAGCTTTTATACATTTGATGCTTTCCCTCCTAACCCTAGACGGGAGGGGAATGTAACGCAAGGAATCTAATTCTCTCCAAAACTCTGTGTTTGGATCTTGTCTCTTCAAAGGAGGCAAGGCTGAGAGAATGGCTTGACGTTCTCCTGGCATGAATGGTCTCTCTTCTGTCATTATTTCAGATTTGAAATCTTCCTTTTTGAGAGCAAGTGGGGAACATTCAGGACTGACTTTATCAATTGTGATCATGTTGTCCCCTCTGATCTCATCACCCCAGTCAGATCCATTATTACACCTTGGTGAAGTATGTAGCATGTCTCTATTTGGCTAGTTTGATTTTGATCTGGTAATTATCGGAGCTGCTTTTGCAGAAGCTATATACATTTTGTAAACTGGGACTCCATTTGAGCTTGAGGTTTAGAGGAACTTTTACTTTGTTCAGGTAGAGTTGGATAAATTGGTTTGTAAGGAGGCGGCATTACGGTTGCTGCCATCTTTGCTGGTGTTTGCAAATACTTCCTTTCAGCTTCGGCTATTATGTTTGTCACTGGTGATGTTTTCTTTTTCTGAACATGTGATAGACATTATTTTGCTCAACTTGTTATATGCTTCAACTTGGGGCGTCATTGCTTCAGCAAGTGGAACTGGACAATCATCAATATTGCAACAAATTCCACCTTGTTTCCTTTCGCGCTCTCTCCTCTGACCACTGGATTGGAAAAAAATCTAAAGATATCTTTGGAAAAAATCTAATCTTAATTCTTATTTTTTTCAATTTGCTTCTTCCTTTTTCTTCTTTTTCTCTTCATTTTTGTTGTTGTTGTTGTTTAACTCAAAGAGTTTAAATCAATTTCTTTCATTTCTTTTTTTTTTGTGTTTTATTCAGTTAAACTCAGATCAGTCTCCCCATCAAATCAGAATCAGAATCAGAATCAGAATGAGCTTTATTGCCAGGTATGTTTACACATACGAGGAATTTGTTTTCGTGACAGAAGCTCCGCAGTACAACAGAATGACAGCGACAGAACATAAAACACATAATAAAAGAATAAAAAAATACAAATATGTAGACAGTGGATGACAATATACAAATGACAATTGTAGGCAGGTATATTACAAAGTGAAGTTATGTATGTACATATATATTGTGTGCAAAATTTAAGTGTATACTAAGTATGTGTGTTAGATAAATAAAGTGTGATCTTTATGGTGAACAGCTTAATGTCAACTTCAGAATGCACGCGATTTCAGCTATTTAAACCTTTAAATTGCTTCTTCATCAACACCGCAAGCCACACTCGTGACAAGCTAATTGCCAAATCGCCTTATGGCTCATTCTCCCAAAAAATCTTCTTTCTAAAAAAGATCCACTTTTACACCAGCTTCATTCAACTTCTTTGAGGTCAACTGATCAGAGGAACTTAAACAAACCACATCAAATCCA
The DNA here is from genome assembly GCA_037043235.1 of Rhodeus uyekii. Taxonomy (NCBI): domain Eukaryota; kingdom Metazoa; phylum Chordata; class Actinopteri; order Cypriniformes; family Acheilognathidae; genus Rhodeus; species Rhodeus uyekii. The sequence continues at coordinate 2,747,290 of JAWRVZ010000035.1, forward strand.
ATTACTTAAATTTAACTAAGTCTGACATGTATTCATTGGCAAAACAACTGGTATTTCATTACACAGTTCTTTTCAGCAGTTTCAGTCAATGTCTCATCACTTTTCATTATCAGGTATACTTACCTGTTCTTACCTGAAATGATTGAGACAATGCCTGAGATGCAGATCCAGTTCCGTCTTTCTCTGCTTTCTAAAGCAGAAGTTGTTTTTTTATATACTGCTGTACGAAAAACAACTACATTATTAGAGAAACGTATGGTTCCTGTTAAAAGTGACATGTATGCACATCTTATGGACCACTTACATAAACATATCCTGTGAATACAAAATAAATAAGTTACAAAAATTTGTAACTAAAATACAAATTTTCAGTGGGCCTCTATATCCTGTTTAGACTAACATACACATTTCCTGTACAGTAGAACTCCGACTTACGAAACGCTCTACGTACGAAAAGTTCAACATAGGATAAAATATTTCTGTTTATATATATATATATATTTTTTTTTACTTTTTTTAAATCACATGCACATTTAAGAAATAAGTGGTATCGATATCGGTAAAATTATACCCAAAAAAATCTTTTTAAAATAATTTAAAAAGTCAGGTATCGCCCATCCCTAATTTCCGAGTTTTGTTTTGAAATTCGTGCGCCACTGACCCGGAAACTCGCACCAATCGTCTCGCTCTCCCATTGGCTGTCTCCCGGCCAGTGCTGCCAGATTGGACTGAAGATTTTCAGCCCAACTACAGCTTAAAACAGTGGTCCCCAAACTACGGCCCGCGGGGACTAAGGACCTCTCATCCAGCCAGCGGAGACCTTTTTGTCTATGAAAAAAAACCCATAATTTTACGTGTATCCTGCTAAGATCAGCCGCCACTTACGTGAACGTTATGTTTTTACCGAATTAAAATAGAGGCGCGCAGTAGTGCGTTCACTTTCGAGAGCGGGAGCGAGATGTTGCAATGAAATGCATTTGGGAACTCCTCCCTTTCACGTAATTTCCGAAAGCTTATAAGATAACGCCAGTCGACAACTGGCCAATCGTAGGAAAGTGAAAGGGAAGAAGCGGATGCTCTCCATGGAGACGAAAAGGGAGATAATTGAGAAGTATGAAGCTGGGATGTGCTTGTCTGCCATAGCGAAAGAATGTGGCCGTAACCCTTCAACCGTAGGGACCATACTGAACAAGCATAGCTTTATTATCAAATTAAATGTGGTGTTTTTCGTAGGGCTTGGAACGGATTAGGCAATTTACATGTAAAAGCCTGAACGACTTACGAAAAGATCGACTTACGAAGCCAACCTCGGAATGGATTATTTTCGTAAGTCGGGGTTCTACAGTATTTGTATTACACTTACACATATGTTCATGCAGAACGCACTCTAGCTTTACACTAGAAACATAATACAAAAGATTATGAATACTAATAGTGAAAAATAATACTAAGCAATACAATTTTAGGCTTAAGTTTAAAATTCTTTTGAAATAATTTTTTGCGTCTTATCCCACGCCCAGATCCCTTTTTGATAATTTTCTTATCATAAAAAAATGTCCACAGGGTTCTTTGGGGGCCGTCTCCTTCGGGCAGGTCAATGCCCACGTCCCTTAAGAGGGGGTTTGGGTCACCTTTCTGAAGATGTGTTGATCAGACCATTGACCTTTCCTCAGGATTGGAATCCCATCCTCGCTGCCATTGTGTTGTGGAATTTTCTATGAAAAACCAGGATTGTCAGAAAGAGTAAAGCTTTATTTCTTGTACAAGGACTCGTCTAACGCACATCTCAGCATGCATGAGAGGAGTGAGTGAGAGCTCACCCTCCCTTCTTCATATACTGTCATCACACAATGACTCAGCAGTTTATCTATCAAGACATTCACCTAAGCATGGGTTGTTGTGCACAAAGTGTTAATTTATGCAAGCACAAATTCTAAGAATTGTTTAACAAAAGTTGTCAACTTTAAAAAAACTTTTGAGGCTGCTTCTGTATCCAACCGCAGAGCTTCCTTCACATTAGAAAATGTCATGAAAGACACACATTATAGAAACATTAAATGCAATTGCAATAAGCAAGAAGCTTAATGCTAAATAAAGGAAAGTTTCAGTAATAAAATTTACTTCACAGGGTGTTTTACATTACCAGCATGTGATTCAAAGCAACGTCGAAGAAGCATTGCTCTGAATGGGTATTCATTTAATCATCCTTTTACAGGAGCAATATTACTTATCACGTTGAGGTACTGTTGTTCATCACCAGAGCAACCACTTGAGTGTCTGGCTTTGAACACGCTTCTCTTGTTTCAAAAGTATCTGTGCACGTGATGGGCGGAAACGTCGGAAAAAAGCCCTACTTATCAACTATTTAAGGGGAAAGTTTTGTGTAAGCTGTCAAAATCCTGCCTCACCTCGAACATCTTCAGAGTGAACATTTCTCTAAGCACCGCGAACAAAAAATCTGAGGTAAAATTGAACGATTTTGTTTTGATACAGATATTCTTTTTCAAAATAACATTATAACGTATATATCTGCCTTTGTGTATGTGCATGTTAAGTCCTCACTTTTTTTAACGTATCAAATAAATATGTGTCAATATACTTGAAAAAACGACTGGCTCTTAGAAGGGCTTCGTCGCTGAGAAGTTGCTGGGACAGGATTTGGACCCACCAAAAACTGTCCGGTTAGAGACAATTGAAGATGCACTTGATTGTTGACTTAACCCTTTATTGTCACCACTCACAGTTGTATGGTTATTGTGTTGTGGTTTCTCTACAAGTTCAGAAAAGGTAAAAATGAACATGAATATACATAGTGATAACAATAATTAAATATTGCAATTAGTGGAGGAGAGATCACGCAGTCAAGGTTCCTGGCTACTGATTGGTTCAGCTAAGGTGGTTGTATGTGTGCCTCAAAATGCGGAAGAAGACATGTATTAGAGAGGTTAATGTTATAGCATCAATGGCCTTTTTTACAATACTCTTAATTTTCCTGGCTAAATAAAAAAATACATAAAAAGAGAGCTAATACAATTCGTTTATATTTCCCTGTGTAATGTTATATTTATTGAAGTCATAAATACACATATTTACATAAATTATCATTACAATTGGTTACAGTACAATATAATCATCAATATGTAAATAAATTCATCTCTTAATTCCGAACTTTTTGTTAATTAAAAAAAATATATTATTAAACCTTTTTCTGATGGTCACTATGGTCTGCTATGCAATTTTTACACAGCCTACTACTATAAGTCCATTACTGATAAGTTACAGTTATGTATGTATTAAGTTATGTTTTACACAATAACTACTTGCTAAAAGTGTACCATTAAAGTATTTTTTATTTTAGATTAACCATATATTGCATACATCTTGTATTTTATGTCTTATGTGAGTGTTATGATGGGCATATGCATATAACGTTTGTTGGGTGATTAAAATGAGCCCTTTTTGCATGTGATTATCTGAGATAAAAATACCTTTTTATCTTTCTTTCTTTCTTTCTAAAATGTGTTAAACATCAGTCCAGACGAAAATAAATCAAGAGCAGCAGGAATTTCTGACACTGAACACTTTCAACAGAAACTCAATAATATTAATTTCTATTTCTTTAATAAAATTAACAATCTTTCACTTGTGTTATCTTGAGGTAAAAATGTCCTGCACTATTCTGTATCCGCTGCTGCTTCTGGTGTTCAGCTGTGTCTGGATGACTGAGGGTCAGCAGAAAACTACAGAAGTGCCGGTTGAGCCATTGAAAAAAGGTGAGAACAGTTCTGATTTGACTTCTTTGTTGGCAGATCAGTACAATCCAAAATTAAGTTAGTTTATCATTAGTTGCCAGTAATACGAATAAGCCTCTTCAAACAGACAGTCCATGTGCATAGCCATTAAAAATATATTTATAACAAAATGAAATCTATATTCACACAGAATATAAAGTGGCATTTGCTGCCACACTTGGACCCGCCGCTGGTAACCTTGGACCTTTTAATGCTGATGTTACTCTGGTTTACAGAGACGTCTTTGTGAATTACGGAGGAGCTTACAACTCAACCACTGGTATGTGTTCTTATACCGAACCTGTATATGTGTGTTACAATTACACTGTTGATCTAACAGCTTTCAGAATTCCATTTGATTCTAGAGATGCTTGTTAATTAATTGCTGCATATGCCGTTACAGGTATCTTCAGAGCACCTGTTAAAGGCGTCTATTTCTTCGCTTTGTCTGGACACAACCGCTCAACTAAACCCATGGGTCTAAGACTCTTTAAGAATGGACAACAGATGATAACTATTTACAATCATCCTCAGGGTGACCGCTATGAAACCGGATCTAATTCAATCTCCTTGATCCTAGAACAAGGAGATCGTGTCTCTGTGCGTCTCCGACAGGATACATGGGTCTTTGATAATGAAAATGATCACACTTCATTTGTTGGCCATTTACTTTTTTCTCTGTGATGGTCTTGTTAAAATCAAGAAGTTCAATAAGTCTTAATTGTAGCTGCTAAAAATTTGTCTGGATTTACCCAAGAATAAAATAAATGCATTACAAAACATGTTCATGTGTCTTAATGTTTTTTGAATCGTATTTAGGGCCCAATCTCTCAAAGAGCCAAGGCCCTATTGTTTTCCTCAAGATTATTAAGATCTCTTAAGAACAAGATGATGTTGATGGAGGTAACAAGTACCAGACTGCTGTATGATTATTTATCTTTTAAAGCTTGATCAACAAGCTGAGCTAATCACATTTCAAAGTTAAGTCTCATAATAGTGGTGGGAGATGGAGGAAATTATATAGAGAATAATTCTGTACTCATATCATGCTCAAGTGTTTTCTCTGTGATTTGTCTGAGATACTCCCAGCAATGATTAAAGCACATCAAATACCTTGTCTGAAGTCTTTTCGAGTAACTGCAGTGCAGCAAGCTCGTGGAGATCCAATTTTCACTTCCCAAATGATAAAAGTCCACGGGGGAAGGGATGCCTTCTGACGATGCAAATCGTAGCCATTTCGTCAGAGACAAAACCACAAAAATAATATTTGTGATTGTGGTCGCGTATGTGGTTTGGAGCAGATAGACATGACATTTAAATCAGGTTCCCTGGTTTGAGATCAGGCCAACCTTAGATCCCTGGGACACCACACAATAACTGAGGTAACTTAACCCCGGTGCATAGAGGGAATTTTTCTACCCCACAATTTGAATCAAATCCATTAAGTTCAAAACATTCAGTGTTAGTCCTGATTAACCAAAATAAATACCTAAATTCTTGATAATTCAAGATGCTTAGTTATTCATGATTATTCATGGCTCGTTTTTATTTTAGTTCTGCTCATCTCATAAGGTGTATTGTAGTGAAGTCCTACTACAATAAAGATTTAACTGGTTGAGGCGGCCAAATATGGATCAGATTCCGATCAGAGAATCAGGAATGGAGAAGTGATTCTGGGTAATGAGGCATTTATTTACAGTCCAGTATATGCAGGTATGCAGCTGTAATATTGTATGGGTGTGCGTGGTATACAGATAAAATAAAGATAAATCATTTACAACATTAGTTGCATTGAACTGTATACACTCAAACAATAAGCAAACATAATAGAATGAATATATTGTACAATTGTCAGTGCTAACAATCATGATAAAGTCGACAATGATACAGTATCGCACTAAATAATACCCTGCTGTAAACAATAATATAGATAGATGAACACTGTAGTTCTGCAAATTACGGCTGAATAAACGGTACCAATAATCTGCACGGTACATACTTGTACAATATAACATATATAATTGGTACTGCAATTATTCACCTCTAAAGAGCTGAATGTTGTCGTTATCAAGTGTAGCAAATCCAGCTCAAGTAGTTTTCTTTCCCAAACAAAGAGTTTATAAGATAAAGAGTCTATTGAGGTCATTGCTTTTGAATATCACATTTGGTATTGCTGTCAGGTTGGGTGAAGGGATTGAGCGAGGACTCAATATTGCAGTAGACAATGGGGATTTATTGTTACAAAACAAAATAAAAACTGAACAAAAACCACCCCGAGGGGGAAAACAAGACATGAACTTGACTCACTAGACTAGACTTGACTTGATTCAGAATACTAGGAACACACAACCATTCAACAACGATAAACCAGCACAAGACAACAGACACGGATGGATTAAATACACACATGAGGGATGGTAATTGAATGAGACACAGCTGGGAACAAATCAAACTAAAGCAGGGAAACAAGGTGGGAGGGTTACACATTGACGAGACAAAGACGACGCGCAGCTGGCGACAACCGAACTGCGCGTGACAGGAAACAACATAAAAACATAAACACACGGACGAGAGGAGGCGCGGCTCGCGCAAGGCTTGAAACCGCGCCCACTCACATAACGTAGAGCTCGCAAGAACGAGTTCTCACGAGCTCACGACAAGGACTAACACACACGAGTTATGAATGCCCGAATCCCGATCCAAAACCGAAACTGAACCAGACCCAAGTATCGGGACCGGACATCATAACTCGTACGAAAGACGTCACAGACAAGCGCGCGCGCGGCTCGAATCCTCGACGCCGTGCGCACACACACCAAACACGAGACATAACGGTAGTGTCAGAGCTCTGCCACAGAACCAAGAAATGACTACTAGAACGAATGTGGCAGAACCCTGACACTACCCCCCCTCTAAAGGGACGCCACCTGGCGTCCCTACGAGGAACACCAGGAACAAGACAGAGACATGACAACAGAAAGCACGAACATGACAAGGGGAAAAAATAAAAAATGAAAATAAAGAACACCAAGACAAGGGGAGAGAGGGAAGACAAGACAGGCTAAGACAAGCAGGCAAAAATAAACAGTACTCAAATCAACATCATGAAAATAACTCAAAAAGTCCTCGAAAAGGTACTAATTAAAAAGTCCTCAATGTCATGAAAAATATTAACTCAAAACAGTCCCCAAGCATCACGTAAACATAACTCAAAACACAGTCCACCAGTACCACGAAAATATTCTCAGCAGTTCTCAACGGGTCACAAAAGATAAACTCAAACAGTCCTTAAGCACCATGAAGGAAAAAAAAAAACTCAAAACAGTCCAATATGAAAAACACAGTCCAACACTTCATGAAACGTGATAACCCTAAGCAGTCCTCGATCCCATGAAAAAAGTAACTCAAAAACAGTCCACCATGAAAAACAATCCAGGGAGGGGGAGCTGGAGGGATGAGCCATGGTGGCTCAAGCAGTGCAGGGTCTTTAGCAGATGGCCAGGGTGGGGCCGGGGGAACGAGCCAGGGGGGCTCCAGGGGTTCAGAGATCCTGGCAGACAACCAGGGTGGTGCCGGGGGGGAGAGCCAGGCGGACTCAGGCAAGAAAAGGTCAGGCGGCACCGGAGGGGTGAGCCAAGCAGGCTCCGGGAGGTCTAGAGTCCCGGCAGACGGCCAGGGCAGTGTCAAAGGAACCGGTACCTTGGTTGGGTCAGACAGGACCGGCTGAGACTCTGGCAGGTCTAGGCGTTCTGGCAGGATGTCTGGGCGCTCTAGAGGATCTGGGCGGTCTGGGCGCTCTAGAGGGTCTGGGCGTACGGGCGGCGCCGGCATGCAGAGGCTTTCAGGGCGCTTGGGCGGCGCCGGCAGGGCGAGGCGCTTGGGCGGCGCCGGCAGGGCGAGGCGCTTGGGCGGCGCCGGCAGGGCGAGGCGCCTCTCTGTGGCTTGTGGGTTGGAGGAAGCCCTCTTCTTCCTCCGCCGCTTGCGAGGGCGACGAGGCGGCGTCCAATCCGTCGACTCTGGTGGGGCGGCCTCCTGGACGACTGCGGCCTCTGGGGCGGCCTCCTGGACGACTGCGGCCTCTGGGGCGGCCTCCGGGACGACTGCGGCCTCTGGGGCGGCCTCCGGGACGACTGCGGCCTCCGGGACGACTGCGGCCTCTGGGGCGGCCTCCTGGACGACTGCGGCCTCTGGGGCGGCCTCCTGGACGACTGCGGCCTCGTTCTTCCTCCTCCTTCTCCGTTTCCGGGTCATTGGAGGGCTGGGGCCCCCACTGACTGCAGATGGAACAGGGGAGCAGTCAGTGGGCTGGGAGCTCGTTAGAGGAGCGGGTTCCTGCTCCCCAAGATGGAAGATGTGGTACACGAACTCCCAGAAGCTAAGATGCCCCAGCTTTTCCATCTCCCAATAGACGAGAGGCTGGTCGAGGCAGATGTTAAATACCTCCTTGACGTCAGCCTCCTCATAGTCAAAGTGATGCACCTCAATCAGGAAGTCCGCAGCGAACTCCCGCACATCAGCGCCCAGCTGGCGGAAGTATCGGGAATTTACGAGGTGCATCATCTGCTGGCGGGTGGATGGTCTTGGAGAGGGAGATGGAAAAAGGAAGATCCCCATCTCTGCTGAGTCCTCTTGTGGCTGGTTTCTTCTGTCAGGTTGGGTGAAGGGATTGAGCGAGGACTCAATATTGCAGTAGACAATGGGGATTTATTGTTACAAAACAAAATAAAAACTGAACAAAAACCACCCCGAGGGGGAAAACAAGACATGAACATGAACTTGACTCACTAGACTAGACTTGACTTGATTCAGAATACTAGGAACACACAACCATTCAACGACGATAAACCAGCACAAGACAACAGACACGGATGGATTAAATACACACATGAGGGATGGTAATTGAATGAGACACAGCTGGGAACAAATCAAACTAAAGCAGGGAAACAAGGTGGGAGGGTTACACATTGACGAGACAAAGACGACGCGCAGCTGGCGACAACCGAACTGCGCGTGACAGGAAACAACATAAAAACATAAACACACGGACGAGAGGAGGCGCGGCTCGCGCAAGGCTTGAAACCGCGCCCACTCACATAACGTAGAGCTCGCAAGAACGAGTTCTCACGAGCTCACGACAAGGACTAACACACACGAGTTATGAATGCCCGAATCCCGATCCAAAACCGAAACTGAACCAGACCCAAGTATCGGGACCGGACATCATAACTCGTACGAAAGACGTCACAGACAAGCGCGCGCGCGGCTCGAATCCTCGACGCCGTGCGCACACACACCAAACACGAGACATAACGGTAGTGTCAGAGCTCTGCCACAGAACCAAGAAATGACTACTAGAACGAATGTGGCAGAACCCTGACACTACCCCCCCTCTAAAGGGACGCCACCTGGCGTCCCTACGAGGAACACCAGGAACAAGACAGAGACATGACAACAGAAAGCACGAACATGACAAGGGGAAAAAATAAAAAATGAAAATAAAGAACACCAAGACAAGGGGAGAGAGGGAAGACAAGACAGGCTAAGACAAGCAGGCAAAAATAAACAGTACTCAAATCAACATCATGAAAATAACTCAAAAAGTCCTCGAAAAGGTACTAATTAAAAAGTCCTCAATGTCATGAAAAATATTAACTCAAAACAGTCCCCAAGCATCACGTAAACATAACTCAAAACACAGTCCACCAGTACCACGAAAATATTCTCAGCAGTTCTCAACGGGTCACAAAAGATAAACTCAAACAGTCCTTAAGCACCATGAAGGAAAAAAAAAAACTCAAAACAGTCCAATATGAAAAACACAGTCCAACACTTCATGAAACGTGATAACCCTAAGCAGTCCTCGATCCCATGAAAAAAGTAACTCAAAAACAGTCCACCATGAAAAACAATCCAGGGAGGGGGAGCTGGAGGGATGAGCCATGGTGGCTCAAGCAGTGCAGGGTCTTTAGCAGATGGCCAGGGTGGGGCCGGGGGAACGAGCCAGGGGGGCTCCAGGGGTTCAGAGATCCTGGCAGACAACCAGGGTGGTGCCGGGGGGGAGAGCCAGGCGGACTCAGGCAAGAAAAGGTCAGGCGGCACCGGAGGGGTGAGCCAAGCAGGCTCCGGGAGGTCTAGAGTCCCGGCAGACGGCCAGGGCAGTGTCAAAGGAACCGGTACCTTGGTTGGGTCAGACAGGACCGGCTGAGACTCTGGCAGGTCTAGGCGTTCTGGCAGGATGTCTGGGCGCTCTAGAGGATCTGGGCGGTCTGGGCGCTCTAGAGGGTCTGGGCGTACGGGCGGCGCCGGCATGCAGAGGCTTTCAGGGCGCTTGGGCGGCGCCGGCAGGGCGAGGCGCTTGGGCGGCGCCGGCAGGGCGAGGCGCTTGGGCGGCGCCGGCAGGGCGAGGCGCTTGGGCGGCGCCGGCAGGGCGAGGCGCTTGGGCGGCGCCGGCAGGGCGAGGCGCTTGGGCGGCGCCGGCAGGGCGAGGCGCTTGGGCGGCGCCGGCAGGGCGAGGCGCCTCTCTGTGGCTTGTGGGTTGGAGGAAGCCCTCTTCTTCCTCCGCCGCTTGCGAGGGCGACGAGGCGGCGTCCAATCCGTCGACTCTGGTGGGGCGGCCTCCTGGACGACTGCGGCCTCTGGGGCGGCCTCCTGGACGACTGCGGCCTCTGGGGCGGCCTCCGGGACGACTGCGGCCTCTGGGGCGGCCTCCGGGACGACTGCGGCCTCTGGGGCGGCCTCCGGGACGACTGCGGCCTCTGGGGCGGCCTCCGGGACGACTGCGGCCTCTGGGGCGGCCTCCGGGACGACTGCGGCCTCTGGGGCGGCCTCCGGGACGACTGCGGCCTCTGGGGCGGCCTCCTGGACGACTGCGGCCTCTGGGGCGGCCTCCTGGACGACTGCGGCCTCGTTCTTCCTCCTCCTTCTCCGTTTCCGGGTCATTGGAGGGCTGGGGCCCCCACTGACTGCAGATGGAACAGGGGAGCAGTCAGTGGGCTGGGAGCTCGTTAGAGGAGCGGGTTCCTGCTCCCCAAGATGGAAGATGTGGTACACGAACTCCCAGAAGCTAAGATGCCCCAGCTTTTCCATCTCCCAATAGACGAGAGGCTGGTCGAGGCAGATGTTAAATACCTCCTTGACGTCAGCCTCCTCATAGTCAAAGTGATGCACCTCAATCAGGAAGTCCGCAGCGAACTCCCGCACATCAGCGCCCAGCTGGCGGAAGTATCGGGAATTTACGAGGTGCATCATCTGCTGGCGGGTGGATGGTCTTGGAGAGGGAGATGGAAAAAGGAAGATCCCCATCTCTGCTGAGTCCTCTTGTGGCTGGTTTCTTCTGTCAGGTTGGGTGAAGGGATTGAGCGAGGACTCAATATTGCAGTAGACAATGGGGATTTATTGTTACAAAACAAAATAAAAACTGAACAAAAACCACCCCGAGGGGGAAAACAAGACATGAACATGAACTTGACTCACTAGACTAGACTTGACTTGATTCAGAATACTAGGAACACACAACCATTCAACGACGATAAACCAGCACAAGACAACAGACACGGATGGATTAAATACACACATGAGGGATGGTAATTGAATGAGACACAGCTGGGAACAAATCAAACTAAAGCAGGGAAACAAGGTGGGAGGGTTACACATTGACGAGACAAAGACGACGCGCAGCTGGCGACAACCGAACTGCGCGTGACAGGAAACAACATAAAAACATAAACACACGGACGAGAGGAGGCGCGGCTCGCGCAAGGCTTGAAACCGCGCCCACTCACATAACGTAGAGCTCGCAAGAACGAGTTCTCACGAGCTCACGACAAGGACTAACACACACGAGTTATGAATGCCCGAATCCCGATCCAAAACCGAAACTGAACCAGACCCAAGTATCGGGACCGGACATCATAACTCGTACGAAAGACGTCACAGACAAGCGCGCGCGCGGCTCGAATCCTCGACGCCGTGCGCACACACACCAAACACGAGACATAACGGTAGTGTCAGAGCTCTGCCACAGAACCAAGAAATGACTACTAGAACGAATGTGGCAGAACCCTGACAATTGCACAAACAAAAGAAAAAAACACACCCCACCCGTACTGTCTATCTTGTAAGTCCACAAAATGAACATAACAAAAAATGCTTGCTTGCTTGCTTACAACAGTTCATTCGCAAGTGTATAGAGCTCCTCCTATTTTGCCTCCTACAGAGTGCTGTTGGTGACATTCTGGGGAACACAAATGATCTAATCAGATACATTTTTCAAGTAATATTACTTTTACAACTAAATATCTGAGCTACTTTTTCAAAGTAGTAACAAACTACTTTGCTCTCCATTTATTGAATGACACCTCTCCTGTGCCCATGCTGAGATAAATCAGAGGTGTTGTGTGTGCTGTGTAAACATAGTTATTGTTCTAATCTAGACTAAATATGAGCAAGCATTTCATTCTCACTTGCACAGAAACTGATTCAGGATTCTTTAAAAGTAATAAAACAGTAGAATGCAAACTTGAAATAATTAAATATGTTAAATTACACTAATATGCTATCACAGAGTCAGCCATGCCACCAGAATTCAATGTTCAGTTGAATCTCAAACCCAGAGAAATTGGTTGGATTATTGCATATAATCGACCATAAATCATAAATCCACCAATCATCTATCGGACGGTGGCAAAACCGATGAATTGATCTACCTCTAGTGAATATATAGTGAATTACTGAAAAATATCGCACGGACGCACACACAGACACACAAGCACACCTTTGTATTATGCATGGGTGAAAGTTGGCAAAACTGAAAATACTGAAACTTAAAGCTGGGGGCCTGGGGGCCGCCAGGGCCCCCGGTAGGTCCAGGGCAACGCAAATTATTGTGTAGAAACGACCTCTCCTGGCAACTTGCAGCTACTATAAAAAGGGTGTGAAATAAGTATTTCAAGTTAGCAGTTGAGAAAATATTCACCAATTTTGGGAGTTCTAAATTATTACTAGAATCCTTCAGAAGTATTGTATTCTATAACTCTGTCATTGGTTTTGCTTCTGCATCTGTTGTTCTATAACTAACATTTATATTTAATTTTGGTTTGTTACTTAATTCACTTTCTCTAATCACCACAATCCATTACATCATCATCAAAAAAGACACAAATACAGGTGTTTGTTAACAGTGCATTTTAGTATTGTATTTTCATTGGTAGCACATGAGTTTTACATGTGAAGTGTAATATGAATTGAAATATTGAATATGCACTATGAACACAAAATTGCACACCAAGCCAACAGTCCCGACAACATGCAATTACAGAAACAAGTATACCCATAAAATAAACAAGCACAACTGTAATACTGTGATTTGAAAACAAAAGGTCTTCATACTTTCTCGGAGTGCTACTCATGTCAGTGAAAACCTAGTAAACTAACACTGCGAGTGTAAATTGAAAAATACGATTGGACGCCGGAGTCTCACTGACCAATCAGAATCGCCGACACAACTGCACTCCGCGCGGTTCGTCTGTCGCCCACCCGGAACTTCTCGGGTAATTCTCTACGTAATCACATTATCTCCGAAGATCGCCGAGTAGGTACGATTGGTCTGTTGGTCTGTCGCCCTGTACCCCCCCCCCCCCTCCCCCCCGAACTGAAATCTCAACGGATTTACGCGATTTGGAAAAACGGTTCCTGGCGAGGTTCAAAATACGGAATTCCGTCATAATACGGAAAACTTTCACCCATGATTATGTTACTTGTGCTTTGAAGCCACTGATGCTTTTAAAAATTAATTAAATATTAAACTATTAATTGTTAAAAGTCATACTAAAGTGGTCTATGACTTTATGAACAATAATGTTATTATGAACTAAATACTCTATATGGCTTCCTTATTGAATTTCTTCTAGTTACGATTTAGAAGTGAATTTATTTATTCTAAATATAACATTATCATTAAAATTGGAATTTAAACTTAAGCAGTTCTTTCTACTTTTCCTGGAAAAGGGCACATGTTGGTTTTCTAATCCATTATACGGTTCCCAAAGACTTACATTAACTTGAAATATGTTTGAATTGTATTTGACATGCCTTGCAATGACTAAATTCAGGGGGAAGAGGGCAGCCTTCAACTTTGTTGTAAACCCAGGCTATCAGTTAAGAGAGGATGTGTTGGCTCATGAATGCCTCTAGAGGTCTCTAAATAACCTTCCAAACATCTATAAGGAAGACCAGTTCTGGAAGACCTCCAGGTCCCCCCACCCTCAGAATGGAATATTGTTATATTTCCTGATAACAACACCTTTAAACCACTTTAAAAAAAATCATGATATAGTTATTTTGGGTGGAAATGTAATTACACAATGCACAATACACAATTGATTTTCATTCAATCAAATGGTTCATTACAAATACAAAAATATTTCAACTTTTTGTTGAAAACTTATTTCAACCAAAAGATAAAATTATTAGGCAGGCTTTAATTTTTGTCTTGTTATTTAATTAAAAAATGTTAAGTATGCCACAGTTTCATAAACACATGCTTTACAGTACAGCACACTATAAATTTATAGATTTTATAAGGACTGAGAGAGAAAACTTTGCGACAAAGCAAACAGCTCAGCACATATACGGTAACTTCTGCTGCAATACACTCGAGTCGGAACTGGATTATGTTGGAAAAAAAGCAATTTGAGCTTATAACTGTGTGTAATGCATGCTAATGACAGCATGTAATATAGTAAAGCATAGCTCTTGCATATTAATCCATGATCAAGAAGAAAGACAACTGTAACATGTGGCCTGCGATGTCACGTTTTTGCAGCATGACAGTCCTGTTACACTCCTGACCAAAGTCCAATTTGTCACATTGCCTCAACCTCCAGGGTATTGGCCGTTGTTTACAGCGCACAATTTACTACACTATTAACTTTTATTACCATTCCAGCATTGACGTACACCTCTTCATACAATGAAGCAAGGCCACCAATCATGAAATCGAGTGCTGTCACATTTAACGAACGTGTAGCCTATGTGCATGTTTTGAGGTTCACTTTTGACGCACTGTATGGATCAAAAGTGTCTCATCATTGGTGATATAAACTGCAAAACTTTGAAGCTTGAATCAAGTGAAGCGAACCAAAGAATAGTGTACAATCCAGTAAACCTTGAGATGATTCGCATTTGAACCAAATATAAGGATATGAGAACATATAAAACTAAATTAAACAACAATTTCTTAAATGTCTTCTAATTTCATTAAACATTTTTTTTTCTTGAACTGTTTATTTCTGCTATTGTAAGCTCATATTGTTAATGTATGCAGTTCATTTAGAGAAGGTCATACTGGGTAACATGCTCAGCCAGGGCCTCCTCGAAGAGTCCAATGAGACAAATGGATTTGAATGTAGCTTCCAAAAACAACAAAAAATATTTTTAAATTTGATAATCAACCCATTAAAGCATACGATCAGGGTTGACAGTTGCGCTCTAGAAAATGGCATCTTTGTTCAGCGTTTGCAATATTTTAGATAAAAATGTCTTTGTATTCTTTTCAAACAACACCCTCACACACTTGTCTATGTGGGTGTTTGTGCAGTCTCCGGGTTTTTTGTGGTTTAGTTTTGTGTTCTAATGTGGGCAAGTGTTGCCATCTTCTGGAACAACTGATTAGTGCTCAACAAATTCAAATTGCATGTGCACTGTTTGTAAAATGTAATGAAACAAAAATCGGCGGTGACGAGGGCTGCACGATATATCGTTTTAGCATCGATATCGCGATGTGCACATTTGCTATACAGCAATCCCTCGCCGCTACGCAGTTCAAGTTTCGCGGCCTCAGTGTATCGCGGATTTTTCAAAAAAAAAATTCGAAAAATAAAAGTTGAAAAATACCGCTATATCAGCAGCCGTATTGCGGAAAGCAGCATTGTTTTATCGTGATGCGCGAGAGAAAAGGTTTCCCAGGATGCCAGACAAAACTCTCTCAGAGGTTTTGTACACACACACGGGCACTCAGACAAGACACGTTATTGGTTCCCGGTGTGAGATCGATGAATGAGAGCACGATTGGATGTATCCCGTAAGCTGATTGGCTGATCCTACTTCGTGGATTTTCACCTATCGCAGGGGGGTTCTGGTCCACATTAACCACCATAAACGAGGGATAACTGTAGTCACATCATCAATACTCCGTTTTCCATTTCTTCTTTTTGAGCTTCAACGGGCATGCGCACGAAAATGAAGTCAAAATGCCTGTCACGGCAAGAATCTTCGTAAACACTGTTGGTTATGTGATATAAATGCATATCAGTTTATTGGATCTGCGCATTAGTCTTAAAGTTACAGCACCCTAATACAGCCACAGTTGTTTGTCACCAATGTTAATCAAACAAAAAAGAGAAAGAGAAAATTAATTTTGTAGCTTCAACAAAGATAATTTCCTGTATTTAATTCATACAGTGAAGACTATGCAGTGTTATTTTACATTTGCTTACTCAATGTCTGAAGCTGAGTAGTTAAGATTTACCCATTTGTATAATTTCTATATTGTATTTTGTAATTTGTTTACTCTTTTCTATGTGGATTCACTCACCTACACCTGAATCATTCTAGAATAATTAATTCTTTACAAATAGAGCTTTTCAAAAAACCTAGTGAATTTTCGGTTTACGAGTGACTTTGTATACGAGCAAATCGGTATACGAGCATTGTATTGGAGTGCGAGAAAAATTTTCCCTTCACCCACACTTATTTTTTGTGTGTAAAAGTCCTAACGCTCAGCATCATTGTACGCATTTTTTTCTGGAAATATACTATCGACAGCCTCTCACAAAGCCTATCACACCTTAACTCGTTCATTCTCTCAGCGTCGCTCGGTTTGGTTGCATCATTCACTACAGTGATACTTTTATAAGTGATTTACAGCAGTTTTACCTTGTGTTGTTAACATTAATTATGATCGCTATTGTTCACGTATTGAAATATATATGTACAGTACAGCATATAGACAATGGACCCCAAGATGTGTAAGAAAGAAGGTACGAAACTCTCCCAGCAGTAAAACCTCCACCTCTCGTCTCCATCACGCCACCAGCGACGCTACTCAAAGCTAAAGTGCGCATTACAGTAAATTGTCAAGTACTTTTAGAGTTTGATTGTCAAATATTAATGAGTATTTATATGAGATCTTAATGGTTATAATTCTAACTGTAATTAATAGGGTAAAAAAAAAATTTAAATGGGCATTTATGGTAGTGTGGAACGAATCGAGTGATTTTTAGTGCATTCTTATGGGGAAAATTGTTTTGGTGTATGAGAATTTTGGGTTACAAGCTCGCTCTTGGAACGAATTGAACTCATAAGCCGAGATATTACTGTATTTATATATACAGAAAAACAAAAAGGTCGCAATGTCAGTTCTTTCCAATATATAGCATACTATTCCGGTGATGAAATCTGCATTCCGCGCACTGTATGAGGACTGTTCAAGACAGTTTTTAAGACATAAGACATGACTTAAGATAGTTTTTCATTGCTTTCTCTTTGGATGTGCTCACCCTGAGTGTTTGGGTAGGTTAGATCTCATTAAGAATTTCTCCTGGCTGTGAGAGCTAATTAACCTAATTTGAGCAGCACCAGCACAGACACAGATGAACCCAAGGGCCTGCTTCGCGCTTTTCAAATTAAGAGGGCTTCATTTTTTTCCAGCGTCTGTATGGAGTCATTAGGGGAAGGGTTTGTGGGAAAACGGAATTGAATAGCAAGCAAGTCATATCAAAGCACATCCCTAATTCACTTGAATCTCAGAGAACATGACAAATTGAACCTACTGCACATGCTTAATATGAATAATTTTCCAAATCTTTAACTCTGAGGTCCAATCTGGTGCTGTAGAATGAATAATAAATGGTGACTCATGGGCTAGTTTTACATTAGCACTCATTAGCAAATGGCAAAAATCATTCAACTAAAGCCATGCTAACCTGTAATGTTTAATAGGGAACGGTTTGGCGAGGTGACACCAATGATTATGCCTTATTTATTTATATAGTGGCCAGAATGTTTTGTTGCATAAGATTTCATAAAGAGAAAGGAGGTGTAGATGGAAAGGATTTCATCTCCACCCCTTGTCCACTTGGCTCTACTGTATTTTTCAGAAAGTAACTCTCTATTTTTTTTTTGAGCCATGGTGACCACTATTTCCTTTGTTTTTTTATTTATTTGTTGGATCGTGGCATGGTTCTTAGTGACTGATCACTAAAGAATGAATTAGAGCTTTCTTTCTTTTTTTTTAAATTTTCCTAGAAAGCATGCACAATTTCATCTGCTATACTTATGAACAAATATTTTCAAATGAATTGTACAACCACGTAGACTTTAAATACCAATTATAAATATAAAAAATATATATATTTATATTAACTTTCCAGTCCTGGCTATATCATGGCACTAAACAACTTACGTGACTCAGGTTTTCCCAAGTTTGTGATGTGTTTTAGGCTTGCACGGAGTCTTCTAGAATGTTCCTGGAAGCACTAAATTAAATCAGCCTATGCTATGGGAACATTGGCCGCTTCCAGAAAATTCTTTAATGCTTCTTTTGCAACAGGGCTCTTAAGGAGAGCTGAGAAGCTAAACAGGGAGAGTGGAGAGGCACAGACATAATAGATGGATCGCATGCTATTTATACAAGCTGGCTCGGAAAACCAAGCGTGAGAGGAGAGAAAATGAAAGGGAGTGAAGAAGGAAGAGAACACGTTGACTCGCGCTAATCTGTTTCATCTCTCTGTACACTCTGTGTGTGTTTTTCTCTTAAGCTGGAGAGAAAACCTCACAGGCTCATTTTCAGTCTAAGATTCAAATCCTTAAAATCACCTGTTCAATATTGAGCATGCTGACTCCAAATCCCTGAAATCCCCCTCAGCCAATTGGAAGCTGGTGCTGTAACCACCCCGATGAAGAGAATTTGCAATGTTAGCAGAGCTGTTCAGTCATTAAAAGTCAGTTGTGGGCCAACATGAGAGACTAATTCACTACTTGAGTTTTCAGTGCAATGTTTTTAAGAGTAAAATTAGATCTATGGTTAACACTACTTAAATACATTTTCTCATTTATATTTGTACCATAAAGATGTGAAAGATGTGAGTTTACATACAAGTTTGAGATCAGAAACGTTTTTATTATTATAAATGTTTTTCTGTGTAAAAGAAATACCGATTTAAATAAATGCTCTTCTTTTGAACTTCCTATTCCTCAAAGAATCCTGAAAGAAAAAGCATTATGGCTTTCATAAATATATTATGCAGCTGTTTGAGCAATGATGATAAGAAATGGATGCAAAAAAATTTAGCTTTTCATCACAGGAATAAATAACATTTTAATATATATTAAAATGCAAAACTGTTATCTTAAATTGTAATAAAATGTCACAATATTTCTTTTTTTTTTATTTATCAAATGCAGCTTGGATGATCATGAAAAATAAAAAAAATATATACATACACACATATTTTTCATGATCTTCCTAGCTACATTTGATAAATAAAAAAAAAAAGAAATATTGCGACATTAATGCAGCTAGGATGATTATTAAATAAAAAAAAAAATATATATATATAAATAATATATATGTGTATATATATATACAGGGTTGGGTAGGTTACTTTTAAAATGTATTTCACTACAGATTACAAAATACTTGCTTTAAAAAGTAATCTGTAACGTATTTCGTTACATTACTCAAGTTTAGTAACGTAATCTAAATACTTTGGAATACTTTGAAATACTTAACACAAAAGACCATATTAACTTGATGTCCTGTTATCATCTTTATAGAGGCACATCTAATAGAGGCACATTTGGAAAAAAAATATAACAAATATAAGTAAGATATAAATAAGATAAATATGATTTAAAATTTGTGTCATTTTAACTATCCCTAGTATAAATATGTTTCTATTGCAGCAAGCATCAGTCAGTAAGTGTGGTCTTAACAATAAATGAAAGCAAGAAAAAAACAGCTGGTACAATTCTCCAAGTAACACAACAAATGTAGGTAATGAAAGGAGAAAACTTTGAGTGATTCTTTCACTTATTATCCTCTCTATGGAAAGACTACCGCCACAACAGAATCAAGAGAGTCAACAGTCAAACTTAGTCAGGATGCGTTTCGCAAATCAAATATGGACGCAATGAAGTTCAATGGAATTTATGACTATAGTTATCTAGCGATGCTTTTGGGAAATACACCCCAGATCTATCAAATTCGTGAATGACTATGAAAATTTTGTAACTGACTAGTTGACTAAGTTAGTAATGTAAGTAAGTAATGCCGATAGAAATAAGGTCACTTTTCGAGATGGTCCTCACTGCGGAACACGAGATCCAGGGGGAGGAGTTGGATCCAGATCCAACTCCTCCCATTATATATACTTCGCCCCGCCGCCGCCCCATCACGTCATGGTGTGAAGTTGTAGCTTGCGGTCGCCATTTTGTTCTCATCAATGTAAGTCTGCATTTTGATTAATAATATAGTCGATAAAGATAAAAAAATGTTGTGTGTGTTTTTAAGTAATGATTACAGTTACATATATGCTAAAGTTTTGACAATGTCCTGTCCATGCTTTTTTGATAACGCCAAGACATGTTTAATTAACGTTAGTCTGCAAACTGCCACCCGTTAACGCTTTTAATAGCGCTAACGTTAAAACGCACATGTAACTTAGTTTGGCTTATCTAGTTAGTTAGTGTTTGGCTTTCAATAATGAATTAAAACATTTAAAAAATAATGAACATTGAAATAATTTCCTTTCTTTGCTAACCCACAGTATATATAGGTCGAGGAAGAAGGGGGCAACTTTTTAAAATAATCAGCGAAGACACCCACCCAGGCTTCTGCAGCGAGTTCTGTGAAATCTGTGCTGACCAGTGTGAAAGGATGGATGGATGGATAGCTAATTGTGAATGTCCTGTGGTTTCCCTGTAATGTTGGTCTAATTCTGTGTGCTCCCAATGTCGTTTTCCTTATGTTTTGCCTTCAAAGTTTCCCTACTGTTTTCAAAATGTCTGTTTTAGCTCGTGTGTTAATAAAGTTTTTTTTCCAATTTAATTGCGTTGGTAATACATTTTGCATGCATTTATGTAAGTGAGATGCTCTTATGCTATTTAAATGAAGTCAGATGCTCTTGTGAAGTCACTTATAAGTGACTTATAAGTATAATTAGTGCTGCTATAATTTAGTCACATACAGTGTCATAATCAGTAGTGAAAAAAGCACATTCTCTACTTGAATTTAAACTTGAATTAAGTGCCTACTAATTAATATACTTAAGTATTGGAAATCAAAGTGCATGTGGACTACTGAAAGGGGTTAAAGATCAGCCAATCAAAGAATACAGTGAATCTACGAAATTTGTAAGTAATCTTTTTTGTTTCAGATTATATTTAAACGTTTCTCCAAATTAATAAAATACGTGGCTATTGTCCACCACTACGTGTAAGTACGTAGTGGTGGACAATAGCCACGTATTTTATACAAATTACCACAACGTATAAACTACAGTGTTTGTAACTATTAAAAACTTTAATATTTGTTTTCGGCAAGTTTGTTTTTACGTCAAAAGAATAACTAACTAGTTACGACTCGATGCGGAAAAGATAGAATGCAGTGGAAGGAAATCCAACTCCGCCCCCTGGATCTGGATTTAACTCCGCCCCTTGGATCTGGATCCAACTCCGCCCCCTGGATCTCGTGTACTGCATTGAGGTGCTACTGCACTTTTCTGCGGCGCGCTTTTCCTTCTGTACTGTAGTCTCAAAACTGCAGCTTTATGTAGCGAGAGGCGTGTGTGTCGGTTTCCATGGTGAAACCCATGACAATGAGTTCAATAAACAGGTAAAGAATAAAAGAGTATATATCTATATATTTCTTTAAGCTGAACGTGATCACAGTGGTGGACAGTTGTAGTAAATGACGTGGTGATTTGGCTGTTTCGGCTCGTCTCTCCAATAATTTCCGTGTCTGTGATTAATATGGCTATGCTCGGATCCAGTGGAATCATTATGTCAGTTTATAAAACACTTTTCTGTCTCCTCCAACTTTAAAATACTCCCATACCTCGCTCGTCTCTCAATGGTCATTATTAAACCCGCCGCGACTGATATAAATAAAACGCATGGGAGATTTGGGGTAAAGATTTAGTTTCTGCTTGTTGTTTCCATGGCGACGCGTCATGCTTGTCACCTGACACACCGCAGCCGCAAAAGCACTATGACAGATGTATCGCATTTATTTAGTTTTACTTATTTATTCACAATATTCACACACTTGTTGGCTTTTTTATCAATTACCCGATATTCCAATTCTCAAATATGCGGAAGTGAATAAGTTTTGTCTTAAAAGCCTTTATAACGATCACGTCAGCTGATCTATAATGTAAAACGGGCGCCGCAGTTCAGATAATCTAATCTATCGGATTTACAGCACGTAAATTCAGTCACTTCTCTCGAAATACATGACAGTAAGTGTCCAGTGAAGCGGGAGAAGAATATGAAGTTTATATTAACCTATGCAATGTGTGTCTGATTTGAATAAAACACCTTGTCAGTTTATAATTTAATGGATTGTTATTTCCGCTTTTATAGACATCTGTGTGTATTTTTCAAACTATAAATGTATTTTTTGCCAGTACTTATGAGTATTTAAACGTCTGAAACCTAAAATAAAGATACTGTTTGAAAACTGAATAGCTGTGATATGACAAACACTGAGCGCGTCCGTCGCGACCGCAGCGCCAGCCAACGCGTGAAAACACGTTTGAATTTAGCAATTGATCACGAGACGCACGGAACGTTCTAATCCCACGTGCGATCGCGCGCCTCAGAGGGTTACATGTAAGATTAAAATGTCATTTGAACAATAAAATCTTGTGGGGTTTTTTTTCCTCGTGTAGTCGACTAGTGTTTTTGGTGTCGACTAGTGGCACTCTGTACGTGTAGTCGACTACACTCACACATCCCCTAATGTTGTATAAGACCAAATTCTTATAAATATTAAACATAGGCTAATGATGATAACCATAAAAGGCTCAACGTATGAGTAAATGGGAAAATAAGGAACATTGCATGTCCAGTGGCAAGACAAATGGGAGAGCATCATAGACAGTTAAGGTACAAGATGTACACATTGAAATCTATGAGTGAATGTGATTTTATCTGGAATTCAAATAGCAATGAAGTTAGTTGGAAGGTGATTGAGGGGCAGAGCAAAACGATGACTCGTACGAGGATCGAACCCGGGACCTTGGCGCTATTAACACTACGCTCTAACCAACTGAGCTATCCGGCCTCATTTAAACGATTTGCAATTTGTGTCGAAGAATGGGCTCGTCCGGGATTTGAACCCGGGACTTTTCACACCCTAAGCGAGAATCATACGAATCATATAAATAAAGAAAATAATTTTCAAAGACCAAGAACAACTTACTTCAAGATGCTTTTTCAGATTAGATGTTGAATCCTTTGAAGCCGATAGAAGTTTTGTTGCAGGTAGACATAGCTTGCATCGCACTGTGATGTTACGTACTTTTTCTTGTTTATAAGTAAAATTGTCTTTGAATTTCCACGAAAGAAATGCATTGCGCGCTGTTTTCCCGTCCATTTTTGTATGCGATTGCAGCTTGCTAACTGAACAGGCTGCGCGCGCTTTTTTTTAAAGAGACAGAGTCAGAGAATCATCAGACAGCTTACGTTAATATTAATTAATAAATGACATTAAAATTCAAAGTAATCACTTTGGTAATCTAAAATACTTCTTGAATGTAACTGTAATCTGATTACCATCAATTTAAAATGTAACTGTAACGAAATACAGTTACTCAAATTTTGTATTTTAAATACGTAACGTCGTTACATGTATTTCGTTACTCCCCAACCCTGTATATATATATATATATATATATATATACACACACACATATATATATATACATATTTTTTTTAAATATATTTTTTTTATTTTGTTTAATAATCATAGTATATATATATATATATATATATATATATATATATATATATATATATATATATATATATATGTATATGTGAAGCCTTCAATTAAAACAAAAAATTGAAATATTGTGACATTTTATTACAATTTCAGATAACAGTTTTGCGTTTAATATATATATATATATATATATATATATATATATATATATATATATATATATATTCATTTATTTCATATATATACATATATGCAGATTTTTTTTCATGCTGCATTTGATAAAAAAAATTTGAAATATTGTGACATTTTATTACAATTTCAGATAACATTTTGCGTTTAATATATATTATATATATTAATTAATAAATATATATAATATATATTAAACGCAAAACTGTTATCTGAAATTGTAATAAAATGTCACAATATTTCAATTTTTTATTTTTATTGAAGGCTTCACATAACTTCTCACATAACCTCTCACAAAAGGAAGTCCAGGAAAATAGATTTTTTCTATGAGGGACAGCCTGGTTGGAAATTAAATATTTTCCTGAGCTTCCTTTTGTAAGTGGAAGTCTGAGTTCTGACACATGAACAGTAAGTCTGCAGTGAGAACACCACAACAAAAGGTGTTGTCTCTAGTGTTTTCTTTGCAGAATAGATTTGCCTGCTTTCTTGTACCCTCAATGACGTTGTGACCAGGATGCACCTGCATGTGGAAGCTGAGGTCTTTTAGGTCACAATGATCTTTTCCACAGACCATCACTACCACCAGCTCCCTATTTATACCCTCATTCTCTCTCACACACAACAGCCTCACACCCACAGGGAAGGAAGCAAATCAAGGAAGTCTCGCTTTTTTTTTCACCCGTCTCCCAAGGCCTCTCAGTGGTGGATGAGCTCTCTCCCTCCTATTTACACCCCGGTAAGTTAAGGAAATAGCCTCTGGCCCATGTCTGCATGTCATATGGAGAACTACACTGGGAGGAAGTCAGTACAATACTCACTTCCAAGAGCTCAACAATCGCCTGCTAATAATGAAGGACATAAAACATAAATAACCAGTGATTCCCGAGAGGTTTCTTAAGCATTTGTACGCAAATGCAGACACTTCGGCCATTCTCTCAAGGCTGGAACACACAGAACAGTCTGTTCTCTTTGCTTAAACATGTTTGTTTGAGATTTAAGACCAGATTGGGAGGAAATGGAGGATAGGGAGGATCAATGTCCTGGCTTAAACCACAGCGCCTTGTTCTCTGTCTCGATGCTTTGATCAGGGCCGTATCTCTGTACCTGTGCTTTCGGATCCATGCTATTCAATTACATTTGAGCTGACTGCAAAAGCGAAAGAGAGAAGCCAAGAAAATAGTACATTTTCATGCTGGCGCAGGACAATGTCTTACCGTCTAACATTGATTTCCAATACAGCAGTCCTAACTTGTCCAGATCCACTAATACAAGGCAAGATTACTCCAAACCATCCTATCGTGCTGTTCGAAACAAAGATCAGTAAATGCATTTTCCATTACCTAAAAAAGCCACTTAAAGTTTGTTGGCCTTGATGGAAGAAGCGCAAACAGTGTGGAGTTTCTGTTATGCATTTGCACTTATTTGATCCAGGCTAGATTACAGAGTTATTTTATAAGGTTACCCACTTAAAACACACATAAAAAACATATATAAAATTTAAAACATTTAAAACTTTGGGGTTGGTAAGGTTTTTGAAAGAAGTCTCTTATTCTCACCAAGGCAACAATACAGTAAAAACAGTAATATTTTGAATTATTACTGTGAATTACAGTGGAAACCGGTTATGTCGACGGCCTCGGGGGTTGCAAAAAAGCATCGAGAAAAGGATCGAGAAAACCGAAAGACAATATGGCGATTTGTTTGATGAAGCGATCAGCATGCTATAAAAATGTACATACACTGTATATGTTTGCCAACAAATGTTAGGCATGTGTGCACCAACTAATAGCAGAGATTGTAACGGCTACTTTATGTTTATGTTAGGAACATACCTTTATGACGGCGTACTTGGTTCTGTGCACGCTGTTCTGGCGTGAGCACGCGCGCACAGAGTGAGGAGAGAGATGGCCACTCTACCACTGATTGTTATATAACATCTACTGTTTCCATTTTCCTTATTTTATTTGTGATGTTTGTCAGTGTTTTCTTTTTCCTGGTTTGTTCTTACCCTTTGTACCTACCCTTAACACATTGGCTGATAAATCATTTTGCTCGGACACAGTTCTGAGAAGTATTGCATTATGGTTTCGCAGCTCTACGGCACTGCGCTGCAAGAGTGAGTGAAGTGTTATTGGAGTGAGCGACCATACAGACCGTGATGCTAGAGCAACGCGAACTCAGCGCATGCGCAGTAAACTCCGTACTATCATTAGTCATGGGGATCGAGATAACTGATGTAAAGTGTATCTGATGTACACCCCACCGTCCCCCTTTGTCCCTCTTTTGTCCTCGAGATATCAGGGTTCGCGGATATACTGGTAAAAATGGGCAGTTCCACTTCAAAAACATTGATATAACCGGGTTTGCGAGATAACCGAGGTTGAGATAAATGGGTTCCACTTTAGTATTAAAATGACTATTAAAACAGCAGTTTTCTGTTTGACTATTTTAAAATGCAATTTATTCCTGTTATGTTAAGCTGAATTTTCAGCATCATTACTCCAGTCTTCAGTGTCAGATGATCCTTCAGAAATTCTAATGTTCTGATTTGGTGATATTAAAAAAATAATTAGCGAATACCAAGAACATTTTTCACTTATCACTTATCTCGACTCACGGTTAACTCGCTAATACTATTATGTCGACGTTTTTGAAGTGGAACCGCCAAACTCTAAAACCTATTCGTCTTTAATGTTGATTCCTTAATGTCTCCAAACACTAATATCTCGAACAAAAAAGAGGGACAACTTCGTCACTTCATATGGTTATCTTGTCAGTCATGAGCGTACCTAGTTCACTGTGCATGTGCTGAGTTTGAGTTGCACGTGGATTGCGGTTCTGGTCGGTTCTGACGCTTTACTCACAGCGCCGCGCAGGACTCTCTGAAGTGAAAGCACATTCACGTTCTTACGAGAGATGCCGTGGGTTCCACCCCCATCCCAAAGCATCATCCGCTTCAGTGTGCACATAAAGCCCGCCTTCTCTGATTTGATTGGTCTTCTCAAATATTTTGACATTGGTCAGTAATGAGCGGTAATGACCAATGAGTATGTGGCTTATCTAGTCTTATCGCTTATCTAGGCGTGATGACCTCAAGAATATGTTATGACTGTTTACGCTGTGAGCAATCATTGTGTTTGCAACGTTGGAGGATATAATTAAAGGTTTGTATCGAGAATTGAAGGTGTTTTTTTATGGTATACTGGTAAATCTCTGCTGTTAGTTGGTCCACATACGCCTTTTGTTGTTAGCAAACATATACAGTGTATGTACATTTTTATGGCATGCCGATCGCTTCATCAAATAAATCGCCATATTGGGTGTTGGTTATCTCGCTAAACGGTTATCTCGACGCCTTTTTGCAACCCCCGAGGCCGTCAACATTACCAAACTCCATTGTATATCAATTGGAATTGAAAATAGTCTTCTTTTTTAGGTGAATGACTGAGTGATTAAGAACCCAAGTGAGGTCTGGATAACTGAAGCACCTGCAGTTAGTGACTGGTTATAGAATCCTCCCACAAACCTGTGCAGAGCATGAGAAGAGTTATCCAATTCTTCACAGATTTAGGTTAGATAATACTTTAGATCAGCCTCAGACTGTGATAGAGTGGGAGTCAGACAGGAGAAAGAGAGAGAGAGAAAAGTGGGAAATGAGGGAACTCTCAGTGGAACGTTCGGGAAAGAAGTAGTGTTATGTAAATAGGCCCTTCTGTGCTGAAAAATGCACATGTTTTTATTCAGTAAGAAGGTTGAAACACATCTGGACATATTCTGTCTCAGAAAAGAAATTATCAATGACATCCTTCTCATTCACTTGGCTTTTATTCACATTTCAAATATGCTAACACTAGCAAGATCTTTACATTCCACTGTGTGCCTCTGAAAAAAAACAGACTTCTATCTGAGCAATCAGACAGAATAATAATATTAATCCTCATTTCATTAAAAAGGAACTAGAACCTGATAAATAAAATGTAAAGAGAGCCAAACATCTTGATAAAATCATCATCATCAACAACTGAAGTTCTCACACTGACAATAAAATCAGATAGAAAAGTGACTCAAGCTCACAGAGAACAAAAAATAAGTGAAATCTGAATATGACTGTTGGTCGCAAATGTGCGTACGCATGTGTGTGTAATTGGGAATACACATCCATCCCAGTAAAAAAAAAAAAAAGGGGTGGAGGATGGCTGCTGTCAGTCAAGTTACTGTCCCCTGGTTGTCTTGTTTATTTCTCTAAGCTCCTGTTTGGCTGATTTTTCCTCAGGAGGCGGCTGAGCCCGACCTCCAGCCACCTCGGTCTCGTGTGTCCGTTGACTGTGCTATGCAGGCTTAACACCCAGGGAAAGAGAAACGGTTATTACTGTAGGCTTTCAAAGGCATCCCAAGGTTAATGTGCTTTCTGCCACTTCCTGTCGTATTCTCCAGTGTGAGACGTACACCTGGAGGCGCTGCAGGTCTGTTGAGCCGTCACCGCTCTTCCCGTGCATCACGCTGTCCCCCGAGCTTCTTCCAAAGCCATCAATAATTTAAACAACTCATAAAGAGAAAAATAAAAACTGGAAAGCAAAAAAAAAAAAAGAAAAAAGAAATTTAAGATTCCACCAGTGAGCCACAATGTAAACATTTCCCTCTGCAGCCTGATGGTGGCGCTGTATTAACGCCTCAGGCTTCCTCACTGTGTCTGTGCGTGTGTCTCTACCTGAGAGCCCGCGCTCTCACTGGTACTGGAGGTAATTCTTCAGAGACTGGGGCAAAGGCAACGTCTCGATCTCCTGTAGACGTTCTCGTCCCAGAGCCAGTCGTGCCGCACGTCGACACAGGTCCATTAGAGGGAGAGGCTCCGCTGGAGAGAGATGAAGGAGAACAGCATCTGTTAGAATTAGAATTGCATAGAAAATTCAAATGTACACAGACTCAGGGCCAAAACAAATGCAAGTCTTTGAATGAACAGTTCAATCAAAAAAATAAAATTCTATAATTTACATAATTGATCTCATGTTGTACCAAGCTTCAAAAAGGACCCAAAAATCACCATAAAAGAATCATAGAAAGTGGGAGCTGTTAACTTTAGAACTGTTGAGAGTCGATGAGTTGAATTTGATGACTGGATGAGTCTAATTCATGAACAATTATTCAGACAGATTCCCCATGAATTGATTAATTGAAAAGATCCAACTCAAAAGAATGAACTAACCATGAATTGGGCCAAATCCATGAACCAGATCAGCTGACTCATTGAAAATATCCAATTAAAAACAAGACTTGTTGAAATTGAAATGAATCATTGAATCAATTCATGATTTTTTGTTTAGGATTCCATGAGCCAGAACAGTTTATACATTGAAAAGATCCAACTCAAAATAATGATTTGTTTATGAATTGGACCAACCAGATCAACTGAATCACTGAAAAGATCTGCTTCAAAAGAAATATTATATTGTTACATTTCCATACAAGATACAAATGTTCAACAAACAACAACTTCAATTTAAGTCAATACAGTAATCCCTTGCCACTTTGCGGTTCAAGTTTCGCGGCCTCGGTGCATTGCGGATTTTTCAGAAATGTTTATCCAAAATTATTACCACATTATAATCCACATTATTATTTTTTTTAAATACCACCGTATCGGCAGTCATATTGCAGAAATTAGTGTTGTTTTACCGTGATGTGTGAGAGAAATGGTTTCCCAGTATGCCAGACAAAGAGAGAAACTCTCTCAGAGGCTTTGTACACACCCACGGGCACTCGGACAAGACACATGATTGGTTCCCGGCGCAAGATCGACGAATGAAAGCACGAGTGGATGCATCCCGTGAGCTGATTGGCTGATCCTACTTCACGGATTTTCACCTATCGCGGGGGGTTTGGAACAACATGAAGGTTTGGAACAACAAAAAGGTGAGCAAATGACAACCGGATCTTCATTTTGTGGTAAATGGTTTCTTCAGAAGCCCCAGTAGGTAAATCAGTGTTTATGTGTGTCTTTGGGCATCTAGCTTCTCTACATAAGCTGACGGAGCAGTTCAATAATGGATGGATCTTGCCACCGGAGCATGGTATCCATCAACAGAGCTGCTGCCTCACAGAGGAGTCTGCCGCCACCCATCTGCTTTGAGTCAGACACTGTTCCAGTCAAGATTTCATACCGACAAACACAAAAACAGCCACAGCTCCATCTGGACAAGATGCCACATTTCCATTGTTAACCATCAGGTCTTTATGAAGACCTGGGTTAATATGACTAATCAAATCACAAGGAAGTCTGGAAGAGGTAGAGCCGTTCCCTTCAAATGACTAATCAGAATGAGAGATTGTGACAGGTTAATGGTTAGCAGTAAGTATGCGAGACTAACAATGGTCAGGGATGGTTATGCAGCTGCACTGGCACAATGCAAGCACCCACATTGAATATTTATAGATGTGGTGGAGTCCCACACAGAACATGTCGTGAGTTATGTCTTCCTCCATCCTGGCAACTGAAGGCATAAGAATCGTATTTTCACCACAACAAAAAGTAAACAAAAAAATACATGAAACAATGGATGCCGACAGAGCCCTTCACACTGAGTGAAATGATTTAATGGCACAAAGCAATGGTTTTCATGCTTAAGTAGTTAAGCTTGTCAAATCAATATTTCGTGCTGTACTCGGTGAGCGTGAATAGCTTTGATGTGCATTCACGGTGCCTCCAGCGTCAGCTGTGAGAATTGCAAGTTTTTAGATTCAGCTGTTCTAAAAAAAAAGTGAATCTTTTAAGACGGTACTGTGAAATGCAATCTTTCACAATCCTCAAAATAAATGTAAATTTTTCATATACTGTACATTACCATTTTCTAATGTGTAAATTGACATTTGGCATTACAAATTATTATTTTTTTTCATAATAATAAATATATTTATTATTATTATTATTGCTGTTGTATAATGGTTGTTCAACTGCATAATATAAATATTTTTGTGTAATTAACAGTCGTCATATAGTTGTAATTACCATATTTGATCACATATAACCCGTAGACACAGATAATTCGTACCCTCATATAGCCCATGGGTTTTATGTAAAAAATCAGTGGCATAACCCCCATCCATATATTTATTGTAACGAACTGGTGTGCGATGCAGGAACAAGGAGACGGACACAAGGCAGATTTCCAAAACTAAAGTCACTTTAATAATAAACAAAACAAAAGACTTTAAATAACAAAACTAAACAAGCATGCATGTGCATTAACTTGAACTAATAAAACTCAGAACAAGAACCACGGCAGGAGAACAGGCAACATCCACACACTACTACCATTACGTCTTTAACAACTGACACAAACAAGGGAAATGCACAAGTGATTTATACACAAGGGGAATCAAAAACACCTGGGAGACTAACGAGCAAGTGATTACAAGACAGGTGCAGGGAGTGAAACAATAACCCGATGGACAGGAAGTGAAATAAAGACCAGACTGACAGGAAGTGACAAAGAAGACCCAGATAGACAGGAACAGTGTTACATTTATGAACTTTTTTGTGTAAGTTCACATTTCGAATGTTGCTCAGATGACATGAATTATCCATAACTGTTCAGGCTCGGTACACAGTGCTTGTGCACAAAATTCAAATAATAAGAAAACAAACAAGTCAGAATCAGAACAAAAAGAAAATGCAGTCTCTCCCGCTGTGCAGCAGCACGTCCCTTAAGAAGCGTATTCTAAAGGTGTTGATCATCGGATGAGATGAGAAGAGCCCGCCCTTATGGCAACACAGCCAATCACGTCTTGTATGATTGACAGGTCTATCAGCCTATCAGCACCACCTGTCAGAGTGAGAGTACAAGCGCCAGAGACAACAACCCTCGCAAGAAAGAAAAACAGAAAGAAAATACCACAAAAAAACTTTACGTCCTCAGGGATGTAACCAGTATATTGAAATATTATTACGTGTAAACAATGTGTGATATAGCCCGCACCCTTATATAGCCCGCATCCCCCCTGCGGGGTTTGTAAAATCTGGTTTACCCCACGGGTTATAAGCAGGAAAATACGGTAACTGCAGAATTATGCATTCGACAGTAATCACACTCAAGTATTTGAGATAGAATTTCAACAGTATTTTCACCACTATGATTATGAAGCTTTCCTGTAGCTCAACAGTAAAGCATCACGCTTGCAAGGTCAAGGGTTCGATTCTCAGGGAAAGCAAGAACCGATTAGAATGTCAATGTGTTCCTTGGATGCAATGTAAATCGCTTTGGATAAAAGTGTCTGTCAAATGCAGAATTGTAAATGTTCTATTCAGAAGCAAATGAATGATCTAAACAACCAAAGCTGAACGACAATATAACCTTCTGATAGCAGTAAAACACTTCCTTCTAAATATATTCACTAAGAGTCGCATCAACAGCAAGTCCGGCACGTCTCATAAAGAGCCAGATGGCAAGTGTAGATGGGATCCAGCAGTACCCAGTGGGCGGGTGTGGGAGGGAATGAGAGAGGTGACTGACAGTTAGGGTCATAAGTGACAGATGGATCAAAGCACAGACATAGTGCTCTACTGCAGTAAAAATAGAATAAATTTTCATTTCCAGCCCACATCTGAAGATGTAAAGGCCAGCAAGCTCAAGGTTAGTCTGAACACTGTAATCATGTCAGGGAAATATGGAACAAACGGTGACCTGTCACTTGCTGTGATCCTCAGGCTGCTTCCCATCGCTACTCAATCACATTAGGGCACTGCCTACATGCCACATAAGGCAACAAATCATATTGATGCGAGTTATACACAATAAATGCAATTACATGGCTCAGATACGTCAATGTGATTACATTGTGCGTGTTATCAGACTCAACCTAATAAAATGGCTGATACATGATGGGAGATTTTGGTTTTCTTCCCACACAGCAGCTGCTTTGATCTCCACATGACACACATATAATTAATTTACACATAAAATAATTTATAGTGGTATACTTTGGGTTGTATTACCTTGTCAGTAAAACTACAAACCAGTAAAACCTCTTTTGGAATGTAGTGCAAATGCATACAGAAAACTTGTACTTGCTTTTCACAAATTCCACTTCTGAGAATCCGAGAAAAGTGAAAAGTGTCCATTGGGTCTGAGAGCACTACTGTTTTTGTTTTCTTTTTCAAACATTTCACTCACAGAAATGGTAATTACAAATCATATTTTCAGCATGAAAATTTACGTCCAAAGTTGAATTAGAAAAATGCATATGAATTACAGGCAATATCCTTCAGCTCAAACACTGAGGAAAAACATTATAATGTCACCTAGGGTCAGGAAGTCAAGCAAGTCACTAAGAGAATTCAACCTATTTATTTTAAAGACTTGGGAACTTTCTGAGTTTGATACTTTTCAAATGTATCAAAAATGAAAATCATAGTAATAATAATAATAATAGTGTGTATATATATATATATATATATATATATATATATATATATATATAATATACAGTATACACATATATTATACTGTACATATATTATACTGTACATATATTATATTATACATATGAAAATTATTTGATAAAAGTCTGCAGGACAGTAAGCCCATAAACACGCGTGAATTTACTCTGTGAGCCTAAAACTACTGTAAATGTATGCATACAAACCATTCCGTTTCTTTACTAGCAATAATAAAACAATATGTGACACGTGAGAGCCCTTTTTCAAACTTCCATGTTTAACAAATTGTCAAGCTCCAGCACATGCTAAGCTCTTGCACGCCTCTGACTCCCCCATTAGCCTCCTAATAAATTAGCTCTGGTGCTGAAGAAGAGAGAAAACTGCATCTATTTCAGTCCGACACAGTTTTATGATCATTATTGCTGTTCCAAAAAGCAATTTCTTGTGGTTGCAAGACAAGCAATGGGATTCGTACAGTAAATATCAAAGCATCACATTTTGTAAAATCCAATTAATTCACCCTCCGTAGTCAGCGGGGGTGCCGCAGCGGCAGGCAGCTTTGCACAGGGTGGGGGGGGGGGGGGGGGTCTGACACTCTCTACGACCTGCGGCAGGGCGGGAAGAGGGGTGGAACCTTCTGGAAAGCCTTGTGCCAGGCTACAAGAACAAGCCTGAGAGGAAACCCAGCGGAGATCAAACCCTGCGGTGTAATTCGATTAAATCATTGTGAACTGATTAATGTCTACGGCTGATTAATTGAAAGATTTGCAGCGGTCACGTCGAGGAGTCTGTGATCCTCCCACAGAATGAGCGAGTACACAAGCTATCATTACAACATAGCATCCAAACCAAGAGCAGCTCCTCCTGGATGAATACATTCTGCTGTGGGTTTTGCTTTGTGGCTCAAGCATCCACTCAATAATCATCCCACCCTGAGCAATGCTTCATTAGCGTGAGATCTGGGATGTATTATGAAAGCAGACTGAATAAAAGGCTGCTTTGGTAATGATGAAGCTCAACCCTAAATGATCTGTTAGCTAAACCAGGCGTAACGGCCAGATAATTAGGTGTAGATGTACTCTCAACCTTGTATTTAAATGCTGTATTTTGTGGCTGCAGTCATAATGGAGGCTCCACTGCCCTTGAATGTGTTGACTCATAAAACTCACATTCATTAATAATTCAGTTATGAAACAAGGGATTTTACTACACTTTGCCAGGTCAAGAATTTGACTGAACCTAATGCTAGTAATACTTCAGAACATGCAGTTTAAAAGCCAAACAACAGAAACGTCATGTTTCCAGAAATGCGTATGTGTCTGTATTTGGTTTTGTGTTGTATAGCATGTAATCTGTCTTCCAACAGAGACAGGAAAAAATAAATCTGATGAATTGTGCTGAACACACAGGAACCGAACCATTATTATGAAGCACTACCACTCTTACACTAGAAACAAAATATGCAGTATCTCCTTGACACTTTATTTGAAATGACTGTGAAAGATACCAGGACAACAGCACTGGATGTGGATGACATCACTTACTGAATTAAACAATAACAGTGTAGCATGTAATGTTAACAGAATACAGTCATAGTACTGTACTTGTAGATTATGCAGGATCTCTGTAGGTAATGTATATTAGGCAGCTGTCAATTTAAGACAATGCACAGACTTTTGATTACATTCACTTTCATGCATGTTTCATCATGTCAATAACGTAAGCAGTCCTGTGTTGCACGCATACATTTACACACTGCAAAATACCGTATTTTCCCTCAAAGTTCACATTTCGTAAGTTCACATTTCGAATGTTGCTAGCATAACGTCAATTAACCATAACTGTTCAGGCTCGGTACTCAGTGCTTGCTGAGTCTTATTGTTACTGAACAATAAGAAAACAAACAGAATCAGAAGAAAAAGAAAAAGCAGTCTCTCCCGCTGTGCAGCAGCACGTCCCTTAAGAAGCGTTTTCTACAGGTGTTGATCATCGGATGAGATGAGAAGAGCACGCCCTCATGGCAGCACAGCCAATCACGTCTTGCATGATTGACAGGTCTATCAGCCTATCAGCGCCAGCTGTCAGAGTGAGAGTACAAGCGCCAGAGACAACAACCCTTGCAAGAAAGAAAAACAGAAAGAAAATACAGCAAAAAAACCTTACGTCCTTAGGGACGTAACAAATATGTTGAAATATTATTACGTGTAAAAAAAATTTGTGATATAGCCTGCACCCTTATATAACCCGCACCCCCCTGCGGGGACTGTAAAATCTGGTATAACCCGCGGGTTATATGCGGGAAAATACGGTACATGATTAGCAAAATCTCTACTGTTAGACACCTGATGTCATCAATACTATATCGTCATATTGCCAACAATGAATTAACACAGCTTTCTTTCCTAGACACAAACATAAAAAAACAACAACTGGATAATATGAATATCCGGATATGAAATGAATATGCTGGATAAGGTTGGTCCCAGAAGCTGTAATTTTCCACTGGAAGTGCTCTAAGAAAGGTCAGCGGTGATGCAGTGTTCATGAGATGCTGTGGGATGGTCTTTTAAATCGCAGTCTCATTCTCTCTGGCTGTCTA
Source organism: Rhodeus uyekii (assembly GCA_037043235.1). Classification (NCBI taxonomy): domain Eukaryota; kingdom Metazoa; phylum Chordata; class Actinopteri; order Cypriniformes; family Acheilognathidae; genus Rhodeus; species Rhodeus uyekii. The sequence continues at coordinate 2,783,307 of JAWRVZ010000035.1, forward strand.
TGTCTACAGTTCCTCCCCTGAGGCAGTGATCTGTGCACAGATCACACAGTGAGGTCAGCATGCCTGCCCCTGCCACTTCAAAAGATGTGCACTCTCTATGGGCATGGTGGACAGCGAGCGTGTCGAAAGATTGTACAAAAAGCAAGATGGCCAACATTTGCTCAGAAGCCACCTGACGATTGAGCTGTTATGATTCAATTAGTTGAATCAATCGACCAGTTGACTGCATCCAGTGATGGTGCAGTAGGGAATTTCCATCAGCGAACAGAAATGAAAATGTTTCAGACGTTCCCTCTGAGAGCCGCAGACCAAAATCTTCCGGAAGATAAGAATGTCAAGATTTTACAACAGTAGAAATTCTCAGAATAACAGACCAAGCTCCCCGTTTAAAACCCCTAAACACTTATTCTGCATAAACGGATTCTTATTAAAGGGGTAGTTTGTCAAAAAAGAAAATATCTGTTGGAATTTATTCACCCTCATGTCATTTTAAACCTGTACCCACTTTATTTTATTTAGATTTTTTTTTGGAAGACATTTAGAAAAATGCCATCACCATTTATTTACACTCAATGTTGTTTGGACCCCATTGGCTTTAATTGTATGGTCATAAATGATTGAAAAATTATTTGTAATACAGTAATACCTCAAGATACGAGCATAATCCGTTCCAGGGCAGAGCTCGTAACTTGAATTGCTCGTATCTAGAATCATGTTTTCCCATAAGAAATAATAGAAAACAAATTAATTCGTTCCAGGTCCGTAACAATGGACGAAAACATGTTTTTTATTGGTATAGAAACACACACACTCACACATAATTATAGTACATGTATACAGTATAAGGATTAGTGTGATATCAAATAAAATGTGGTTTTAATTTTAAGTTTTTCAGACTGTAGACAGACAGTAGCAGCAGGTGCGGAGGAGGGAAGGGGAGTTAACTTAGCTTACGTATTTTTTGTAACTATTCTATTTTATATCATTGTCTTGCTTGTTTTCTTCCCTTTTTTCACCTGACTACCCTCACTTTCACTTGGCACAGACCTTTTAACTAAATACCTATCGAGGGAGATTTGTTTCTGTCTCCCTTTAAAAATAAGTAAGGCACGCGTCGTCAAAAAGCACAACCAGTAGACAATTTATCAGGGTGTTTCTTTTCAATGCTGAGCTCTTGCAACACCTGCGTATCGTATAGCTCGATCAACTCCTCAGTTCACAATTCCTCCTGATGCTCCTGCTGCTAGATCACTCACGCGGCACCGCGCTCATATTTATCGACAATTTCATGCTTAATTTCCATGGTCATCATGCACTTATTCTCACTACCATCCTTACCACTCACTCTCTTAGAACTCATCGCTAATATGAAGAGTAATTAACAAAATAGAGAGAAAATCAGCTACTCGCGAGCAACGCATACAGAAGTCAGTGAACACTGAAGTGAACGTGCGTCGGCGTCAGTACGCATGCTCGTATCTCGAATATTTACGCGTATCTAGAAGCAAAAATCTGTCTCGAGGTATTAATATATATTCTTTTAAGTACATTTCCTCAGAATTTCACCATTCACTGAGTAACCAAACCAAAACCAAATTAAAATGCCATTCTAAATCTTTTACACCTTTTTTTTTACTATTCACATTGTTTCACAGAGCTATTAGAGACTAATCGAATCCAAGACACTACAGGTCCATTTCACGCATTGCAGTTCTTCATCTACATGTAGAATGACCACCAAGTTTTCACACGGTCAGCAAAATAGACGAATATTGATTGTGGTGATTGATTGATTGTGGTGATTGACTGAAGATGCCAGACACCCATCCCTAGCCTCATTTCCTGCATCCGTCCGGCCGAATTCACCGCTCAACACTGTTGGAGTTTGGATGAGATTAAAGCTGCAAAATGGCCGAGTGGACGCAGAAGGCCAGGTAAACAGCTTTGTCATGATGACGGGGTTGCAGAGGGCAGGGCACTGGGAAAGGGAAACTCTCTAGCAGGAATTAATAGTTTTGTAATAGACAGATTCATCATAGGCTAGAAATGGGTTGGCAGATCCTCCTCTTTGGGAGCCCCAGTAAAATATCCAGATAGGATGTAATGGATCCAGACTTTAAAATTGACTGGGCATTTTTAGAAAATAAAGTGTAATATGCATTTTAGTCCGCAGGGTTTGTTAAGTTTAAAACTGAAACTTTAATCAATGACACGCAGTACAAACATTACAAATCAACTGAGATGTACTTAAACACACACAGGCACACTGTATGTGTAGGAGCCAGATACACACCATCCGCCTACATATTCCTAACAGCACTGAGATAGAGTTGGAAGCACAAGTTTATATTTCCCAGTAGCCTCTGAGCAACAGAGAAACAGAGACACAGATGCAGAGATCCAAATGCGTCCTGAAGTTTCAATGACTAACCCATAATACTCTGTATGTAGATAATGGAAAAGACATCAATTGGAGCTGAATTAAAAAGATAACTCAACCCAAAAATTCTGTCATCATTTACTCACCCTCGTGTTGCTCCAAAGCTTTAGGACTTACTTCTGAGGAACATCAAAGGGGACGCTTAGAAAAATGCCAGTGTTGGCTTTTTCCATTTTTTGAAAAAAAAAAAACACAAAGTGGATGGTGACCAGAAGCGGCCAAGCTCCAAAAAGGACAAGAAAGCAACATAAAGGCCATCACACAATTACCTGTGCACTCTATTCAAAGCCATCTGAAGTCATATGAGAGCTTTCTGTGAGAAACAGACTTATAAGTCGCTATTCACTGAAAATCTTGCCTTTGAAATATCTCAACATCTTTGGTCATCACTCACTTTCACTGCACGTGAAAGAGCAGCCTAGGCAACCTGTAGTATTTTTTCCTTTTGAGCTCTTTGGAAGAAATAACATCATTCAAGTTTCAAAAGAAGCTAGGGTGAAAGAATTTTCAAAATTTTCCAAGCATAACTTTGGACAAAAAAACATAGGATAAAACTGAACAGTAATACATCTAGCAGACCTGATTGCTCTTCCTAATAAGGGACAGATTAGCGGCAATGCCCATGACAGCCGTAATTCACGACTTCAAATGTTCCAGATCAGCAAACCGTTAATATTGCCCAGCAGGAGAATTGACTTTTAGGCACTAAGAAGATAGTCAATTTAAGACATAAATGAGTGACTACATGCTAATGTCTGCCGCAGGTAATGAATCACAGGGCGCTGTGGGAAGAGCAGACGTCCTCTCTCTCTGTGGACCTGTGGCTATAAATGAACAGAACCAGAAGCAAATTCAAAGCTTCCCACTTTCATTATTCTAAATCAGGAAACTCTGAATGATTCAGATGTTAATTCCGCACCTCACTCATTAGCATTACAATTTTATTGCTTCCTTCCAGAGAGGGGCGGGATAACTTAAAATAGACTTTCTCTCTGAGCAACAAAGGTGAGTATGGAACACCCACTGTGTGTGAGCTTAGAGGGGGAACAGAGAGATTCGGGTTTGTTTGCTTTAGGATTGTGTCTGAGTATGTGGATCAAAACGAGTCACCTTCAGAGGATTATGAGTGTGGTGTGTCTCTCAGCGTCTCACTGTGGGACAAATATGTCTGGAGCATCGCCAAAAAGCTATCTATATTCAGTCTTTAACATTTCTCATCTCCCCATCCCATCTCCCCTCAATAGGTTTGTACTACCCAAGCCCCAATATAAATTTATGAGAATATAAAGCATCCACTAATATTCATCACTAGAGTCACACTAACTAGGGCTCAAAAAGTTTTCTAGTCAAGGTAGGGCCAGGTTTATCAATAGTTTTCGCAAATATATATATGTGTGTGTGTACATAGATATATGCATGCATATGTATGAATGTGTACACACACAGAATGGTCACACAAATAACGAGAAAAAGAGACAGGCAGGGTAACACAACATGGCAAAAGAAACACGTGACAAGCCATGTGCTCTCCTATTTATTGTGCAACCCTGCCCATCTTGTTTCCTCATTATTGGTTGGATTTGCCCCACCTGTCCTCCCTCATTACCTGCCCTGTTTGTTCCTTATTATTCTCCCTGTGTTTACTACCCTGTGCTTGTTCGTTGTCGTTTCTCGTCGTATTTTTGTTGTTGTATCGTCTATTGTCAAGCCAAGCCAAGTAAAGCAAATCCAAGCCAAATCTAGTCTAGTCCCGTTTTTCCCCTTGTTGGTTTTTGTTTGTAGCTTTGTTTTTACTGTAAATAACCCTTCTCTGCATTGAGTCCTTGCCTTATCACTTCAACACCCACACACATAAATATAAATATAAATAAAAGTGCATTAACGAGTGTTTGAAATTCTCACAATGTCAAAGTCATGCTTTGTTCGTTGTGGTCTGAATGGTCACCGCTATCAATAATAGACCATTGCTGTTTCCTGTTCTTTTTTGCTGCATTTGAGTGTTTTTTCTGCACGATTAACCTTAGTAAATGTTGTAGAACAAATACCAAGGGAGAAAATCTTTAAAACATTAAATTCAGATCAATACCAAAATATCTAAAGTTCTGGGTGGATTCTTCCACTTTGTATTGAACGCTTCACTTGCTCGCTTTTCTGAACACCACAAACAACATTGTACAATAGCAATGACTTTGGACCATGAGAGAATGGGCAGCTTATCGTAGAATCATGCATTATGCAGCACTAATGCATGTTTTATATGGTCGGTACACATGAAGGTCCATGTGAGCCTCAGTGCGGTAATGGCTCCAGCTGAGATGGACAGTAAGGAGAGAGATACGGTCACCACTTGAAAAATGAAGCCAATGACACACCTCCAAAAGAGAGTCTGCGTTTTGCATTTAAAATTATTGGTCTGTTACAAAATCCACTGAACTGCTTACGGGGCATTTATAAGCATCATAGTCATAGACCAATAAAACCATATAAAACTACAATGAAGATCAAAGTTTTATTGCATTATGCTTAACATAAAATGCATGAAACAGAAAACAATCATAATATCATGTCATACAATCACATGTACACTTCAGGACTCAAATGCTCTGCCAAAACTTAATTATGCTGTCTGTCAGGATATTTAAGGATATTGGATTAAGGCAAATTATAAAACTGCACAGTATATATACACAGAATATATCCGTCATTAAAAAATGATTAATGCCTAACAAATGATGATAGAATTTGCTTAGCAACCTGCTAATGTTGACCTCTATTCAAATGAAATGTTAAATCTCCTGTTTCAGTGCATAGAGTTATTGTTAACTAAAGCCATTGCAAATCATTTTTTAAATTGAAATAAAGCTGAAATAAAAATATTATAAATGTTTGTGAATATTGGAAGTATAAGTTGAAGTACTTAAATTACTAAGGGTACGTTTAAAAGACAAAGAGGTACTAAAAACAGAAAGGTTTTTCCTTACTGTTTTTGTTTTCAAAGTTCCCAAAATATGGTTGGGGACTTTGAAAATATGAATGGCCATAAAACATATATAGCTATATATATATATATATATATATATATATATATATATATATATATATATATATATATATATATATATATATATATATATATATATATATATATATATATATATAAAATTACAAAAGCACATCAGAAAAAAATACTAAAACTTATAAAAATTGTAATACATATCATAATACTATATAAATAACATTTAAATAACTGTGCCATGGCGCTAAGGATGTTGTTTTAAAAGTCAGCTACCCATTTAGCTCACTAACTTTTGAAATAGACTTCATGTCTGGTGCATAAAGTAAACAGACGCATTAGACCAAATAACGTGGCAATCAGCAAAATCCCTCTGGCACTGCCAGAGGAGGTCTGTGCAATATTAGATATAATAAATGAAGCAGCAAACCTGTACAAAACCCATACAAGCTGTCAAGCGCTTACCACCTTGACATTTAGTGGCATTCACCATGACAAATGGCATACACATTAAACCTTTGAAATGAGGGCGTTTCTAACCACACTAGCGAAGCTCTGTAAATGCAGCTGTTATCTGTGACCTTGCCATAGAGTAATGCACCCGGTTTTATAGCCTATGACAAATGTATACAAGTCTATACAGAAAAGCAATAAAGCCCGCAGGAGGTAGTCTCATTAGTGAAGGGATGCTTCAAGAAGGTCGTGTTATATTAATATCTATGTCATGTGATTTGATTATTAGTGGTCAATCAAGCCGCTTAAACCTGGTATGCACTTTGTCATAAGATATGACAAAATACAATGTTAAAAATACAGTGGAACCCACTTATCGCGACCTCGGTTATTTCGCCAACCTCCCTATTTTTTTTTTAGCATTTTCTTATCGGTTATGCTTATTTTATTTTGCCGAACCCTGATATCTCGAGAACAAAAAGGGACAAAGTCGCCACTTTACATAGGTTCTCGATCCTCGTGACTAATGATAGTACAGAGTTCAGTGCGCGTGCGCTGAGTTTGCATTGCACGTGCATCACGGTCTGTAGTCAGTCCAATGACGCGTCACTCACTCTTGCGGCGCAGTGCCGTGCAGCCGCAGAAGAACTCACGGAAAAAAAAACATTCAAGCCTTGCAGATGCTATCTTGGAAGAGGAGTTAGCATCACTGTCCAGAAATTCCCAGATTACATTGACATCGACAAAGACCTTGTTACTGTTAGAAGCATTTGTTTCAAGCAGACCGTTAAAGGCAAAAAGCAATTTAGACTTTGTAAAGAAACCATAGTAAACGCGGGTACAATACTATTTAATACTTGTTTCAGAGCGAAATTTATGCGTGTTGTGACTGGTTACGATGTGAGCGAAATTGTGTTTGCAATGTTGGAGAATATAATTAAAGTTTTTTTTTTCCTTTTGATATTGGCAAACCTATATAGTGTATGTATATTTTTATAGCTTGCCGATCGCTTCATCAAACAAATCGCCATATTGGCTGTTGGTTATCTCGATGCTTTTTTGCAACCCCCGAGGCCGCTGACATAACCAGGTTCCACTGTACAATGCAAAACATAAAAGTGTTATTTTTCACTTTATCGTTAAAGCCAAGCAAAGTCTAAAGTAAAAGTGTTTGCAGGGTGGTCCTTTACTGCCATCCAGGATGCATCAGAACCCATTAGAGTTTACTCTTCAAACACAAACATTTTGGATCCTGTGGACTCTCGTTATCTGATCACCTCCTTTAAAACCAGATGTTAACAGTCTGCCGAAGCATAGAGGAAACTGCACTGAAACACGGAAATCAGACACAAAACAGGACAGTTTGTGTTGATATGAGAGTGTGTGTGTCTGGGGGAAGTGAGGAACAAAGACTGTGACCGTGAGAGCAATATTGTTTTGACGAGGATAATATACTGCTTCATATGTGGGTCTCCCTTTAGGAATAACACAAAGATGTGAAACTCAGCACACTCTGCACCAGCATATACCCAAAAAAAAAAAAAAAAAAACTCAAGACATACTGAGAAATAGAAAGCTTGTACCAAGATGTAGGCACGATTACAAAAGTCAAGGGAGAGCTCAACAAGTCAAGTCCTGATAAACACAATAAGTTCACGGATGGAACTGCATTGGAGTGTCTTATTTTCGAAGCATCTGCAATCTGATTTACTTCCTGCTGCATGCAAATTGCTTTCAGGCCAATTTTTGTTGAGCGTTTTAACTTTTTTTCAATCATCAACACATAATACACATAATTACTCCATGCTTAAACAATGCAAAAAAAAATACAATGCAAAATAAAATACGCCCCGTTAAGGCTGATGGCAGTCACTGACACACACACACACACACACACACACACACACACACACACACACACACACACACACACACACACACACACACACACACACACACACACACACACACACACACACACACACACACACACACACACACACACACACACACACACACACACACACACACACACACACACACACACACACACACACACACACACACACACACACACACACACACACACACACACACACACACACACACACACACACACACACACACACACCTGTAGGGTAGAGCAACACCTCAGCAGTGTAAAAAAAACAGCACTCCTTTAAAGTTGATCTTACAGTATAAAAAAAATCTCTCTAAAGAGAGTGAGAAGTGAGAACACTGCATGCTGGGAAATAAATGCCATGTGTCTTGGCTCAGAGCTACAGCCCACAGATATTCCTTCCTTATTCCTCTCATATCCTCTTTTCATCTGTTCTCTCCTCTGCTCAAACCAAAAAAAATGTTTCCCTCCTAAAGATGTGAGTCACTCAAACTCAGATGTCATCGCTCCTCCGTCAGGCCTGTTTACAGTTCAATCTTTGTCTCTCACGTGGAGCGCAGATTCTTCTCTAGGGTAGGTTTAAATAAGTGCTGAGAGGCAAGTGGCAAAAGAACAGGGAAGTGAATAGAGGAACAAAACACCATTCAAATACATTTTAAAAATCAAAACAATACCACAATTGCTTACACTCAAACAGCATGAACATTAGACAATCATTTACCAGCTACTAGTACAATAACACTCTCATTGACCGGAAATATAAGTTATATTAATCCCAAAAACACAACAGAGTTGTAAAACAACAGTTGATTACCCTTACAGTTCTTGGGAATAGTTACTGCACACAAATATGTGATTGCAAGCTGTTAAGTCTGGAACTTATTTCATTTATGCCAATGACTTCAACAGAAAAGCACATTTACATGCTGACAAACAGATGTAAAAGAGGTTTCAGAAAGCTAAGAGTAGGACTAGGGACTAGAATAAACTGAAATACACTTTGAAAGGTCATAGCTATTTGGGAGCTTGTTGTCAGGATTATGAATTGTATTAATAATAAATATTAAATAATAAAAGCCAAACAGAGTGTGGCAAGTACAATGGCTACCTGTCACGTGTCTCCATATAGTATAATATTTACATGCAAATGTAATATATTGTATTTAATTACCAAATCTCCTTGTAGTGAAAGTAACATTTTCATTTACTGTGATATTTTCACACACTGGACCTTGTTAATGAAACATGAGCAGAATGAATTCCTGTGTAAATCCTTCACAAATCCATTCTATCATAAATTGTCCCACTCAATTGGATGCAATAGCAATCTGTACAAAACAAAACAAAAAAGGTCTTATTTTTGTTCTGCTGGTGTGTCATCATGAATAACGCAATGTTTATTTTGTTTGACTGGACAAGTTGTTTGTCACGTTTTGGTACATTACACTCGTGCCCTTGATATCATCATTCACGTGACTTCATAACCAAAACAACCACATCACATTCTTCTTAAAAACACAATGCCTAGCTTTTCATGAGACTATAATAATAAAGGATATTACAACTTTCATTTATATAATGTTTATATATAGCTTAGAGTGGAAGCAATAAACCCCACTGCCAAGGGTGAGAGGAACTAAAAAAAGCTTATCTGTAACTGTGTAACTAGAAGTGGGAGGAGACTATTCACATATAAATCACCAGATCAGTGACTAACCTGCACATACTGTTTGCGATTATCTGTCTGTCAGATGGGCTTGGACTGCATAACAAGTGTACTGAAAAACACTGCTAAACTGAATCAATGGACAACAGGAATGCGCAAAATAATGGTAAGTCTGATCGCGGCAGAAATACAACTCATCTTGACTTATATATTTTTATTTAGTAGTTGCAAACCAGTATCACCTGAATATGATTTTTTTCCAAGCTGTTCTGTGTTTTTTTTTTCCTGTGTAAACATGCACTAAAAGATAATTTGACCCTTTTTTGTAAGAGTCTGTTGCTTTTAAGCATTAAAGAATTGAAAATTGAAAATTGTAAATTGTATTTTTCTCCTAAAATCTAATTTGCCTACCAACATGTCTTCCAACAGGCCCTATTTATGCTGACTCCTCTCTGAGGATCCTAATCATGGGGCTGAAGCGGACAGGAAAGAGTTCAGTGGGCAACACGCTCTTGAATGAGGATGCATTCGATACTTGGGGTGGAGCGGCCAGCACTGTAGCACACAGAGAATCTGAGGACCGACACCTGACGGTCGTGGATGCCAATGGATGGGGCACAAGTGAGAAGCTTGTCCCTAAACAGGAGAAACTGGAACTACTGAATGCCTTATCGCTGTGTGAGCCCGGACCCCACGTTCTGCTCCTGGTCGTTCCCTTACTGCACTTCAGCCACTCTGAGAAAGCAATCATACAGAAACGGATGGAGATCCTCACAGAGGGCGTGTGGCGCCACACCATGGTTGTGTTCACGCTGGGTGACCGTCTGCACGACTGCAACATGCAGGAGTACATCCAGACGTCCGGGGAGGATCTCCAATGGCTGATGGAGAAGTGCAGGTATAGGTACCACGTTCTTAACAATAAGACCCCCCAGGACAGACAGCAGGTCTCTGGTCTACTGGACCGTGCTGAAGACATGCTGATGGAGAACGGCGGATGGCATTTTTCCCTACACATGTACTGCAGGCTGGAGGAGGAATGGAGCCGGAGGGAGAAGGAAATGAAAGAGAGGATACTAGAGATGCAAGATAGAGGGGGAAAAAACAATCGAGGGCTGGCTTTAGTTCCAAGTCTCAGTCGAAAGGATGGGCCGCATGTGAACGATACTCCACTGAAATTCGTTAACCATGGCTAACTCCTGCCAAACACTGTTACATGGCATAACTATTGACTCTTATAACCATCAACTCAGAGAACCCCAAATATTCTTCATGAATGTGTGTGTATATATACACATACACACACACACACACACCTTTTCATCAAGACTTTCACCAAAAGATTTTCAGCCTCTTGATTTCATTTGAGCTTATTTGAAGTTCATTTTAAGTGGTCCTGTGGTGTGACAAATTAATTATTAAAAGTAAAAATATTTCAATAAGGTTTCATTTTTTAACATGAACTAACAATGAACTACAGCTTGTAATAATCTTAAATCAAAAATTGTATCGGTCAACATTAATTAATGCAGTGTGAACTAATGTGAACATTTTTTACAAATACAATCCAAGGTTAATAAATCCTGTAATAATGCTGTAATCCAATTCATTTTTGTATGTGATGTTAGTTAATGTTAATAAATGAGACCTTATTGTATAGTGTATAATGGTGTTACCAGTATATATATATCATTTACATTTATGCATTTGGCAGACGCTTTTATCCAAAGCGACTTACATTGCATTCAAGGAACACATTGAATCAGTTCATCATATATCAATGGATGTTCATAAAAATTACATAACAACAATCAACACCTCAAAGATTATACTTTACAACATCTTACATAAGTAAAGCAAAAGTAGAGCAAAATCCTCTCTCATCTGACTGTTATTTCTTCCAGTGACATTTTAAGACAATTGTAAATAAATGTGAATATGTTAAACAAGGCGTCTTCCTAAGTGTTTTGTATTATTTGCTTGTTATATAATGACACAAAACCCTTTCAACTGCTCACACGTGTTGCATGGATGTGTATGATTCACCATGATTATTCATTTGATTTATCAATTGTAACACATCAGAACTCATATCTAGTCTATAATACTGTCTTCGTATATTTGCTCATATCTCTCACCTTTACCCCTTTTCATATCATATTTAGCCTCCCCACCCCTTAGTGTATACACTCTTTAAAGTGACTGATGTCCATGTCATCACAGCGCTGAGCCCCAAGCAGTCGCTTTAATTGATATGCAATTTGCACGTCATCTTAATCTGAAGAGGTGAGTTCCTTTAATGTGCTACTCAGGATAAGCCATTTCATTTAACAGATCAAAGCCAGAGAGAGAGCGGAACATTAGAGGCCCTACTTTCAAAGCAAAATTCTCTCTTGGCGTCACACGTGTCAAACATCATCTTGTTGCGGTTGGGTAAACAAGCCTGAGTGGAATGATGAGAGAAACACCATCGAGCTACAATCGTCGCCTGTGTCTCGACCACACGAAGAAAGACGCGTACCCCGCCGCCACGGATTCAGACAATCACCCAAATTTACATATGCTGATAGTTGCTAATTTATGTGTGCAAATGTAATGCTCCCGCTGGCAGGCATGTTGTACTGTTTGGGGAAAGTAGAGAGGTGCTATTAGAGAAGAGTCTCTCTGGATGGACTGTCTTCATTTCAGGGCTCTCTTTCAGACACTCTGCACATTAAAGTGGGTGATCTACTGAACCCTTCTCCACCCGCATGACCTTGAACAACAGAACCACCAAACCAAACCCATCTACCACATGTAACAGAGCCAGAATTGCAGAGATCGTCTCTCTCTCGCACACGCACACACACTTTTCAATCATAGTGAGGACTTTTCGTTGACTTCTATTGCTTTTATACAAAGCTAACAATAGTTTCTATGCCCTAACAATAAACCTCGCACAAAATAATTTTTAGATTCTATATCAAAACACAATTTAGAATGATTATGTATATTGGGGACTGTTGGCCAAAGGAAAATTTGTAGGATGCATTAAACTGATCAAAAGTGCCAGTCTTTTTACAAGTTTAGATAACGTTTCTATTTCAAATAAATGCTGTCCTTCTGAACCTTCTATACAACAAAGAATTATGAAAAAGTAATGCTGGGTTTCCACAAAAATATTAAGCGGCACAACTTTTTTCAACATTGACAATAATAAGAAATGTTTTTTGAGCTCCAAATCAGCATATAATGATATCTGAAGGATTATGAGACACTGTAATAATGACATTTAAAACGACTATTTACAATTTTTATATATTTATTAAATGTCATAATATAACTGTGTTTACTATAATTTTAATATAAACACAGCCTTGGTGAGCATGAGAGAATTCTTTCAAAAACATTTAATTCTTACCAACCCAAACTTTTGAACAGTAATATAGAAAAGAGAAGAGATTCTACAGATTCAGACTTTCAATTACACAAACATACATTCCATTTTTTTTGTGCGTTCTTTCTAGGGCCCTGATTACAGCTGGTATTAAAATGCATTTTGTAAATCAGATCACAAGTAGACAAGGAAGAAATGTTCCTGTTTACAAGGCATTCCTACTTACACCTGGTGTTTTAATTTGTTTTAATTTCATAACTCTTAGGTCCTGATATCTTTGAGGGGAGGATCTATGGGCGGGTAAATGTATTGGCTTTTCAGATCTTTCAAACTAATGATGAAATAAGCTCGCGTAATTTACATATGAATGCAAACGCTTTCATTTCTGCTCTGATTGACGTAATACCACCCCAAATGTTGTGAGTTTGTTTTAGAAATACGGAATAGAGAGAATATTGTAAGTAGTACATTAGATCAGTAGGTGGAGACCTTTTGTGGCTGTTTAAACTCATTCGATTACATTTCCGACTAACTCTAGAAGTGATTGATAGTGAACAAGCTCAAAACACTTTAAACCCTGCCTGTTTTGACCTTTATTTAGGGTTGTCCACTTGTGATTCGATCTACCAAAACACCAAGTATCAAGACCAATCTTAATTTCAGGTGTAAACAGGGCCTAGCATACTATGAAAAGATAAAAACATTGGCTACAAAGGGCTTATTGTACTGAAAATAACTGTTTAAACCCGTTAAGATGGTCTTTCATCCTGGCCAAGCTAGTCTTCAACTGATCTCCCAGCTTTAGACGCTGAAAAGTGCCTTGAACCTCTCTTAAATCTATCAAAAAGTTCTGTCTGGCAAGGATGAGATGTCAGCTAAGATCAGCAAAAGGATTAGGCTGGTCTTTTTCAGCAAGGCAGTCTAACTTTACTAAGAGCGCTGAAAATAAATAATGACATTGCATGGGTGAAGGTGGATAATGAAGCCATCATTAGAATAAACTATCTCTCAGCATTTAAACCTTTGCCATACCCCACCATGGCACCAACTTTGCTAAAGAGCACTTTCCAGTTGGCAGTATTGTTAGACTGTGGTCCAGCTGACCAACAGGTTCACTTCAGAATGACTGAGGGTTTCTGTGCAATTAACAATACAGATAAACTGCACTGTGGCTTGCACATATGCAAAGCAAAAAGAACGTGTTCATGAAATCTAAAGAGCAATGCGTGATGGCTGTAAAGAGAAGTTCCCATGGATTTTAGATCATCTAGCACAAGAGGACTGAGGAGGCAGTGAGAGAATCAATAGATCAGAGAGCAAAAATAAAGCCAGTGAGAGAGAAAGAAAGAGAGAGCTCGGTGCACACTCTAAAAGTTAAAACCGGACTTTAAACACTCCTTCCTAGTTAAAATAGATGTTTGCCATTTTTTAATGTGTAAAATAATAATAAAATATTGGTGTGGGGGTAGGGGGCTTGGATCATTTGCATAACAACCAACGCAATCTACCAAAAGCAGATTAGCGTCTGGCTAATCTGATGCTGGCTAGTGTCCCTCTAATGATTGATAATGAACGTATGGAGCTGGTTTAATCTTTTACCTACCCTGGTAACTGTATTTCACCAGATGGCCAGCTTAATGAAGAAAAGTCGAAAGGTGTACAACGCTTCCTGGTTAGAACATTTGAGAACAATCACCAACAACAGAATGCAGGTGGCGGATCGTCGCCAAAATGGGTGAACCGGCCATTAACGCTTTTGCGTGTACGATCACACCGGTGTGATCAGTCTTGGCTGGGCCCTGGAGGGTACGATCACACCGGTGTGATTAGAACATTCGTGCTTCACGTCATCAACTGCTAAATTCAAACATATTTTTGCGTGTCATCTGGCGCCTATCCAGATATTGACGTACTCAGAGCTTGTCATATATCACAACTACTCAGTGTTTTCAACCACTTAAGGTTTATTTTCGGTTTCAGACATTTGAATACTCATAAGTAGTCGCAAAACAATAAATCTATAGTTTGAAAAATACACACTGACGTCCATAAAAGCAGAAATAGCAATCGTTCAATTCTAAATTGATATTCAGATAAATCAGATACACATTGCATAGATAACTATAAAGTTCACTGTATTCTTCTCTCACTTCTCGTCACTTACTGTCATGTTTTTCGGGAGAAGCGACTGAATTTGCGTTATAAATCAGACTGATCAGATTCTCCAAACTGCGGCGCAAACAAACATGGCGGCGCCCTTCGCGCACCATAGATCAGCTAACATGATCATTATAAAAGTTTTTAAATGACAAAACACGTTCACTTCCACATATTTGAGAATCGAAATATGAGGTTGTTGAATATTTTGAATAAATTAGACATACACTAAATAAATGCGATGCACATGTCATACAGCGCTTTTGAGGCTTTTGTGTCAACGTGACAAGCATGACACGTCGCCATGGGAACAATAAGGTAAACATTCTAAAATAACGGTTGCCTAAAAAAACTCACGCTGGGGGGGGGGGAGGGAATATTTAGAACTTACGTGCGAAAAGGTTAAGTAAGTAACCAACCATCTGGCTTAAGACATGCAGTAAATAATGGAACAAATACCAATAAAATGACTAGCGCAAACCTTAGTAATCACCTTGCATGATTCCTATAAATGCTGTCCTCTCATACATTTTGCATCTGTTATAGGTATGAGACTGAACTGAGAAGAAAGGTCATGCTAATGATCAAGCACATACGTATACTGTGTCAATACATATGTATTGCTACAGAAATCATCCAACTCATAAGGATAGCCACTCACTAAAGCTTTTTCTGGAGCACATGCACTACCCCAATCCTTAAAAACTACAATATATACATACATTGTTTGTTTTTTTATTACAGACTTTTCATTAAAGAAAATGTCCTACTATGCAAAGTCACCACTCGACGTCCGGGGTCTTGCACCTCAACATGCTCAACATGCATAAGGAGACTCACAGTGAATACAATGGAAGTCAAGGCCTATATTTTAATCTCTGTGGATGACGCTTAACACAATCCAAGATGAGCTTGTCTGTGGTCACCCCATATTCTCATGTGTGTGTTTAGGCGTTCTGTTGGATAAATG
This sequence comes from Rhodeus uyekii, assembly GCA_037043235.1. Classification (NCBI taxonomy): domain Eukaryota; kingdom Metazoa; phylum Chordata; class Actinopteri; order Cypriniformes; family Acheilognathidae; genus Rhodeus; species Rhodeus uyekii. Next base: position 2,799,282 of record JAWRVZ010000035.1, read on the forward strand.
TTAGAATGAGAAACGGCCAAATCTGATGAGTTGAAGTCAGTCTAGAACCAGCATGCAGGCTTATTAACAGAGCACACTGCCTCCACAGCTCAACCACTGAACATACTGTCTCTCTTTATTTTGTCTTCCCTCACTCTCTTCTCTCTCTTTGTCTCCGTCTGTGACTGAATGATGTCTGTTTCCACGGAAACTCCTTCAGGCAATTAGGTGTGCAAATATGGCAGAGTGGAGCAGTAAGGACAAAACGTGCTGAAAAATGGGGTTGGGAGGGAACAAAAGCAAGAATCAAATAGTCAAATGTGTATCAGTTCCACTAACAGACGGAGCTGAATTCTGCATTACCTGTTACAATTTATATGCTAAGGTTAGCGGTCAAAAGCCAGAATTTATAAAACTATAAGTCTAAAGTAGCATGTGATTGATGAGGTTAATTGCAACTTTTTGTAGGTGTAATAAATAGTTACTCTGTCATTTCTCGTGTTTGATCCAGAACTGTGCATGAATAATGTTTGATGTAACACGTGATAACTATTCAGCTTGGTAAAAAAACCTGGCAACTATATGCTAAACTAACAGCTTCTGTCTACCCTTTGTTTTCAACAAAATAAGCCTCCAAGGAGATTACCCAAGATGCTTTGTGAGCCAATGGTGTTGTTTTTGTGCATGCACACAAACTGCTTGGTCAGGAATCATGAATGAAAGTCTCATTTTGACATATAATGAGCCTGAGGTCTTGAGCCAACCTTGGGTGCTCTAATACGCAGGGATGGCTGAGCAATGATCTGCTTTAATAACACACTTTTTGCATCTGTCATACCCAAATATTTCCAGGGCAGAAAAAAGACATTGAGTACCTACGTTGGGCAGCCTGCCAGCTAGCTCTGTGGAAAGAAAAAAAAAAAAAACAGTTTCCAAACATCATCTCTCATTGCATTACGGAGGCATTCTGTGCATGTGCTTAACCTCCCCTTGACTTCACCGTGTGTGTGATTGTACTGTAAGGATGAATGTAACAGCTGTGGGTGAGGCTGCAGCCTTATGGCGTTAGCTGAAACTTGATCTAGCAAACTAATCCTCTAATGACTGGCTCTCAATTAACACAGAGCCAAGCTGTTTGTCCTGAAAAGAGTAAAGACCACTTCTCTGTCCTCTCTGTACCTCTTTATCCATCTGTTCCCTCGCTACTTATGCCAGGTACTCTTCATTCACTGCCAGTGCCAGATGGAATTGTGAATAGATGTTTACAGCAATGTCTATGAAGGATATAACATTTTCCTCTTGAAACTAACTAGCTGACTGATACTGACAGTCAAATACATTCAAAGACACAAGGCATTAACTAATTTACCAACTAACAAACATATATTGACATTCATTTACCTTCATGTCTTGGAGCCAACTAACTAACATGTTCTGACATTAATTTACATGGTAAGAAATTCATAGGAAATTCATTCATATATTTGCATTTTAATACACTTGGCACAACTAGCTTGCTAATCAGCTAGCTAGCTTTGCTAGTAGCTCAACCAGTAGAGTTTACAACGCCAAGGTCATGGGTTCAATTCCCAGGCAAAGTAAGAACAGATAAAAAAAGAAAAAAGGTCAATGTGTTTCTTTAATGCATTGTAAGTCACTTTGGATAAAAGCGTCTGCCAAATGCATAAATGTAAATGTAAACTAATTAACTGATAGTGACAGTCATGCAGATTCTAAGAACTATCTAATTGATACTGGCAATCACTTCCATTACATAACATTTTCTTTCTCTTACCAATAATGGGGATGTACATTCTAATCATATAAAATACAACATTTTCATGACTTATTATTATTATTTTTTTGTCATTAAATGTGTGCTAACTGGTACTCCTGGTATTGGTATTCTTTGAAGCATGCTGGACTACGATGTAAATTCCAGGGAACTGAATGAGAGAGTGAACATAATCATTCAGTACCATTGTATACATCAAAGTACAATGGTATCTGAATCTGATACTTTTATTACATAATATTACTTCAAGGGAGTTGATAACATTCAAAGCTACAGGTCACTATACTGTGTCCACAGAGGCTTTGAGCCCATAACTAGATAAGCCTTTAAACAAAGTCTATTATGACATTTTAGATAAAAGGGGAGAAGCTATATTGTGGATAATACATAAAAAGAAGGAATTTATAACAGGATGCCCCCACATCATAACTATCTGGGGCATTTTTGCCACTTTTTTGTCTTGTGCCCATTTCACAGGATTTGTAATGTAGGATCCACATTGCATCTGTTAATTTCAGTTTATATGTGACACAGCAGGTGGCCCCACCCTGCCTGGTGGCTGACAGATGCTGATGGGCCAATTAAAAGGCATGACAGGATTGCTCTAACTCTCTTATCCAAATGCTAATTTCCCACAAGCTTCTGGATTAACACACAGAATCTGAGGCAGCTGCTGTCATCTGCCGATTAGAGACAGAAGAGGAGAATGAACACACATGCAAAGTCTCTTCGGGCTTCATCCCAATATTGTCCTGAGTTATAGTTTGTTGAACATGGCAAGTCAAACATGCGTGCCTGATGAACTCATGAATGCTTTTTTGGGCAAATATTGACTTGGATATTTGGATATTTATTTTCTAGACTACCGGTATGCTGATTCACCAGCTAGACCAGCACTAAACCAGTCTGGACCAGAATGAAAATCTGGATTAAAGTGTATTTTTAGAAAGGGTACGGCAGCCTTCCTCTTTAAAAACATTTAGTGTAGGTGTCTCATAGGGACTCAAACATCAAAGAGAAGAATATAATAGAGCTTAGCAAACATAGCTTAGGTCTTAAGGAACAGATGTGGCCCAAAGTGCACTACTGAGTCACACTCTCCACACACACACACACACACACACACACACTCAAGAGAGGCTGAGAGAACAGTAATCTCTCTGATAAGATGCAGACGACCCTGCCAAGTTATTAGGCATGTAGCGCTAACCTACTGACCCATATAGCAGCCCTCTCCACTAAGCCAACCAATCTTACACACAGAGTAAAATGTCAGTGTGTCGCACAGACACATACAATCTGCACAATTAATGTAAATAAAATCTACCTTGCAATATTTAAACCTCAAAAGGAAGGAAACCACTTTTATAAATAAAACATGCCTTTATAATAAAATTAAAATTATATTTTTAATAATAATAATTTGTATTTTATCATTATATTACATAGTAGAAAAAATTACAAGAGATTTTAATTATCAGAAGTAGAAGAAAAACCCCAGAAAAAAAACAAATAGAAAATAATAAAAAAGATCCACTTTTTTCACTCTCTGTCAGTGTAGATAAAAAAAAGTCAAACACTTAACTGAAATACTTTAACGAAATAAATCACCTTATTTTTTGACAAAACTGTAGAAGACTCAAGACACAGTATCACACAAGTACACACACAAGCACGCAAAGAATAAGAGGGGCTGGAGCTCACTTTGTTGCACATTCACACATGGTCAAGCAGACACGATGGGACACCAGGACACCGCGTACGTCTCAGGCATTGTGTTCACATGACAGTCGGCCTTTGTCTCTTTCCTTGTTCATCTGGATCTCAGATCCACAGTAATTATGAATGTAGCACTTTCTACATTCTCTGTATACCTGCCCTCTTTTTGTCCTCTCCCTCTCTCAAATAGATAGAGCTTACTATCGGAGTGGGAATATGGATCAGACGCTATTGTGTGATGAATCATAGCTAGATCTAATTGGTGTTTTAATCCTTGACAAAACAGGGCACAGTGACAGCAGCCTTCTGCCAGTCAGAGAGTGAGCAAAAGGCAGAGAAAGCGCAGACAGATAGAGGGTCTCCGCCATCTCTCAATTATATCTACTCTGTGTTACACATTCACATTAGGGCGGCATATGTCAATTTCCCTCTCATTTCTTTGTCGGACGCTGACAATTAGCGCAAGTTTACAAGCAGTCAAAAGGTTCTCTGTTCATGTTCCTCATAATGGATTGCATAAATGTGCTAGAAACAGACAGACTGGCTGTCTGACCTCCATAATTGCAAGGGACACAGACATTGCATTGAATGATGCAGTATGTAATAATCGCAAACAGTGTCACTGTCTAGCCCCTGTCTGGTCACAACTGGAGCAGCCCGAGTGAAATGCCAGGCATCCACATGCCACTTTTATGTGTCTTTTTTGAGAATGTGCAATATAAATATTTTGATTACTGAATATTCGAGGACTCTAGGTGGTCTAAACTAGTCTAAGTGATTTAAACAAAGGCCTGAATGATTAGGCTGGTATATTATTTTGACATTCGCACACAGGACGGATTCTTCCTGTTCAAAAACAACTGGACAGAGCAAAACAGAATGAACCCATCCTCATACATCCCTAGCATGTGCACTTGTGAGTGGTCGTGAGGCTTGATCAGCCAGCCTGCTTCTTTTCATTTGCTGTGCGATGAATCATAGCGGCAGAGATAAACACTATTCCACTGCCGTTCAGATAACTTCTCGGGTGTTGTCACTCATACACACACACGGGGCACAGCAGAACAGACAGACGTGGGCTCCACCGAGGCAGAGAAGTGTCTTAGTCTTCTAGCTCTCTCACACACAAAAACCTGCACACGCCTGCACACAATTTGTACGCACACACATAATCTTACACAAATAACTTTCTTTCACACAGTCACACACTGTCTGACTTCACACAATCAATGTTTTCAGGGTTCCCTCACAAATACTTTTATTTAATAGTTTATTTTAGGGATGTATGGATCCAATCCTCAGTATCGGTTCCGATGCTACTCTTCTTTGCCATTGTGCATATACTATACTTGTTAAGCCAAACAAAAGGCACAAAATCTTTCTAAAGTACCATAATGTATTCATGCACCGTTTATCATTTATGATTCAATGTTTATATTATTATACTTGACCTTCAGATAAAGGTCTATGGTTTGGCATAAAATGACTTTATCTTGCTGGTGTTTATTGCTTTTTTTAATTAATACCCTTTCTTTTTCTGTCCAACCCATCATATGCTGACTCATTAAATAGCCACACCATACAATTAAAAGAAATGTCTTAATTTTATAGTATATATTTATATATAAAAATATTTACTTCTCTTTCAAGAATGTATTTTACAAAAATACAAAAACAGCAATGTGTAACATTTTGACATTTTGTACTACAATTCATATTCGTTCATTAAATATTTTATTTGTTCCCTACTAAATAATGTTTGTTTTCAATAAATGTTTAGATTTTATGAAATTATTTTTCTAGAGGAACTTTTGCTGCTGAATTATCCACTAATCTAGTTTAGAACACCAGTAAAATCAGTACACATGAATAAAATAGGTAGAATGAGTTTAATGATGTCACCACTCAGGATTCGACATTTATCTGTTGCCTTGCTTCTACCGGTACTTTCTCTACAGCTGGCAAAGTGCACTATTTGAGCAAAGTTAAAAATAAAATGAAAATATCTGATTATCCTCCATCACACAGTCACTACTCCATACTACATCTCATATTTTCTGTTTCCAAAGAGATCTGTTATCAGCCCCACAGTACAAAATGGAACCATATACGTAAAGGCTGGGGCTGATGGTTAAGCAATGAGAACAATTTGGCCCGCAAAGCGTCTACGGAATCTCATAACCTAGAGAGATTTGGGCTAAATAGACATTAAAGTACTTAGATTTACATTTATGCATTTGGCAGATGCGTTTATCCAAAGCAACTTTCATGGCATTCAAGGAACGCATTGAATCAGTTCTTGCTTTCCCTGGGATTGAACCCATGACCTTGGCATTGTAAACACCAATGCTCTACTGATTGAGCTACAGGAAAGCTACTTCCTTATAAAGCTAATTTAACATGCTGAAATTTATATTCCAAGGTGACTTACATAATGCAGTTAACGCCAAGCTTTGGACTAGTGCTGAATGAGAATAGTACTTCATGTTGTAGTTGTTGTCGTCTCAATTTCAAAGGTTTAAAAAGTTATAGAGAGAATAGTGTTAAACAATTGTCTTATACTATTTTAATGTTTAAATTGTAAAAAAAAATAATGTTTTACAATTTTTTTTAATGAAAAATGAATAAAAACAATCTCCATAAAATGATTAAACTATGGGAAGCTATAAAAGGTTCTAAATAGGAGAAGTGTAGTTTTTGAGTCGCCATGCCTAAATGCGTATAGTGTCCAAAATGCTAAGTGTGCAGACTACTACAATATGATCCTATAATGCTCAAATATGCTGTCCAATTAGGCAGCTCGACAGCTTTTGAAACATTATTTATGATGTTTAAAAAAATATGCTCAACTAGGTATTGAGGACAGCTCTCTCTTTAATTTGTGTTTTCATTATCTCTATCGCTCACTCCAACCCTAGACACTTTAAACTCATAAGTATCTACTCTAAGACCTATTTACCACAGAGGAGTCTGATTCAGTCAGACGGCTCTGAGTGTGTGTAATGAAACTAATTTGCTACTGTCCACCGAGATGTGTAATAATTCAGTTTTGAAAGCATGCTTGCATATATATGAAAATTAAGCCTGCATTTGGATTGAGCCGCACATATCTTAAAAATGTCAGTGCTTACATCTTTGACCTCATCATCCTTACTGCATTCATTACCCATGATTCTCCCTCCATCACCTTACTGTCGCTCTCAGTCTCTTTCATACCAAAGAAAAGGTTCTTAGTCCCCCGTACACGACTTAGAATGGGCAAAACATCTCAAACGTGTATATAAACGCACAATCTTCAGTACAAACATTAACACTGCTTTGGAACGCGTAAGCTTCCAGGAGCAGCCCTGCAATCTGGTTGAAAGTTGGCTTTGCCAAACACCTCTTGAGATTCACAGAATTCTTTCTCTTTCAAGCATTACACATTGCTTCGCTCATTTCATACAATTTTCCAGCAAATAAAGACAAGCTTAATAGAAGCTTTGAAAAGATTTCAAACAGACTTAGGGCCACTTACTGAGTTGCTCTTTCCAGCAGAAAGGGAGAAAGAGGACTCTTTCAACTTCAGAGAGTGGGCTTTGAGAGTGTCCCACACTGCTCTCTGTCTCCTGATACGGAAACACGCCAGGGAGGAGAAGACTCTGTTGAGAGACACCGAGGCCAAAGCAGACTAATCCATATAAACAGGGGTGAAATAACACTAGTGGGATTCTGTTTATGGGCTTACTGGGTTGCTTATTAAAATATTACTCTGAAGTCAAGTATGATGAAAGGTTTTATAAAGGTATATCATGCTTTGATTCCTTTTATATTGACGAGTCAAACAATGGATTGAAAAATGCCACTAAAAGTGCTTTAATCTTTTATTTTATTAAAGGTATAGCTTATCGAAAAATAAAATTGTCAACATGTACCCACCTTCATGTCATTCCAATCTTATGTGAAATATAATTCTAAATATATTGTCTCGGTTTTGTACATACAGTGAAAGTCAACAGGGTCCAATTTTTTGTGGGCAAAAAGACTCTTCAAAATATATTTTGTGTCATACAGGTTTAGAACAACATGAGGGTGCATAAATGATGACAGCATTTTCGTGAACTGTTAAAAATGGAACAATCATCCGCAGATATGGAAGTTTGAACATGGAGATTCTTTCATGGAGAAACAGAGCTAAATTTACCAGATGACTCTCTGAATCTTTGTTCTGTAAGACATAAGGAGAAAGAAAAAAATACACTTGAGGTTGTGCTATCAAATAAAGCTCAGAGGGTTACAAAAAACATGCCTCTGGCTTTACAATGCTGTTTCACACACACTCTCTGGCGCACGCACACAGTGTCTACCTGGCAGGAGTGGATTAGAAAAAAAAGTTTCCAAAACATGCTGATGATGGGTTAAGGAGAGTTTTAAGCCTTTACAAACACAGAGGCACAGTATTTAGCCTTGTAAATAGTGTGACAGTTCAGAGGGCTTGAAACTAAAGTATAATCACTTGCACAACACACACATGCCAACAGCACGGTAAGCACCCATATATGCACCAAATTTAAAATCACATTTTCTGAACATCAAAATGAGAGCATCTCCTCATTAGCCGTAATGCTACGCTAGGTACAGCATACATCTAAGCAAATAATAAATTTTTGAGCCTTCCTACATCCACCATGATTGCGCGATTCATTGTTTCTCACATTAACAATGAATATTTGCCTGCAGCAATGCCCAAGCACCATGAGGGACATTATGAAAGAAGAACCAGACTCCATTTCTTTACATTGTGGCCTTGAACTAACAGGACAGTAGGCAAGACATTGTTTTTTGAAATATCAATAATCTGTGAATACATTTCATGCAGTCCTTACACAGAACAGTCTTGCTGCAGCTGAACTAGTAAAGTGTGGCACTAGCAAGGTCAGGGTTTATAATGCCAGGGAACACAACTACAGTGATAAAATGTATAGCTTGAATGGACTAAGTTTGTTTAGGGGGGAAAAAGTCGATGCGTATTCTCCTGAAAATAAAAATAAAATCCAAAATCGGGGTTGCTGATGGGTCAAGATGGAATGTTGGAAGATTTCTAAAAGATAGACACCAGCTTGAACATAATCGGTATCCCTAGTATGTGATGTAAATTATAAGTAGAACGACACAAGCTTATACCTCTGGAGCAATTTGGGGTTAATGTTTTGCTCAGAAGAAAAATGGTGATGGAATTGAACAAACGATATTATAGCTCCTGAGTTTAAACCAATACTACTAAGGTTTACCAGATCTCCAAGCTGAAACCATGTCAAGCAAGACTTACAGTTTCAAATAATTGTTCAGGAAGAAAATGTATACTTACGATCTAGGCCATTGATGTAGCGCATGGTGATCTCACAGTGGCCCCACACTGCACTAACGATGGGGTACAGCTTTTTGCCCTTAAGGCCTCTGAAGGCCACTCCGAGATACTGTCCATCCACAATGAAGCTCAGCGTGCCCTCATCCATGTCCAGCACCACCATCAAGGCATCTGGCAGCACAAAGGCCTCCTCTGGCTCCAGGAAGCTTGGGTATGTTGGTGCTGAAGAAGCCGGCCGATTCTTACTGTTGTGGTAGAGCTTGTTACGTCCCAGGTCCCAGCCCCAGGACTCCCCATCACTGCCAACTAAAGAGGTGTAGCCTACCGAGTGCAATGGGGAGTCTGCCGTGGCCACGCCCACCACTGCGTGTGTTCCTCGTTGCCTAGCAGGCCAATGGATCCTCCAAACATGGAGTCCTCTCGTGTATCCCACTCGTCCTCGTATGCCATCGGTACTTTGGGCAACCGGGTGCCGATGGAAGGTGAGTTTGTCGTCATCCTTGATGAAAATGTTAAGGGAGCGGTCGTCTGAGTTCCAGGCATGTCGAAGCTGCTGCTCATATGGAGCGGGGGGCATGTCCAGGAGTAGATCCAGTCGGGCTGGCTTAAAGAAATCTGGTCCTCTTAGTTCCCTCCTCAGAGGCCTGAAGGACGGCTCACCACGCACATCCACGGACTTGATGCTCCCCGAGATCTTCTGGCCCATGGCTTGACTGGTTGGAAAGGGGAAGGGAGGAGGGAAAAGGGAAGGGGTGGCACGACACAGGGGCTGGGCTTCTGGGGTCCGCCGTTACCTCATCAAAACACCAAGATGTCAGCCTGAGGCCCGAAAACTCACGTCAACGCTTGGCAGTGGCGAAAGTGCCAGCCTTGCTGATGCCCTAGGAGAAAACACACCAACATACCATGTCATTAAAACAGTAATATCAGACAGGCCAAAGAGTCTGTGGGTTGTTTTTATGAGTGATTCTACAAATACTAAGTGTGAATCTCAAAGGTGTTGAAGATAAAAAACGAAAACAGAAATAAAGGAACAGAATAAATAATACAAGAACATAAGCTGAAAGAGAGGATCAGGGCTCTGCAGCCAACCATAGCCTGACAGCCTGTGAGAACCGCCATGGGGAAGGATGTAATAATGAGGGCCGCAGGTGAGAACGTGACACCTTCTCTATGACATACAGAAACACTGAAAGTGCACACATTCACACATGACAAGTCTTGTCACCTCTAGCTCAAAAACAGCCTTGCTTATATTGCTATGTTGACACATAGCAGTACAGACCCACACACATTGCATTTTATAAATCTTATCAAATCTGCTATAGCCTCTAAAAACAAACTGTCTGTAAACGGAAGGAACCTGTCTACTCTCTGACATTTTTAGAAATTCAATCACTTAGCAGAAGTATTTTAATAAGGCACCTTTTTAGGGGGGAAAAAAAGAGACAATGAAAAAGATATAAATAACTTGAAGAAAATACGAGTCGTGCTTGCCTATACCTGCTGCAACAATACTACAGTGTGGGTGACTCTCAGAGCATTGCTTAGATATTTTGAGTTGAGTGATTTTTACAGTGTAGCTTTGCAGTTCTAAGGGTCTTCTGAGAGGTTTCTATGGTGTTCTGTGTAGTTGCAAGGGTGTTCTATGTGGTTGCACACTGCTTCGAGTGAAAAGTGTCCTATATCTCAATGATGCTCTCTTTTCAAAATTATGCCTTAGGAGTAAGGCAATTGGATTATTTTGGTAATTTTTCTGAATGTTTGAAAAAGTAATTATTTTTTACAAAATTATATGCATATGCATGTATGCACAATTTGAGACATCATTGGTGTTAAACACCAATGGCACGGGGACAAGTTACATACCAAAGTGTAATACTTATGGTTTGGGTTTGTTGAAATCAATATTCCTAAGTATAGCAATAGAAAAAAATGGAAGCATGTCAAAATTCAGCATTATTTATCTCCAGGTTCCAGGGAGAAAGAAAAAGAGAACAAAAAAAGAGAGAGATTCAGTTCATAATGTCACAAAAATACCTCCACATTAAGAGTGTGCTGGAGCCTAGAGATGAGATACTGATGTATGACACTCTAGCAGGAACTTCCCGCTACAGTAAGTGACGCATTGTTTTTTCCTGGAATAACAGTCTCATCCAAAAAGTCTGCAGCATTTGTGCTCTTTATGAAGTTTCTGATAAAGTACGTCCCTGTTTTTCAGCAGCTCGAGTGTAGTGTATACTTCAGCCATTTCAGTATAATATCGTAATATAACTTATTTCCCTAGAAAAAAGGACAAATAGGTAGTTCCAGGAATTTAACTTAGTGAATGTTACACGACTACTTGGAGTACAGATCATTACTGAACAAGCTACAGTACTATGAAAACAGCTCAGCTTCACTACTAAAATAAGTAGTTTTGTTAGCAGTGCTGGACAAGATATTCAGACTTTGTCAGACAAACGGCCATCAGACAATCCAAGAAATTTACAGTAAGTCACAAACACAAAGGAAAAAGGTCTCACTTACTGTACAAGCACAAACACACCTCAGACAAACTCAATACACATTAAGGTCAGAGAAAAAAAAAGACTGGAAAAGAGAGAGCTGCATTCAGACGACAGGAAGGAGGGTGGTCAGACAGCCAGACACTCAGTGCCCGGATTCCTGGGTAAGTGTTACTAATATTAAAGGAAAAATAAATGAGGTCATGTCATGAAATGTATGCGTGTGAGAAAGAATGAATGAAAAAGAGAGAGAGAGGCTGCTGCCCCAACATGCCACTCACAGCTATCATAATGTCTGGTAGGAGTCAAAGTGTTACGTTTTCCATATCGCATTTCAGAGCCAGAGTCACCCACAGTAGGCAAACAGGGTTTCACAGACTTGCTGCCATGCAGAGCCACAGTAATGCATCTCATTCCGGTTGTGTTTGGTTCGCACACGTCAGTTTAACTAACATTCCCACACTCAAACCACTGTAGTCAGTAATAACTGTAATAAACGCTGATGCAAACAATTATGCTGTTAGTCTGGGAGTTGTAGACAGACATTTAAACACTATTCTCACATTAGATAATTACAAGAAGGCTTGTAAAACAAGCCCTGTGAAAAAAGAAACGTCTGAGAAGAAAAAAAAGACACTGATGAGACAACAAAATTGACCTGCTTTTTGCAGATCAATTCATTCCATTAAAGTGCCTTATTATGTTTTGTCGAATATTCCCTTTCATGCAGTGTGTAATATAGCTGTCTGTGAATGTAAACGTTCTGCAAAGCTGTAAAGTTGAAAGTGAACAATAAAGTTATTGTCTCCCACATGGAAGAATTGACTTTGAACCGCGTAAACGAGTCATCTGTAATTCCAATTCCAATCAGTTTCAGCTACACGTCACTAGCTTATACATTTGCATAATGCTCGCCTAAGTTCTATGCTGTACGCTCATGAACAACTTGAACTTTGACCCTTCAACATGGTGTGGGGATGATTTGGAAATCCATTGCCGCTTATGTATATATATACTTTTCTTTTTCTTATTTGAAAGATTTTCTTTGCTTTCCTGTAGTTTTCCACAGAATAGTGATGAATATTTTCTGCACGTCTCACCAGATAGAACATGTTATCAGAATGTTTTGGGAAGTCTCTCTGTTGAAAGTTGGAGCCTGAGCCGAGTTCAGCCTTGGAGAAGCTATTTATCTGTGTGTGTGTTAATATGGTCTGTATTGGTGAGGTGATTAACAGGCACCATAAGGAGACGGAATGAAGTATTGTTCCCGACAAGCCATGTCACGAACCCGTCAACCATGTGATCAACGAAGATATGCTTCAGACTGTTTGCTCTTGTGTGGAAAATTACTAGTTTTGTTTACCTTTCTTTCTTTGCCAATCAGAATCATTTAACCGTCATCATTGACGTAGTTAGTAGCCTCTGTTAGAGTATAATTACTGTAACGTTATGTATGTAATGTAATTGTAAGTGGGGCGGCCTACGAACTCCTTGTGAGACCTGAAGCTGGCTTCTGCTGATGAAACTGCAAACTAAACTTCACTAAAATTTCTGCTACTGAGTGCACTTCAGTCAACATATCTGGTTCTTGGGCCTTAACTGTAATTCCCCTACAATGGGATTGGATTCGCGCTCAAAATGATATGGTAAAATCAACACCATTGTAATTGTTTTTACAGTGTGTACAATCGTTGATGACTAGGACGCTTCCAAAGTTCAATTACGGTAATGGACTTACACATGGACTAATCGTAACCAACTGGGCCGTCTGGCCAATCAGAGCAGAACAGGCTCTCGGAAAAGGAGTGACTAGGTCAACTAATATGTCGTTTGAGAATCATTGAAAAATGTGGTGACGTGCAATGTCCACTATGAGAAAATTTAAGTGTTTTTTGACCTTTGATCCACATAAACCTGTTGTTGGAGACTTCAAAAACAAAATGAGGAACCTTTAAAATGGTACAATAGTGGCACATTAAGATCCGGATCAAGTCTGAAAATGAAAATGAAATTGAAACATGCCCAGAATCATGACATATTTCCATATTTATGTTTACATAAAACATTATTATGAGTATTATGATGGATAGAGATATTGATAGATCGAATGATAAAATGATACAGACACAAACAATCAGCTGGTCTGTTTCAGTGTGTCACACTAGAGTGACTGAGCCACACTGTAAGACAGTAAATGCATGACACGACTGAACCATGCCTTTGGGCGTTTCACTGCAGATATAAAATGCCAATGTCAAGCTGAGAAGTGAAAAAAACATGCACTGCATCAATTACACTCACTCTCCTTAGGGGTAATGATCCCGAACCATATGAGACACAACTAATGTAACTATAACAACCTCATTCTAATGGACCGCTGATGTGCTGTCTCCATCTGCTTAGCCATGCGAAACCAGACTACATATGAAAGTGGTCTGCCAGGGCCGTACATCTCCACATGGGAAAATGTCCATCTGTGCTGACTTATCTATTAGAAAAACAAAGAGCACTCTGCTGGTAAGCGTGTCGTGGGATGGGGCTGCTATGGCTATAAGTCAAAGAGAAGCAAAGTAAAAGTCAAAACAACCCTTGTGTAATTGTGCCCTACGGCTCTTCTGCACTTGTGCTGCGGCGCAACGTCTACAATCAAACCATATGAGTCATTTTAGATTAGTGATATAAAGAAGATGAAGAATAATAGGAAAATGGTACATTTTGTCGGATATCACATTTTTGGGTAATAAACATCTTCCTCAATTTGCCATTCCACACTCAAGGCTCTATTTGTTTTGCTGGTCCCATCAAAAAAATAGCAGTCTTTGTTTTCAGGTCTGCGTAATTTAATTTTCCACCACTACGTTCAGTGTATGACGAACGCCCCAGGAATCAAGTGATTGTTGTAGCTGTTCTGTATGAATAGAGGAATGATAATATCGCAGACCCCAGGCTGCCCACTTAAAACGCCTGAATACTGTTTTATGCAATATTCATGTCTGTAAACGCAATATGATTTGCCGAAAGATGTGTACTGCATCTTGGGAGACATTTACATGGAGTAAAACCACATGAAATGGCCAAGTGTAAATATACCAATTTGATTGAAAAATCACAGCTTTGAAACATGGTAACTCACTCACTCTCCTCGCAATTGCTTATTACACATCCAAATCTGTTGTCGGCCTATGTGACGTGTTTCTGTGTGTTCACACAGTTTAGTCTACTGGCCCTTACTGCGTACATCCTCATCTAAATTTGTTTATGCTTCAGCACCCGTCAGACCCTCAGCAAGGCCTCTTTCTCGCACGCTCTGTGGCACACGAGTGCTTGCGTTTCCCTTCAGGATGGGGGGGGGGGGGGGGGGTCTGTGATAAAGAGAGAGCCTGGTGCCTGGCCCCTCGCCTGCGTTACCCTGGTCACCAGATATGTGATGGACACGCACACCTCTAGCCACCAGTGGCTTTGATGAGTAGGAACACACATGTGCCATCTGTTGTTTTTCTTTGAATCCTCTCTCTATTTCATCAGGAACATCTCTCTTTCCTCTGTTGCTAGTACCATTCATTTGCTCCCACTGTCTGCATTTTTCCCTTAACTCACCCACCTGGATAATCCAGCAAAAAAAGGAGGAGGAAAAACTATTTCTTTCATGTTTAAAAGCAGATTTTTTTTGCTACTGAAGAGATAGTTGTAGGAACCAGACAGTTAATTGTGGATTTATCATCAGAGCATGACAAACACTTGACAAACAGTAAAACATTTCATAAATTAATATACTGCTTTGTCTCTTAGAATTGCATGACAGTAGTTTGAGTTGACAGTAGCAGGAACTTGAGTTGGGACGCAGATGTAAATTTAAGTTAATTAACAACTATAAAAAAATAATGGTAGCAACCTCTTTTGTATATGTCACAGTTGTGACACAGTGTCTCGTCACTTCATGTTTCCTCTTGTGTGATCCATTGTGTTTCAGTCTCGTTTACTACTCCCATTGTTAGTCGTGTCAGGTGTTTCCCATTACTCCAGTGTATTTAAACCCTCATCTTCTCCCTTGTCTTTGTCGATTGTTAATGTTCCTATGCCTTTGCCTCACTGTGTTTGTAACCTCAAGACTACAAGTTATTTTGAGTTTTTGTTGCCGCACACGTGTGCCATAAAGTGTGTTGCTGTAAAGTGTTTTCATTTTTGTTTTATAAATAGATATTTTCTGTTGATCCTGCCTTCCGTGTTTCCATCAACCACTCCACAACTCACCATTCCGTGACAGTATAAGGCAAATTTAAATATTCTTACTGTAGGGCATTGCGGTTAGTCTTGTTTTAATCACATGTTTTATTGATACCACAAGCACCATGTTTTTACCATATCCTCACAGACAACACTACATGTATTTAGTAAATTGGCTAACATAGGAGCTTTCTCCATCATACAATATATTTAAAGAATTCGTTCCTTTCTTTCATTCCTAATTAAGTCCTTTACTCCTCCAGTTTTTATTAATGATACTGAAATGTATGATTGCTTTAACCATGTAAAACAGCACTGCTTTACCCAAGGAAAAGAGAAGTGTCCGACTGCAGCATAAGCTCAAATACCAGTGTTTCAGTCAGGTTTCTCTCATTAACATTTGCTCCCACAGCTCTCGGCCCGCCCTGCTTCATACCACCGTAACATTAATACAACTTTTTTAACATTTGCTTATTCATGAAGATGATTTCTGCCAGAGTCAACTGGCTGTGGCCTAGAAGTGAAGACCACAACTCCCATGATTCCACATTCACTCATCATCAAGCTACGTCTTTGTTTTGAATATGTTACCCCTAGTGGCAAAAATTACGAGTAAATTCATGGAAATTCTTAGATTGAAAACACTTCTAACTGTATTGGTCATGGCACAATTTTTCTCTGTTTTCTGCATCAGTGTTAGTGAGAATGTCTGTATCTGGTTAGAGATATTAGACTACCTTAGTTCACTCAAAAATTTACATTTTCACTAATTTTCACGTCGTTCCGAATCCGTATGGTTACGCCTCTGCTGTGGAACACAAAAGGAGATATTCTGATTTTGTTTTGGTCTGATGAATGAGGGCTGGGACTTTCAAGTTTCAAAAAGAATGTGCACTATTAACATTGTAAAAATGGTTCATATGGCTTTTGCATCTTACAAATTTATTTTAGAAATCTTCTAAATAAAACAGCTTTGTGTGATGAACAGACCTGATTTGAAATGTAAAAATGCTATAATTGCCATTTGCATGCTCTGCTGAGAGTTCATTATTAGATCTGCATGTAATCATTAATCGTTTGAATGAATAGTTCAAATTATTATGGGTGATCAAAATTAGTGACTTAATCTGGTTACAAGAACTTGAAAAAATATTCTAATAAAAAATGGCTGTTTAAAATGATAATACCTCATAATATTACCGTTAATCTGCATTTTTAATCTTGGTGTTAAAAAAAATAATCAAAAAATCTAGAGTATAGCTTAGTGCTTGAGTCAGATGCTTCACTTTTATGGTGTTTTTTTTTGCTCCCTACTTGAAAACCCCCAGTTCCCAAATAATGTGCAATTCTTTGCAATTTCCCCATTTTGCTCCATGTGAGACGTAATTTGTTGAGAACAAAATTCATTTTGATTCTATTCCTGGACCAGCAAAAACCCATAACATCTGTAAGTACGACCTGTTCTTTTCCCCCAGTAGCATTTTTATCCATCTTTTCTCTCTGACTTGTTTTCCACCCCATCCTTATCGATCACCTATCAATCTTTTTGTCATTTACACATGCAGCAAAAGCTGATGTCCAGTAATCTATCATCTTTGTGGTTCAGAGGGTACAGGACAGATAGCCACAAGGCCATATGTCCCCTCTGCTTCTGTCCACCTACACAGTCCTAATTAAACAGACCTGGCCCATGGAGACACACACCCATGTGGTGTGAGAGAAATGTTCTCACAACAGGCATCTGTTGAAGCAGGCTGTGCTGTTTTTTTGTTCAGTAATAAAATTGAGAGATGTTTGGGCACTCTGAGTATTAAGCGTGTGTGAGTGTGTGAGAGAGAGTTTTCCGTATGACATGTCCTGATGGGAGAGATGTGGTCTGAAGTGACACACAAGCAGATGAAATCAGCGATCGCCCTTGGAGGCTGTCACATCAAAGTGGAACTAGAGTCTATGAATGCAGCCGGCACCGGATAAATGCGAACCTTACGCCATCACTGCTTTCAATTAAAAGTCAGATATCTGTTTACAACATATGTGCGGCTACTCAGTCTTGTCAGGGGCACGAGCCACAACACTTTACTCAATTTAATTGAACCCGTGCCTCGTCTGCAACCTAAATCACCAGTCACATGGAGCATAAATATAAAATATTCCCAAAAGAGAACAGAAAGGAAATGACTGCATATAAACATTCAGTACTGTGAAGTCTGAGTAACATCAAGTGTGACAGAAAAAAATTATTTGTCACATTTGATGTCAACACTAAGTGTGTTAACATCCACTTTAAAGGACCATTTCAGTCAGACTAAAGCAATCTATCCTTTTAAAATGTCATGCAAATGCTTTAGTCAGACTGAAATCACACCATTTTTGTGAAGCTGAACAAACAGACCTATAGATAATGAAACGTGTAAATGTACTCCTTGAAATCCTGCGTGGTGTGAGAATCAGCCAATCACAACATACTTGGAGCAGAAACTTTGGGCCAATGGGATTTCATGGTGGTCGGGAACACCCAGCGCATCTCTGCAGGTATAGAAAGTCTGACAAAATGTCCTGTTATCTGTTGAGGTTATTGCTGGTTAAGGCACAAATACAGATTAGCAGATAGCTTTAATTTTTGTAGCTTGACGTTGATAAAGTTAAGACGAAGACATCTCATTTACACCCTGTGTTTTCTAACAAAAAAAAAAAAAGTCCAACGCCATAAACCACCACAGACCCTGAGAGCAGGGTCAGGGTCAATGTTTTACCAGAAAAGCTGAAACATTCAAACCTATATGACGAGGGATATGTTAAATACTTTGCTTTACTATCACTTTTGATCATGTCATTTTAAAAAATCTGACGCTCTTCCTGTTGAGCTGTCCCATAAATCTCCCAAACAAGTTCCAATTAAATTTCTTTGCGTCTAGCAAAACAAATCCATATTATCAGTAAATCTCAAAATATCTACATGCATGTAATAAATACCATATTAAGTATTGCCAACTTCATGCATTTATTTGTCACCAGAATACCAATGAGACATCTCAAACCTTTATTATAGGGCTATGTTAAATCTGACTTTCATTAACTGGCTCCCCACCCCCCTGTACCTCTTGTTAAGCTGTTCCAAATAGCTTGCAATAAAATTTCCCATTCAATTTCCCTGTGCCTAAAGGCTCAGAAGTCTTCAGGCATTGCAGCGAGAACATCCTAAGCAAGCTATGAGCAGAAAGAGTGTAAATATAAGACAACAATTGAAGTCCAAGCTTTCTGAAAACCCAAAAGCCATTTATCACAGTGACTAAAGTGTCCACCCCCAACCCAAAACCAGTAATCACACACACACGCACATGCACACAGCCTTGTGGCAGATGTGCGAGCCCACCTCCTGTCCTTTCAAACCCTTAAGCAACACGGACACACACACACACAAAAGCATCTGGCACTAATCCAGTGGTACTCTCCAAAGGAAGGACATTGAATGGTTAGGCAAATGGTTGTGTAGCTCTTCACACGGCTAACAGCTGAGCTCTAAGCTCTCCCAGAAGAGCAGCTCCAGTCAGCTCTTTCCAGCCCACTGCTCTCAGACAACACACTCAGTGATTAAAGCAGTCCCCCTGCCCTCATCGTCCCGCACACACACACCCTGTGCCCCCATCCCACACCACTCGCAAAACACACACAATTACACACGGACACATGTGCAGAGAGCACACACAAAAGGTCCAATGAAATTACCAAGGTGTACTATAGAAAAATAATACAATAACATATTTATATGATGTGTTAATACCATAGTATTTTAAAGCATGTACCACATAAATATAATTATGGAATATATGGAGCTATGGAATATATAAAACTATTAAAAAGAGTTTTTTTTAATGCAGATGAATGACAGATTTTATGACTATAATGGAAAATAAATGAAAGATATATATATATATATTTTTAAATACAAAATGACAAAAGCACAAAAAACTAAACATAATTAGAAAGTATAAAAATAAAAAGTCAAACAAACATACAAATATAATAACTACTATAATATTTTAAACAATACTGTATTAACACTGGCAGAATTATATTCTAAATTTCAGGACGTTATACCATCCCATTTCTTTTTTTTTCTTTATAGGATGTACCATAGTAAACTATAGGATGCCTTAAAGAAAAATATGGTACTACGTAGAGTGATGACATTAGAAGGTAATATTATGGTACTTTGAAATACACCTTGGTACAGAAATGTATGTATCGCGGTGTATGTTCCAAGTACATTTTTTGTAAGTGACATACCAAAATACCATGGCATCGTCATGAAATTTTTGACACGCACCATGATAACAACGTAAATTAATAAAGTAATCTTTCACTATACTTTCACATAGTATTATTTCTTTATCAAAGTGCCACAGTATTACCATGACTTTTCTTAGAAGCAATGTAAAAATGTGTTGTTTGACACACAGTACTTGCGTGATACACACCACAGTACTTCTTTCTAAGAGATAACCCATTGCCCTCCACATAACACACACACACACACACACACACACACACACACACACACACACACACACACACACACACACACACACACACACACACACACACACACACACACACACACACACACACACACACACACACACACACACACACACACACACACACACTCCGTTCCATAAACATTCCACCACTGGAAACACACATCCACACGCAAATCCATAAGCCACGCGAACACACAAACACAATGAAAAGCATTCAAATCTGCTCCCCGGGCTGAGATTCAGCCACGCTGTTGGAGCGTTTCCTCTGAACACCAAATCAGAGGAAAGAGCAAGCCAAACAATAACTGTGACGATCAACGTGGGGAGGAGAGGATCCAGTTGTCCTCTAATCACCTTATCTGATTGTGCATATCAGCTGAGAAAACATGAGTCGCGAGTTCAGGTGGAAATACTTCGCTTTCCATCCCACACATCCTCAAGAGCAATACGCCGGGCGCTGTTCCTACAACCCCACCACAGCATTTGGGGTCTCAAACCTGCTCCCTAGAGCTCAGGAAGTATTAAACGCATGGAAATCCCAGGTTTAGAAACATCCCGGACAGCTGTAACATCCAACACAAAGAAAAGACTGTGTCCTGACTGGGTATCCTTGCCAGGGTGGATCAAACCTCTATAAGAGGAAAAACATACAATGGGGAATGCCAGAAGGTGGGAGCTAGAAAGAAAGACATGAGTTAACCCAAACAAGCTGAAAACAAGAAGGGATAAATGATTATAGGATAGTTTCTTAACACATTTAAACATGCCACATCAAGTTCTTCACTGCACTCAAACACAGAAGCACCCTTCTTACACGGACCTGGTCGTGATGGTCACCCTGGGAGAGCTCCCCAGTAGTTCCTCCTCGCACCCGTGAAGGAAAGAATAGAGGAAACCCACTGGAATAAAGGACGAAGGAGCTCCTTGTGAGAAGGAGCGCACACTAGTTCTTTCTCTCTTCTCAGTGTCTCCCTGCTGAGGAAGGAGAAAAGAAGCTTCTCCCCAGAGATGCAACCCCCCCACCCCCTCCCTGAGGTTTGTCCCTGCCGTGGTAGCCTTCGTCCCACTCCGCACTCTTCTCTTACTCTGTCCTGTGTTGCGGCTCCGGCTCCAAACTCCAGCTCGGCGGCCAGGAAGAGAGAAAAAGAGAAGGAGAGAGGGAAAGAAGGAGGACGAGGAGAGAGAGAGAAGACAGACGGCAGTGCGAGCAGCAGCGTGAGAGCTGCCTCATGATGAAAGGCGATCCGCTGATCTCATCAAGCAGGGACACCAGGCAAACAGAAAGAGAGGGAGAACACACCCCTTACCCAACCCCCCGACTCATGCATTCTCCTCCCTATGGTCTTTCACACTTTCCGCTTAGCCAATCAGCCAAGAGCTACTCATAAACACACATGCTACGAGTCTCCAGCCTGTTACTTCCAGTGCTCAGATATCTGTTTTGAAAGATAATCTGAATCCAGTTTGTGTGGCAACAACGTTATGAGGTGGTGTAATCTTGCTATTTCTATTATGGCTGTTATGAAATATTCAATTTTAACGTTGCTAAAGGAAAATAAAATGCACTATTCAGGACTAGATTTGCCAGAAGAGATCAAGACAGTTTGTGTTTTGCAGATACACAGATGTTCAAATAAAAACTGTTTTGCCGCTGTAAAAATTACAGAGCAAATTACATTTGTGTTTTATGGCTAACTCAGGGAAATCTAATACTGTCTGGATATGAATGTCTTGTGATTATATTATTTTGCCAACTTCCTGAGTAAAACTTGTTCAAAATGGTCCTATGCTGCTGGAATGCAACATGAAATGAAAATTAAATCATTGAGAATAAGGATCTTCTTTTTTAAATCACATATTTCAACCATTATGTATAGCAAATGTTTTTTTTTGTTGATGTATTTCAATGTAAATATGTTTATAAAAAAAATATAATATTTAGCACACATTCACATTTATTACTTCAGTAGATACTTTTTTTAAAATCCAAAAATAACTACTCAGACAACACAAACAAACAAAAAATGGTCTGTCTTATAGATAATATTTTGGTATCCAGAGTTGATCTTTCTTCACTGTGCCACATCTTTAGGTCAAACATTTAACAAGCACACTTCTCAGTCAAGCTCCAGGTCTTGAATAAACACCATATCCCTCCGTCCTGCAAGCCCTGTCAAACCCGAAACACACTCAAATCCCTCTGAGACACCCTGAATGTACTCAGTCTTTCAGGGTGACGCAAGTTTCCTGACCATTTCCTCCAAGGCCACACACACACCAAAATAACGAAAGGTCTGCAGCATTAAAGAGAGAGCGAGACTCCTTGCGCTACCCCCTCTCACCTTCTAGCTGAAAACTCAATTAGCCTTTTCAAATGTGCTGCCCCCCCTCTCTGAGGAAGCTCAGTCTGAAGGAAACGAGAGTTGCCGTGAAAACATACACATAAGTGTAGGATCAACTGCATACTTTAGGACCATTTACCTTTGCTCTAAATATACAAGCTACCTTGCTTAACAAAAACAAAACAAAAACTCTGCCAACTGGAAAAGAACTTCTGAATGTTCACCAAGTCATTCAGTAAAATGCAAATTTGACCAGAATGCTAGACTTAGCCTGTACAGTAATCCCTCGCCACTTCATGGTTTCAAGTATCGCAGCCTCAGAGCATCGCGGATTTTTCAAAAATATTCATTGAAAAATAAAAGTTCAAAAACACCGCTATATCGGCAGCCATATTGAGGAAATCAGCGTTGTTTTATTGTGATGCGAAAGAAACGGTTCCCCAGTATGCCAAACAAAGAGAGGAACTCTCTCAGAGGCTTTGTATACACCCAAAGGCACTCAGACAAGACACAGGATTGGTTCCCGGCACGAGATTGACGAATGAGAGCACGAGTGGATGAATCCTGTGAGCTGATTGGCTGATCCTACTTCGTGGATTTTCACCTATTGCGGGGGTTCCAGTCCACATTAACCGTGATAAACAAGGGATTACTGTAAATATTTAAAAGAACAAAAATTAATGACAATTGCAAAAACAATTACATTTTCTGAGGACTGTTGCTATACAGTTGCTAAGGTGTTTGCTTACTGGAAGTTAAAAGATCCCACCCTCAAGTCGCTTCGATATTCCAATAGCAACATCTTGGGTTTGTCTTTTTTGAAAGCCTATGCCTGTAAAATATGGACGTTTGCTTACACCACAGAATAACATTTTAAAAAGTAATTTTAATCTCACAATTCTGACCTTTCTTTCTTAGAATTGTATGATATAAGTTTCTAATTGTGTGTTATAAAGCCAGAAGACATGAACATTATATTTATATTGCGAGACAAACTTTAAATTTATAACTTGAGTGGAGCCTGTCAGCTATGTCTGCGATTGGCTACATTTCTCAATTCTGTAACAACATTCCTGTAGCTTAAACAATTGTGCGTGGCTCTTGTAACGCTAAGGTCATGGGTTTGATTACCAGGGAAAGAAAGAACTGATTAGAATGTCAATGTGCTCCTTGAATGCAATGTAAGTTGCTTCGGATCAAAGCATCTGCCAAATGCATAAATGTAAATGTTGTTAATAGAAACCTCTTGTGTTCTTCAGAGCACAAACAGATACGCACTGGATTGTTTGCCAAAGTGCCAATATGCAATTGTTACAGAGAAAACCGGTCTTAGGCGAGCAGTTCTGAGCACCTTTTCCCTATAAAAGCAATTAAAAGATGTAGCAGGCAGTGATAAAATTCTAATATATGTCCAATACTTGGGTAAAAGCCTTTGACATACATCATCTATTATTATATACCTTTGTTTATTGTTCTTTTGATTGGTTATTTTATTTATAAATGGACATTGTTTTTATGAAACTGGTGGCTGACAATCAATCATTTAATGAATCTTACTTTCCAAATAATTTGTATCCCATGTATTGTAAAAATTATGTAATAAAGTAGGCATTGTCCAAGTCCACCCTATTTCACCAAGGTCGACACACTTTAAAATTTCTGACCTCACCATTGAATTGATCTAGCAAAGAGGGGTTTTATTTGTGAAGTAAAGTGTCTCTTCAAATTGCAGTTTCTAAACTCCTACCCATTACACCAGCT
This sequence comes from Rhodeus uyekii, assembly GCA_037043235.1. Classification (NCBI taxonomy): domain Eukaryota; kingdom Metazoa; phylum Chordata; class Actinopteri; order Cypriniformes; family Acheilognathidae; genus Rhodeus; species Rhodeus uyekii. Next base: position 2,823,497 of record JAWRVZ010000035.1, read on the forward strand.
ATATCTTTCATTGTCTTTCTCCTCTCTCTACTTTGACCCAGCATTGTGGCCAGCTGGGTAAATTGCCTCCTCATTTTCTGCTTCAGGGTATTTTAACACTTTTGGCCCAGCATGTGGTGGGGGGAAAGGAAAGATGGGAGGGACTTGTGTTAATCTACAGGACAATAGGGGAGACCCCCTTCCACAAAGAGATAATGGCCCAATGGAACGGGAGGTGGGCTCCATAAGAGTGGTCTTCGTATAATAGAGGGGCTTTTGGAGTGGGATGGGGCACACCTCCAGGGGACACACGTGTCAAAAACAAAGCTCTGCAATTGTCAGAGTACCAGTGCTGGAGGATAGAGAGATATAGGGTGGAAAGGAGGAGACGAGAGGGGTGTTAAAAACCATGCTCATCTGGCAGTTAAAAAACTGCCCCTGGACAGATGGCAAATAAGCAAGTGAAGAGACTGAGAATGAAACAAAGAGTGTGGGTTCTGTGATGACAGATATGATGACACATATTTATAAAGCAGACATTAACAAGCGCACAAGCTTCAGATTACAATCATAGATCACAGGTATAGCACGCACAGATGGATGGAACCAGTAGGAAGCAACCGTTTCGCCCTGGTCTTTATGTATGACACAATAGGCACTTAGATCAGTGTGTGGTGGCACACGGAAAACTCACCCCCCTCTATTCGGACAACCGGTACAAACAGACCAGCTGGATCCATACTGATATCATTCATCGGCAAAAAACAAAACACAAAATCAGATTTTACTCAGAACTCCCACACAAACACAGATTTTTACAGATTAAAAATGTTGCTTTCAACAAAGTAACAAAGTTTTAGTAAAAAATATTATAAAACTGAGATTTCATACTAGAATTTCATAGTGTAAACAAACAAACTTTAATTAACAATGTATAGCAAATAGTTTATTTATAAATGAACATTAATATTTACGGTAATAGCTTAAGTGCTATAAAAACAATTTTCATTGCTAGTTCATAATTTCTAACTCTATGTCTTTCCAGTAGCTCAAGCAGCAGAGCATTAGTGCTTACAACGCCAACACTAAGGTCATGGGTTCGTTTCCCAGGAAAAGCAAGAACTGATTAGAATGTCAATGTGTTCCTTGAATGCAATGTAAATCGCTTTGGATAAAAGCGTGTGCCAAATGCATAAATGTAGAACACAACAAATGTTAACAGACTGAACCTTATTGTAATTTTTACCAACTAGCTTAATTTCCTTTCTATTTATGCTACTGACTAAACATTTAAAAATGTACGTCAATACCTTTCTGTTTTCATCAGTCATACTTCTATTGAACAGGGTGTATTCCCCATTGACAACAACAATCCCTTACCAGTCATTTAGAAATGATGAATGTCTGCTGACCCTACAAAATATATACAGTATAATCAATAGTGGTTCACTTAAAAATGAATCAAAACTGGTTCACCTCCAAACCGGATGCCTTAGACATCTAATATTCTACCATTTAAATTAAGCATATACAGTAATAACTCGTTTTACGAGTTTAATTCGTTCCAAGAGCGAGCTCGTAAACCAAAATGCTTGTACACCAAAACAAATGTCCCCATAAAAATGCACTAAAAATCAATTAATTCGTTCCACATGACCACAAATGCCCATTTTAAATATTTTTTTGGTTTTACCCTATTAATTGCAGTTAAAATTGTAACCATTAAGATCTCATATAAACAGGGGTGCACACAACTTTTTCAGTGAGTTACTCAGGTGAGTACCAGGAGATTGTGTTTGGTACTCACATATGTAGCATTGTCTTAATAAGTGCAGTCTTTCTCACTGTCCTCCTCCGGGTCGCCTCCACTGTCCTCTGCGGCGCGATCGACCCGTCCTCCGCGAAGGGAGGGGGTGGGGGGGTGGGGGGTGCGGCGCGATCGACCTGGGGGGGGGGGGGGGGGGGGGGTGCGGAGCGATCTGCCTGTCCTTCGCGAACGCGGATGGCTTGCGAGCCATAGGTTTCCGACCCCTGGCGTGAGCGATGCTCTGCATGATCCCTTCACGTGAATGATATGCACTTCAGTGCGCTCATCGTTAACTTTTCAGCTCAGGTTCCAGTTGGCGTTTCTTTGAAGGTGGTGAAACGCCAAAAAAGCTGTTTAATGTCTGTTGCTTTTTGGACATCTCTTACTGTAAGGTTGTGTACGATGAGATGAGAAGATCGGTTAAGTACGCAAAGGCGCTTAGTGACTCAAGTGGGCCTACGCATTTATGATTTTTGTTGCGCATGCGTACCAGTTATGTGCACCCGTGCATATAAATACTAATTAATAATTGACAATTAAACTCTAAAAATACTTGACAATTTAATGTAATGCACTTCAGGTTTGAGCAGCCTGCTTGGAGGAGAGAGAGGAGGGAGGAGGGGGGTGCAGGGAAAGCAAGGATGAAAGCAAAGGAGTGAATTTATTATAATAGTGCAGAAAACAAACGAAGTGATAATCCAGAGTGAAAGTCGTGGAACATGGGAGCCGCGAGAGAACAAATTCGCTGGAGCCCTGAGAGAACGAATTCGCGGGAGCCTCGAACGAACGAATGCGCGGGAGCCAAGCAGGGAGATAAGCAGATGATATGAGAATTAAGTGACCACACACACACACACTCAGGCAGAACTAGGAGACACTGAATTCATGAACTGTGACAGTTACTGCTTAGAGGTACTGTACGTGTATATTTCACTACGTGAACAATAGCGATCACAATTAATTAATGTTTAGAAAATGAGGTACAAACTTCTGTAAATCACTTATAAAAGTATCACTGTGGTGAATGATGCAGCCAATGAATGAGTAAAGGGGTGATAAAGGGGTTGGAACCTCCTGACTGTGTTATGAGAGGCTGTCATTAGGATATTTCATGTAAAAATGTGCACAAGGATGCTGAGCGTTAGGACTTTTTCCACACAAAACTGCGCATGGGTGAGGGAAATTTTTTCTTGTACACCGATACAATGCTCGTACACCGATTCGACCCTCCATGCTCGTACTTCGAATTGCTTGTATACCAAGTCCCTCGTAAACCGAGGTATTACTGTAGCCCCCTTTTTATTCAGACCTGAGTGTACCTGTCATGACAGACTGGAGGACACAGAGGTTAGTGCACAAACAGGTTTTATTGAAGTCAGGACACGAAACAGTGAACCGGTGAACAGGTGAAAACACAGGAACTGGTGAGGGGCTTAACTGATCGGTGAACACGGTGAAGAGTCTTGTGGATGCATGGAACCTTGTAATCTCAGGAGCGTGGAGTAACTTGGCAGCTTGGAGAATCAGCAGTCACAAGGCAGTCGGTGTAGCATAAAGCTAAGACCAGACATTGAGTGCATGGTGAGGGCTAGTGATAAAGGGCTCCAATGATGGAAAACAGGTGTGGGTGCTCAGTAATCAGGTGACAGGGAACGAGTGGGTGGAGCGTGGGAGTCTGGTGCAGGGGGCGTGGCTGAGTCTGTGACAGTACCCCCCCCCCCTCACGGGCAGCTCCAGAGGACCGCGGCGGACGACGGCGAGGCCGGCCTCGGCCCCGAGGTGCTGGACGGTCCGGGTGTGCGGCGTGGAAGTCGGCCAGAAGAGAGGGGTCCAGAATATCATCCCGCACTACCCAAGAGCGTTCCTCGGGGCCGAATCCCTCCCAGTCCACGAGATATTGCAGAACGCCGCCTCGCCGTCGGGAGTCGAGGATGGTGGTGACCCGGTAGATGTTTTGGTCCGCCGGGTCCACCGGAGGGGGAGGCGCTGCGTCTGCACCAGACTCTGTGGAGGAAGGGAGAACTGGGTCAGTGTATGGTTTGAGGAGGGATACATGGAAGGAAGGTGAGATGCGATACTGTGGGGGCAACTGTAACCTGTAGGTGACCTCGTTGATCTGCCTTAGAATTTTGAATGGTCCTATATAGCGGGGACTCAGCTTGCGGCTGGGCAGCCGTAGGCGGATGTCCCGGGTTGAGAGCCATACCAACTGGCCGGGATGGTAACTGGGGGTTGGCCCTCGCCGACGGTCAGCCTGAATCTTCTGCCTACGGACTGCCCGTTGCAGATGGACGTGTGCTGAGTCCCACACCCTCTCGCTCTCCTGAAACCAGTGGTGGACAGCTGGAACGTCCGTGGGCTCTCCAGACCAGGGGAACAGTGGGGGTTGGAAACCTAGAACACATTGGAAAGGGGTGAGGTGAGTGGATTCTTGGCGAAGTGAGTTCTGTGCATACTCAGCCCACGGAAGGAAGCGGTTCCAGCTGTCCTGGCGGCGACCACAGTATGCTCGGAGGTATCTCCCAATTTCCTGTATCTTCCGCTCAGTCTGGCCGTTGGATTGGGGGTGATAACCGGAAGAGAGACTGACTGTGACACCCAGGAGTGAGAAGAAGGATTTCCAGACCCGTGAAATGAACTGTGGGCCCCTGTCAGAGACTATGTCCTCGGGGAGGCCGTAGTGTCGGAAGACATGGTGGAATAGGGCCTCCGCCGTTTCCATGGCTGTGGGTAGTCCTGACAGGGGAATGAGTTTGCATCCTTTGGAGAAGCGGTCTACGACCACAAGGATGCAGGTGTGTCCATCGGAAGGAGGGAGGTCAGTGAGGAAGTCAATGCCCAAATGTGACCAGGGACGGCGGGGAAGGGGTAAGGGAACCAGCTTGCCTTCAGGGAGGTGACGGGGAGTGTTGGTGGTGGCACAGACTGAGCATCCACGAACGAAGCGGGAGACATCACGAGCCATACTGGGCCACCAGTAGCGTCCTTGCAGGAGCGAGAGGGTACGCTGGCTGCCTGGGTGTCCAGAGCCCGGAGATGAGTGTGCTTGGTCCATGAGGGACGGTCGGAGACTTGTTGGAACATAAGTCCGTCCCTCAGGACACCCCGGCGGAACTGGGTCATCGTGAGTTGCGTCGGCGATGCGCTGATCTAGGGACCACTGGATGGGGCTGATGATTACGGCTGGAGGGAGTATGGGTTCTGGTTGAGCTGTGGGTTGGTCAGGTAGAAACTGGCGGGATAAGGCGTCAGCTTTGGCATTTTTCTCTCCAGGGCGGTAAGTTACTGAGAAATTGAACCGGGTAAAAAACAGGGCCCATCTGGCCTGGCGTGGGTTGAGTCTTTTGGCTTCCCTCAAGTACTCCAAGTTACGGTGGTCAGTAATGACCTGGAATGGGTGTCTGGCTCCCTCCAGCCAATGCCGCCATTCTTCCAACGCCAATTTGATGGCGAGCAACTCACGATTCCCGATGTCGTAGTTGCGTTCCGCCGGGGACAGCTTTTTGGAGAAGTAGGCACATGGATGGAGTTGTGGAGGATCCCCCTGCCGCTGGGACAGCACAGCTCCTACCCCCACACTTGAGGAATCTACTTCCACGACGAAGGGGGTCTCGGGATCGGGATGAACGAGGGCAGGAGCTGTACAGAAGGCTTCCTTGAGGTGGCGAAACGCTTGTTGGGCTTCCGGGGTCCAGGACAGGGACTTGGGGCCTCCTCGGAGCAGTGCGGAGAGGGGTGCGGCTATGGTGCTGAATTGACGAATGAACCGGCGATAGAAATTTGCGAATCCCAGGAAGCGTTGGAGGTCTTTGACTGACTTGGGTTGGGGCCAGCTCCGCACTGCTCGGACCTTCCCCTGGTCCATCTTGACGCCGCTCTGGTCCACGATGTATCCAAGGAATTGGGTAGAGCTGCGGTGGAACTCACATTTTTCAAGCTTCAGAAAGAGGTGGTTTTCTTTGAGTCGTTGGAGGACCTGCGCAACGTGATGGTGGTGATCTGACATGTTATGGGAATAAACCAGGATATCGTCGATGTAGACTATGACAAATTTGTTGAGGAAATCTCTGAGAATCTCGTTCATGAATCCTTGGAAGATTGCGGGGGCGTTAGACAGTCCAAATGGCATTACTCGGTACTCATAGTGACCGGCGGGGGTGATGAAAGCGGTTTTCCATTCGTCGCCCTCCCGTATTCTGATGAGGTTGTAGGCGCTGCGCAGGTCCAACTTGGTAAAACAGCGAGCTCCCCGCAGCTGCTCCAGAGCGGCGGGAACCAGGGGAAGTGGGTACCTGATCTTAATGGTGTGTTCGTTGAGTTTACGGTAATCAATGCATGGCCTCAAGCCCCCGTCTTTCTTGCCCACGAAGAAAAAGCTGGAAGCGGCAGGGGAATTGGATGCTTGAATGAATCCTTGATCGAGTGCCTCCCTGATGTACTCCTCCATGGCCTGATGTTCCGGGATGGACAGGGGGTAGATACGTCCGTTAGGAAGCGACGCCCCAGGCAGCAGGTCTATAGCACAGTCCCATGGCCGATGAGGGGGAAGTTCAGTGGCCCGTTGTTTACAGAACACGTCCTGGAACGCCCGATACTCAACTGGGATGGTCTGCGCTGGAGCAGGAGAGGGTTCGTCCAGGGATGCGGAAGCCATGGGGATGGAAGTGGGTTCCGGTGGAGGTGGAGTGAGGCTACGGATCCTCTTTATGGCAATTAAGCAGTGCTGCTTGCAGGTGTCGCTCCAACGCAGGACCTCTCCGGTGGACCAGTTCATGGTGGGTGAGTGAGCAGCAAGCCACGGGCGTCCCAGGACGATGTCGGCGGTAGAACCCTCCAGCACCAGTAGGGAAAGTTGTTCCTGATGGAGACAGCCAATCTGCACTGTGATAGGATCCGTGACGTAGCGAATGCACCTCTGACCCAGCGGTTTTCCCAAAATGGAATGTGCCCGGTACTGGTTTGACAGGGGCGAGGTCTTGATGTGGAGTTTGAGCAGTATTTCTGAAGAGATGAAGTTTCCAGCTGATCCGGAGTCGATGAGAGTTTTCGCTGGAACAGAACCATAGGGAGAGGTTAAAACAGTGGAGGTCTCAGGAAGTTTCAGCATTATAGGGTCTGTGTGTATAGTACTCACCGCTGGGTGCGGGGGTCGGGTCGGACAGGTGGCTCGGTAATGACCCGATCCCCCGCAGTAGAGACAGAGGTGCAAACGCATACGTCGGTCTCTTTCGGTGGAAGACAAGCGGCGATGATCGAGTTGTATGGGTTCTGGTGCTGGAGGGGTTGACTCCCACGGTGGAGGCGGGGAATGCAACGGGTGAACAGGGTTAGAGATGGCGGCAAGATTTTGTGACACAAGGGTGGCTTGATGTATGAAATTTTCGAGTCCAGTCTGGTTGTCATAGATGGCTAAGGATACTCGGAGTTGAGGGTTTAGACCGGCACGATAAACAGCAAGTAATGCAGGCTCATTCCAACCGCTTGCGGCGGCGAGGATGCGGAAATGGATGTTGTAGTCATGAAGAGATTGGGTACCTTGTTGGAGTTTTAGCAGTTGATCATGGATGGTGGTGGGTCCGGATGTTCTGCTGAACACCTCCCGGAAGTGATGAGTGAAAGCGTCGATGGACTGAGTTAAGGGTCCGTTGGCCTCCATGATGGCTGTAGCCCATTGGAGAGCTCTACCGGTGAGGTGTGTGACAATGAAGGTGATTTTTGATCGATCCGTGGGGAACTGATGAGCCTGCATTTCAAAATATAGAGCACATTGTAAGAGGAAACCATTGCATTCCGCCGCCTCACCCGCGAAGGGCGCTGGTCGGGCCATGGGACTGGCTGAGGCAGACAACGAGGAAGATCCCAGATGCATGGTGTGGAGAAGGGCTTGGATGAGGTCGGGAAGCAAAAGCAGTGCCGGGGATGGGGGATCACCAGCCACTGCTTCGGCCTGACTGCTGGTCTGGTCTTCTGTCATGACAGACTGGAGGACACAGAGGTTAGTGCACAAACAGGTTTTATTGAAGTCAGGACACGAAACAGTGAACCGGTGAACAGGTGAAAACACAGGAACTGGTGAGGGGCTTAACTGATCGGTGAACACGGTGAAGAGTCTTGTGGATGCATGGAACCTTGTAATCTCAGGAGCGTGGAGTAACTTGGCAGCTTGGAGAATCAGCAGTCACAAGGCAGTCGGTGTAGCATAAAGCTAAGACCAGACATTGAGTGCATGGTGAGGGCTAGTGATAAAGGGCTCCAATGATGGAAAACAGGTGTGGGTGCTCAGTAATCAGGTGACAGGGAACGAGTGGGTGGAGCGTGGGAGTCTGGTGCAGGGGGCGTGGCTGAGTCTGTGACAGTACCATTACATACACTTGGGATAGGAAAGTCATCTTCCATAATGTTGGAGATTTTGATTAATCCCAGAGAATCAAATCATTTGATTACTAAACAGACTGACTTGATAAGTATTTTTGTGCATGAGTGAGTCACTGAATCATTCATTAAACCATTTAAAAAACATTCATGACCAAAATAAGACTTATAATACTTTAAAAAATAAGTAATATGCATTTCCCCCAGCAAAGTAACAGTATTTCAATTTCTTCCATTTTATTATCTACAGCCAAGCATAACATTTATTATGTTACAGAAACAACCATATTAGCGCACTATTAAGAGTTTCAATAACATCCTCACATTTTATTTGCATATGATTGTCATTTATTTGCATGTGTAACAAAAACTCTACCAAAATAACTCATTCACTAACCTAAAAGATTCAAATCAAAACCATAGATTTGTTCACAAATGAAACACCACTGTTTTCATATCAAAGCAAACTTAAAGTGAACTGGATCCAGTTTGCACAGCAATGTTCTAATGCGAAAGTCCAGATTTATATTGCAATGGACACTGAACCTGAGTATCTGTGTAGAGGTTTTATTTCTCGACTTCCCAGAAATCCCCCACAAAAGAGGAGTGTCTGTTGACAAAAAGTGGGCAAAGCAAAAAATCTGACAGGATAAACATGCACAACATTGGCAGCCAACAAGCCAACCACCATACAAAACATATACCTAAAAACCGACTTTAAAATACACATCAAACACAGGACATTCCAAATAAAACTTCTTAGTACACAATCACAGAAACCAATTCGATAGACACACTCAAACCACAGACGACACTCAAACATATGACGTCACCTTCCAGTTGTGAAAAACAAGTTTAACAGTGCTCATACAAACATTGGTCTGAGAGATCTAGCAACAAGCGGCAATGTTGCATTTAATGTCTCTTTTAGTTTCGATCTGATGTGCAGAGTACAGCATCAGCCTATACATTTGGGAAGGGCACATAATCAATGCCCTAAGTTGTGGAGAAGTGACGCAGAGCTTAGATGGAAGGATGGGGATAAAATAAATGATGCATTTGGCAAGGCAGCCTTCCGCCCTGCTGACATCTTTCCATCTCTTTCATCTGTTCCTTATATTTCAGTCTCACTTTAATCTTGCATTAAGCTTCTTTCCTACAGGAGTGTATTAAACTTCCCACCTCTGCCACCTGAGATCTTATACACCCTTCAAATTATGTCAGAATGATGATGAGACAAGCATAAAGGCATATTTACTAGCGTGAGGTACACTGGCAATCTAGTTTTTATATAATACTACCATTCAGCAAGTCACTGTTCTACTGTACAAATGATACTTGAAGAGGCATTGAATGGGTTTGTGAACACACTAAACAACTATGACAATTAATTTGTGAACAAACTCAATGAATCAATCATCCATTTAATGAACAAAGACCCACTGACAGACTGAACGAGAGGGGGGAAATGTTGTTTGTTCAGTTCGCCATGTAGTCACTCTTGTTCAAAATAACAAGGAGAGAAAGGGGGTAGAAGAATTATGAATAGGCCTATATAAAAACACTAATTACCTATACAATTAAAATGATTTAAGCTGATATTGTTTTTTTACATACAGTTTGATAAATGCTTTTATATGACTCAGTTGAGCAAATAGCGTGCAAAAAGAGTCACTGGAAATCTTTTTGGTGACTTTCTTTGTTTAGGCCAGGCACTTGTATTTCTAAAGCATGTTTAAAACAACCATGTGCTGCGCAATCTAATAAAATTAGAAGATAAAATACATAAACTGACAAGAGAATACAGTAATAAACATAAAATGACAACAAAACACAAATTAGAAAGATTACAAAGATATGTCTTCAGTGAAGTTTTAAAACTATCAATAACAGAAATGTGTCCCAGAAAATCATTCCACAAATGTGAAGCAGCAACAGAAAAGGCAGGATCATCTTTTAACTTCAACTGAGACTATGGCGCAGTCAACATAAACCTGTTTGAAGACCTTCCGGTGGAGAAGAAGATCTGTACTGTATTGTGGGGCCTGACCATTTGACCCCTTATACACATACAATGTAAAGCAAAGTCGGGACAGACGAAATGTGTTGCCTCTTTTTAGTTCCAGTAAGCAGCATAGCAGCAGTGTTTTGTACCAACTGAAGGTGGGATAAAGAGCACTGAGCCACACCAAGGTACAGTGATTTACAGTAATCCAGCCTAGAGGAAATATTATCATGAATCACTGTCTCCAAATCCTTTACTGATAAAAAATGCTTTCAGTTTCACAATGGATCCGAGATGATAAAAAAGCTGCTCTTCAGCACTGAATTGATTTGTTCATTGAATTTTATCCCTATCATCAAAAAACACTCAAATTGTTTGCATGAGCACAAATTCAAAGTAAAGAACCCAGATGGTTATTTATCTATACTATATAATAGAAGCTGTTGGTCCAAAAACAACAATTTTAGTTTTATATTCATTCAATGTTAGAAAATTGGCTGTCAGCCAGCATCTTACTTCCGCAAGACAGCTCAGCAGAGAGTGTATGTCATAATTTCCCCATGTTTCAAAGGGAGATAAACCAGGACATCATCCGCATAAAAATGATAAGGAATGTTATGCTACCGCAAAAATCAAACCTAAAGGGAAGAAAATACAACGGAATCAAAAGTGGGCCCAAAATAGATCCCTGAGGTACACAACAAGTTTATGGAAGGGTAGAGGAAGAAAAATTCCCTACCTCCACCGAAAACATCCTATCAGAGAGATAAGATTTAAACCAATTTAATTTGGTACCTTGAACTCCTACACATTTACGAAACCATTCAAGCAAGATAGCATGGTCAATGGTGTCAAAGGCCACACAGTTGTCCGGAAGGACCAGAATTGCATAGTTACCTGAATCCACACCTACTAAAAGATCATTCAATATCTTCAGCAGAGCTAACTCTGTACTGTGATGTTTAAAAATATAGGCAATTGGAAGATAAACTTTTCCAATTACAAATAAAAATGGTAAATTTGAAATGGAATGATGATTACCCAAAATATAAGTATTTAAACTGATTTTTTTTTTCAAAGTGTGATCACTACTGCATGTTTCAGGATTAATGGAGCATAAACTACTATCTATTATTGTTAAAACAAAAGGTTCAACGACACTCAGCAGTTCCATAAAGAGACGAGAAGGCACCACATCAAAGCAGCACAAGATGAGCAAAGCTTCATTTTATGGAAAACATACACAAGAAAGGAAGAAGAAACAGTTACGAATCAAGATCGAATAGTATTAATTTGATCAAAGTTATCACAGATTGCAGGAGTAGCATAAGGAAAAGAAAACATAGTGGGATTTAATACATCATGTATTGTAAAATCATGTATCATGTAAAAGAGACTTTGGGCTATGTGCATGCTTGCTATCAAGCTGGAAGAATATTTTTCCCTAGCAGCCTTAGAGTGCTGGTAGCTCCCGATTTCATGATTTCATGGGATACTTGGAGCTTATCTTTCTTCCACTTTCTTTCAACCTTCCTTCATTCATGTCTGAAATGAGTATCCCTGCTAAGCTAAGGTTGTCTTTGTACCTTGGGTTTCTTCATTTTAAATGGAGAAACGAAGATCAAAACATTGCAAAAAAAAAAAAAAAAAAAAAAAAGCTACAATAAGAAAGTTGCCCTTCAACAGACCGCTCAGAGAAAGAAGACGCAATAGGGCAAGCACTGCAAAAAAATAAAAAGAAAGAAAAAAAGCATATTCAAACTGTTTAAATGTAAAATAATTAACAGGGTTTGAAAATGAAAGAAGCAACTTTTAAATGTAAAAAAAAATTCAATACTATAGCTTTATTTATTTGTTAGGAAGTCGAACATAGAGAAATAATTATGATAATTCCAGATGCCAAGTTTATCAAATACTACGGTTTCTGAACTTCAAACTTTCCAGGAAGAACTAAAGGCTACATTGGTAATTTAATGTGCGTTACCTTTAGCCATTTAACCTTTCACTTCCTTCTATCTGGAGGTTTGGTGTATTTCTGTACACACAGAGGTCTTAGAGTTTACAGTGTTCCCTCCATATCTTTTCATTTGAGGTTATGTCCTGTCTAATATAAGTATCTCTGTGTCATAATGTCAATTTTATTGAGTTCCAGGCCTTTAGAGCAACAGTGACAGCCCACAGAAGCAGTGAGGTCTCTGTCTCTGTGACTGTTAGTAAGGTCAGGGGAGGGCTAAGGGGTCAGGGTTTAATCAGCCTAATGGCTCCTCGTTCATCTCCTTTCCCCCAATGACCCCAAACACTGACCACTGTGACTCTCATGGCAGCTGTTGATCTGTGTGTGACCCGAAAACCACCCACAATAAGATGATCCACCCCATCCTATTGCCACCTTCACTGGCCTCAATACCTCAACAGACACACATTTGTGTCAATTGCTGTATGAGACTAATGCTTACAAAGTCCCAGAGGCGCTCATGTGGAATGGATGAGATTGAAATACGGTAAGAGTAACCATGTTTCCATTCAATTTAATTTATGCAATTGAACTAAATATCACAAAACCCTAACCCTAACTTAAAGTGCGCACTGCCATCTCATTCATTCAAAAAATTAATGTTGGAAACATTTGCCAATCATTTTGGCCAATCAAAAGTAGCTGTGATCATACACTTTTTTGATCTAAGAATTTAGTCTAAAAATGGGTATTTGGCTAATATTAGAATGATTTCTGAAGGATCATGTGACACTTAAGACTGGAGTGACGGAATGGAGAAAAATTCAGTAATTCAATTACATTTTAATTTAAATTAAAAGAGAAAACTGTCATTTTAAATTGCAATATTTCACAATATTATATGTTTTATGGGCCTACAATAAATGAAATGGCTACCACTGTAGGCAGCTCACTAGGTTTTGGAACAGAGCAACGTTGTGCCTTCTTTGTGACAAACCTTCTGTTGCAGTCAGGCTTTGTTAAAGGCTTATCAGACCGCTGAACAGAACCTGGCTAATTAGGTGAATGTTTGTGTTTGTGTTTTTCCACTCTCCTTTCTTTTAGCGTTATCGCCACAAAGGCTCTGTTCCGTTTAAGCCAAATAGCCGCCATGTGTTGTGAGTGCCGGCCCCTTGTAATTCAAACCTGGACCCTGACATACAGAGAGTAGAGGATGGGATGGCTGATTTGCTTATTCATTCTGCTGCTACTTCGCTCTCGCTGTCTTTCTCTGAAATATTCAGAGACACAAAGGCTCTTGTTACCTGCCTGGCTAGCAGACGAGGGCCAGCGGATCCACTTTCCGACCACAGCATCTCCAAGGGCAACAAGTACAGAGAGTGTCCGCATGTAGAAGAGAGCTCACATTTGTTTGCAACGGTATATGCATATGCAGAAGGTGTAGTTTCCTTTCCCTCCCTTACAATCAAGTGTGTGTGTGTAGTCATTGCCGGACATTCTCTGAGCCCTTTGCATTATTTATTGCTGCTCCAGGTCCGTATAATCAAAAGGCGCCCGATATGTTCAGCTTGTACGAGAAGCAACCATTCTGAAGGACACATGGCCTCATCTGGCTTTTATAAAGCAACACTAATCAGAGGGAACAAAGGGTCTCCACCCACCTGACTCCAGATATTACTATGGACACAAGATAAATAAACTCAAACAGGAATAAATTAAGTATACAATTCTGATCGCCTACCTAAATAGTTCCGCAAAGCTGAATTCATTAAATATGAATGACTAAAACAAAGGCAGCCTTTATGTGAGTCACAGCCTCAATCATTTGAAGAGACCGTAATGTAAAAATCAACTTTTAACCTCTTTCTGAAAAGAAAATAAAGAATAAAAGTTTAAAAGAACTCTTGAAATCTATATTCCCTCCAGAAATCTGTCAACCATGATGCCAAAACACAACAGCGCATCTCAAAGGTAGAATGATCCAAATCGTTCAGAAAGGCTGAGTCATACTCTACCTTAAAAAAAATACATTGGAAACAGATTGTGATAAGGGGGAAAAGGTTAAAAGTTTAATGATGCACAAACATAAATTAAGCTGAATATCAAATAAACGCCTGTTTATTGGACTCAATGAAGCCTAAAAGGCCTGATGTAGACTGAAATTCTTTCATTGATTTTGCAAATACATGTTCACCCAGAAATGAATGAGAGCAGTGACTGTCACAGAATCTAGCATGAGTAGCAAGGCTACACCATCTGCCGTGTCTGAGCCAGGCACATACTCCATCATGGTGAAAGGAATGCACATGTAAACGACCAAACACAGATCAAAGGTCATCAAGGGTCACATGCTTTCTTCATGTAGGTCAGGTCTAAAGTAGTCTCAGCGTCACCAAACGTTTGCTGAACGTCTGATGCGTATGACACACTTAACTGAAAATACTTCAGGATCTTCAAAGTCGTCATCTGATTGGTTGAATTCTACAGGAGAGGAGTGTGTCTAGGTTCTCCTGGAAACAAAGATGTCATGCCCCCAAATTCCCTCATGGAAGAAGAACACTTGTGTTTACACAACTTGCGACAATGAATTCTTATCACGATCAACTAAACACTGGAAGTGTGTGAAGTATGTAAAGTTCACGGCATAGATTCTTTAAAATATATCCAAGAGTTTTAAACATTGGTCTGTTGTTGTATGGCCTCAGACAGACTCTGGGCGGTCTTTAGCCAATGAAAGCTACGGTACTATGGAGTCCAGAACTTCAGCCATTAGTCTTAAGGTCTAGCCATGTTAGACTAGATGTAAAGTTTAGAGAAGACATGCAGAAATGTTAGCATTTGCACCAAGGTGATTCTAGGATTTTTGAGGAGCTTTTTGCCTTATGGGAATATAAGGCCTCTTCCTGACTCCAGACACTTCAGACGTGTTTTCCTAAGCTCCTGCTCTGACCTGCTTTGCCCTTGCGCAGCATTCTGTCTGTTTTTTTCTCTGACCCGCTGCTACTGGACTCCTGACAATATTGAAATGGAATTGATCAACTGGTCAATCAGCGCGATCGACAAGATTTTTTCACAAAGAAAGGCAGCTCCGGGAGAGCCCACCTGCCCGGACGGGACGTTTGCTGCTGGGTATGCAATGGACCCATGGAACAACTGGCAGGTCCTGTGCCTAGAGGCACTATCGATTGAAGATGCAGAAGATTTATATATGATTGGATTACTGATAGCGGGATTCCTATTCTTTGGCTTCGGAATTTTCCTGACTTATCGGAAGATTGGGAAGACAGCTGCGAGCAAATTCACCGAGCCGCTGTCTGTGGATATGAAGAATTGCCTCGAGGCCGTGTCTGACCGTGTGAAGGAATTAGATCTGCGAGTGGTTAAGATTGAGGAACTGACTCGTAACCTATGTGAACTGTACCGCAACAACACAGTCGGGACAGCGAGACAGTTTGGTGATCTTTCACGGATGGTATCTGGTCTCGCTATAAGGTTGGACACGGTGCTGAGGACCAGAACTGAACTTGACTGAACTGATTATGATCCGGACAAATTACCGAAGATCGAAAATGGATTATTAAAAAAAAGGGACTTTAAGACTTTTCTGCCTCTATTTCTCTGTTGGGAATCCAGCATGATGACGTCAGCCTGGTCGCCCTTATCTTCCTTCAGGGACAAAGCCACAGAGCTGTTCTCATAACATCTGATGCTGTGACTAACTAACTCTCTCCCTCTCAACCGTCTGAGTGTCCTGCCTATCTGTTCTTATCTATTCCGCCCCCAAAACTCCCAAAAAATTCCTACACGTGACCTCGTGGACTGTGTGTGTAAAAATTGCATTATTATGTTTCCTATGTGTAATGTATGTAACGCTTGCTAATCTGAATTCTGTAATTTCTGGAAAAAGTATGGCGGCGCGTGCACACGCAGCAGGTTGGAAACTTGACTCCAAGTTTAATTTCGTTACACTGTACTTGTACATGTGAAATGACAATAAATTATCTATCTATCTATATGCGAGTTTGATGTTGTCAAATCAGTGTTGTAATTGGTAAGTAAAACAATAAAAAATAATCTTCATTAATAAAGCTAAAAAATAAAATATAAACGTTGGGAAAAAAGGTGAAAAAATTCAACTTAAAATTAAGCAGAAATAAACAAGTTGAAGAACCAAAATGCTAAAACCTCAATAAAATAAATACATAGAAATATACAAAAAATAACTTAATCAAAACTAAAGATAAAATTAAAAACTAATTCAAAAGAATTTTATGATATTATATAAAACATTAAAATAACACTGTGCCAATTGGACTGTCTTATTAAAATACAATGATATGTTTTGTCAATAAATATAAATTGATCGATAATAGTTCTGTATTTGGATGCATTTTGTTTTGCTGGAAAATATAAAAATTTAATATCATTGGGGGGAGGTCAAACATTGCCACAGAACAGATGGAAATTTTATGAAGTTTAAAACTTTTTAGCAATGATAATGGGAAAATTTTGTTCACTCATAATGGGGTGTACCAAGAGTGTACTGTAAAATGATTTGAAGGAAAAAGAGCCAATATGAAATGACTCCACAGATTTGTTTTTGTCTAAACTTGACAGCAAACTGAATGGTATTGAGCCATTTATCTATCATTTGTTTTGTAAACAGGAAGGGCATTTGCAAGGACATATGTGTGCAAAGAAACAAAACAAAATCATTAGATTCATAGGTGAAGGTTCACATCAACATGTTCAAAATCATTCAAAATTTCACACTGAAGAGAAAAGAAGTGAAATAAAGGATCGTCTTTCGTTCATGGCCCTGAAACCTTTGCGCAAACATTTTTTTATGTTTCCATGACAACTGTGAAATGATGGCATGGATAGATAGTAGCAACATGCACAGCGAGAATTGGTTTCCGTCAAGTTCCATGATATAGTGTGGTGAAAGCGGGATAGCAGAGAGAGAGAGAGACGAGAAGTATGAAGACCACAGGCAGAAAAGTAGGGCAAATAAAGAGCTAGGTATTATAAGTGTGCTACAGATGTCTCATGTCGCACCACAATGGCAGCACTCCCTGCCAAACAGGATTGTCAATTCACTGCTAAATTTCCCAAGGGGCTTTGCAACAGCACTCGGCACTTCCAGGCCCCTGGTGTGTGGAGCGCTGGGGGCTTGTGTGTCGTCTGCTCTACCTGAAATTACCATTGACGAGCACTGTGCAAACTAGGTCACTGGATACGGTCAACGGCATAGGAGCACTGATGACTCCCCTGATAGTAAGGCTGGTATAAAAATGCAGGTTTTGTGGCAGCTTGATAGCGGTGTTACTAACCTCTTGTCATCTCATTGTAAGAGTTTCCTATTTTGCTGTGAATTACATACTCAAGAAATGTCAATAGCAGTATAATGCTAAAATGTATGCAAGCTCTAAGAGCCACAATAGTTGTAAAAGGCTATTGAAATTTAGCACAAACGGCCATTTGGACCAGATTTTTTAGGTTTACACATGAGGGAGAATTACTTTAAAAAAAAATTACACTACTTTTCAAATCTTTTGGGTCTGAATGAAAAAGAAAGAAAAAAAAGATTTTTTTTTTAAAGAAATTAATAATTTATGCAGAAAAGACATTAAATTGGTAAAATCTTTCTTGAAAAAAGTCCAAAACATTTGGGGGGGAAAATGCATCATAATTTCCACAAAAGATTAAGCAGTACAATCGTTTTCAACACTGATAACCATGTTTTTTGAGCACCAAATAAGCATATTAGAATGATTTCTGAAGTATTAAGTAACCTTAATACTGATGCTGAAACTTTATCTATCACAGGAATACGTTTTAATTATATAAATGTATATTGTTAAGATATTACTTTTAAATGTTAAAAGATGTCTTACTGACCTAAACCTAAGAATTCCTAATCACTCAGTAAATATGTAAGAACTCAGATTAAAATGAGATTAAAATAATTTAATAACTTTGAATTTATGGATTACAAATTCCCTTAAAACAAGATCGTAACGGAGGAACTCACAGGCAGGGATCCAATCGCGTGTCTTTATTAAGAATGGTCGTACCGGATGGAGCTGGTCAGGACAGACAGAGAGCATATGTGAACGATAATCCAGGCAGGGAAGTCAAGACAGGTAGATAGCATACACAAGGCACAGGCACAGGCACAGGCACAGGCACAGGCACAGGCACAGGCACAGGCACAGGCACAGGCACAGGCACAGGCACAGGCACAGGCACAGGCACAGGCACAGGCACAGGCACAGGCACAGGCACAGGCACAGGCACAGGCACAGGCACAGGCACAGGCACAGGCACAGGCACAGGCACAGGCACAGGCACAGGCACAGGCACAGGCACAGGCACAGGCACAGGCACAGGCTGGGACAAGCAGATGCACAACAAGACTTCACGATTACAGTGCGATTGACAGAATTTTTTATAGTTTGTGTAATGTTTTGCAGGTGGTGCGATAATCATTCCAATGAACAGCATCATGGGAAATGCAGTGCGTGTGAGTGTGTCAGTATACGTGTGAGCTCCCTCTGTTGGCCAGAGAGGGGAGCAAGGAGCTCGTATTCATAACAAAGATCATCTTTACTTAGAAACAAAGTATGTAATTTTTTGCATCACTAGTGGTACCAAAAGACATTTCGGATTCTGAAATACTGCATCCATCCTGCCAGAAAACTCATGCCATTGTTTCAATGAGTGTGTTCACACGTAGCCTACAATGAAAAAAACCCAGCTCATTCTGAAATCCAGACAAGTATTTACATCTGGGGATTTCTTGGTTTCAGCAACAAGATGTTTACAAGATGTTTACACGACACATTGTTGGGCTATTAAGTATAACCAGTGTGCAATTTAACATGTAAACACTCAAAGTGTTGCTGTTCAAAGAAGAGTGCCACAGAGCCATAGTTTTTGTGAATAACATCATATCAACGGCTTTCTTGAAGTTATACATTAAACTTGGACAGGAGAAAGTATAAATACCCACAAAAGCAATACCTGTGAAGTCACAGTTCATTTTCAAAGAGTGTTATTACAGAGAGAGTGTGTAAATTCTTGTCCATCCACAGACAAAAAGAACCATAGACAAATCGTGCTGGCTATGCAGTTTCCCATTCCACCTCAGACAAAATCCTGCACTGTTGACTCAAGATTATGTCTTTCCATTTTTCATGTAATGTACAGGCAACCCGATTGAATCTTTTTGTATCTAAGTGTAACAGAATACAGTGATGTTTTTAAATTAAATTACGTCATTTCAAATATCCTGTTCCTTCCTAAGTCTGGGTTCATCGCATTGTTGAATGTATCAAATTACGCCTTCCTGAGAACTTTATTGTAAATGACCATAATAGCTAAGATCCGGTCCTTTTTACACATGAACTAGCAAGGTGGCTAGAAGATAACCAATACAGACTAATCATTATTCTCGTTTCCCACATTTTCTAGAGATGAAAAGGATTGATGGTTATTTTGCAATGGAATGACACAGCCTGAAATTTTTCTTTGAAATGGTGTTGGATGAAACTCCTGTTTGCACCCTCCTACTGCTAGCATAGCATATTAGCGTAGCCTCAACTTTCACTCCACTGACTGAACTGACTCCACTTTGTGTTTTTTTAATGAGCACTAAGTAATACATTTTACTCATAAGGGTATGAATACTTCATTTAAATTAATTCAGTGACTGAAAGTAACAGGAAATGTTTGTATGCGAGGGGAACGAAGCGTGCAATCCTACTCTTTCCTTTCTTTCGATAGCTTTCATATTCTCCATCTCGACCTCTTCTCTCAACCTCTTTTTCTTGCTTGATCTTCACACAAACTGACAGCTATCTTCTCTCTTACTTCCCTGAAAGCACAGTAGCGTGTTGCTAAAGGTGACCCAGCCTGAAATCAATAGGTGCTGCCTGAATTAGTCAGAGACATATGAGGTGGAGCGTAAGCCGAGATTCAGCAAAGCTATCTGCACAAACAAATGCTGTGATCCTTCTCTCATCATCTTGTTTTCTGTGTACGGTAAAATCACTGAATGATGGAATACAAAAACTGAGCTTAAAGGGATACGCCACACAAAAATGAAAAATCTGTCATTGTTTACTCACGCTTGTGCCGTTCCAAACCAGTATGATTTGCTTCTCTTCTGTGGAACACAAAATATATTATTTTGAAGAATGTTGGAGACAAACAACATTGCAGCTCAACAAAACTAAACAAAAAAGCACTATACATTTTTAATGAAACGTGAGGTAGTAAATGACAACAAGAATCTTCATTTTTGGATTAACTGTCTCGAATGGATGGATGGATGGCTCAGAGGCAATGATCAATTTCATAATCGATCGTCACTGTCACGTCCAAGTACTCCTGCACATCCCTAGAAGAGACGTGTGTGTGCTTCTGACAAGCATTCGAGCATGCATATAATCTTTGTATCTGTGCTGTGACTTCCATTGAACTTGTTCCTATTATTCCAAGCTTAATTTAGCATATTATTTATTATGAAAATAGCTTGAATCTGAATCGCCGCAGCTTATTTACCACCACAAATTATATGCTGATGTTTGCAGGTGCATTTGATTCACACGCACACACACACAGGCAGCAGCGATGAGAGGCAGACATTTATAGATTGGTTTGAAGAGACTGGTTTGTAACATTTTATTTATTTGTTGCCCTATATGAGGGGGTAGAGGTTGTAATCCTTCTTATCCATACATAAAAAGTGAAACACTTTTTAAGGAGTCAAAGTCACCATAGTCAGTCAGGAAACCATAAGAACCTCAGTGGTAAAGTAGACCTTGAAATATCTCATTTGAGTAACCGTAAAAAGATAACTGCGCAACACATGAGTTGGTCTTGGCATATAGCCACAGGGGGTTTTGACCCAGTTTTGTTTCCTCAAATGTGAAGAAAAATGAATGAATAAATAAATAAGAAGAAGGGGGCTGTGCCGTGTTTAGTGAACTCTGCTCACAGCATCGTTAATGATTAATACATCCTCTTAAGGCCAGTGGCTTCCTGTGTGTGATATCACTCCGGTGCTGTATACAAGTGACGTACGTGTAACTCAATTACACAGAACAACAAATGCTCAAATGCACACAACACACACATTTATTGAAATAAAATCAAGACCCGCCAATAAATAAATACATCAGAGCAGGCAAGAACACAAACAGACAAGAAAGCACAAATAAAGACATTTGAAGACATCTGAAAAGTGAGCCATCAACAAGGCAAGCAATCACTTGTGACCTTGTTGCAAATGAAAGCTTTTCTCTTTTATTTGACAGAAAGCAAGCTCAGGAAATGCAAGGGTATCTCATACCCTTTTTGTACTCTCATACAAAAAGAAGAATGATAAAAGTCTATACACAAACACATCCCATTCAACACACAAACACATCTTAAATTAACCTTTCTTTTGCCAACACGCTGACTTGCTATTTTACAACATGCAGTATATCACTCTAAACAACATTTATCTGGAACCAACAGTAAAACGTCACCCCACTGTCATTTAAATGTAAATAAGACCACATCTGCTAGAATCTGCTCTCACTGGAGTAATAAATGAACAATACTAAAGGGTTCGTATCAAGGAAAATCTATATTTTTATTATGATAAACAGTTTTTTATGTTTTGAAATAGTCTTTGGACCTTTTGATATTTTAAGTATGAATACAATACGTTCACAAAAGATCTACCGAATTAACAACACCCATCTATTGTTCACCCATGGCAAGGTAATAAGAAAGAAGTAGGAGAGATGCTATAATTCCTAAACATATGAAAAAAGATACTAATATTCCAAGCTGCATATAGTAACTAACAATAAGTGTACCCTTCTAAATTATCCTAATGTTAGACTTCAAATCAGACACAAACTCAGCACAATAATTGTTGCTCATTTCACATACAATAGAAGCCTTAAAAGGTAAGGATGCACAATATTATTATTCTGGCCAATAATTATTTTCATGTTTTGCGCGTCAGAACAAAAGCAGGTGTGTGTATATGTTTATCTAAGACTCATACTTTGTTCTGACGCACGCTCTGCTCAGCGCCGCTGCGGATTGAAGAACCCGGTTGTTAAAAGACGGGACGAAGCCGAATTTGTTGATTGAGCATATTAGACAGGCAGAACGCAAGAAAGTATGCAATCTAGTACAGCGTGATGACCTCACGAATATGTTATAACCGTTTATGCTGTGATCGAAATTGTGTTTGCAATGTTGGAGAATAAAATTAAAGGTTTGTGACGAGAATCAAAGGTGTTTTTTATTGTATACTGGTAAATCTCTGCTGTTAGTTGGTGCACATATGCCTTTTGTTGTTAGCAAACATATACAGTGTATGTATATTTTTATAGCATGCCGATCGCTTCATCAAATAAATCGCGATATTGGCTATTGGTTATCTCGATACTTTTTTGCAACCCCCGAGGCCGTCGACATAACTGTATTCCACTGTATATGGTACCAATATATTGTGCATCTTTAAAAGGTACAGTACCAAAAATGGAATAAATTAAATATAAAAAAATCTGTGGCCACTAAAAATTTAAAAAGTTAAGCACATTGATTATGTAGTGTGGTAAGCAGCATGCATTATGTAGAATGTTACAGTGCTCTAATGATTATGAAAATAAAGAACCTCATCAACATACAGTTACAATAGAACACATCAGATCCATTCCAGAGGCGACTCACTCACTTTGGGGTATGACGCACTGATGTAAATATAGTTCAGGCGAGTATGTTGCAGTGGATATGGACACGTTCCGTCAGGTGTGGTTCTGTGCTTTGTTCTTTCAAGTGTCAGAACCACAATGTAAGTCAGCATTCGGCTCCAAGGGAGTGAGCCTGCAGAGTGCATTATTTGTGAGACTGATGGGTGGGATTGGAAGGCAAATGTGTGTGTGTGCTGATGGCTGTGTGGTGCCGTGGACTGTTGCTGAGTCTGCATCCCCCACTGTGCCTGACAGCGGTAGCTCAAACTATGCCTGCTTGAGGAATGGAAACAGGGAGCTGAAAGAGCACAGAAAGCTAAAACCAGAGAGAGAAAGAGTGAAGCAAATTAAAAATGTGCTGCCCTTTTGGCTGGCATGATTGAATGTTTCATAAAGAGAGCCTGGTGCATTGTAAAGTACTACACATAAGCACTTATGTTAAACACACATGCAACAATGCCGTAAAACATGATCGGAGGAGCGCAGAAAAGGCAAGCGATCACTTTGTTTTCATCACAAAGACCAGCCATCCTCACACCCCTCCTGTTCCGCCGTTATGCCTCAAATATATTTAGCGCGCGCCGGAAGGAAAGAAGAGCCAGCAGTATCATTTTCCAACCAGTGTGTAATCCAGAGGCCCTTTTATGCGTTCTGCTTTGCTTTACAACACACACACACGGAGAGAGAGCGAAAGAAAGAAAGAGACTTTATATTGAGGGCCCATCTGTCAGTCTCTTTTCTGAATATGTCCATATAATTCTACAGTATGTCATTACTCCCAAAGGGAAAAAAGGATGAAAAGAGAAAAAGAGTGAAGTGACTGAAAGGAGTGTGAAACCTTAATGAAAGAATAAGATAAAAAGAGGAAAGTTTGCTAATTAGTACTTGGATAAACGACAACGTGTGCTAAAGGGAATGGATGAAAAAAAGAGAAAGAAAAGAAAAACGTCAAGCCTTAGACACAGCTGTTCGTCACTTCCTGTCTTTTCTCCTTTAGCTGAAAGATGAGAAATTAAATAAATAAATAAAACGACTGAAAGATAAGAGAAACACTGCAGTGTCACCAGCTGTCCTAAGATAGCCGGACTCTAGTAGTGTCTACTCTGTCTGTCCAAGCAGACAGATAAATGGGCCCTGTCACAATGGTGCAGCTTCCCTCCATCCCTTTCGAAAGCTCATCCGTCAATCTCACAGAGACTGACATCAAATTATCCAAATTAAAACAGGCTTAACGTGGCATCTGGCCTCATCCCTAAGGACCGCAGAACAGCTGAGCTCAAAGCAGACCTTAAAAAAAGACACCCTGTCTCATTCCTAAAGCTATGACCACATTGCATTATACCATAATGCCATCATAAATCATTACAGGTCAAAAGTCACATTAGTTCACATGGCACAGTTTGCATGTCTTCTTTGCATGGTGTATTTGGTCCAAGATACAACCTATGTGCAGGAAAAGCTTTTGTTACACATAAACTTAAGGGATATGGAGGAATACAGCTCTGAAAACATTTGTACTCACTTTCATCCATGCAAAGTCTGACACTACTCAAGTATTTTTACAAAAGTGACAAGAGTTATCATCGTAGCAATGGGGAGGCAGTTCACAAAACATCAGCTGACCCCTTTCAGCAATGGTCCACTACAGACAGATAGATGGAATTTGAAGACAAGCCTTTTCCCAGAAAGTAACAAAGTGGTAAAGGGGCTCTTACCTCTCAATGAAGCAGCTGGATCAAAACATAATGGACCCTTGTAAGACAAAAGACTTCATGTAAAACATGAATGTGAGGAATTCCCCTCAATCTCAGTGAAATCCGCAGCGTCACATTATCCTGGAGGAAAACGCATTTGCATTTTCATAAGAACAGATAGCCGCTCAACTGACACAATTATCTGTAAATGGAGAGGGACTGAGAAAGCGAAATAGATAACATGACAAGAGGAATGGATCTGTTTAAACTCTACATAGACTCAGGGTTAGTGGTATGGGAATGTGTGGGAAATTCCATCAATTTCCGTCTAAAATAAATACAAGGGTTCCAAATAATAATAAGTAAAAAATATTAAGTAAATAAATAATAATTAAAAAATAAATAAAAGTCAAATAAGATTTTACGACGATGATGGGAACCAATGCTTAACGCTAATATTAAATATTAAATTTGTATATGTATCTTGTTCATGAAAAATCACTTGCACGCGCGAACGCAGGGTCAGAAGATAAAAAAAGCCACAGGCACGCGCTAAAGACATTATTATCGACTAATATATAATAACTAATATTTATAAATGATTTTACAATTCTGAATAATTTCAGTTCTTTGACATAAATATACACTCACTTAAATGATTGTTAGAAGCACCATACTAATACTGTGTTTGACCCCCTTTGCCCCACACCATTACACCACCTCCACCAGCCTGCACAGTGGTTACAAGGCATGATGGATCCATGTTCTCATTCTGTTTACTTCAAATTCTGACTCTACAATCTGAATGTCTCAACAGAAATCGAGACTCATCAGACCAGGCAACATTTTTCCAGTCTTCAACTGTCCAATTTTGGTCATGCAAATTGTAGCCTCTCTTTCCTATTTGTAGTAGAGATGAGTGGTAT
This sequence comes from Rhodeus uyekii, assembly GCA_037043235.1. Classification (NCBI taxonomy): domain Eukaryota; kingdom Metazoa; phylum Chordata; class Actinopteri; order Cypriniformes; family Acheilognathidae; genus Rhodeus; species Rhodeus uyekii. Next base: position 2,848,997 of record JAWRVZ010000035.1, read on the forward strand.
CCGGTGGGGTATTCTGCTGTTGTAGCCCATACACCTCAAGGTTGTGCGCGTTGTGGCTTCACAAATACTTTGATGCATACCTCAGTTGTAACTAGTGGTTATTTCAGTCAAAGTAGCTCTTCCATCAGCTTGAAGCTCTATCATTCTCCAGCTCTATCATTCTCCTCTGACCTCTAGCAGCAACAAGGCATTTTCGCCCACAGGACTGCCGCATACTTGATGTTTTTCCCTTTTCACACCATTCTTTGTAAACCCTAGAAATGGTTGTGCGTGAAAATCCCAGTAACTAAGCAGACTGTGGAAAAACTCGGAGCGGCCCATCTGGCACCAACAACCATGCCACACTCAAAATGGCTCAAATCACCTTTCTTTCCCATTCTTACATTCAGTTTGGAGTTCAGGAGATTGTCTTGACCAGGACCACACCCCTAAATGCATTGAAGCAATTAAATGCATTAATTGCATTGTGATTGGTTGATTAGATAATTGCACTAATGAGAAATTGAACAGGTGTTCCTAATAATCCTTTAGGTGAGTTTATATGAATTGGACAAACAATGTATGCACCGCAAACATATTGTATATTAAATATGGCCCATATACTATTCTCTCTCTCTCTCTCTCTCTCTCTGCGTCTTTCTCACACACACAGTTTGAACTTATAGTCCTCCAGTATAGCTTATGTAATAATCATATCACAAGTTATGTAATCTGAGGTTATACTTCTGTATCCTTAATTGGGCAGGAACATAAAACACCCAAGACTGTTTATTGTTATAACACAATATAACTCAAACCAATTGTTTCTCTTCAAAACGTTGCTTTAATTTTATATTGTTTTCCATCTCCTGGCAAAAAAAGAAAAACTTTTAAAAGTTATCAACATTTAAAGAGACTTTATTTTGTGTGACTTTCACCTGTTCTGATGTACGACCTCGAAAATGAACCTTTGAAATTGACCTTTTTGTGGAGAAAAGAAAGTGTAAATCAAGGAAATTATAATGCCGTTAACTAAATGGATGATATTCAGTGTATTCATGAAGAGCTGTCATACAGAATGTTCTCATAAGCGGACTGGGACCATAAACAATATTTTCCAAACTTGTCCTTTTGGATATTATTTTATAGTGACATTTTCTATGTAAAATGGTGAACAGCAGGTGCTTGATGTGTAAGGTGATTTACAGTACTTTCATTAGCAGCATTCCCAATGAAGAAACCTGACTTTGAATGCTTTACACAAATGGCCATAATATCCACTCCCACAAGGTAAGGGGTAAAAAGTATGAGTCTAAGACACATAACGAAATGGTCTGAAGCAGCAGCTAATCCTCCATTCATGCACTTCCTCCCTCTCACTCTGTTCTAATCAACACACACACACAGTGGGTTTTCATGTTTTATGGAGACTTCCCATAGACATACTGATTTGTATATTGTACAAACTGTATGTTATTGTATTTTCCTAACATGATCCTAATAAAGACAAGGATTTCGGATATTGGCATCTTTGTGGGTATTGTGCCCATACCGTAGGGTATACCTGAAACACACACACCCCATAAAGATAAGGTGCCCTGTGGTCGTGGTTCCGTCAACTTCTATATTTAGGCTTTGCTGCCATCATCTGGCAGCACCATAGACAACATGAACACAGTTTAACATTTCTATTTTTACCTAAACACTATCATTCTAAAGATTGAGTCTGTAAAAAAAAAAAAAAAAAAGATACTTTCATTCAAAAAAAACAGAAACAGAATTTCTATTTCAAAGAAAGGTTAGTTTGAACTTTCTATTCATCAAATAATCATGAAATAATGTATCAAACATATCAAGCAGCTCAGCTGTTTTCAACATTGTCAAAAAGAGTATTCAACATAATACTACTACTAATAATACCAGTGTTGGGTAACTTGAGTAAATTATAGGTGGAGATTTTGTAATAAATGTTGATTTTATGTCATTAGAATTTTTTTCAGTTTTCCTAATTCTTCAAGTACATAAAAGATCTTCCACGGATACCAAAAAGCATTTTTTTTAGTTTTGTCTACTAAAACTCAACCTTTAAAAGAGACTAAACACAACAGGAGTTTTGCATTGTTTTTTTATTGACTGTTTGTACAAAAAAAAGAGGTATGATAAATCACATAACCAGCAAAGAATAGGCCACATTTACCATGAAAACAACTAGACTTTAAAAAAAGAACTGAAATGAAACCGGTGTAGACAATTTGTTAGTGTTCGCCATGTTAGACTGCGCAATACAGAAACCACACATGAAATTTCTAAATATGCCATTAAATTTGAAATGCAGATGAAATGATTAATCTAGTGTGTCATGTTCAATTTTTCAGTCAATCGGTTATGCTCATTTTCTGAACATTCACATCTGTCCATTCAGTCCAAACACTGACGACTGAATATTCTAACATCAGTTTTAAAAAATGCCTTTCAGAATATCTTTGTAACGTCATTGAAATCTCTCATTTGCTGAATGCAAACTTAAAGCATCGTACACGGACGTCTGATCATTTTCTAACACAAGGGCATTACATCTTTAGATACAACACAACTAATTTATTAATCCATCAACGATAATCTCAACTATTCTAATTACACTGAAACATCACGCCTGAAAAAGCTTTTGTTTTCTGAAATCAATTCCTTTTTGTTCATAAATTAGAGCAATATTTAGCAAACCGCAGACTGAGATCAAATTTGCTGTGATGAGAGTCCAGTGCTAATTGCATAATATTGGATGATGTTGTGTGCATAAAACAAATGTATGGAGACGATCATTCCAGAAATCCAGAGCTTCATCAGCAGCATACACATATTGAGGACTTGAACTGGACAGAGAAGACACTGAAATGCATGAAAACACTAGTACGTGAAAAACACTTCACTTCTGATTATGAGTTATGGAAGCTACCGAAACCATGTTTTTGCTGTTAGAAAAAAATAAAAATAAAAAAAATATACGGTTACTAAGATGCTACTGTTATTTAGAAACCCTAGAGGTTCTTTAAGGGATCTACCAAAATGAGGCTTAATATAATTACCTTAAATTATAATGTTAAGCCCACATACTGGCAACAGTCTGGAAATGATTGGGATAACATCTAAATCACTAAAATGGACAGTTTAAGTTCCGTCATATAATGAGGGTGTGAAAGTACAGACAACAGTAATGTAAACAAACAAGCGATATGAAAACACTTGAAAAAAAAACTTTGACTCCATTTCAAGCAAAAAGTCCAGGGCCAGAATGAGGAGTGATGAAAAAAAAAAGTACAAAGAAAAACATTCACCAAAATGAGTTTCACAATATCCTTTTCTGATAGATCTATCAAACAAATGCAGTCATTCAAATAACACTACTGCATAATCAGAGGATTTAAGTTATGAACACTGGATATTTGATATGCATACATACAGTATATACACATACAAGAATATCCTTCACTAAAGTACTTAACTGTACAATAACTTCCAAAGGGAACTGTTCAGCAAAACACCGTCTTGCTTACATAGTAATACTATGTTTTATAATACAAGATTAAAACTGTTCCAAACAGAAAAAAAATTAAAAAAATTTGCGCAAGCCCAGACAGGCCACAAAGTGCATATACGCTCAGTTAGAAGCCACTGTTAGAGGAATCCAGAGGGTGGGACACAATTCTTGCAGGTTGTATTCCCACTCAAAAGTGGAATGACTATTGCCTTACGACGAATAATGTCGTCAAAACGCGGCATGTTGTTTATAGGCAACATGCTCAGGGTTAGCATTAGCCACTACCATTTAGCCTACGGCAAGCTCATCTCTGGCTCTCGCCGACACCTGGGATTCAAGTAGAGGCTTTGCAGCAATGAACTGTGGTGATCGATTCGAGAACGCTCATCTCAGTAAAAACAAAACAAAAAAAAGGCCCAGTGATGCAAGCAGGACAACATCTCCCAACTCAAAAATACCACCCAGTATAGCATATACTATACTGATATTAGGACAACAGTATGATCATTGAAAACACACACACACACACACACAAAGTAAGTATGGTTAAACTTAACATGAACCTAACGAAGAAACTTCAGTTTGAAGCACATGAGGGACCACGCATCACAATTGAACAACAGCAAATGGACTTTTGTGCGTGGACAACCATCTGCCTGGCCAGTCTGGAAAGAGTGGAAGGCGACACCTAGAGGAGAATGCTTGAATGGCAAAGCGTCATCTTTACGAAATGGGGAAGTGGAAAAGAAAAACATCCTTTACAGTAGTGCTATTGTGCCACATCTGAAAGCTCTTTTTGTGCGTTTTTACTTTCCTTCAAAGACCTTCAGTCACTTCAGATCTTGACAGGCTTGTTTTTCTTTTTCAATGGCTCAGATAAAATGATTTTTGAACAAACGGCTGTGAAAGGATGATTTTTTTTCTCTTGAATGTGAAGGAATTCTACCAATTCAGGCTTCTGCGTTTTCTTCGAGCATTCCCCTCTCAAGAAAACATTTCAAATGGACCATCCGTCTTTCTTTTTTGAAACGCTCTCTGGTCTCACAGGCTCAAATCCTTCTTGTCCTCAGAAACTACAGCCCTCTTTGAGGGTCCGGGTTAACAATGCATTTCTGGGATTTGTTCTACTTCCTTTGGTGTAAAAGCCAGGGACAATCACTCTCTTGGTCTCCATCTAGTTTTCACTTTCTCAACCTGTTCATTTCTTTCTCTTTCTCACTCTCTCTCTCCCTCTCTTTCCTGGTCTCTCTCCATTTGTTAACCATTGAGCAGGTAGACCACCAGCTCATAGGTGCACATCATAATAGCTGTGTTAGGGATCTGTCGGACCAGATGAGTGGTGAGGCCTCGGTACAGTGCTCTGTAACCCTCCTCCCGGAACACCATATTTAGAGTTTGGAAAAACGAACGATACTTGCTGCCCTCCTCACGTAGTCTGGTACGAATAACCTCTGGCATGGGAGAAAGAGAAAGACCAAAGAAACAGTTATTTGTCAGAGAAAAAAGAAAAGAAAAATAAAACATAGGAAGATGTCCAAAATCTTATAATACAAAAAGAATATGCATAAATAAAGTATAGTTTCCAGTACATGTCAAGCTTTTCTTTTGATTTTGACGTCAATCATCTAAACCGACGCTTTGCATGCATAATGTATTTTTAAACATTTTTTAGAACATGCTTTTATTTTTGTATTTTTTTTTACAAAAAAAATAAATTACATCAGAAAGATATATTAAAGGGTTATTTAACACAAATTTAATTATGTCATAATTTACTTACCCATGTGTTTCACCCATATGACTTTCACTCATCTTCTAAATAATTTTAATACAATCTGAGCCAATTCTGTACTCTCAGTTTGTACTTTATCAGTTTGATGCTTCAAAAGGTTCATAAAGAGATTGTAAAACTAATCCATATGAATTAAATGTTTTAGCTCAAATTGAGACACAATTACTTTCTATGAAGAACAGATATAATTTAGGCTTTTATTCACATATAAATATTGAAACAAACAGAAACTAGCTTGATATGTGATTGGGTCTCTTCAAAAAATCCTAAGAATTCACAATCTCTTTATGAACTTCTTAAAGGAACAAAGTAGGAGTTACTTAAGCTGTCATTAAATCGCTCCGATTTTATTAAAAATATTCTCATTGTTTTCCGAAGATGAATGAAAGTCTTACAGGTTTGGAACAACATGAGGGTGAGTAAATAACAAAATGTTCATGTCTGGGTGACCTATCCCAGAACTAAGCTAAATTATAAATTTAAATTAAGTGGAAAATTTAACTGAAAAATAAATACAATTATTTGTATTAGTATTATTAACAAATTAATTAAGAAACAAGTAATAATTCTTAAATAATATTTCTTAATTTTACAATAATAATTTCTTCATTTTATCCGCCATTTTTATTTTCTGGTTTAAATGGGGGGGGGGGGGGGGGGGGGGGGGGGGGGGGTTCAGGTCTTAGACTACTTAGACTCTATATATTTTTTAATCATTACATGACAACATTTTCCAATACCCTTTAATTACTACATTTTAAATGTAAAAAGAAACAAGAAAAAAAGTGGACTGATGGAGATATCTTTGAAAATAGGTCACAAATCAGAATTTCAAGGACATTAATGGATTATTACAAAAAAAAACTTCAGCATCGCTCACCATGAGGATATGCAATCGAAGTGGCACAGGTCTTGGATGTGGCAGCAGCCAGCATCATACCAACAAAGTCTGAAGCGTCTTTTACAGATTCTTCTTCGTCATCCATGTGAGCATTGGCCTTAGACTCTATGAGTTTGCGCTTAATGCTTTCGTAGATGACAAAGTGGATGACAGTCTCTGATATGCCAGCATAAGAAGCAGACATGCCCCTGTAGAATCCCCGTAGCCCATCTGACTGATAGACACGCCGGACGCACTCAAATGCACTCATGCGCCGTTCTCCACGGTTCCTAAAGAAAGACAAACGTTTGATGAATGTCAGAAATCTGGTTACAATATTCCTTCCTTCAAATGTCCCCTAAAATATTAGTTTTAATGAGCGATGTTCCAAAAAGCATGAAAATAGCCGAAAACTCACATATACTAAAATTCAAGTCACCTTTATTTATATAGCGCTTTTTACAATAGAGATTATTTTAAAGCAGCTTTAAAGAGATAAAAGGAAAATAATGCAAAAAAAGTGTTTTGGCTGTAGAGCAGTTCTAGAAGAGCAGGCCAATATTGATGAATATTAAATGTCCCTGACAATGTCTGCAAGCCAGAGGCGACAGCATGGAGAAAACAAAAACCTTGGGAGAAACCGGTCTTATTCAGGGGACCAGTTCTTCTATGGCTAACATTTACATTTAAAATATTAATACTTTTATTCAACAAGGATGCATTCAATTGATCAAAAGTAAAAGTAAAAACATTCGTAATGTTAAGAAACTTCTTTCAAATAAATCTCTTTTGAACTTTCCATTCAGCAAAGAATCAAGAAAAAATGCATTACAATTTCCAAAACAAATACAAATAATAATAAAAATAAGACAATAATAAGTGATGTTTCTTGGATAATCAGCACATCAGAATGATTTCTGATGGATCATGTAACACTAAAGCCAGGAGTAATGGATGCTGAAAACGTAGCTTTACCATAACAGAACAAATTATAATTTAAAATATATTAAAACGGAAATAAAATCATTTTAAACTACAATGATATTTCACAACTTTACTGCATTTCTGATCAAATAAATACAGCCTTGGTGAGCAGAAGAGAAGTTCTTTCAAAAACGTCTTACCAACCCCCAACTTTTGAACAGAACATTTTGTACAAATAGCATTACTTACCTGGCATCAAGCTGCAGTCGAGTCTTTATAAGCCAGATCGGGTTGGTTGCTGTGATGGCAGTGAACCCTGGGAAAAAGAGGTGTTTCAGATTAGGCTTGGAAGTGATATTGTCAAAGTAGCTCAGAGCACAAGACATTCAGCAGGTCTAATGACTCTAGAACAACAAACTTTCCCTAAAGTAACTCCACACATCAGAGAAGTGCTGTGGACCTCTGTAAAATATGCTTATGGCCTATTTGTTTCGGTGTAAAATGTTAATCTTGTTAGCGGCATATCAGGATATGTCACACCAATGTCAAACACCAACCTCGTGATATGAACTACATGTTCTCCCTCAGGAATGCTTTCTGATGTTAAGAAAATCATTACAGATTCACTAGGCACTTATTTAATATTATAGGTAAAAGAGCCAGAAGCACATCTTAAAGCGGCCACAGCAGTAAACAAGGCCTTTTAACTAAAGCATTAAGCAGTTTTTTTCCATTTATAACACAACTCTTTAAACCAATATAACTTTAGTTGAATATTTAGCCCTATCATCACAGAATTATACAGTATTTAATGGGTCAAGTGGAAGCTAAATGAGATAAACATCTTGAGAAAAGCGTCTTAAGTTAAAAAGAACCTCTATCCAGTTATATAACTGCAGGCAAATGACAAAAACTGTTATTTACGTTAGGTAAATGACTGTTTTTCACAGCATGGGCAGTGAATTATACCACCGCTGTGATGCAGTTGAAAGGCATTCCATGCGAGTACTAGGCCGGCAAGATTGTGTGATATGACAAAATATTAGTAAATGAGATTAGCACATCAGTGACTACGTTTACATGTGCACCAATAATGTGATTATTATTTTTATTTTATTTTTTCAAAACAATCAGAACTTCATTGCAGTAAGACGTTTACATGACACGAGCAAAACTTTTCTCATTATTCGCCAGGAAGCGTAGTTATTTTTACCGCCATTCTTCACATACCCCTTTGCATACTATAGAGCAAGGGTGGGCAAACTACGGCCCGTTGGGCTTTTTAATCCGGCCCACCGAACCTGTATTAAACCTCCTTCATTTTACATTTCCCTGTAATGTCACTCTGTCGCGGCTGCAAGCGGCAGTGGTGCTGAAGCTGTGGTGGAGAGTAGGCGTGTGTCGCAAACCCCTCTACACCCCCCTTAATGGCGTTAATTCCGTGTTAAAAAGGAACGAGTGCAAAACTGATGTTTGCGCGCGCGTAAATTACATCCGCAAGCGGAAAACAGAGCTACACGTAAATACGGATACCCACGAGCTCATTTTAATCACTCGCGCGCGCGTGACATCTAATCTGCGCGCGAACATTCATCCGCTCTCGACTGCTGTTTTTTTTTTTTGTCAGTCGTGGGGCGGGGCTGGCTCTTGTAATAGTAACATCAAACGTCATTGGTTAGTTCCCTTTTTCCCCTTTGAGGTCAGTTGTGATTGGACGCCTGTTATTGTCAATCTAGAGCTGAGGCAAATATATGATTCAGTCACATTGCATATTTTGTTTTTTTCTGTCAATTAAATTGTATTAATATTGTTTTGTTGTAATTTCACGTGTCCCAGTCGAGTGATTTAAGACCAAACTATACTTTATACAGGTTTTCTAGGATTTCTTATAAGTAAATGCACAGGTACGACATTCACCCTGGCCCCTCTGTCAATTTTAAGAAACCAATGTGGCCCGCGAGACAAATAGTTTGCCCACCCCTGCTATAGAGCATGACATTAACAATATTGAATTTTAGATAAAATATTTACATATTTTAACTGTAGTCTTTCAGGGCTTCTGAAACAATTAAGTAAATGCCATAAACTGTTGTCAAAATAATTGATTTTTCGATACATACACGCTTCCAATACTCATTTTCCGCAGAATAGATGTACAATACCAGCTGAGCTTTCTTGTCCGCATTGAGTTGATTACTCATAATTTTATTAATTCTTGCAGATTTTGTGGTCACACCCAAAGTGGAGTTATTTCTCTCTGGTTTGTGAGAAAAATGCCGGTCTTGGCGAGTATTCACGTAAACAGAGTCAATTATTTTTTAAGAGAACGTATAATTGAATGTTTAACAGTATAATTGATCAGTGCATTATGTATTAAAGTAACAGCAACCTAATATACTTGTATAATATGACATTTCCCCAAGTATCAATGACAATATTATGGCCAATGAAAATGCGGAAATGGTTCGTAACTTTGGAAAACCAATAACTATAGTGGCTGGTGAGCAAAAAAAAAGAAAAAAAGGTTAACGTCAAGCCCTGCATAGCATAAATGAGGAACTCGCGTACAGTATGCATGCTACTGGACAGTGTTTTAATCTATTGTTGTCAAACATTTCTATGGACTATTATTCTACAACGCAAACAGCACGATAATGTCGCTGTAACTGAGGTTGCCGTCGCGTTAAACGTACGGTCTCTGGATGAAGATAAGGAGCAGAGACTGAGTGTTCATTGATTCAGAGTGGAGGAAAAACTTAATTTGAAAGAATAATGTCATGCCATTTATTCATGACATTGCGTAAAAAACACGTAATCCGTATATGTCCAAATAATTTAAAGCAATTATGGTTACCACGATTGTGAGTTTAATCGCAACATTGCCAAAGTCCCACTATGTTCACATTATGAAGGTGCATGTAAACGTAGTCAATGTCCGAATTAATTCCTGTTTGCCATTAAGGTATGTGTATGCAAATTATCTTAAAGTGAGCTTGCACCATATTAACAGCATTACGCCAGCCTGATGTTGGTGGGAACAATTAGTTTATCTGTTGAACTGCAGAAAAATGAGGCACAAAGCCTGTGCTTGGTGTTGTGAGAGTACAAAATATCCCCGAACAAAACAACGAAAGAGAGCATAAGACAATGGCATTTGGAGATGAAGGTATTCGTGTGCGTTTCTAACAGTAGAGTGTAAAGTATCAGTGTTTTCTTAGGCTAAACAAACCAAAAGAAGTCTATTGTGCTAGAGTAGAAGCTCTAGAGAGGGTAAGAGGCCTAAGGCAACTGACTGGTGAAGGGGAGGGGGGGATGACAGATCGGTACAAGAGAGTAAGAGAGAGAGAGTGTGTCTCTGACGAGTACTCACAGGGGAGGGGCAAAGCTCCTCTCCTCACAGCTGCAGGACGAAGCCTGCAGATATGGGGGGCAGAGCAGGCTGGCTCACAGACCCTCACGCAGGGTGAAAGCTACAGTAAAGGCCTAAAATAGACACAGGCTTTTCTGTACCACAGTCACAAGCAGCAGTCCACATGCCCCTCAGAGTCAAGTCAAACCCATGAGGGAGTGGAACACGTCAATAACCTCCCCATCCCAGTCCCGCCCAACAATTACATCAAACATCCCGCCCACCACCCATTTAAACAATTAAGAGAGTGCTTTCATTTTCCTTTCCTTTTTTAGGGATAGAGAGAGATAGAGAAAGATTGTAAGAGAGGTAGAGAGAGAGAGAGAGAATTTTTGAGTTTTAAAGGACATCATTATACCAGTGTTTTGCATTTAAAGGTACAGAACAGAGTTGATCCTGCTGCAGTAATACTATTTATCTTGATCATATATGAGCTTTATCAATGCTGGGTCATATAAACAGCTACCAAAAAAAAAATCAATCTAGGATCAAAGTTTATATAAACAATAGCTTTAAGGAGGGTCAGAGGCAGTGCCTGTAAAAGTTCAATGCTAACCTTGTCATTCCTGCTGGCAAAAACATTGACGAACGCAACTTTTGAAAGATTAAATTGAGATTCTGGGGTTTGGAAAATACTACTTGCGCAAAATTCATATGTTGGTTCATATAGAGAGGGAATAATCTTTAATGATTTTTTTCAATTACAAATTATACTGTTAGGACAACAATTTGAACAGTAAAACTGAAAATCTTGTGCTTCAATGGAAGACAAAATAATATGATGTTTAGTAGAAAGGAGGTGAAATCCTTAGTTACACATTTGTTTATTTGATAAAGGTTAGAAATCACCGTTCAAACATACAGGGATAGTACAATTTTTGGGGGTTTTGAAATAGGCATCATTTACTCCTATGATGGCAAAGCTGAAATTTCAGCAGCCATTACTCCTGTGTTCATGGTCACAAGATCCCTTCGGAAATCATTCTAGCATGATGATTTGGAGCTCCATTTTTAAAGTTCGGGCTCAAACTAGACTCATTTCAATTGCAGAGTTTGGACTCCTCTGTATGAGTGCACTACTTCATTGTTTAGCGTTCTGAAGCTGTTGATCGCGGAAGGCTAGCTGTGACTTTTAAGGCCGTTTAATCACAGCCATGACTTTATCTAGCTCTATATGACTCAGTCATAACCTAACCACAATGACGGATAAATACGTGACATGCATCAGGTTGCAGAACTGAGCTAGCGGCAACTGTAAACCGATTCCAATATAGAGAACCATTAAGAGAAGAAAAAACAGTCATCTACGCTTTTGAGAAGAGAGCGGTACATGTAATGAATATTTCATTGGTTTGTCCCTTATCGGATGCCAATTTTCCATTGGAGGCCTTGAGGGACCTATATTTAACCACTTTTGTAATGCAAGGGCTATCTGTGAGGTTTGTCAGGCCATGTGGCCCCTCTTATCAACAACGAACAGACAGAACATGCTAGGAATGTTTACGTTGTTTTGCAAAGTTATGCATAGCCTACATACATCGAATGACAAGGTTAGCATTCAGTATTGAAATTAAATGACAAAAAAAGAAAGAAGTGCAAGTAGTTTTTCACTGAATTTACCTTTATAGGGGGTTACAGGCTGGCAAGGGGGCCATGTGTCAAAACTGTATAATCACAAGGAAGTTTAAAAAAAAGAAAAGAACTGCAAGCCAGCTACAGTGGCTACATTAAATTAAATAACCATCATTGTTATTAATCATCATTATCATTAGGAGAATCATGATCATACCGGTGAGTAGAGACGTGACTACCTGAGGCGTCCCGATCCCGCCCGTGTCAGTCGCGAGGACCGCTGCCCACCGCGCATGGCACTCTACATGTTAGCGTAGCGCCCTGCTAACGGCCGCTACTACACACAGCACAGACAGCGTGTGAAGCCAGACTTTTTAGTAGCACACTGGCATGTAATGACTTACGTCCTCCAGCCCTCAAAAGGTAAAAGAAAACAAAAAAGGAAAAAAAAAGAAACTGGGAAAGGAAAGCACAATCCAAACTTTGAGGATCTTTTGCGATATTGCTAACAAGCTTCCATGCTTGAAAGTTAGCCGGTGTGTTTTAGAAATGCTCTAAGAAAAACTATTTATTCTTTCACATTAAATTTTCAATTGTAGATTTCCCACTGTTGCTTACATTCAGTAAATTAATCTTTTAGATTATCAAATATTTTCAAAATGATTAGCTTGCTTTTCCTATTTTTAATTATTAGCTTGAAAAAAAAATGCTTTAAATATATCTGCTTCAACGAGAGTATTTTGATCCTGAAAGTCTTTAATTGTGCTTTCGGACTAGATGCTGTCATACCTTGAAAAAGGTAACCCAAAACACGAGGCAAATACCATGGCTAAATTCCTCCATTTGCACTAGATGGTCACTAGGATAAAACATTTTATCGTAATAAGGCTGTAATAGCTAAAAACAAAAGCGACTGACAAACATCGGTTATAAATACACCCCAATGATGCATTCTCTTGTTTGTGCACACTAAGAGGTGAGTATTATTTTAGTTCAGTGTGTGAAATACAACCAAAAAAAGAGCCAATGCAAACTTAAGACAAAAATGCATCTACGTGAAAGATGTTGCTGGGACTCTTACCTGCTAAACCAGCGGACAGCATGTGCACCTGTGTGGAGTCAGGATCAAACACATTGTTCAGCTTCTCTTTGGCTGTGGAGTAGGCAGCAAAATATATTGCTCTGTGGACAAAACAGATATGAACAACGTAAATCGTTAGAGGATTTCAATATTTTAGTGTTTACAGTAGTCCATCGTTTTTCGCACTGGCACTCGTAAGTACACTGGCATAATGAGGCCCTTAAATCAGTTCGGGAAGCGCCTCATCATCAGATATCGGCACTGGATCGTCAACATTTGCTTCTGAGAGAGGCGAAGAGCCTCCCACTCCACTCGTGCTCTCATTCGTCGATCTCGCGGCGGGAACCAATCACGTGTCTTGTCTGAGTGTCGTGGGTGTGTACAAAGCCTCTGAGAGTTTCTCTCTTTGTCTGGCATCCTGGGAAACCGTTTCTCTCGTATCACGATGAAGTAACTCTGCTTTCCGCGATACGGCGGTATTTTTTTTTTTCTATGAATATTTTTGAAAAATCCGCGATGCACTGAGGCTGCGAAACTTGAACCGTGAAGTGGCAAGGGATTACTGTATTAAAAAAATCTTTATTTGAAGAAATATTTTTAGTTTTGTTTTTCACATGAATATTTTTGTTCTCTACACATGGTCCATATGACAATTTTCATCATCAGAAGGGTCATCTGCGGAGATAGTGCACGTACTACAGCGCATTTTCAAGGTGAATGTAGAGACAGAAGCGTCCACTAGGTTGCAATAACCACAGTTGTTAAAAAAAGAGTGGGGAAAGAATGATACAAAACAGTAAAACAAGGTAGCAAATCCTCCTCAGTCATATTCATTTTGGTTCTTGCATGCAATGCCGTTCTGCTACATTTCTTCTTCTGTCTTTCCGAGCGAATCTCCTGTAAATGATACGACTCTGCGCTGCCCTCTGGTGTCTGATAATGCACACACAACTGTGTGCGAGTCGGAGGGGAACACGGAAAATGTCTACCCGGGCCTTAATAACTGTGACAATGTCTTCATCCTGTAGAGGTATTTTTTTTTAATGATTGGCTGACTGTACATTCCCCTTACTACACAACTTCAAACAAATCAAAATTAAATCACTGATGTGCATTTGCTCTACTCCGCGAATGATGACAAAGCTTGTAGGAGTGATGTGGCAGAGGTATGTCATGCTCATCGGACCACATTCCCCATATTAGATTTTTTTTCTTAGAAAGGGCAAATGTTGATACACACAGAAAAGAAAAAAAAAAAGAAAAAAATTCACCAGGATTATAAAATGAAAATTTCCGACGTAGGATTTAAGCCTTCCTCAGCGGGAAGGTTATTTTCCCTTGCTTTAATCTAGGTTACATAATTACACAACAACAGTACATTTTAAGGCCCCCCTGAGTGACCTGCCAACAAGCCATCAGACATTTGTTTCCTGATGAGATGCTTATAACACATGCTTCCTCTCTCCTCTTCAAAAAGACAGCCAATTAGTGACCACCTACGTCTGACTGACAGCCAATCAGAATCCAGTCTAAACATCTTCCAATCCTCTGCGGGTAATAACGATGCATTTTGGTGCACGGCTTAATTTGGCCATCTGAATGAAATAACGTGACTTTCACAGGATTGTGTTACATAACCTCAAACTGGATTTTGGATCAAAAAGATGGAGTTAACAATGGTTTCAAATCTAAAGTATATAGTTAATGCGAGTACGTAAACATAAGCACATATCAAGCCAACCAAGATATTCTACCTACGTGTGCGTTTAATATTTATGTAATGCAAATGGTCACGAGGCAGCTATTCCAGATGTGGTGGCAGAGGACACACAGGACGGGAATGCTGAGAACACATGCACAGATGGGGAGGAACACACACACACATTCACAACCTCCTACAGCATGAAAAGGAAGCAAACATTGAAATACAGATATTTTAAGTGGTTTAGTTGCAACACCATCTCCCACATACCAATGTAAATGTGATTAAACGGCACACACGCACATAAAGCTCAAGTGAATGAGGGCATGAGTGCGCTAGTCTGTAGCATAATGATGACACACTGCAGTCAATGAACAAACTGATTCATAAGGGAGAGAGGGAATATTCACTTTAGAGTTCATGAGTTGAGACACTCATACAAAGCAGAGAATGCAATTACTTCCACAGACACTACTGAACATAGTAGCTATTTTCCAAGACTTAGTGAGTTTCACTACATTCAAATGTTGTGTTCATAGGCAGCTAAATAGGTTTTTGGAAAAGATCTAGTAAGCACTATACATTTTGGGATCCACTCACTACACAAAACCACAGTTGAGTTACAAACTGTCAGAATGAGTGAGCAGTGTGTGACAGGAGACGACCCATAGCCAGTTTAGTCTGTAATAAGACAGAAACATGCTACCCTAATGATGATACCGAGATTAGAGCAATAAGGATGAGCAATGAGCAAAAGACCATCGGGCCCTTATGTAACAGTTGGGGGGGGGATTTTTTTTCCTCTTTCATTTTGACTGCAATGAGGAAATCAAGCAAATCCCAACAGGAAACCGTGAGGAACACAAAACAAAAAACAAACACTTATTCCATAGCTGTCACAATTTGACCCCAATAAATCTTGTCCATTGGATACGTCTTCTGACATGGGTGTTTAAGAAATGAAAAGCCCCAAACTGCGTCATTAATGTTGCGATTCACTTTGTAGCTAGATGTTTTTGCTCATGACTAATGATGAGAAGAATGAATGAGAAAAGTACTTTCAGAATCAGGGCCACTTAAAAATTGGGTGACCACTCTTTGCACTGTATAACATTTGTGTTTTTGGATACAGGTCGTACCTGGATGGAGCCACTCCCACCAAGTTGGGTCCCAGACCCCTAAACAGCGAGCGAGGACCTTCTTTCTCCATAATTAACCTGAGAAAAAAAAAGAGAAAGTTAAAAAAGGATATCAAACCATGTCGTAACATAGTAATCAGTAATAATGGAAGTTGTAACAATGTAACATGTTGTTGCCATGACATTCAACACTTGTACCACCTTCAATGAGTTATCCAGACCAACCAAAGGGTTTGGGATGAAATTGGTAATTGGTAGGGATAAGTGCGCTACAACTAATTCTTTATTCGTTTAAACAAATGTTTTATACCGACACCTAAGTTTCCCCTTATTTTTTCCATGGCAACGTGTCATGCTTGTTAGCTGACACGTCGCAGCCACAAAAGCGTATAGCATTAAATTCGTTTTGCTTATTTATTCAAAATATTCACCAACTTGTTGGCTATGTCATCAACCTGATATGGAAGTGAATATGTTTTGTTGATTAAAAGCCTTTATAACGATCATGTTTGCTGATCTATGAAGCGTGATGGGCTCTGCCGTGTTAGTTTGTGTCTGATCTGATCTTGAATCTGATCCGTCTGACTTACAACACATAAATTCAGTCACTTCTCCCGAAATACATGACAGTAAGTGTCCGGTGAAGTGGGAGAAAAATAGAGTGAACTTCATAGTTACCAATGCAATGTGTATTTGATGTGAATAAAACGCCTCGTCAATTTATAATTGAACGGATTGCTATTTCGGAAAGACATCAGTGCGTGTTTTTCAAACTACAAATATATTGCTTTGCCAGTACTTATGAGTATTTAAACGTCTGAATACTAAAATAAACCTTATGTGGTTGTGATAAAGGACGAACAATGAGCGCGTCAGTCCCTGGATCTGCGCCAGCCAATACATCGAAACACGTTTGAATTTAGCAATTGATCACGTGACGGAACTAACGTTTCAATAACATGTGTGATCGCGTGCGTCAGAGGGTTAAATGTAAAATTAAAACGTCATTTGAACTATAAAATCTTGTGTTTTTTTTCTCGACTAGAGATTTCAGTGTTGACAAGTCGCAGCTGTAACGTGTAGTTGACTACACTCGCACATCCCTAGTAATTGGGAGAATCAATGCCAAACTGTATCTTAATCAGTGTTTAAATCGCATGCATGACTGTTTAAACTGTATAGACAGGAGTCAAATAGGCCCCTGAATGTGTAATTCAAATCAACTAAAAAAAGGTTAAGAACATTCAACAAATCTGGAGGTGGGTCATTCTGGCCGGCATGAAAGAAACTAGGTGAAAAGTCAATGTTTTGCTTTTGGAATTTACATGGTCAGACTCTTCTAGAATTCTTCTTTTATAGTATTATTCTTTTTAAATGTATATATTTTTTAACACTGCATCTGCAACAAATTTTCTTCTGACCTACTTTTTCCCTCTGATTCTGGAGTAATACAATAGGCCTGAATACCATTGCTTGCCAGATGCCAAAAAAAGCGATTCCAATCCTGGAGAAGACAGTAAGGCTACACCCAGAAACCATAGCGTTGCAACATTTTGCCAGACTAGCAAAATAGTACCAAATGTGGCTTGTAGAGCACTCATAAATACTGCCAAGACCACTCTCAAACAGCCACAGAATGCATTCAGTCCATAAAATATATGAATTTAGTATATAACTTCTTTAACTATTTATTTAACAGCCATATGTCAATGTGAATGACTGAACAAAGCTTTATGTAAAAATCATTTGCAACATTATAGCCAATAACAGTTATGAAAGCAATACAACTGCCGTTCATGGTTGGCCGGTAACCATTTAAGCAGAATTTAGGCACCCTAAATTCTATTAAGCACCCTCAATCAAAAGCAAGCGAATCCTCAGTGAAAATTGTAATATTACATTGGTAAAACAGATTTGGGAGACAATCCAATGTTGCTCAACATCTAATACAGATGGATCCACAGAGAAACCTAATACAGAACAGCTTTGATTGCAAGCTCAAAGAGAAGAACACTGTGGATGATCAAGTTTCTTTAAACAAAAACTTTGAAGGGTTTATGGTACAAACAAGTGTTATGTTCCATAGAAATATGCTGCACTGTTTTTGCCAGCTTTCACTTGTTCCTTTTGAAACAACACCGGTTTATATGCCCTGTAACATGATAAACCTGGTTTTGTAAGGTTGGGTTTTGAAGTACTCACTTGAGACAGTGCAGAGGCCCCGGTGGGGCCACACGGGCCACACTGGCCCCATTCACAGTGCTGAGCTGAACCTCAGAGATGTAAAGAGTCACAGAAGAAGATTGCAGCCTCGTCTTCACCACCTCCAATGGACATGTCAATATTGCACCTACAGTGCCACCACAGCTAGAGAGAGAGAAGGAGAGAGAGAGAGAGAAATTGTTATTAAATTATAAACCTCTAGCATGGACAATAAGCTAAATAAGCTGTTGCATTTTAATTATCATCCCGCTGACAGGCACAATGATTAGACTTGCTAGTCAAGGCTGCAGTCTGCATTCATATGCTGTATGTGGGTCAAGTTTAACATGTTTGCTTGTTTGCTTATGCACAGTAGGGGGAAAAGAACAAAATGTGAGCACCACATGCAACAAATCAGGAGGTTAGGCCTGGACAAGACGTAAAACAACTTGCAATAGTGTACAAACCATAGATGCTACTCGGCTGATGGGTTTTCACTACCAGTAATTGACTTTAAAAAGCATCAACATTGACTACAAACAAGATACCAACAATCATGCCACTAAATGTCAAAGGTCTGACAAGACACCGTTCAATCAAACTACATAATAGAAGAATCTTCAAATTCTCTGATTTTATGATGTGTGCATAAAGTTAACAAAGGAAGCACTGAATATTGATTACGTGATAAACCCGCTGACCTCAGAATTGAAATTGTGTTTCTAAACCTCTGAAGGTCTATTTTTTGTTCTGCCTTTCAAAAGACACACATACAGGGAGCAGCTATGAACTTTGTCCCAGATATGCAGCCCTCTGGTTTGTTGCTGGTAAAGTTTACACACTCTCTCTCTCTGGTTGGCCAGTGAACAAAACGATCACGCCGACTTCACGAGAAAAAGTCACTTGCCACTCCTACTAAAAAGCCCTGCAGAGGCCTAGCAAAACAATTCCACTAGATGTTTTTTATTACTCACAGTTACTTATCGAATTATACGATTTCAAAAAAACTATTATGTAAAGTGCTTTGTTTTTTGGGGGTGGGGGAGAAAGGGAAATAGTGGAGAAAAAGAGGAAAAAAGCTGCATTTAATTTCTTCCCGAAACGCATGACCAAATAGGCAAATGCAAACGAGACCACAAAAGTGAAGTCCCCTGGTCAAAGATTAGTTTATTTAAATCAACAGTTTGAACTTGAGGTTTACACACCAGTGTGCAAAGGGCTGAAACTCATTGGTGTAAACTAACAAAAGTTTTGCAAAAGTAACCAGACCCACATAAAATAGGATTTGAACCAAATTGAAACTCAAGCCCATTAAAAAGATCCCAAAGATACGGTGATCTGACCAATTGTCCTAATGGGTCCCACACAAGAACCACATGGACACAGTATGCATATTTACTTTTGAATTGTACACAAAAAAGAGTTTGTATTGTGCAATATTTGTAAATGGGCTTATAATGCATTTATGTAAATTTAAAGTCAGCATGATGTTCACATGAGGGCATAAACACAGCAATATGCCATAAAATACGAATTGTCTATTTTGATTTCATGCGACTAAGAATACCTGATTTTTAATTCCTTACAGCTTGATAAATATTTTCAAAAATACCCTAATATTATATTCAAAAATACCCATGTTGGCAGACACTAACATGAGCAGTACTAGAACCTAAGTGGTATTGTCAAAAACGAATATAAATAGTTTATATGACAGCTATGAAAGTGAAAGTCTGAAATCTGTTATTAAAAAAAATTGTGTTTGAATAGGGTTTTTTTTTTCACCGGGTTGTAATAAGAACTAACTTATAGGAACTAACCACCAGGGCAGGTCCCAAAATGTTCCCCTAGGACCATTTTCCTGGTTGCATTCAGTCAGAACTTTGAAGCCATCACTTATATTTTGACGGGACTGAGAACGACTTAGCCAGAGGCTGAGCACACAGGACTCCCATTCTCCGTCTTTATTACTTTACAAACCATTTAACAGTCATATCTTATACATTATTAGATAGAACTGTTAAACATGGAAAGTAAACAGTATAAGAAACCGTATTACAGCGTTTGCTGTGTGGTTGATGTCCAATGTCGCTTAATGACAAGAAATACATAACCATGTTTCACTTGGTTCCTTCAAAAGTCATGTTGAATTTTCTTGGTAGCTTAAAGGTTGAGAAGTGTCTGGACTTCAGAGTTGGTCCATCTATCACAGTTTTACATGTTTGTGGAGTAAAAATATATAGGGTATAAACTGTTTACACAGCTTTTTAAAAATGCCGGGTGTCAGTGTTTCACATGCATTCGGCCAATCAACATACACTTGTAGTTCCTATTGTACTGGGCAAGACCCTACTCTTAAGTAGGAACTCATTTAGTTCCCCTAAAAGGCGTTCCTAGAACTAAAATCATTCCCAGTTCCTTCGGTGTGAAAACTGCAAAAAGAAGATACTTCTGCCATTAGTTATAGGAACCATGAAAAGGTTCTTATGGTGTGAAAGCCCCTAATTAGAGATTGTGCCCTTTAAGGGTTAAAAACATATGATCACTGTCAAGTGCTAAATTAACTTTAAAATGAGGGGGGAAAATAATGACAAATAGCCAATTTCGAACAATAACAAAAGACATGGTGTCAAGTCACAGTAGCTGAAATATATACTTTTTATACCTATACTTAATTGGTCGATGTTATTGGACGACTACCTAGTTAAAGCAACAGTTCCATAGTTAGGAGGGTTATTTTTAGCTCTGTCAAAGATTTCTGAAAACTGTTATTGATATACAGTGAAAATGGATTTGCACTTTCACAGAACCATCGATTTGTTTATCACACAGTTCTTTCCATTGACAGGTGATCTATCCACTCTGCACAGTTATACTTACAAATACAAATATATATGAATATATGAATAGGCGAATCTGAAAACATTCCCACAAAGACTACATGCAACAAACTGCTTTAAACTCAGCAAAGGAATACGGTCACAGACATTTCACTATATTACGGTGTTAGTAGAAGCTTCTTGTTACCTCTTATCGCCCACCAGGGTCAGAGTATCAAATGACCTTCATAGATATGAGGGAAGTATATTGCTCTTTAACAATCATATCTCCATTACATTCTTGATTATGAAAATTTGCCATCCAGCAACCTTTGATTTAAAGCCTGGCAAGAAAATGATGTTTCTATGGGCCTCACAGAGTGCAGACGAGCAGCCAGGGGCATGCAGGAATGAGAATGGAGTCAAAAATAGCTGTACTATACATGAGATCCGTGTCAAACATCCAGCATAAAGCTGACAGTTGAAACCACAGGCCTACAACAAAGCCAGATTTGCTACAGGAAACAGTGATGGGTTTCAGGTTAACATTCAACATGCAGCCTCGAGGTTTTCCTGTATCTAATCCTCTTCTGCAAGGCAAAGAGCATCAGAGAAACTGCACTTCCTAAAAAACATAAAACGACCAGTCTGGAAAGTTCCAGAGGATTCATCTATTATCAGATTACACGTCTATTATATGACCTTGCATTCCCAAATAAAGCATCGATCATCTGTAGCATGAAAACATGCTGACAGACAGCTGGATTATTTACAGCAGTGTTGAATGAGCTTCTATGTGAAATTGAAAAACAGTCGAGCTGTTCTATTCTGATGACTGTGTCTTATGCTATGTTTGAAGAACACTCAAGCCAGAGACAGGTTGACAGCAGAGATAGATCAGTTTGTATCAGGCTTGCTACTCACCCTCCAGCAAAGAGATGAACTAGTGTGTCCCTCTGACTCATCCTTTAGCATTCTCCGCACCCACACCCAGGCCTGCAGTGCGAGCAAGAGCCGGACAGCTCCGCCGAACCCGCTGCGATTCTGCTGCACGGTCTCAGTTTAACTGATGTGGATGAGGGTTACAATGCACACAATAATTAAGCCCGACGTCTCGCGGGCAAGATGTGTCGCGCGATTCGGCTAACTGAGACCGCTAACGGCTGCCGATGTGCGCAGATGCCTTTTTTTACTCTAACGGGTTCGCTTTTAATTTAACGCGTTCTTTTCTTTTTAAAAACACACACAGCTTTCTGATTTCGAGGTCGTGTTTGCAGGGGACGCGGTTTTTGTGGAGCTATATCCGTGTAAAATCGGTAGTGCCAGTGATTCAGAGGCTGGAGAGCTGACTGAGATGGACACCAGAGTCGCTATTTACGAGCCAATCAGAAACCGCACAACAGAGGCAGCGATTGGTCGGTTTGCAACGTGACGCATTTTGCTCCGCCCCATCATGCTCCTTTCACATGATCGTAGATTTGATAAATCGTAAATATTGATTTATTCCGTTTTAAGAGGTTAAGACACATATTTGCACATTTGATTAAAGGGCTTATTTAACTCCATGAAACGTTAAAAGAGATTATTTTAACAATACAGCGTCATATTTGCATCCGAGACTAAATGAGGACATCCATCCACATCTGTTTAACACAAAACATACAAAAAAAATATTTTTGAGTATTAATATCGGGCCTGAATTGGTCATGAAGTCTCTGAATTGGTCATGAATTATCAATATGTGATTAAAATAATGGAAATTCATATTAGTTCATATTATCAATAAAGTTCATATTTTTTAAATTTATTATTGATTTTAATCTTTAGAAAATTTACAACAACAACAAAACAAAAACAAAAAAACCTTCTTGGAGTATTAATATCAGGCCTGAATTGATCATAAAGAACCTAGAAACACCACAGAATTATCAAAATGTGTTTAAAATAAGGGAAATCTTTAAAGTTCATATTATTTAATTTTAATAAATTCTAGACTACTCTTTATTTCCCTCCCTAGTTATGCTTAGTTCTAATAAATTGATTTGACTAGAAATGTCTCTATGTGAGCGCAACCTCTAAAATGTTTTAAAAATAAAAATCCTTATCTAGTAGTCACAAACGCATTAAAGTTATGTCAAAGGAATGGAAACTCTAAAATGTAAATGAATGAAGACCCGTGTCTGTCAGCTGACAAGAGTTACGGCATCCCTTATAAGAAAATTTGGTTTCCTTACTAAATAGCTGAATAAAACGCACACGCCTCTTGGTTTCAAGATTAGAGTTACAATTGTACAAGTTGAGATCATGTGCATGGAAAATCTAATTTCTCTTGGCATGCCAGCTTAATGAAATACATTGAAAAAGTGGTTCAGACAGGGATCTTCAATCCCTTTATAGAGTTAGAATTGTTTAGACGGCTGAGTTATTCCTGCTTTACTCCCTCCCTATTATAGATAAGGTCATACTATTCACAAGACTACAAACACAACTGCAAGGACAATGACCACAAATTAGGATTTCCTGATAAGGTCATAAATCAATTACTTCTTACCAGAATGGGCAACTGTGGTTTGTGCAATTAAACTGATATTTTTCTCTCTTTTTTATGAAAAATGACAGTGGAGAGATGGACTGAAATGGTCTTTCACACCAACTGCCAAAATTGTCCTAAATTAGTAATATAAATATGTTACTAGTCACATGCCATGAGTAAGGTCACAAGACATGCAGTGAAATTAAAGTTTGATGCGCAGCACTTTGGAATCCATTAGAACTTACATAACTCTTCTTGTCATGGGTACTGGTTGCAGCACAAAAGAATGCAGGCAGGATCTAGATACAACCACAATTATTTTTTATTAAATTTCTTAAACTCAACTATTTACAAACCACTGCCACATCTTAAGAATTACCCAACCAATATAGTACAAATGAAGACAGACAGTGAATTGAAAGAAACACCGTGCTTAAATACAAGCAGAGGGAGAAACTAACTAGATAATTTATTCAACACACCAGAACTGAGCAACCCAATCAATTAGTAACTTATAGGAACCAACAGGGAAAGAACTGATGAGAACTGAACCAGTAAACAAACGATACTGCAGAAACTCAAACATGAATTGAACAGAGCAACAGAATCAAAACTCAAAATCAGATACTCTCTTTTAGCAATGGGCCTAAACTGGTGCTGAGAAGAAAAGGTCCATGATTAACTGTGTAATATCATTCCAAGCTATGTTGCCAAAGGGAACAAAGTCCACCATCAAACATCGAACAGTGCACACAGTTAATTTCCATTCTCTTTCTAGTGTCACACACAATGTTTAATAGTTTTAAAATGCAGTGCTGAAATCTTTAATGCATTGCATATAACTAAATCATGACTTAAATCAGCTCAATATTAAACCATGATAGAAACATCCAGCAATGGTCAGCAGAAGAGCTTTGTTTAACATAGATAAGAATTCTAAAATTAGACTGATCTGTAGGGTCGAGACTGCCCCCAAACAACACAAGAAGAAAACATGCTTGACCTTATCTTTTATTATTTGATTTTAGTGATTTAAACTAAACTATACTTGTTAAAATGTACTTAACTTTTGTTTTGTATTACAATAATAGTAATAATACAGCAAGTAAATAACAATTTCATGCTATATATATATATATATATATATATATATATATATTTTTTTTTTTTTTTTTTTTTTTTTTGTCTTATTTAATGGTCATACTAACAACTGGATGATTCTGAAGTCAAAATTTGTGAGCCAGTTCAGGATATAAAAAAATAACATCAGATGATCAGAATCTGCTACACAATTAATGGATAAAGGTATGGAAAAATACGGTTTTAGTGTGCAGTTCACATGTGCACATTCCTTGTTCATTCATGACAGTCAGACTGTCTGTCCATCCATACATCCATCTATCCATCTTAAGTAAATGTTTCGGAAAAATCTCAATTAAATTGAAGAATTTATTATTATTTATCAGGTGTGATCTTTTTTCAATGTATTACTTTTAACAATGTTCATTTAATAGCAAATACTGTAATTTACATGTTTCAAATCGCACTTGTTGCTGAAATAATTCTTACGGTATAAAAAGATGTGTATGATACAACCATAAGGTTTTGTACTAGAACAGTGAAAGCTCCCTAAATGTTCTCACTGTCCCATATGAATGAATCTATACAGTAGTTGACCTTTATATGGCTGAGTTACAGTAATATGGCAGTCTGTACCATGGTAATCTGTTTACAGTATCACATGGCATACTGTAGTGTAAAATATTGTATTCTTTGGATGTCATTGATTGTTTCCTCTCCCTTGTACTCTGTCCTGCTCTCTTCACAAGTTGAAAATCTGTCTCTCTCACACACACACACACACACACACACACACACACACACACACACACACACACACACACACACACACACACACACACACACACACACACACACACACACACACACACACACACACACACACACACACACACACACACACACACACACACACACACACACACACACACACACACACACACACACACAAACATTTTTCCACTGAACAGAACAAAACGAAATTCAAATGAATAGTTTGATAGTATATTATGAAAGATGGTTACATTTAATGAAATTAACTCTTATTTTGTGTTGTGAAAAAGACGCTTAATGATTTCTGTGTATTTTACTAACACAATTGAATACATGCTGAATTTTGTTGCAAATTGCACCAAAAACTTTAAATTGCTTCCACAATGTTACATTGATTAGTTTCTGCTTTTGTTACTTAACCAGACCCAAATAAAGGCACAAGAGGACTCCAACATTACCATAATGCACATCCCGTGTTTCCCACACAGATAATGAGAGTCCTCTCCAGGTCTCATGACCTTAAGACTGTGTCTGGTGTGAGCTGTCTTAATAGAGTGCACGTTTTTCAGCTCATATGACTCATATGAGTCCTGAGTGAATCCCTTCGATGTTCAGTTACAGTATCTGATCAACTAATTCAGTGGCTCACATGACAGAGAGCAACAGACATTAAACCTGGACCAAAGCAGAGGAGGTGAGTCAAAGCCTTACATGTTGCCATGATTGTGTGTGCTAGTAAATTAAGTCGAGTGGTTATGTAATTGGATAAACAGAAAATAATTCCTGTCCACTCAGTAAGTTCAGTAATCTTTTTTATATTCTAAAAGGGAAATAGTTTTAATTTAGAAGTTTAGGTTCTACTGTTTATAACAATATCTTTCAATCATTTTATTTTATTTGTATTACCAAAAATATTCTGTAAATGCTTGTGTACTTACAGTTCAAATTACTGAAGTCAGTCTTGTTGAGGTTTTAAGTTGTTACTGGGGAAATTCATTTTCAATGATTTTAATGATTACAGCCTAATGAAAAATATT
The DNA here is from genome assembly GCA_037043235.1 of Rhodeus uyekii. Classification (NCBI taxonomy): domain Eukaryota; kingdom Metazoa; phylum Chordata; class Actinopteri; order Cypriniformes; family Acheilognathidae; genus Rhodeus; species Rhodeus uyekii. Next base: position 2,875,455 of record JAWRVZ010000035.1, read on the forward strand.
GTGTTGAAATACATTTATATTATACTAAGTACACTACACATACATTTACATATTTATGTACTTTTATTTCTTATTATTAAGTCTAAAATGTGTTTTAATATCACTATTAGTAAGGACACGATCATATCAGTCTTTAAAGTTTTCAACTTATTTAAAGTGTACCTGAAGTATACTTGGAATAGTTCCACTTTAGTAAAATCAAATATACTTCAGAACATCTTTAGTTGGACCTCAGGGCAATTTTTGCATAACTAATGTGCATTAAGTACAAAATTAGTTGTTACCATTTAACAGATTTTAAGTATATCAAGTAGTATACCAAAATATATACCAACTCTGGAGTATTTATATTAAAACACACGTTAGACTTAATGTTAAGAAAACTACACTACAAAATAAAGAAGTTCTCCAAATAAAGTTAAATTCTAATATTTACATCAGAAGGTCTCAAGTGATTCGTCCGTAAAAATTCAATGGATTTGTAGTATGCTTAGTATGAAATAAATGTATTTTATATTTATTTTATTTTCACTAGGGCAGGATGCCATGTTTTTTTTATGTTGTATGTTTGTTTGCCTGTTTTAGACTTTGACATGACGATGATAACCAAAATGTGTGTACAGAACACCATGTGAAGCAAAGGTCAGAGACAAATTAAGTTCAAATATGCACGAGACATTAGCATGTAGGTTAGTCTACCAAAGTTTCCAGATCTTTCTCTGGTTAAATTTTAGACAAAAATGTGAGACTTAAGCCTGTGTGTGATTTGATTTGGGCTTGTTTACACATTTCAACATAAAATGAGATACAACTTTGACTTGACGAATAATAATTATTGTCTTATACAAAAGGGGAGACTTATTTTTATCAATCAGACCTAAAAAAAAATCAAAACCAGGTGCCTTATTTGTTTAGATTTATTTCCACGTATTAGTTCAAGGTCTAAAATGTATGCAAAAGCACACACACACACACACACACACACACACACACACACACACACACACACACACACACACACACACACACACACACACACACACACACACACACACACACACACACACACACACACACACACACACACACACACACACACACACACACACACACACACACACACACACACACACACACACACACACACACACACACACACACACACACACACACACACACACACACACACACACACACACACACACACACACACACAGTATTTTGAAAATACAAGAAGTTTACAGGAATAATAAACTTTTCAAAAGTGCCCATGGTAAGTTTATAAACTCATTAAAAAGCTCATTCATTATTATTGTTTTCTTTAATGATGATAATTTAATATCATTATATTTTAGTCTGTTCAATTGTGTGTGTTTTGATCTTAGACAACATCTTTTTAGAAAAAAATATTTTAAGGGAATTTGTCTCCAATGTTAAAATCCTAGTTCATTTAAATAATAAAATATTAATATTAACATCAACAACAACAACAATAATAATGGTAAATAAAGTTATACATGGTACAATGTACATACTAGTACATGATAATATATCCCATCAACTTTTATGTAACAAAACTGAGCTGAACTGACTTAAAAAATATTAATTTTTTTAATTTACAAGACATTATTTTTTGAGAAAGACCCAAATAATTGTTTTATGTCCACTGTAGTTGTCCTAAAAGCAGCACCTGTCGCTTGTGATGAGATGTGGCGACATCTGCTGGAGGTTATGATGCTTGCTCCAGAACCTCAAAGCCTCAGTAGCTATTTCTTATCAAAGGCTGGATACGTTTCTGGACTATTAAAATGTACGAAAATGATTTATTACATTTGATATAATTTTCAGGCCAATGGTCCTAAAGACACACTCCTTAAACCTTAATAATGACATAATGAGGTAATGAAATTACACATCCCTCGAAAAAAATTGTCATTGTATGCTTTTCCGCCCTCTACTGTTCGTACACTGGTCATTACAATCTTTCAAACGTTTTCATTTTTTATGGAGACTTTCCACAGACATAATGCTTTTTATACGGTATTACCCAAAATTATACCTCACAAACACAAGGATTTTGGACATTGTCGCCTCTGTGGGGACATTTTATCTCCAGTACAAAGAGTTTACCTGACACACACACACACACACACACACACACACACACACACACACACACACACACACACACACACACACACACACACACACACACACACACACACACACACACACACACACACACACACACACACACACACACACACACACACACACACACACACACACACACACACACACACACACACACACACACACACACACACACACACACTTGTAAGTGTTGTCTTTGCGTTGTGTTGTGTAAAATGGCTCAGGAGGAAACCCAATTCTCGCTGAAGGACTTTTTTTTAAATTATTTATTCTGCTAATTGTCACAGATCCAGCCACGCCCTTCGCACCAGACTCAATCACTCCTCCAACACGGTCCCAATCACCCGAATACTGAAACACCTGTCACTAATCATCAACACCCTTATAAGCAACCATCACCCTGCATTCATTGTCCGGTCTCGTCATTGACAACCCGGCTCCCACGCTAGCTGCCTTGCTCGTGGAGTCAAGACAAGTTTTCCCGTGATTTCCTGCGTGCTCCTCGTTGATCTACCTGAACACCGCTGCTTCCATCTCCACTTCAGATAAGATATTAACCTGCCACTTTGCTACCCCTCAGTGCCTTGCTAACGTCTGTTGTTAATAAACCATTCTGAGTTCACTCACGTCTGTGTCTGCCTGTTAATCATGACATTAATAACACAGAACAGAGGTGGTTAGGTTTGGCAATCACCCTCGCACATGCTCTATAATGGGGTGAACATTAAACTTGATATCACCATACATGTAACAAGTGGCTCCAACAAAAATCATACAATACCATTCTATATCATACAATATTATAAAGCGCCCACTCACAACAGCATTTCACACTCTTGACTGGCGCAAATCTAAATGACCCCACAGGAATCAATTAATTATGCCGCCAATTCTGGGAGGAAAGAGTGCAATTAAAGGGACCGTACATGATAATACATATAGCAAGAGGAATCGCATACATTATTTGATTCGTTACACACACATGAATGTCCCATAATTAATGAATTTATACAGTAGTTGACCTTTATAGTGTGTTCTGTTTACTGTTAAAATCTGTTTACAGTACCACATGGCATACTGTAGTATAAAATGTTGTATTATTCGGATGTCATTGATTGTTTCCTCTCCCTTGTACTCTATACTGCTCTGTTCACAAATTGAAAATCTGTCTCAAAAAAACACACACACACACACACACACACACACACACACACACACACACACACACACACACACACACACACACACACACACACACACACACACACACACACACACACACACACACACACACACACACACACACACACACACACACACACACACACACACACACACACACACACACACACACACACACACAGGTGTTGTGAGAACTTCTCTAGACTTGCATTGCTGTGAAAAAGAGCTAATAATGAATACATTCTATACACTATATTTTTACTATATTGGAATGGAATAGAATAGAATTGTATTGTCCCTTAACGGGAAATTTGTTTTCACAAACATTTATTACCTTTTATTATTGTGTTATTACACATATCTTGACTAACAAAGCAGACTATTCATGTTTGACATTAATCATTATAATGTATTATTATTATTATTATTATTATTATTATTATTATCAGAAGTAGTGGTATATGCTCCATTTCCTTTTGGGAACATGATATAAACTATACTAGAATATATGCTGTTGTGTTTTGTTTGGTTCCCATCAGGATGAAACTTTTATTTATTTTCTCTGAAATCTAATGATAATATATGAAGTATAGCTTACTTTTTTCCCCACCCTGTAATATTTCTTCATATTTCATTTTTGCAGTGTGCCTGAAGCTGCATAATAAGTCATTATGTTACAGAAAGCTCATTACAGCTTCCAGAGCATCTTTCAGCAAGCACTGCACATTCAGAACTTCCTTTTCCATAGAGAGACATTTTAGTCTTAGACTTAATGAAAGTAAATTAGAGTTTTCTTAAATTAGAGTTTTCCATGTCTGTTATATTTGTAATCTATATGCTATTTTGTGCCTATGGCAGGACTTGCTTTTTGCAGATATAGGCTATTTATTTAAAATCGACATGTATTGCACTATGCAGATTTTTGTCCTTTCAGATGCCCTCCCCTGAATGCAAATTGCAACTGACTATAAAGTAGCAAATCATGATTCATGGCTGTGAAGTAACAAAAGACAACGGGCAATGTACAGAATCTTTCATTGATTTATTTATTTTTTTTATAAATTTTTTTACTTAGGCTGTCATTTTATAGCCCTCTGAGCAAAAAATCTATAGTTTTTGCATAGAAATTGAACTTGAGCTAAATCATGCTTTCAAAATGGGATATATTGTTAATTAATAATAGTTAATTGATGAAATGGTTAAAGTCATTATTTTAAAAGAATATTTAAAAAATAATTATCAAAAAACAATGTAATCAAAAATGATCATAAGTTCCTGTAATATCCATTCTGACCTTTAGATGTCGCCACCTGACCATCGATTCGAAGTCCTTTGCTTTATTTTTGCAAATGTTCTTGACACATTGAGGACTGCATCTTTTACCTTCGGTGGAAAAAAGATAGATATTTGTGACCAAAGAATGAATGTTGAATGTCAAGGTCACTGGGAGTACAGCAGGTTCACACTTCCTCTTTTCTTTTTCTTTTGCTTGTTAACTAGCAACATTTCAACTAACTGTGTTTTTGCGGCATGCTAATTAAAAAATATTGTTTATATGTAAACATATTTTGCCTCTTTATTCTTTCTTTTTTGCCAGTATCCCTCATCTCATTTTCTTTTTTCATCCACCCCTCCCTCATGCTCTCTATCTCCGTCCTCTGTAAACTGGGTCAGACTTGGTTCTCTCAGATCTAAGTGTCTTAGTAGGAAGCACCCTACTCCCACCTCCCCCCTCTGCTGCAGAGAGTGTCATAACCGCAGGAGAGAGGGGTTTCTGAAGGAGGCGGAGAGTAGTCCACACTCACTGAAGTTTTCCTCTCCAACCTCTGCTTTTCTCACCATTCTGTACATTCATTGAGATGAGCATTCTAGCTGATGGAGTACCTGCTAGCCATCTTGTATTTTTAAGTGGAAGACGGCCTTTATGTTGAGGTTAATACATTTTTATTTCTAGTGATTTTTAGATTATTTTAGTGTGTGTGTGTGTGTGAGTGTGCTGTCAATGCGTTTCTGGCTCTAATTGCTGTTTTAGATATGCACTGGGATGTTAAAATAATAATAATAATAATAATAATAATAATATATATATATATATATATATATATATATATATATATATATATATATATATATATATATATATATATATATATATATATATATATATATATATATATATATATAATTTTTTTTAAATAAAATCATTTAAAAATAATTTTGCTATTTGAAAATAAAGTATGACATTTTTATTTTGACATGGAGCTTGTTCAAGTTCAGGTTACATTTAAATATTCAGTGAAATCAGATTAAATGTTTGTGATTTTTAGTCCATTTCTGTTACCAAAACTCCCTTTTAGCAGATATACATGTCAATGGAGCAAGAACACAGTATGACTCATCCTGAACTTCACAGATTTTTGTCCAATCAAATGCCCCCTAGAATGAGATAGTCCCTCCCTCCTCTGAAACCTGTTAGCAAGTAATGCAAACCAGCTGTTTTGACTACATCGATATCCCCTGCTTAAAACTCCTGTTTCAGACTGAAATATCTACACATAGGACCAAAAAAAAAGAAAAAAAAAATTCTTGTCAAGAAATTTAGCATTTCAGCAGTATCTCCACTGAGGAGTCAAAATCTGTCAGAAACTCTTTTGAAATGTGTCAGTTTTCTTTGAGTCTGCAGGGTGTAAAATGTGCTGTGTGATGTTGACCTGCATGAGGTAAAATAGCTAAACTTCCCCTCTTTGTCAAATACTTCCTGACCTGAAGCGTGCAAAGCTTTAGTTGGCGTTTTCTTAATAGGCTGATGACGTTTCTTCCTCGCTGGCACCAGGCAGAATGCGTGTTTGCACGTGTACGTGAGTGTGCATGCACAAGTCTCGTCTATGCGCTGTGCAGGCAGAGGCGTTGGTGAGACAGGGCTTTTTGGAAATTAAAATCAGAATTTTACATGAGGATATTCGAAGATCACAGCAAGCCCTTCTTAAGCCAAAACTCCTTTAATGTTTATATTACACTTTTTCCCTCCCAAATTCTTCGTGTATAATTGATAACATGCTGATACACTCTTGATACACACTGCAGAACTTTGATCTGTTGTGAATGCAACATCTTTGAGGCAGGGGGTGCATATTTCAGTTCAGATACTTTTTCTGCACACTAAAAGTACACACTTGGCTAGTTGGCATTAGGAAAGTGTACTTTTAAATTTGTAGTAAGCCAGTGTACTATATATATATATATATATATATATATATATTTGGAATAATACTATTGCTGCTTGTAATACACCCTAAACCTTTTGCCTTGTTCAAATAGACTATTTTATCACAGACTGTTTATATTAGTATTAATGTTGATTACCCTGTTAATTTCCCACCTGTCCTGCTCTTATTGTGAACGATTTAGAATTCAGGAATAAAAAGTAAATAAACGTCCTAACTTTCTCAAATCTCAAACCAATTTACTTCTTATCATCAAGCTCTCTCATTTCTCACTGCCTTGCCACCAGACCCTTGTCAAAAAGACATGAATGATCCAATCAACATTTGATTCTACAGATAAAATCATAGTACATTGAAACAGAGAAGTCCCAGGTCCCAAGTCCCACACACAATGATTTTTGGGATAATATTAATCTACAATTAGCCTTTGCGCTTCAGAAGAGAAGCGTTTTTTGCATTGTTGTTTTATAGATAAAATGTACAACTTCTTAAGTTTGATCTTAATAGACTTTTAAACAACTGTGGTAGTTTTTAAGTAAAGGTTCCAAAAGTTTTTTTTTTCTCTCAAAGTGATGCCATTGAAGGACCTTTTTTGGTTCCCCAAACCTTTCAGTGAACAGTTCTTAAAATATTTCTCTTTCCCTAGTGTGAAGACTTTTTTTATGTTAAGAACTTTTTTCCATTATAAAAGATCTTTTGTGCAATGGAAAGCTTCCATGGATGTTAAAGATTGATTGGAACCATTGATGCCAATAAAGAACCTATTTTCAAGAAGGTACCATCCAGTGGCTTTTGATGCACTATATTTCAGTGTACTATGATTTGGGTCGATTTAATCCCCATTTTGCTGACTATATAAAATTGCAAATTGGGATGGATCTACAGACATTAACCGCAAGCCTAAAATAATCAGCCATGATTGTGCATTTTCAGATTTTGGGAATGAAAACTGCATCTTTATCCATTTCTTGAAACTGTAGCAAAAGCCATCTTTTCACCATCCACTGCATCTCTCCATCACACATGTCTTTTTTTCTCTGCCCAAGCACAAACACACAGGAACCTTGATCTCACGCAGTAACACACACACGCACACACACATACACCCTCTCATCGACATGAAAGCATCCCCTCAGCTCTTTTGATGCTATGCATCTTGGCTGATGCATCGCCGAAATAAAATGTCTGCTCTCGAATCAATACGACTCAATTCAGAGGGCTTTCGGGCCTCTCACGTACACACACAGATGCACAAACGGATGGTGACCAAGCGAGGATTAGAGAGAAAGGCAGAGGGGAGGAAAAAAAATAAGAATAAATGGTAGAAGAGATAAAAGCAGAAAGAATACGAGATAGAGAGAGGGAGAAATCCATATTTCCGTTTCATATTTTTGACTGTGTCCTTTTTTCACCCACCTGCCTCTGCTGAGCGGGTGGGGAAGAAAAGAGTAATGAAAAATAAAATCGATGTTAGCTGGTAATAAGAGAGAAAGATGGTGCAGATTCTATAGACTGCTGCTGTTTATTTATCTGGGTGTGAGGGAATGTGCTCTTCATTGGACTGAGCAGTGTGTTTTATGCCAAAATCCTACCTCCATGCAGCAATACGAGGGTTGTGAACTGCCTGCCAGCTATTGTCCTCCTTCCAATGAAAACTTCGTCCCCCACTGTTTGACTGGATTTGAATTAGCTGTCAATCAACGGCACTGTCCAACATCTCGCTTACATAGCCTTAAGGGGCTTCTTTTCCTTTGGGCTAGTTTGGTGATTTTCAGTGTGCTGTTTGTTGAAATGCAAAAGAAGAATTAAGAATTTAAAATATACACTTTTTATGTATTAAGCATGCACTATACATCACACCCTGTCGTTTCTTGGTCCAACTTTCCCTGAACTTTTGTCCAAATTATTTTGTCCAAGTAGATCTTAATCTTGAGATTGAAATGCCACGGGTGGGTGATGGAATGAAATATTAATGCAGTGTGGGTGTTTTTCCCCTTGAAAAAGATACAGTTAATCAATCAAACAATAGTATAACAGACCATGCTGTGACGCTATATGGGCGAGTTGTCAAGTAACCTCTATTTATATTGTGCATCATACATTACAGATTGTTTCAAAGCACATAAACAACAAAATAAAACAAGAAATAAAGTGATAAACAAGAAAACAACACTTAAATGGTGCAAAAAAGAATCCAGTTCTGCTTTAAAGAAACTAGCTCTAAAAACAGTCATTGTTCATTAGAAATTATTCATTTTGGTTCATTTCAGCTATAAAGCAGCTCTGCACTAAACAGTGATGCCATCATCCAGCTAAGTTCTCATCTAAGAGTTCTGATTCAATAGTGTCAGTGCAGTCAAATCAGTAATATTGCTGAATATGCAATGCAATGAGTGGTGTCGCAATGAAATCTTCCATTTAACAGCATAATGCTTTTGAACAGGCAAACAATTATGAAACATAAATAATTTATCAAGCAACAAAGCTGTAAGGTAATAAAGTATTTGGTTGCTTACCGGTTAAGTTTAAGATTCTGGTAATGAATTTGAAGCACACATTTTATGCTCACCAAGGATGTTTTTATTTGATAAAACAGCAATATTGCAAATTAAACAAACTTTTTTCTATTTTAATTTATTTTAAAATGTTATTTATTAAAGTGATGGCAGAGCTGAATTTACATTTATTGCTCCAGTCATTAGTATCACATGTTGATATTCACATACAATTTGATATTCATAATGATCATTGTTGATCAACAGTTGCTTAATAATAATTTGTGGTATTTTTCAGGATTCTTTGGTTAATAAAAAAAAAAAAAAAAAAAAAAATATATATATATGTTGTGAGATATAACTCCCAGTAAGTTTTACTATATTCATACTATTTTTGTGCTTAAACTAAGATAAGGTACTTTATTCTGATATTTATATGCATTTATGAAAGAACAGTTTCAGTGCACTATATATATATATATATATATATATATATATATATATATATATATATATATATATATATATATATATATATATATATATATATACTGTAAATGCACTGGAACAGTTTGTATTTTAGTTTTACAATTAAATGTGGATTGAATGGAATTGCAGTGTCCAAAAACCATGGCATTACTGTTTTTCAATAGCAGATTTTTATTGTAAAACCAAAGTACTGTTTTTTTAAGGCCCTGTGTACTTTCAGAAACGATGTGGTTTTATGATAGAATGAAAAGACAAAGCAAGCAGCAGCGATTGGGGCTGTGGAGAGGCTTGGGAACGAGAGGAAGAGACAGATGAAGGTTTTGGTGCCGGTGTGAGCCGGTGCCCTCTGTGTGTGTGGGAATGCCATTCAGGGTGATAACTCAACCCTGACAGCCCATGATGGAATTCATGATTGATGGGGCTCAATAGCTGCCAGTTCAATTTTCTCCTGTAATGAAAACAAGATTCACCTTTTTCTCCCTCTCTGCCTGCTAAAATCTATGTGAGAAACATGCCCGCCGACTCTTACGAGGGCCCGGTGTGGTCCGCTAATGTATTTTTCTATCTGTTTTTTCTTTGTCTGTCTCTCTCTCTCCATCCATTGGGCAGGAGGTAATGAATAGCTTGCTTGCGGCAGACGTGAAGACGGATTGTGGGAGTGAGTTGTTACTACTCTTTGATTGTTATCGTAACATGGCGCAGAGCCTTAAGGAATGTTCTGCAAATGTTCACGCCATATCTCAGTTTAACTCTCTGCTTTCTCGACTCAATGTGATATACAAGCGCCGAGCTGTACCTCCTCCTCGCTCGTTTGACTGAATATGTGTAAATAAACATTTCTCAGACATATTGAGCCCCTCCGCATGTTTTTACATCCTCCTGCAGATGTAAAAAATTCGAGACGGAGCTCCTGGAAGCGTTCCAGAAAACGTCTGCAAAATTAATGATTGCATTGGATTTTGCTTCCGTGTTTTACCTTGGTGGTACGTTAATATTGGCCTCTTAGTGTTCGATGAAAGAAATATGCTTTCTTAATACAGACAGAAATCTATTTTCCAATTTACAAACATATACCTTATTCATGACTGGAAAGAAACACTGTGAATCATGTAAGTCCAAGGCTCTTTGTGTTAAAAACGACACATTCCACCTAACAGGGTGGACCTTGTGCATGAGCGATCTGTGGTCTGGACTAGCTCAGTTGTTAAGTTGCCATGCCTAGACTTTACTGCCATATTTTCTGAGCGATCTTTCATTTTGACTAATATTGCCTGACTCTCTACACCTCATTAAAACATTGTTAAAGAGGAAAAACATAAGCAGAACTACGAAAGGTTTAAAAGTATTTCTTCTCAATAACGTTAAAACACTACATAAAACTTTATTTTTTGTCTCTGTGGATTGAAACTGTAACCATATATATATATGCATGAGATATACTGGTGCCTGGGAGCGGTAAACTGGTAGACATTTTACAAAAAATGTTGGTTATGAGGGAGGCTGATTTATGCCAGATATGACGATGGCCAACAAAATTGCCATCACGACATCAAAGAAAGCTGTTTTGGTAAAAATGTCCATAAGTAAACACAATCATATCATGCAATAATTTATAATGGACCTTGAAGGTAGTGTACGCTAGACCAAAATTGGCAAAAAAAATTCCTCCAGAGTCTCATATTGATCCAAACACAACTTTGGCAGCGTCGGCAATGATGGAGGGTAAAAAGAAAGAAATGATGGATGAGTATGACAGAGGTAATTTTAAATTGATATAATTGTAAATAATACGTTGCAGTAAGTCAACGAACGAAAGGCAGTTTGAACGTTTCACAAAAGATGTCTTGTAACCCTGCAAACACAGAGCCAAATAAGATATAATGCTTGTATTTCAGACCGTGACCTTGACCTCAGAGTCTCTCAGGAAGACCTTATAGCTCCATTTTCACGAAGCTAAACGTGTAAACACCAAACAGATGTGTCTGGATGACAGGTCTCTGAAAAATGCCCAGTGATCTTTGTGCGATGGCAGAGATCAGATCATTTTTAGCCCGCTGTGATAGAATACGATGGACTGTGGCAAAATGGAAAGGGCTGCTATTGATCTGTGAGAGAGAGCGAGAAGAAAAAGAGAGATTTCATGGAGCAGTAGATGAAGGAGAAAGATAGAGTTTGAGTGAAGGTAAATCTGCTCTTGTCTTCTTGTGCTGTATCTCTGTATCACAGCCCATGCTCACCTCCATTGCTACTTGTCACTTCCATTTGTCATGGCATTGCGTTGCGCATTTTTCTCTGCCAGTGTGAATTACGCTCTTCAAACTGTGCTGTAAGCACATTAACCAGCGTGCACAGTCATTTTATAAAGCTGGTGTGCATTAGTGGAAATATTTCAAGCTCTTCAACACTCATTTTCACAGATTTAATAATTTCTTAATCAGTCTTTTGTGGCACAGTTTCCATTAAATGGTGTTTCAGGCTCTTTATAACACTCATATTTATGTAAAACCCTCACCTATGTGTGTGTTTGTTCTATAGAATTACTCTTCCTTCTCCTAGCAACTAAAATGAAACTCATTGCAAACTGATGCTCATTTTCTTTTTTTTTTACCGAGTCTACTTGACCTGAACCCCAGTGACCTCCTCCTTCACCCGCCAACCGCAGCCGTGTGTCAGTCGGATTTAACGTTTCTCATTATCATCTTGAATTATCATTCCTCCAGCCTCCCAAGTATCCACTTCCCTTCGTTTTTTTTCCTTGTGAGGATTAATAACTAGCAGTCCTTTACTGTGGTGCTGACCACCAGTTTACACAAAAATGCAATAGTTTGTACACTTATTATTATTACAGGTTGAGTGCAAGGCGTGTTTCACACAGGATACACTTTATAGCGATGCATTGATTGTCTGTCTTTTATTATTATTATCTACATTTGTCTTATCTGTATTAATATTCATTTTTATAATTTAATATATGTATAATTCATATTTATATATTTGAAATTTCCCATATTTTTGCTTTTAGATGAACTTTATCATCATCTTGCCATTATGTAACTTAATGTTGACTGTTGAATGTTGATCTTAAATTTTCAGCAAATCTCAATTTGAATATCCATTGTTCATACTGTATATTATTATACTTAGTATTGGTATTATTATTATTTTTTAATTTAGACAAAATAGTGTAAAATTGTAACATATGCCATTTATTGCTTATCGGCCATAACATTAAACTAATTATTTATTTTATTATTGGTTTATTATATAAGTAAATGTGAATATTGGTGCTTGTATTGGCTTAAAACATGGGACACATTAAATTTAGTCATTTAGCAAGACTTCAAAATTTTCTAAACTGCCTTTCAAATATTTTTTTTTCATTTTGTGGCAAGAGGACCCATTGTCAACATTCTAGCAAATCTTAAGAAGTTGTAACGTTGAAAGAAAAGTCCTTTTCTAATGCTTTGTGTGAGCAAAACCCACATGTGATTAATGGTTTAAATACATTTGAGGTTAATTTAGCTGTAAACAGAGTGTTTGGTTCTAAGCCTGTGATGCTCATGATGAAACAAAATATGAAATATGGCCAATTCGGACACTGAAATAAAAGAGCTTATTTCCATTGGAGAAGTTGAAGAAATTACTCAACAGATTCCTGAAGCACTAAATGATTCTTTCACTATTTTACTATATTTCCAACACAGCTGTCATTTCCGGCAATTGACATCACAGAATTGCAATGGTGTTTTGGTGCTGGTGTGTGAATGGTAGCAATATGAACAAAAGACGTAAAGCGATTGTATGTGTGAATAGCAGATGTGCTGCATTTAAGGAAAAAGTTATCCGTCAATTTTACAGCCTTTTAACAGTTTTTATGTGTTAAAGTGGTAACAGGAAAAAATGCAAGACATGTCACAGAAAAAAATGTATACTGTGTATATATCCTGTGTGAACATTAACATTAACAGGTAACACAAATTGTGGATAGGTAACACAATTAAAGTTCTTTCCAGTCTCATTCGTCCAGCCTTACCTGGTGTAGACCGCAGTAAATGCTGTTTTCAAATGTTTTGCTTTAACATAAATCCAAAAATATCTTTCCATGTAATGTCAGCAGACAAAAAACAGACAACATGAACTATGGAAAACTCTAAGTGATCTAGGAGCATTATAGAGTTTTTTACAGGATGCCATTGAAAACATGGTAAGTTTCTTCCTGACAGCCTCACTTTCATGTCACGGGACTGCTCTGAATAAGGTCTATTACTCTTCGACAGAGACGCCATAAAGAGCTACCGCAAAAAGCGGAAGTTCAAAGATAGAATTCTAAAGATGGTTGCGCACTTGTTTCCTTGGTGTATAAGGTCTATAAAAGCACATTTTTGCCACAGATTAAAGAGAAACATTATTTGTGGATCTGTCAAAAAAGTAATGTGGTTATGGGCAGACATGGTGAAACTGAGGCAAAACAACTGCACTTAGGAGTGAAACTCAAACCTCTCTGGCTAACCTACCCACATGCCTTTGTATGCCAGTGGCTTTCAATGAAATCTCAGGCCCCCCCTTTCTTCCCAAACAAAGCCAGCACTTGTTCATCTGCTTGATCAGTGGGGTAAAGTAGTGGGCCAGCTACACGTTTCAACACTAGGACCTGCAGGCATCCTGAAGATTGGGTTTCATTGCCATTGTTCCTTATTGCCATCGCAAGGCTGTGCGCACACTGGAATGAAAACCAGAGGTATGCTCAATTAATTTGTTTCTGAGCAAAAAATTTCGCTCTCATTCCTCAACGCTTGGCTGGTAAATGACCTGAGAACTTCCACCAAGCTGTTTTGAAAGGATTTTTTTGTCTTAATTACCTCATTAGTTCAGACTTTTTAGAAGTAAAAAAAGAAATGCTGTTTATGAACTTCTTCTTAGTGCTTCTTAGTGCTTAAAGGGATAGTTCACCAAATAGATTAAAGTTCATTGTTTACTCACTATTTTGTCATTTCAAACTCATTTGACTTTTTTCCAAGGAACACAACTGATACATTTTTTTAAAAACAATTAGGAAATTCTCAAATAAATTTAAAATAGATGGGGATTGTGACTGCGCAAGCTTTAAGTCTCCTCTCCATCGATAAGCTTGTGTGTGGTGAGTGTTCTGGCGCAATATGGCTGCCGTCGCATCATCCAGGTGGATGCTGCACTCTAGTGGCGGTTGAGGAGATTCCCCCTTCCATGTAAATCACTTTGAGTGTTTATGATAAAGCACTATATAAATGTAATGAATTATTATTATTATTATTATTATTATTATTATTAAAAAGTATCACACCATCAAAGTATCACAGTATTAATTAATATTACTCATGCAGTATATTCCAGTATATATACACTTAAAATGTTGACATGCTTAGAAGTAGAAATGTGCAATTTGTAAACAATTGTTTTCAGTTTTGTTCAAGGAATCTTTGATTCAGTTCACACAAATGGTCTAAATGACTTGATCCAGTCACAACAGTTACATCACCAGCTCTCTCTCTCTCTATCTCAATCTCTCTCTCTCTCTTACATTAAATAAATTAATGTAAAGTATATATATATATATATATATATATATATATATATATATATATATATATATATATAAAAAAAAATTAATTTTTTTTTTTTTTTTACAAATTTCTGCTCGTTTGCCACACTGTCACAGACGTCTTGTCCGTTTGTTCACTTCCTGGTTCCCCATGTGCTCTACTGTTGTCATCGTAGTCACCTGTCTTGTCAATCACCTAGATATTCTTGTCAGCTGTGGTTGTTACCCCATGTTTATCTACCCTTTGTTTTCCCTTAGTCTTGGTCCATTCCTGTCGGTGTGAAGTTTGTGTCGGTTTTCTCTTGATTCCTCCAATTTGTTAAGAAAAGGAGTGTTTTTCGTTGTCTTTACTCCGACCTGTGACACACAGTAATCATATTTCTTCAGAAATGTATATAGACTAATAATTCTATGGTCTGTTTTGAATCTTGAAAGCCTCACTTGAATTAGTAAAGTACATTTCTCAGTTTTCCATACAGGTCTGAAAAGACACGTGGGTCAGTAAATGATGATTTATTTTTTTTATTTTTGGGTGAACTACAGCTTTAAGTGAGATGCAAACTTTCCTTCACTAAATGCTTTCAGACATGGGTTAGAGTTCGCTACAGAGTGACGTGTTCGCTATTCTCTGTACAACATTAGACAGCAATATTTGTGCTCTGAGGCATGTAATCTCAGCGCTAAGTGCTTTATGGCTGACACCTAGAAACCGAGCATGGTTCAGCGCAAACGATGTAGATTTCCACTTCAGCATGTGCACAGGAATACGGCTGGAAGTGCAGGCTCAGAGCAGGTGCTGGGGCTCTGTGAAGATCACGGCTGTGGGCATATGCCTGTAACAAGACCTCCTCTCTGGGAGCAATAGAAGCCCACCGGGGAGTCTGTGACGGAAAAGATGTATATTTTTTCAAGTCGAGCTACAGAGAGGCAGTAAACAAAGCCAGGGATTTGGGGAGATCTGACAGAGGTTTCCCTCTCCTGCTTAAATTGGATCCCATTCCACATGAGCACTTATTCGCTTTCCATTTACCGTTCTTTCTCTATCGTTCTCTGTTCCCATCTGGTCCTCAAAGGAATTCACTCTGGTATTTATTTACTTCTGTGATGAATAGAGAGAGGGTGGAGTCATGCTCACAAATTCAGGATTTCTTTAGCTTCATTCTGGTGGGATGCTGGTGGACATCGATGAGACACCAAACACTCAATAGTGCATTAATACATGTCCCCCACGTTACCACAGCTGTGTCATTTCAGGAAAAAGTGTTTACTCCTAATTATACACACACCACACATGAATTGAGAAATATTCACTCAGGCAGTTGGTAAGTAGAAGGGTCGGATGTTGGGCCACAGCTGACACTGTCATCCATCTCATAGTGGGATCAGTGGTGGTGAAGAGCCAGTGTGAAACAGAGAGAAACTCCTCCTCACACCTGCCAGTGAGCTGTAAACACAGACTGAATGTGTGAATGTTTCTTCAGCTACAGTTGATACACTGTTACCTCACTCTTGTTCTCCTTTTTCTTGTCTCATTTTGTCTCTTCTCGTATCATTTAATCTCTCTTCTGAAACGTAGCTTTTAAGGGAATTATTGTGTTTTATTGATTCCTGTTTCAGAACAGTTTGATATTTTAAAAAGAACATACCCTACTGTTAAAAAGTTTGGGGTCTATGAGCTTTTTAATGCTTTTGAAAGAAAAATTTTAGACTCATAAATGTGTGTTTATTTGTAATATTGTGAAATATCATTTTATATAAGTATAATATTATGAATATAATTATAAGGGTACATCTAGCTGTTATCGCAGAATAAACCCTGCGATAACAACCGGCTGGGTGTACTTTATCCCACTTATAACACGGCTACTTGCCACATAAGTAAATAATTAGGCATGAAATGTCGATCACAGTCAAAATATTTCATAAGCTCTTTAAAAGCAAGTTAAAAGTGGCAAGTTAAAAGTAGATGAACAATTATTGAACACAGTACAGTCAAACCAATTATTAGTACTGTTTATCAGCCAGCTAATAAACAGGAATATCATTTTAAACAGTAATGCTGTAAAATATACTTAAGGTTTAAAATAAAGTTCTTTTTAAAACTGAATTTTCACCAACCATTACTCCAGTCTTCAGTGTCACATGATCAGCATATGCTGATTTGATACTCAAAAGACATTTCTTATTATTATCAATGTATAAAACTGTATAAAACTTGCCTCATTTCATTTAGTCTCTTCTCTCCTTCATCTCATCTTTTCTCCATCATGTCAAATCTCTTCAAATTTCTCCACAACTCATTGTGTTGTGCCTTCTATTCTCATATCTTTTAATGATCTTCTTGTTTTCTTATCCTCATCTCATTTCCTGTCTCTTCACTTCTCTCCTCCACTTTCCCCCTGTTGCTACTCATATCTCCACATCTCTCCTCTACTCACATCAAATTTGTTTTGATTCTTGTCTCTTCCCATACCATCTTAAGTCTCAATGTCTCTTCTTTTCTCTTTATCCTCTTGTACAACTCTCCAGTTTTTCTCCACTTTCCTTGTGTTGCATGTTCAGAATATTCATCTCATTACACCATCTATCCATTACCGTGTTGGAGAACCTGCTCTAGTTTATGAGAACAGTCATCTAAATGTAATTCTGAAATGCACTTTTTATAGAGTACGGTAGACAAATACACCATCTCAAGGACACCCTCTGTCATTCTCAGACTGATGTGACATTCAAATTCAGTTTTACAAGAGAAAGCTAAGAAAATGAAAGGAAAAGTTGTCTGGAAGCTTGGTAATCCTTCTCCCTCAGTGTCTCTTCTTAAGACAGGTCACAGACCTTTACGGCACATATCTAATTTGGAGATTTGGGAGTTTCTGAAGTGGTGGACTGAAGGACTGAATGTTTGAGAGATTTGAGAACTCTATTAGAATTCTGCAAATGAACAGTCTGCAGGGATGTTTTCAAGGACTCTGCAAGCATCATTTAGAGAGAGATAGAGAGAGAATGCATTAAGGTAGGAAGGGTAAGATGAGAATTCAGGAGTCACCGATAAAGATATTTCTCGTCTGCACTTCAGCACTGGAGCAAGACACGCTTGAAGATCAAACCAAGCTGTCAGGTTAACAAAACTTATTTACACTTTTAGGCACAAATCCGATTTCACTTGCACATTGTGAGGGCTTCACTGTCATTTCAAATATAGACATGAAATATTGATTTGATTGTAAAGGAAAATTCTGAGTTTAATACAACTTAAACTCAATTCACCAGCATTGATTGACACAACAAAACTATAATATTCCTTTCAAAAAGCAAAAAGCAAATATATATATATATATATATATATATATATATATATATATTCATTCATAATATGTAAATGTATACATGACATGGCAAAGCTGTAATCAGAAAATGTTGGTGGTTTTTTCACAATACAATTACTTTTACAGATCTTGGCTACTATTGAGGCAGCAAATATTTTAATTTTATATATTGGCCCCATTCACTTCCATTAAATTGTTCATAGAATTCACGTCCATAAGTTGTGAGTTGTTTTGCATTAATTCATTCATTTTTGTGAAAACTATCACAATTGGTATTGATTAAGTCTAATTTGTACTGAGCCACGACCATTACTTATACATGATTTTATTTCACTTATAGATTAATGCTGAATAAAAATATTCCATTACAATGTAGAAAACAGCTGGCCTAGATCAATACTGCAAAAACAGTTTTAATTCATTATTAATCTGTAATCGATATGAGTTTTCCCATGGAACAGTTAGTTTAAATAGGCACAATCTAATACGTCTTCCTCCATTTTAGGTTCTTTTACAGTTTCCTTGTTCTTCTTTTTGTTTAATGACACAACTGGCCAATCAGAATCCAGAACTATTCCAGAGAGCAGGGTAATAGGCACACATAAATATGTCCTATAGAGGGCGCCATCTTTCCCTGAAGGTGCTCTTTTTCTGTCGTGGATGTTTCATGCTTTTTGTTTTTCCTTTATCCATTTTCTGGTATGAGCCTCTGTGTTCATAGAAAGGAGTGCGCTTATCCATCGGAAAGTTGGGTGGGAAACAATCAGACAATTGTGTTCCTGAGATTACAGGGCGGAAGAGAAAGATTTATGAGCGCTGTACATGGTTATCACACATTGGATAAAAGCACAAGTGACAAGGATTTTTTTAAAAGATGGCAAATTATATGTCATACTATTCTAAGTCTGTTTTAAGAACCCTCCGGGATTTGTTTCCATTGCCAGGTTGAAAAAATCACAAGCTGGAGGGATGGTTGGTGAAAACTAATACCTTTTTTTTTTTTTTTTTGCAAGAGCAATCGGAAGGATATAGGAATTCTGTGCCAATGGTTAAGGTCAGGCCTGCTTATTCTCAGGATAAAGCACCACTGCAGGCTCTTGGCTGTCAGACAGACTACGGCTTTTTCACTCTCTCTAAGATTCATGTGACTGGAGGAAACAGAACAGCAAGTCCGTCAGCTGATTTTAGCTGCACAATGCAGAACAAATATTTTAGTTTTAACACCACAAATATCATACAGCATTGAGAATAGCTATTTCCCATTCAAACACTGCAGTTTTTTTTTATTGTGTGTGCCTAATTTACATTTCAAAGAATAAATCAGCTTAAAGACTAACATTAAAGTGTCTATCATTCAATTTCACTCAGTATCACTCAGTAAAAATTGCATCTGTCTAAAAAGATAATTTACTAAACTATCCTTTTAGTCATGTAGTCTCCTTTTCACTTTTTCAGTGTTTTGCTTGCTATGTGTTTACATGTAGTCTGATATCGCTATTAAGTCCCATGCTTCATAATATGATCATGTGTTGTGCATTGACTAACATTAATATTTATTAGATTAAAAAAAAATCCCATTTCACATTATAGAGCTTTTTGTTACTGTAGTAATTAGCATGATTGTTATGAATGTAGCATTGACCGCTTGTGCTGCTAATGACTGCTACAATGTCAAAGATGTAATCAGGCAAGGTAAAAATAAATTAAACAAAATATTTTTTGATTAACTTTACAATTATCCTTGCTCTTCACTAATGTGAGTAACATCAAGTACGAGATGCGTGGGACTAGTGAAGAGCAGGCAATAATGGTCTAATAATTAGCTGTGTGAATGACAGGCAGACACCAGAGCGTGTGTGTTTACATAGCCTGAGTCACATGACAGGTCCCTGCATATGTGGCAAGTAGATTATGCTGCCGAGTGTCTGGGTAAAGATGGTTTCCTGTAGCCAGCGCTCCCCTCACTTGTCTGGCCACAGTTCAGTGTGCCTGTCTGTCGTCAAACGCTCACCGTGTTTATTTTCCCTCCTATGGAATGACATGTTTTCCTCTTTGCCGAACAGATCTTACTCATATGAGACTCGCACAAAAGACCCATTTGCTTTCCTTCATCTTTATCAATGCCTGCCTGACTGGAGGACTCTCAGAGCTGGACCGCTAATGAACCAAACCCTCCAAATCATAGCATGTTCAGTCCCACATGCTTTACCCCCACTCCCATCCTCTTTTCTCGTATCTTCCCAGCTAAACTGATGTGACCATTGGGTGTTGTTGGCCCAAATTAGCCCGACTTTGAGTCCTGGTCTGGTTAGTGGATGGGAGATGGGCTTCGGTTGCAAAAAATAGGGAAAGAAAAACAAACCGAGAACAATGAACGCCCTGCAGTGACCAGACCCGACCCATATGTCTGGTTCTGTCCCTTGCTGACATTTCCTTGCATAAGTCTTTTAGTGGATTCAGACAGACTTTGCCAAATGCCTTTCAGCTTTTTAAAACTTGTACATCAGCAAATAAAATTAAAGTACAGTGAATACATTATTTTGCTGCCGTACGGACATTGATTTAGCAGTTGTTGAGAATATAATCATTATTTTTTTACTCCATCTCTCTATTTTATAAAATCATGAATATAGCATTGAACTGAGTTGTACTGGTTTGGAATCAAAGGATATTTATTTGATTGTGGTGAATGGGAAAATTAGGAAATGTCTTGAATGAAAGGAAAACATTGAATATAAAACACATTGCATAATAAAAAAGCTCCATGCTCCAACCTCTTTCACCACCCCTTACGTCCTCTCCTTTCATAGCTGTGCTACAAATCCTTGTATTGTGGAGTTGTAAAAATAATAGCTTTCCACTTTTCGTTTCCCTCCTATTTATTTATGTTTACCTTGTTTATAAAAAAGTATAAGAATTTATTTAAATCAACTATATTCTATTTGAATTTATTTAAGAATAAATTGTACATTAATACATTATAAATTATAACTAATATTATAAACAATTGATAAATGATATGGGTTGCATATATACAACTTAAAATGTAAGTTTTCTGTAAGAAAATGTAAATGTAAAATGAGTCAGATGAGACATGTATAGAATTATGTGGAGGTACTATATAGGATGGTAGATAAAGACAGAAAACCTAAAATAATGTATAATTACAATAAAAGAAATAATAATCAAATTCAATTACAGTTATCCCATGTTTGTCGTGGTTAATGTGGACCGGAAGCCCTTGCGATAGGTGAAAATCTCGAAGTAGGATCAGCCAATCAGCTCACGGGATACATCCACTTGTGCTCTCATTTGTCGATCTCGCGCCGGGAACCAATCACGTGTCTTGTCTGAGTGCCTGTGGGTGTGTACAAAGCCTCTGAGAGAGTTTCTCTCTTTGTCTGGCATCTTGGGAAACCATTTCTCTCGCATCACGATAAAACAATTCTGCTTTCCGCAATACGGCTGCCAATATGGTGGTATTTTTGAATTTTCCATTTTCAATGAATATTTGAGAAAACTCTGCGATGCACTGAGGCCGCAAAACGTCTCAGGTTACTTACGTAACCCTAGTTCCCTTAGAGGGAACGAGACACTGCGTCGGAACGCATATGGGAACGCATTAGCGTGATTGTCTCTTGAAGCGCAATTGAAACCAGGTGTGCGAGTGCAATCACCGAGGGTGATATCATGAGCCAGGAGTATAAAGGCACGCAGTGAACTAGAAGCCTCAGCTTAACTAGTGTCTGAAACAGCCGGCGTGCGATGGAGCTGAGGCTACGAGACGCAGTGTCTCGTTCCCTCTAAGGGAACTAGGGTTACGTAAGTAACCTGAGACGTTCCCTGTCAAGGGAACTCAACACTGCGTCGGAACGCATATGGGAACGAGAATACCCACGCCGCCTCAGCGAACGGAGTACGCCAAGCTAACGTAGCTCACTACGAAAGGGCCAAGGTTCCCAAAGCGGGGTTAAGGTCTAACTGGTAGAACCTAATAAGAGTATGCGGTGAGGACCAGCCAGCCGCATCACAAGTATCAGCAAGGGGAGCCCCTGCGCAAAAGCTTTTAGAGGTAGCCATGCTCCGGTAGAGTGGGCGTGGACATGCAGTAGGAACTGCTGACCCGCCGAGCCATAAGTCAGTGAGATAGCCTCGACTATCCACCTGTTCAAAGATAGTTCTGACGCTGGAGCTCCCTTAGGAGCCCCGAAGCATACAAAGAGTAGGTCTGACCTACGTAATGAAACCGCTCTGCGGACGTAGGTGTCCAGTGCTCACACTGGACAGACCTTGTTCTTGGACTCCTGGTCACGACTGGAGGGGAAGACATAAGGCCTGCAGTATAGTGTGACGAGCCGGGCTCGAACGCACTTTAGGAACATATCCAGGTCTGGAAAAGAGGAAAGCTTTCGCCAGACAAGGAACAAACTCCAAACAGGAGGGGCCACTGAGAGGGCCTGAAGGTCACCAAGCCTCTAAAAGGAGGAGATGGCTAAAAGGAACACCGTTTTAAGGGTGAGTAATTCCTCCGAGATGTCCTCGAGTGGCTCAAGGGTGCCTGGGACAGAGCCTGGAGAACCAGGGACAGGTCCCAGCCCGAGAGCGTACTGCTGGCCTTAGCCTCAAAGTGCCACGAAGGAAACGCACTACTAGGGGGTCCCAACCCCGAGGGGTACCACTTGGGGGTACGTGGTAAGCCGTAATGGCAGCCATGTACACCTTAAGCGTGGAGGGGGACAACCCGGCAGCAAACTTTTCTTGTAGAACTCCAGGACGATACCACATGGCAGGTCACTGGGTCTAAATGTTTGTCACTGCACCAGGAAGTGAAAATATTTCACTTCTGAGCGTAGAGCTTCTTCGTGGACGGGGCTCTAGAGTGGAGACTGGTCTCAACGACCTCAGTCGAGAGACCTGAGTCTATGAGTCGGGCCACCTCAGAGGCCAGACCCACAGATTCCACAGTTCCGGGCGAGGATGAAGTATCCTGCCCTAAGCCTGGAACAGAAGGTCCACTCTGACGGGAACCTCCAAAGAGTGCCGTCTAGGAGGGACACCAAGTCCGAGAACTACACCCTGCCCGGCCACTGCGGGGCAATAAAGGTGAGACGGACCCTGTCCTGGCGAACTTTCTCTAGAACCCTGGGAGCAGAGCAACCGGGGAAAGGTGTACAAGAGGAGCCTCAGCTATTCATGTCGTATCGCATCCAGCCAGAGAGAAGCTGGGAGAACAGGGGGGAATAGAGCAGGCAGCGAGCCGTCTCTCGAGACGGAACGGGCCGGAATTCCCCCCATCTGCTCCAACACCTCGGTGTGGAGTCCTATTCCCCGGGCCTCAGCCCCTGTCTCGACAGGAAGTCTGCCCCCGAATTTGGGGACCCCGGGATGTAAACTGCTCGAAGGGAGCTGAGTTTCCCTTTGGGTCCACAGGAGGTCTGGGAGAAAAGCTTGAAGTGCTAAACGGACAGCCACGCTTCCGGCACATACTATATGCCAGGAGAGGTGGAGTCTGCTCCACAGACCGTAAGTCGAGCGGCCCCTCGGGGCCACCCCCCAACCCGAGCGGGAGGCGTCTGTCAACA
Organism: Rhodeus uyekii; assembly: GCA_037043235.1. Lineage (NCBI taxonomy): Eukaryota > Metazoa > Chordata > Actinopteri > Cypriniformes > Acheilognathidae > Rhodeus > Rhodeus uyekii. Next base: position 2,899,485 of record JAWRVZ010000035.1, read on the forward strand.
GCGTCACGCGGTGACAGAGTGATCCCAGTACGGGCCTTCGGGAAAGAAACCAGGCTTTCTTCCACTGATGCAAGACCCGCAGCATCGCTTTGAGACCTTGATCAAGCGGAAAAGGTTGCCCCTCGAGGAAAACCCCCTGGTTTTTGAGCCACCATAATGGTCACAGATGGCGCAGGCCTAGTGGAAAAGCACTGGGAACTGCCGCCACAAAATTTAACACTTCCTAGAAGCGTCTGACCATGAGTGGCCGACCTAGCCTTATGCTCTCGACTGAGGACGGGGTGGAGGCAACACGCACGGGTAGAAACCGTGCTGAGTTTGACCCAAAGTCCCGTACAACACGAGGGACGTAGTGCTCTGCCTCGGCAAGAGCACATTCCTCCCGGTATTCAGTCTCAGCCCGAGCTCCTAAATGTGTGCGAGAACAACATCTCGATGTCGCACCGCGCTCTCCCGAGACTGGGCCGGAAAGAGCCAGTCGTAGAAGAGATACATACATAAACCTCCCGGGAAGAAGAGCCCTGAAGCCAAGCTGGCCCGCAGGAAACAGCCGGCAGGGATACAACGGCTCTGGAGAGGAGAGCGGTCTTAGCAACCTCGGTTGTGAGACCAATACCATGCGCTAGGCCCCCTCGGAGGCCGAGCACATCTACTCCAGAACTCCCAGGAGCGGAGCTAGAGCTGCATCCACGCACTTGTTGAAAGTGTGAGGAGATAAGCTAGGCCGAACGGAAGAACTTGGTATAGATAAGCCTTGTCCCCTAAGGCGAATCTGAGGAACTTCCGGTACTGTGGAAGGATGGAGACATGCAAATATGCGTCCTTCAGATCTGTCGCGACAAGCCGGTCCTCAGGCCTGGCTTGCACTACAAACTGCTTCAGAGTTAACTCTCTAAATCTCAGTGGCGAAGATCTAAAGTAGGACGCAAGCCTCCATCCCTTCTAGGGACGATGAAGTATCGGCTATAAAAGCCCGGACCTCTGGCTGAGAGAGGAACATACCTTATGGCCTCTTTCCCCAGCAATGGGTCGACTCCCTATCCCATGACCAGAGCCTGCTCGGGGACCACCAGAGTAGGCAGAACCCCCGAAAAATCCGGGTGGATAGACCCGGAACAAAGTAGCATATCATACTGATACGGTACGCAGGACCCTTCTGAGAGATACCTGGCAGACGTAACCACGCTACCATGAAATCTACTAAGGGTATCAGTCTCTCGAGACTGACCTCTGGACAGATATGTTTTTCTACTCGGGGCCCTGGATGGCACCAGAGAGCCTCCGGAGCAGATGCTCTAAAACCCTCCTCAGAGGGGGCAGCCTGCCCAGTGCGCCCCGTGTGGGGCACAACCGGAAGTAGCTACCTGCGATGAGCATGACCCGGCCCCCTCGAGGTACCGAGCCTGCTACCGCGCTTACAGGGCACTGATCTACCCCTCGAGGCAGACCAGCGGGGGGCCCCTGCCTAGCCTGGAGGACAGCCCTCAGATCTGTCCTGCCAGAAGGCTGCGGCTGAGCGTGACAACCTGTACTGCCACCCAACAGAGGGGGCTGTCAGGTGACAACGCTCTGCCGCTGAGCAGCGCGGTAGGAGGAGCCGCTGCTGGGCTGCGGCTGGCTCGCAGTCCCAGACACTCGAGAGCGACGGGGAAGAATTCTCCTGAATGCTACCTCCCGCTTTGCAGCCTCATTAAACCTTTCGACTGCCATCTCGATAGCATCGCCGAAGAGGCCAGGAGGCATAAGAGGGGCATAAAGAGGATATTCTTATTTTTCTCTCTCTCTCTCAGCGCGGTCAAAAAGCATGGCGCAGAGAGAGATAGCAGTGGCCCTGCGCAGCTCGGCGACTGCCAAAGGACCATCCCCCGCCGTCATCGAGGATATGGGCGGCGTCGGGATTTCAGGGGCGGCGATGAATGGTGCGCGAAATAACTCGCCAACTTCCACTCTAGGCATCGCCCCTAACCCGGCCACAGGAGTAGTATAGTTAACGGCTCAACGCTGCTATACACTCTGTGAGAAGCGGGCTATTTCCATGACCTCAACACCTCGATGTGGAGGTTCGGGAAAAAAAGCAAATCCCGACGCTGAGGCTGTACTCGGGCGGCAGGCAACACTTGTCCTTGAACGAGCGTCCCTTGGCTCAGCTGGTCACTCGAGACCCAGCCTCGCCATTGCCCAAAACCTCAAGCAGCTCCTCAAATGCAGATGAGATTGATGGCGGTTCAACCTCATCCACATCGATGCTGACTAAATCCACCTCCAATTTCTCAAAATTGGAGAAGTTCAGCAACGCTTCCTCACCCTGGTCGGAAGTAGTCACCACATGGTGCGCTTCCGAGTCCTGCGTGAGGGTAGATTTAACAGGAAAGGGAGAAGAAAAGGCGTCCCCGTCTCCAACCCCGCTGTTAAACCCAGTTGTGATCCTCATGAGCGCGACCGCCGCTGAGCCTCAGCTGCAGCGGGGCGAGATCACGAGGACCGCGAGCCTGAGCAGTTCCCTCAAAAACTGCCAGGCAGAGCGGAGAGTGCGCGGCGGCAGCCGCAAACACTCTGCACACTCAGAGCCCTCGAGCAGTGAGCATGCATGCAAACATGTGACACAGAGAGCGTGTATATCACTGCCCGTGATGAAACGCGGCAGGAGTGACACAACGCAGAAATCTGTGTACCCGCCATCCAAACATAGGTAAGTGAAAATCAAACTTACAGCCAGCAATGCACTTTACACACACGTTAGCTTCGAGCGCTGTTGAAGACACTAAAGCTGAGGCTTCTAGTTCACTGCGTGCCTTTATACTCCTGGCTCATGATATCACCCTCGGTGATTGCACTCGCACACCTGGTTTCAATTGCGCTTCAAGAGACAATCACGCTAATGCGTTCCCATATGCGTTCCGACGCAGTGTTGAGTTCCCTTGACAGGGAACTTGAACCGCGAAGTGGCGAGGGATTACTGTATTTCTCTCCATCCATTTTATGTTAAAACAGCTGAATATCACATTGATTATGTCTTTTATGCTTATTTACGTTGTTCCCCACCTCCCTTTTTAGTCACTATGAACTGTTCTTCTATAGCAATAATTTTGTATAATCTTTAAAAACTAAAACTAAACTAAGTTTCGCTTTGGGGTTCCATGGACAAAATAACAGCACAACTATTTCTTATATATAAATATTCATACAAATTTTGAAAATAACTAAAGTGAAATTCCTTCTATCACAAGTGTCTATTTGTGAGATAACCAAAGAAGGTGACGCTGTAAACCGACTCAAGCGTTCCAGAATGGAAACAGCCTGTTTTTTATCGCCAGTAAGAAGTATTGCTCTTTAACGTTTGTGTCCACAGGCCGTGAAACAATCTAATGTTCTCGCACCCCTGTAAAAGAGTCACAGGCTGCCTTTAATGTCTTCGCAAACATTCAAACACGTCTCTACAGTGCTTTTACACTCCAGATCCCCACATACGGTCATTCGGTTTCCCCAGTAACAGAATGTTTGTGTCCATAAATAAAGAGGCTATTAACTGTCCAGGTTTATGGTTGGTACCCTTCTCTGTCTATGTACTTTTCCCTTCTGGCAGGTTTAACACTCACCTGAGGGCTCCTGGATCTATTTCACACTCCAGTGGGTCTTTGGGAAGGGGGCTGTGTGAGAGGAAGAAAGTTTACAGCATCTCCACTACCATCAGAAGATCTCAAGTGTCTCTCCGTTTGGGAAGAGAGAGATTGGAAATACGTTTTGAGGAAGCCTCAACTGTGCATACATATATGCGTACACACATGCTGACAAGATAAGAGTGAAACTGTTACATTTGTCCTGCTGAATCCCTCCGTGTGTCAGTGTGGAAGCCTATGATCCTTTGATGATGATCAAAGCCGAGGCAAAGTGTGCCCCTAATTCCCCTGCTTTGGACAATTTCCTTTCTCACTTTCTCTTTCCTTCATCCCTTCTCTTTACCTTTTCCGCTTTCTTCTTTTTCCCATATTCTTGATCTATAGGTTTTTGTCAACAAAGGTTTAGAGGGTGTACACTATTTAGAAAATGATACATTATAGAAAAGGAACACAATAAATATACAAAAAACAAATCAAATTCAAAATTGTAACTGCATTGTATACATTTAATGCTATTTACTCTACCATCTACTGACAACATTTCTTCCAAATTTCAAATAAAATTATTGTCATTTAGAGCATTTATTTGCACAAAATGAAAACTGGGTAAAATAATTTCAAACTATGTCATGTTCCCTTTCAGGGAACTCGAGCTGTGTCGAAGCACTAGGGGAAATAGCCTTGCGTGAGTCACGTGAAGATCTATGCAACCAATGAGAAGCGAACGCGTGTGAATGCGTCACTGCCGGCCGCAGCCGGTGACGTCATGAGGAAGAGCATAAAGCGCGTCTGAAACCGGGGCGCGTCAGCTCTGAATGCCTTCAGCGTGCTGTGTCTGTGCGAGAGTGGTTTTTGAGACTTGATAGCTTAAAAAATCAAAGAATGAGTGTGAAAAGTGTGGCGAGAGATGAACAGAGTTTCAGACCGTGTGTTTATCCCTGTCCTCGTTTTATAACGGGCAGGGATACACATGTAATGTGTGTTATCTGTTTAGGAGTGGAACATGCACGGTCGGCTCTTGAGGGCGCCGGCTGTAAAGACTGTGAGCAGTTTTCTCTGCATGTTCTCCGCTCCCGCCTGGCGGTCTGTAACGAGGCCGCCCAGGCTAGTGTTCCCCGGGGTTCGGGACCTGCAGCGGCCGAGGCGTTGCGGCGCTCTCAGTCCTGGGGTTCACAAATGGATCTCGCTGAGGCTGCTGGGGTGGGTCCGTCCTTACCTCAGCCCTCACGAGACCAAACGGGTTCCAGTCACGGGCACTCCTCGGGAGATGTTCGTGCTGTGACTCCAACATTAGCTTTGTCGAGTTCCGATAGTGAGATGGACTTAGCTAGTGTTGACCCGGCAGAGGAGGCTTCGCCACTCTCCTCGCCGGCGTTTGAAGAGCTAGTTGAGGTTGTGGCGCGAGCTGTCTCTCGTCTGGATATTGAATGGCCGGCGGAGACCAGAAGCGCCCGTCCTAAAAGAAGTATGTTGGACGAGCGTTATCTGCCGGCTCGCGTCACTCCCCCGCGCCGAGCTATGCCTTTCCTTCCCGATTTGCATGCCGAGGTATCCAGATCGTGGGAAAAGCCAGCCTCTGAGAGAGTTCATACACGGAACAGTTCGATGTATACGAATCTCGCAGGGGCTCAAAGCTATTGCTATGGGGGGATGCAGAAGGTGGATGAGGCGCTTGCGAGCTACCTTGTGCCCCAATCTGCGTCCTCCATTAAAGCTCCGGCGCTCCCCTCCAAGCCGATGCGCGTCACGTCGTCTTTGGTGGGGAGAGCGTACTCAGCCTCTAGTCAAGCCGCAGCGTGCCTGCACACCACGGCTCTGCTGCAGGCTTATCAGGCTGAGTTGCTGGGGGACCTCAACGAGGGCGGCGGTATCGGTCCGGAGACAGTGGCAGAGCTGCGCCGGACCGTGGATCTGTCTCTCCGGGCCACTAGGGAGACGGCCTACTCTGTCGGTCGCTCCATGGCAGCTCTGGTGGCTACGGAGAGACATCTTTGGCTCAATTTGTCTTCCATCAAAGATAGGGACAAATTTGTTTTGCTGGACGCTCCTCTGTCCCCTTCGGGCTTGTTCGGCGACGCCGTAAAAAGCGTTGTCGACAAGTTTCAGGAGGCTGCACGACAGCAGGTGGCGTTCAGTAAAGTTATTCCCCGCCGCCCTCCACGTGAGACCGCCAGTCAAAGGGGGTCTCAGAGCTCTTCACACAGGGCCGCTCAAAAACGAAGTGTCGCCACCCGTCTTCCTCCGGCTAATCCCGGGGGGTCGGGGCGACAGGCTCAAGCCTCTGGCAAGAGGGGCGATCTGAGGGCTGTCCTGAGCGCTAAGAAGGCTAAGAGCAAGCGGCCCTGACGCCAAGCCGCAACAAGGTGGTGTATCCCTGGAGCAGCTGACCAGTCAGCCCGCCATGGGAAAACCACCCCCTCTGAGGAGGGTCCTAGAGCACTCCACCCGGGAATCCGGAAATCCCGGCCCAGTGGTGGACATGCCATCAGCACCAGAGGCCAGCCCCGGGAGGCTGGTTCCCCTAGTAGAATTCCGGGATGCGTGGTCACGGCTACCCGGTATCTCTCAGTGGGTCCTGCGCACGGTCACCTTAGGGTACGCCATTCAGTTCGGGGTCTCACCACCCCAGTTCTCGGGGGTCCTACAGTCTGCTGTAGGCCCTCAGCAGGCTCTGGTCATGGAACAAGAAGTAGACACTTTGCTGGCGAAAGGGGCCATCGAGTATGTACCCCTCGCAGAGAGCAAGTCCGGGTTCTACAGCCGGTACTTCATAGTTCCAAAGAAGGATGGAGGGTTGCGGCCCATTCTGGATTTACGTCTCTTGAATCGTGCGGTCAAGCGTCTAAAGTTCAAAATGCTAACGCTCAAACAGATCGTAGTGCAGATCAGATCCGAGGATTGGTTTGTCACAGTCGACCTCAAGGACGCTTATTTCCATGTCTCCATCCTTCCGCAACACAGGAAGTTCCTGAGGTTCGCCTTTGGGGGAAAGGCGTACCAGTATCGGGTGCTTCCTTTCGGCCTAGCGCTCTCACCCCGCACGTTTACGAAAGTCGTGGACGCTGCTCTAGCTCCCCTGCGGTCACGGGGCATCCGTGTCTTAAACTATATAGACGACTGGCTTATTCTGGCCCAGTCGCCGCAGTTGGCGGAGCAACATCGAGATGTAGTGCTCGCACACATAAAGGAGCTGGGGTTGAGGCTGAACGCCAAGAAGAGTGTCCTTTCTCCTGCTCAGAGAACCACCTTCTTGGGAGTCGTCTGGGACTCAGTAGCGATGTCGGCCCGGCTTTCCCCCGGGCGCATCCAAGTTATCTGTTCAGCCGTCAAGAGCATCAAGTTAGGCCAGCCACTCACTGTCAGACACTTCCAGAGGGTGTTAGGGCTCATGGCAGCGGCTTCCTGCGTCATCCCGTTGGGCCTGCTGCACATGAGACCCCTGCAGTGGTGGCTAAAGACCAAGGGGTTTTCCCCGAAAGGGAACCCGCTTCGCATTATCAAGGTCACGGGGCGATGCCTACGCGCCTTGAGTATGTGGAAGAATCCTTGGTTTCTGTCTCAAGGCCCAGTGCTAGGGGCTCTGGCTCGGAGAGTCTCTCTCTCGACAGATGCCTCCCTCTCGGGCTGGGGGGCGGTCTTGAGAGACCTCTCCTCACAAGGTCTATGGAACAGTCGGCACCAAACCTGGCACATAAACATGTTAGAGTTACTGGCGATCCGCAAAGCACTCCGTGCGTTCCTACCGGACCTTCGCGACCACCATGTCACTGTTTTCACCGACAGCATGACTGCGGTTGCGTATATCAATCACCAGGGGGGTCTGCGTTCGCGACCACTTTACAAGATGGCGCGACAGATCCTCCTCTGGGCCCAGGGAAAGCTGCTCTCCATCCGGGCGGCTTATATCCCGGGGGTCCAGAATGTGGGAGCAGACGCCCTGTCGAGACAGGGGGCGAGACCAGGGGAATGGCGACTCCACCCCGAGGTGGTGGAGCAAATTTGGGAAAGGTTCGGAAAGGCACAGGTCGACCTGTTTGCCTCGGTAGAAAACTCCCATTGCCCTCTGTGGTTTTCACTCACACATCCAGCGCCTCTGGGGCGGGATGCCGTGACGCAGGCATGGCCGAGGTTACGCCTGTATGCTTTTCCCCCGATCGCTCTGCTCCCGGGAGTTCTGGCCAAGGTTCGCCGGGACAAGGTCCGTCTCACGCTAGTGGCCCCCCACTGGCCGTCCAGAATATGGTTCGCGGACCTTGTGTCCCTCCTCGACGGGGTCCCCTGGGAGATCCCGATCAGGAGGGACCTTCTGTCCCAGGCGGAAGGTTGCATTCTTCACCCGCAACCAGGGCCGTTGAAACTGTGGGTCTGGCCCCTGAGGGGGCCCAGCTCATAGAGGCCGGTCTCTCAGCCGAGGTTGTTGAGACCATCCTGCAGTCCAGAGCTCCCTCCACGAGGAAACTCTACGCCTTGAAGTGGAAGCTCTTCACTTCTTGGTGTAGTGAAAGGCAGCTGAACCCAGTAACCTGCCAAATTGGCAAAGTACTGGAGTTCCTGCAAGAAAGATTTGTGGCAGGGCTGTCCCCCTCCACCTTGAAGGTCTACGTGGCTGCTATAGCGGCTTGCCACGTACCTCTGGGTGGGGTGTCCTTGGGCAGGGACCCCCTAGTCACTCGTTTCCTCCGTGGTACATTAAGGCTGAGACCTGCGGCACAGACCAGGGTGCCTGCCTGGGACTTGTCCATGGTACTCCTAGGCTTGTCCCAGCCACCCTTTGAACCTCTAGAGGGTATCTCTATCAAGTACCTCTCGCTAAAAACCCTTCTTTTGCTGGCTATCACTTCGCTTAAGAGGGTCGGGGACCTTCAGGCCCTCTCAGTGGCCCCATCATGTCTTGAGTTTGCGCCCGGGATGGCGAAAGCTTTCCTCCACCCGAGGCCGGGCTACGTCCCCAAGGTTCCCACTAATGTGGCTCGGTCTGTCACGCTGCAGGCCTTCTGCCCTCCCCCATTTGACGATCATGAGCAGGAGCACAAGAACAAGGTCTGTCCAGTGCGAGCACTGGACGCTTACGTTCACAAGACTGCCACGTGGCGTAAGTCGGACCAACTGTTCGTTTGCTTTGGGGCCCCCGAGGGTGCCCCAGCTTCCAAGCAAACTCTGAGCAGGTGGATAGTCGAGGCTATCTGTCTAGCTTATGAGTCGGCCGGACATGCTTCTCCTTTGAGGGTCCGAGCCCACTCCACTAGGAGCATGGCGGCATCCAAGGCTCTCCTCTCCGGAGTCTCCTTGCCTGACGTTTGTGCTGCGGCTGGCTGGTCCTCGCCGCACACATTCATGAGGTTCTACCAGCTAGACCTCGATGCCGCCCCGGGAACCAGGGTGCTCTCTCAGTGAGCTGGGACACACCCGGATGCTGACCTCGCTGAGGTGGCGTTGGCATAGCGTTCCCCTAGTGCTTCGACACAGCTCGAGTTCCCTGAAAGGGAACGTCTCGGGTTACTTATGTAACCCTGGTTCCCTGAGGGGAACGAGACGCTGTGTCTTGGCCTCAGCTCCGGGCGCATCCGGGCCCGCTTCAGGCATTCATGGCTGACGCGCCCCGGTTTCAGACGCGCTTTATGCTCTTCCTCATGACGTCACCGGCTGCGGCCGGCAGTGACGCATTCACACGCGTTCGCTTCTCATTGGTTGCATAGATCTTCACGTGACTCACGCAAGGCTATTTCCCCTAGTGCTTCGACACAGCGTCTCGTTCCCCTCAGGGAACCAGGGTTACATAAGTAACCCGAGACGTTTTCAGACCTTGAATAATGAGAAAGCAAACAAGTTTATATTCATTTTTAAACAACATAAGAGTAATGTTTTAAATTAAGAATGGTTCAGGAATCAATATTTGGTTGAATAAAACTTTGAATAAATTTTTTTTTTATAAAAATTTCCAGTCAGAGCTTTCATGATCTCTCGATCAGTGGGTCACATTGCTGTTGGGTGACTTTATGCCACTACTGGCACAAAAGTTCAAGCAGCTTGGCTTTATTTAATGGCTGGTGATCCTGTTGCAGTGCAGTACAGGTCTGGAGATTGTGATGGCCATGACAGGGTCTTGATCTGGTGGTCCTCTGTTCACACTTTGATTGGTCTGGCTGTATGGATCGGAGCATTGTCTTGTGGGAAAAAAACAATACTTCGAGTTGGGGAGTATTGTGAGAGCAGAAGGGAGATGGTCGAGAAATAATTATATTAAATAGTAGTAAATAGTAAAATATAGTGCAGAATTTTAATATCAGCCATTTATCCATTATCTGCAATAACAGGAAAACAATGATCAGCCTATCAGTATCTGTAATTTTTGAGAGACAAAATAATTTTGCATTGCAGAAAATTCTGCAATAAAATGTGTCTCTGGGCAAAGTAAATTATAACCATTCAAAGTTTTTACGTTACACTTACCTGTCTGTTTATCCTTTATCTATTTTTCCTCTGGCACCTCACTCTCCCTCATCTTTCTCATTCTCTCCATGTCTTTCCCTCCCCCTATCTCGCTCATTCTGTCTCCTTCTTTTTGTATTCTTATCTGTCACTGTTTCTTCCTGTCTCATGTTTCCACACATATGCACACTGTCAACACTCAACAACATCTTTGGGTAGAGTAAACCTTCTAGAGTAGTGTTTCTCTCTCTCCCCAAAACTTGTTCTTGCTTGAGGGGAAGATTTTTGAGAATCTTGTGAAAAATGAACAAAAGTATTCCTCTGTGCGTTTGCCAGTCTGCTTAGTGTCATGCCACACGTAGAATGTGTTTCCTTGCTACTGTTGGTGCTTGGTCTCAGAGATGATGGCATTTTTGTGATGGATTCCTCTCTATGGACAGCATCACTCACAATTTCTAGTGTCTATTTCGCCATTTCATGGGGGATAGCTGACCTTTGACCTTCAGATGAAGCCATGTTGTGCAGACAGGTGATGACAGCCGTCAGAGAAAGACAGACGCCATTTGTGCTTGTCAGGCTTTGAAATGCATTGCATTAAATACCCAACACAGGAAGCTGTCCCGAGTGGATTTTCTGATGCATCTGATTGCTTTTGTTCTGACATGTTGGTGTTTTGTGAGACTGTTTGGAAAGTCTTCATGCTTGAATTCTGTCCTGTTGTTCACTTGAAAGCCTAGTCAGAAATTCAAAGCCATTCTTTCAACACTAAAATGATCAATTAAACATCAAGACTTTTAGTTATTGTTCTGTTCATGCATTTCTTTCACATTTTTAATTTCCTTTAAATCTCATATTTTAGCAACATTTTCTGAATATATCTCACACACGTTTTGTAAATCCCAGTCTTTAATACTACGTTTAATTTACAGTCAACTGCTGAAATTTCTAATTTCTGAAAATATATTATTCCTTTACTTATTAAAGTTTAAGAATCTTGTCTGCAGGAATTTGTTTGACCATGCCTGATGAAAAAAAAAAACATGCATCCTTAAAGGCTACATTTGTAGAAACCAAAGTTTCAAGGATAAATGACCCAATGCTAGCATTTGTTCAGTAAGTGTAAGATTATCAACAGAATTTGTTTTAAATTCCTGAATCTGCAAACGTTGGCTAAACTGGTCAGTTAAATATTTTTGTGAACAAGCTTCAGATGATCAAGAGGGGCTGCCGGGAACTGTAGTCTTCACATTTGCGCTGAATAGGAGTTAGGAGTGTGGTGTATACAGTGATGGTGGCTAATTCGGGCAGCTCTACCATTAAGAGCAGAGAACCCAATGGCCCCGGCCCTGTGTAGAGCTGAGAGAGACACTCATCATTAGTATAGCTCCACTCAGGCCTGCCCTCACAGCTCACCTGTCAGTGAGGCAGATGGACAGTAATGGCTTGTATTTGTAGCTGTGGAAGCAAGTGTGGGTGTAAATGTATGTGTGTATATGCGTGTCTATAGGTGAATGTCTGTGTGGCGGTTCTCTGTTTCCCCTGCAGCTGTCTCTCTTATGGAGGTGGGAAAGGAGCAGTGGAGCACGATGTCTCCTCTCCGCTGCAGGTAAATGGACAGAGATGTCTGCTGTGAGGAAACAGTCCACATATAGCACACGAGACCTCACCTTCATCCAACATATATTATTTTGTTTTTAATCCAAACAGCTTTAATAGCATGTCATTAAGTAATCTAATATTGCCAATACTTAGGATCTTAGCAAAATAAAAAATATCCCTTCAAATGTCTGTATACTTTGTCTATACACAGCTTCATCATTAGTTTATCTTTTAATAAACATAACACAGTAAATAGAATATGGCAGAGATAAACAATTTCCTGATGAATAAAACAACGGTGAGAGGTCAGACTGTGGGAGTGTGTCCCCCTCCCCCTAATTCTGACAATAATCTGTACCCTATTCCAATCCCCCCCACTCTCGGCTCGTCTTTATCCAGCTGGACTTCTCCTACACACTAGCAATCGCTCCACTTCCTTTTCCAATTACTTCTAAAACAGGCAGCTATTAAAGAGTATTAGTTTTCCTGAGGGAAGAAACGCTATGTGTGTGTGTGTGACTGTCATGTCCAGTAGCTCAGCAGTGGGTGGCCTTTAGTGGGAGGAATGGAGACCAGCCATGAGAGATTAAGCACCCTTGGAGACGCGTCCGCTGAAGCTCTGTTTTCCAGAACGTTCTTTTTCACATTTTGCGCACTGTGCTTTGACTGTAGCCAGTTTGGAGGATAATACTGCAGAGACTTGCCTGTATGAGGGAGAAAATAAAGAGAGAATTGAAAAATGTAAATGTAGTTAGGTGTTTTTTATTGTCAGCTGTCCATTCAGTGCCGAGGTGGCACTTGGCACGGAGTATGGCGGGATGGTGCAGCGTGCTTTACCGTGGTCTAATTCATTTGATGCGATGGTGATCCAATCCAAGATTTCAGACCAGTGTGGGCAGCCTGGACTGTTCTCCACACTTGCATTCAGTCAAGAACGCTAATGAGGGACGTTGATCAAAGAGCCTTGGTCCCCTTGGTCCACCTCTTCTGACTCTCTCTCACTCCCTTTCTTTCCTCTTTTTTCCAACTCTTTCTGTATGATCAAGCAGACTTCTGAGAGAGCAAGCTTGCTTAGAGCACCAAGCAAGTACAAAAGCCATTAATAAACCACTATGGACACTCTACTCAGCATTTAATCATTGCTCTCTCTTTTTAATCATTGCTCTCACTTCTTTCCAGCTCTATCTCCCCTAGGCTCCTCTAAGTTGTGTTGGTCAGACAGCCTCTCTTGAGCTACGGGGAAATTAAACGCATTATAATGTGGGGTTAGGGGGTGGACCACCATTAGGCTGGGATTTGTCAAGTGGACGTCTGCGTTAGAAACAAAGCTGTTGTGTTTGCCGCGGAATTACTCTATTTGTTTAACTGGGACATGGAGCATTTCCAGACGATTGCAAAGTCATGGGAGAAGTCTGGTGGCCAAATGTGCTCACACCTGTTCTGTGAGGCATTTGCTAAAGAGCGCGTTTCTGTTTCAGGCCAACTCCTTCCTCGGTATCACATTATTGGATTTAATTCAAGATTTAATTTGCTTTTTTTGTGTGTGTGCAAATCATAGATATGCTGAGTGAAAAAAATGCCTGAATTAAACACGACATGAGAGCACATCCAAGAACAATGCTCTTTTATAGTTAATTTTCTTGGGGAAATTTAAATAAGAAAATGCATTTGTGCAGCATTACATCCATCCATCTATCGGGTAAGAAAAATTATTTCAAGATTAATAATTAAAAAATGTCTTGACTTCCATAGTATTTGTTTTTCCAGACTATGGAAGTCAATTCGGCACCTCAACCGTTACCCATATTCTTACTGTTTGGTAAACCAATATTCATCAAAATATCTTATTTTGTATTCGGCAAAAGAAACATATTCATACAGGTTTGGAACAACTTTAGAACGAGTAAATGATGATAGAATTGTAATTTTTAGTCAAACTATCCCTTAAAGAAAGTAATTTTTATTTGCAGTAAGAAGACTTACATGAGTATTCAGTTATGTTTCTATTGATTGCTTTTGGCAATTGTCCTAAAATGAAAAAATAGAAACAAATGAGGTACTTTGGATGATAGACAACATACAACTATTGTGGACAGAATATGATCATTTGTGTTAGGAGAATTTGATGGGAAATACATGAGTTTCCATTTAAATATTTGACTTTTGACTATAGATTTTGGTATCGTGTGAAATCTGAGTACAGTTAGAAACATTAGTTTAGATCTCTTCTAAAACTTTAGAGAGGAGACATGTGAGATGACTAGGATCACTATTCGTAGGAGAAAAATCCAAATATGCTTTTGCTATTCAAGTGAGATGTTTAACTTATAATGTATAATTTCCTATGTAAATCTGTGAGAAAATACACTCTCTTGAAGAGTCCAAATCTCTCAAAGTACTATTTTTTTTAAAGTACATTATATAAAAGCTGTTGTCTCTGGGGTCAGGGAATGTTCAGTCACACAGAGCTTTTCATCACTAACACCATCCTCTCTCCCGTCTGTTCTTCAGCTGCATTCAAGGCTTTACTGCACTACGCTTAGTGAGCCGAGGGCTGTGGAGAGCAGGGCCTTTATTCAGAGCTGTCTGTCTGAAATGGTGGGGCATTAGCTCACATGAAGGGCCTTTGTGTTTTTGAAGGACACTGTCATTATACACCTCCTGCATTGCGACCTCTTACTCATTCACTCGAGAGAGAGGGGTGAGAGGAAGAGAGTAAAAAAGGACAGAGGGTTGGAAAGAGACAGTGAGAAAAGAGAAAGAAGCTTTTTGGCAGACAGAGACAAGTGGTGCTCATCTCTTTCATGTGTTTGGCGGTACAGTCGAGAGGAGGGACAAACTGAAATCCCCCCACCCTCCACCCAGACACTACGGTAGACTGAGGGGACTGTTCCTTTGCAGTTCTCACGTGCACTGCAGGATTTACATTGAAGTGGATACATCAATAGCACAATCTTTCTCCATTTAAAATGCACACACACAAAGATTAAACATTCATGCATATATAAAAACAATTAAGACTTAATTTAACCTCCACAAACCCCACCATAATTGGAAATTAGTGAAATTGCATACATTACAATTCAAATATTTAGTGTTCGGATGTTTTTCTACTTTTATTCCGCAAGGATGCATTCAAATTATAAAACTCTCTATTCATCAAAGATTAAAAAGGGTCTCTGTACAGTTTCTACTAAATTTGAAGCAGCACAACTGTCTTCATCATTGAGCAGCAAATCATCATATTAGTAAAGGATCATGTGACTGAAGACTGTAATAAAAAAAATATAATAAAGCAGTTATTTTAAATTGTAAACACTTCACGGCATTACTGTATTTACTTTATTTTTAGTCAACTAAATACAGACTTGGTGAGCAAACGAGACTTCTTTCAAAGTCATCTTACTCACTTAAACATATAATATAATATAATATAATATAATATATAATTTATATTATATATAAAAATGGTGTTATTTCATAGGAAACGTTCTACACACTAACAAAATTTGGCTGTTTCCTTAATCTTCAGTAGGGAAACCGCAACAATAATGAATACACAGGCTATAATGTGGCCAAGAACTTGTTCTTGTTTGTTAAAATTACAGTAATGCTGGTTTCATGGTGTGTGCTTTTTATTTTGATGGCACTGTATCTCTTCTTCTAAGCATAGTTAATTGTTAATTGCAAAGAAATCATCACTACACATGGGCATACACACTTCGGCTGCAATCTAGAACCTTACAATGTACAATAATTAAGCATACAGTAATCCCATGCCACTTCGCGGTTCAAGTTTCGCAGCCTCAGTGCATCGCGGATTTAAAAAAAATATTAATTAAAAAATAAAATTTTGAAAATACCGCCATATCAGCAGACGTATTGTGGAAAGCAGCGTTGCTTCATCGTGATGCGATAGAACCGGTTTCCCAGAATGCCAGACAAAGACAAACTCTCTCAGAGGCTTTGTACACACCCACGGGCACTCAGACAAGACACGTGATTGGTTCCTCGCGCGAGATCGACCAATGAGAGCGCGAGTGGATGTATCCCGTGAGCTGATTGGCTGATCGTACTTCGCAGATTTTCACCTATCGCGGAGGGTTCCGGTCCACATTAACCGCGATAAACGAGGGATTACTGTATTAGCAGTTTTTTTCTAACGTTCCCATTAAGATAAGAAAACGAACATTCTATGAAAGTAAATGGGGGAATGTTTGTTCATAATTTTGAGAGAACCTTTTCAACACATTACCCAAACTCCTGAGAACGTTCCTTGTTAGCTAATACCCTGACTGTACTTTAATTTGCTTTGGATAAAGTGTCTGGAAAATACATAAATGTGCTTCACCTATAATATGATATCCAACAATAATATTGTGAAATATGATCACAATACATCATGTGTCTTTGCTAATTGGCGCATAGCTTACAGTTCTTTCTCTCTGCATCCCTCAGCAACTTCAGTGTAACCCCAACACACCAGCCTGATTAGCTGCATTTATCTGCAGAGGACACCGCAATGGAGGCGATGATCTTTGAACCTTCGTTGTGGAAGGAGCCTCTGGGGAGCATCAGAATCAATCTCAGCTGGACATGAGATGAAGGTACATCCCCCGCTTGCCTAACCGCTTTCCCATTCCTGATCTTATCACACGCCGCTGTGGCTTCCTCGAGGTCTGCTCCCAGATCTGGAGCTAATCCTAGTCCTTGTTTTTCCTCCCGGAAAATAAATCTCACTTTTCAGGTGATGCTGTCTTGGCCTGCGCTGTGCTGATGGGAGAAAAACATCCCCTCGGGGCCTTCCTGGTTTACAGTGGTCATTCGGCGAAGCAGAGCCAACACATCGATCTCTCCCCTACGGATTATTTACAAGGAACCAATCAGTACGGAATGTGGAATGTTGAACAGGAAAATATGGTCCGTTTCTGCTCTCTTTTACAATCTCTGTTCACTCTCTACTCCATATGTGGCTTCATTTAGCTGGTCACAGTGCATTTCCACTTGTTTTTTTGAAGCACTACTCTTTGTGTGAGTGGAACTGACTATGACAATGGTACATAAAACATTAGCTGCACCTGTGATTGTGCAGGGCATTGTGTGATAAAGCACCATAATCTCCACAAGGACAGGACTGATATTTGGGGCACATAAGCATGATAATGGGATGCATAAATGTCATAAGGTGACCTCTCCAAACCGAGGGCCGATTATCCTTCTGGATGTGTCATATTGTTCTGGTGTGCTTAGATATGTTGCTCCCCTGTGGGCTGTTGGGCTTTTCGTGTCCTTTTCACATGATAAAGGAAAGTACTTAAAACAAACGTTCATTCAGGCTACACTGGTAGAGAGAGAGAGAGCGAGAGAGAGAGAGAGAGAGAGAGAGAGGCGGTCGATGGATAACACATGGAACTGCAATTCTGACGTTATTTACCAGTATGTTTTCTGAGTTTTTTTGTCCTCGTATAAGCTATCATTTATGGTTCAGATTTCTCCAAATGCTTATGGTTCATGACGAATTAACGATTTAGTCACATTTTGTCATTTATGATAAAAACAACTGGCGAAATGCATAATTTAGGCTACATTCTCAGTTTCAAAATGTTGTTGTGTTTTCAGATTTGGACTAGTTACACTGCATGTTTTTGATTCACTGGAAAAAAATGGCTCATAAGAGTCATTGATCTATACTTGTCACAATGTATTTATTTATTAATTTGTCATTTCATAAAGACTGTCTCATATGAGTCATTCATTCACAATTCGGACTGCACTGTTTGTGTTGTCTTTTGCGCTGTATGTCAGTATTAGTGTTGCGTCGCTGTAAAATAAGTGTTGAGTCTGAAAGATGATGGATTTCATCAGATTGATTTTTGAAGGCACTGGCCAAGACTCTCCTATGCATCTGATTCAGTGAGAGTTGAGCTATTGAAATGTTTAGTCTTAAACAAACAACTTTTTCAACTTATTTGTATAATACTTATTTAAATATTTGCTCTATCACCAGAACTTTGCATGATATTTTTTGAGATATTTAAATATTTTTTTACAGATTCTCGTTACCCAACCCTAATCAAAAGCTTTCTAATATTTTCGGAGGGAAGCATTGGCAAACTTTGTTTATACTTACTTTTCAGAAGAGTGGGGATATTTTCCAGTCTATTAAAATGCGGTTGGAGTCTCTGAACCTCTAAACCTCTCAACCTCTGAACCTCCAAAGATGGAAATGAAAACCTGGAATCTGGCTATTGAGATCAGATGAGAAAGAGAATTAAGTCTCTGTGTTCTGGGGAGTTTTCAGGCAGGATCTTAAACCTGTAAAGCACCCCCCCCCCCCCCCCCCCCCCTGCCATTAATCTAAATTACATGACCTCATTGGTCTTTACTGGGGAGGGAGATAACATCACTGCCAACCTGCTCCGCTCACACTCAAATATCAGAAGATCAGTTCTCCTCCAGTTCTCCACCGCATTAAAGCACGGAGTAGCTCAAGGTCAGCCTAAAAGAGGAACAGAGACAGAACATTGTTTTATGACACAAAAATCATTGTGTTATCCTTGGCTAAGTCAGCGAACTGATAACAGAATGATTCACTTTGAAGTCAGCAAAGGATTACAGCACTAATGAGACTTATGAGATGGAAAATAATAGTGAGATAGGATCTGGTACACTTTAGTTTAATGTTCCATATGTTAAAGAAACAATAGTATGACATGGAAATGAACTAAAATTGTAACTTATTTTATTCATATTTGTTAATATCTACATATGCACTAATGCATTTTTTAACATTACTCTATTATGAAAGAATATGAATAAGCTGTAGAATTTTTTTTAAAAGTGTATAATACTGTAGTTTAAAAAGTAATAATTTTGGTAAAAAAGGTAATTTGTTAGTTCATGCCTAATGCATTTAACAAATACATTATTGTAATTAATGTAATGTTTTTCAAAAAAATCTCACAACTAAGCCAGGCATCTCAAAGCCAATCCAACGCTATAAATACCTGGTTCTGTTTTCCCCAGTTCCTCCCAGTTTAGCTTCATAAAACCATCTGCAAGGTTTTAAATAATTAGAGGCCTGAAACTCATTCTCTCTTGTTTCCAAAATGTTGTAAAACTTTTCAGACATCGATGGCATTAAAATGCAAACTCCAGCATGGGGTTATTGTCAAAGCTCTCTCTGACTCTGCAAAATATGTAGTTATTAATTCACGGACCGTATCGGTTTCAGGTCTAAAAAATTGATATGCGGCTGGCCTCCTCGATTTGGATTAGATAATGATCTAGCCCTGAGCCCCTAGGGGACATCACAATAGAAAAGGATTATGCTTCATATTCCAGGGCCCTGCTTTTTTGGATTGAGTTCCCTCACAGTATGCCGTGCTCATGGAAATGTGGATGACTCAATCTTCTGAAGAGCTGATTGGCCAATTTGTTTTTTCTTTTCAACTGCTCTTTGAAAAGGATACGGGCCGTGCACATAGTATCTGAGACGGTGTGTGTGTGCAAGTGAGCGTGTTCATGTATATCTGAGCAAGTGTGTAGATGAATAGATGTCTGTGTTTAACTGTGTGTTGAGATTCGCTGTGTTCTCGTCAGTCACTGTGTCACTTCATTAACTCTAACAAACGAGCGGTCGCAACAACCGAGGTGCATGTGCGCCAACTCTTGTGGTTCACGCTTTTAATAGGATTATTTGTGCGGTAATGACCCTTTGACTGCTGATTTATTTTGGTGGCCCTCTCATGACCCACTTCAGGGCCCCGTCATCTCCGAGCGCTCAGCCCCGGTTCTCGCTCTCCTCAACAGCTGTGTGGTCAATGGCTTCCAGATTTTCATAATTTTCGCAGACCTGCCCGATGACAGATGAACTTTTAATGTCTGTGAGTCTTGACGGTGCAATCACTCACCAGTATTGTTTTTGTCGGTAACCCCAATGTTGAGCACTTCAATGGCTTTTTTCTGTTACTCTTTTTTTTCCAGCAGTAAGCATCCAGATGTGACACTTTCCATGAAACACTGCAAAAAAGTTACTGCCTTCAACTTTTTAGGTACAAATCATCTTGGATGTTTAAGTCATTTCAACTTAAAATACATTAAACTGACATAAAACAATTGTTAAAGAAGTTGAAAATGTGTTTTGATGAGTTAAAACTATGTAAAAACATATGTTGCCATAGTTTATTAATCATATTGTTTTTACAGTGTAGCATTTAATAACTGTGAAACTGAGACTGAGGTTTTTTAGCATGCAAGTTACCAATATTCCAATCTAAATCCAGGTTTGTTTTTGGGATTCAAATATAATATTATTATTTTATATTAATATACTTAATTATTGTCCATGCAGGAGAATGGAATCAAGTTGAGATGGGATGATGTTATATATTGAGTGACACAATGTTTAGGGCATTTGCTTTTTTTATCTGGGAAAATCATGAGATAGGGCTGTGTGCACAGAGAACAGTTAATCGTTTTCAGAAAAAACAAAAAAACAAACAAAGGATAAGTGCTTCAAATGCTTTTAAAAAGACGTAACAGAACACCAATTTATACTCTATTTGAAGAATGCGCTTATTGTTTTATTGTATTTGTGCTCTCCAAACCCAAACAGTATTATTGTCGAGTTGTTTTACCAGTTTTACCAGGCATAGTAACCACTAGAGCTTTTCCCCACCCACCCAACTTTTGGATAAAATGAACAGCCATGCTTTAATATGTCACTACCGCTTTTCAAATCGTTCCAACACCTCTGAGTCTTTAAGACTTTACACGTGGTTGTTGTTAAGCGTATTAATACAATTTGACATTTGGCAACAAGTCATTTGGTCCTGGAAACAACTGGCATCATGATGTTCCCTGACAGTGACTTTTGCTGCTCAGTATCCTGTTTCATAACAATCCAATAAATCTCTTCAGACAAATGAGACAATTCACATTGGTTTTGTTTATAGAATCACATACTGCACATGAAAGGCATATCATACTCATTATTTCTGGATTTTCCAGAATATCCATCCGCACGCAATTTATTCAGCCTTTAGCGAAAAGAGGACATGCATGCAAGACTTGTGTAAACTAAACCACACCATTGCACTCCAGGATCACAAGCATTTTGCCTTTGAAACTCAACACAGGCCTTTGAACACTCTCTGTTTTTCAATAAGCAAAAACGTCATAGACAAAAACCGCACTGTCAGCGCCCACAGTAGCCGTGGAGCCAGAGGATCACAGCGATGGGCCGATAGCAGGGCTGGAGCGATGACGACACGGTCTGCAGGGTTACTGGTGCGTGGAGAGCCTAAAGAGAAAGCACAGATCTGGCTCTGTGAACTGGGTAAACATGATCCACACACATCAGCGACAATCTAACCTACCACACAGTCTTCCCAAGCGTCTACGAAATCTGTGGAAGATAGATGAAAACGACTTGAATGGAAGATAGATAAAAACGTCATCTTTTTATCTAAGGAAGTCTGTCGTTTCACCACCCAAAAAGCAAAGGATATATGCTCAGAATACAGAGCCAAGCTCACGCCTACACACTTAAATATACACGAATGCACTCACACTTGTGATGGAAAACGCATCAGATGCATGTTTGGATGATTGCCTTTAGCGATTGGGTTTATAGATAATTGCTCATTTAAGTAATGTTACATTTACTATCTCACTTTTAAGTTTCCCCTTCATTTCGCTCTCTCTCCATCATCAGCAAACGCAGTGGGAGGTAGTTTCGCCCTCTTTCAATATAAAGGTACTAACCAGATGCCACTGGCAGAGCTACACATCAGAATGAGGTGGTTTTTGATGATCATGTATACAATGTTTCGCTATATGCATACATATATATGTATCCTGCTGAATGATGGGCAATTGGTGTCCTATAATTAAAGAGATAGTTCACCCAAAAATTACAATTCTGTCATCATTCATCATTTACTAACCCTCTTGTCATTCCAAATGTTTTTCTTCCATGGAACACCAAAGGAGAAATGTATGAGGTATGAGTTGTTGGCTATTACAAATTACTTGGGAGTTATCATTATTCCCTATTTTATTTCCTTTATAATTTATGGTAACCAAACTTCATTTTGTAACATGTTAAACAACATTTAGGGAGCATCATTCAGATCAAAAGTTGTGATGCACTGTGAATTAACATGAATATATATTTTTTATGTTAACAAGCATTTAAAAAGGTTAATAAATGCTGTAAAAATATGTTGCTCATTGTTAGTTAATGTATTAACTAATATTAACAAGTGAGACCTTATTGTAAAGTGTTATCTCTGGGCTTTTTGTTCGTCCATACAATGAAAGTAAATCTCCAATGTTGTTTGGACCATTCTCAAAAAAAAAAAGAAAAAAAGAAAAACGTTTGGAATAATGAGGGTGAGTAAAATATTTCACACATAATTTTTATTATCCTTTTAAAATATTGCTCTGAAAATCTTGCTAGTTAGTCGTGACCATCATTGACTTCGACTATATAGAAAAGATCAGCTTGGATATTCTGTTAAACCTTTCCTTTTGCCTTTTGTGTTTGACTGAAAAAGGAAAGAAGGTCACATGGGTTTTGAAAACATGAGGATGAGTACACGATGACTTAAAAAAAATAATTTAATAAGGTATACCCTAAACGCATCACATGGATTTGATTATTACTGTATATTCTTGCACAGACCCATATTCAGGCTTTCCAAAATAAGTGTGAAACTCGCCCTTGTCAGACAGACTGGGGGTGCTAATGATGCGTGGGACTCGTAATTACTCACTTCCTCGAACACAGACCCCGACTCGTCAAAAACAGCCCCCCTAACATTAGTCCCCACCATCTTTTCCTAGCAAGTCTGTGCCGGCTTCAGCAGATGCTTAGTTGCACAGGAAGCTTCCTAACCACCGATGATTGCACGTCCTCCAGGGATCTGAAATCCAGGCAGCACACAGGAGCCAGCGAGCCGTCAGGAACCGCTCCACAATGTCCCCACAGCAGGCACATCCACCATGCATTTGGCACACACACACAGTAAGCTGGCACACACCAGTCCCATGGTTGGGTGAGACTGGTGCAGTTTAGCTGCACCTGTTGGGGAATAAAAGAGCGCTCTGTAGCGCGATCAAATGCTATGGTCTGGAACGCTACATCGCTGAGGATGACTCGCAAGTGTTTGTTGTGGGCCATGTGGTAGGTTGAGCTGTGGGAATCGAATGCTCTGCGTTCCTGCATGGGGGTTTATATGTTTAAAGACTATTGCTGTGTTAAATAGCACCACATATTTCCCCAGTGGGAGGATTAGAGTGTTTTGCATCTCGCAAGCTGTTGCTCTCCCACCAAGCAGAAATTATATACTGCTTCTCAAAGGTTCTTGGTTTTGATGATTGTGACAGCTTGTTCAAAATGAAGAAAACCCCATGTCATTGCCCCCTTAATTCACCAACAATTTTATGAAATATTTCCTCTATTTTTCAAACTATTACATATAAATTTCCTTTAAAAAAAATATAGTACTTCCTTTACTCTGTGAATCTTGAACAACCACGGAACCTTTACACTGAATGGATTAAAGTCAAAGTGACGAGTGAAGGCCTTGAGAAAGGTAACACCTACTCAAAATTTGTCCTCTGCATTTAACTCATCCAAGTGGTGACTAGTGAACACACATTCAAAATCGTGAACACACACACCTGGAGTAGTAGTGCTGTGGCTCCCATTGAGCAATTGGGGTTAGGTGGCCTCAGTCATTTCCTGTTGGTATTGAGAATCAAACCTTTGGGTCACCACTCTGACTCTCTGACCATTAGGCAACAACTGCACCAAAATGTCCAAGGGAGAGTGTGAATGTAGTCCCCCACAACCATAAATTATGCAGTCGAGATTCCCACATTTGGCGGTCAGAGGTCAGCAACACTGGAGTTCAATGCTTGAGTCTCACTCTGGGTAAAGCACCTTCCTAATCATGGTATCTCCCCTGCCAGGTAAGTATTCCTTCACGCTAAGAAAAACAGTGGTTATTTTTGAGAACCTATTCACTGGGAGGTTCTTTGGGGAAACCAAAATATCTCTTCTTTGACATTGTTGCATAACCTTCCTTTTCTAACCTATTGAAAAAACTATTGAATTTTCAATACAGTATAGTATAAAAGTGCACAAAGTAGCTTTATTAGTTTTCAAAATATTTTTTCACCAATTAATGGAAGTCTCACTATTAAATATCCATTAGCATTATTGTACATTGCAATGGCAGTTGATATCGCTGTATTATCTTTAACCATAATAGCCAACCAAATATTGACCTTTATGGCCGATCAGTGGTCTTAGGCTGTGTCTGAATTTTTTTGTTTTATAGAATTTAAAAAGTTGGTTTTATTAGAGTAAAACTGTTTTACTTAACACACATTTAATACACATAAACACTTTTTATGACAAGCACAGGCAGAACTAGGCACATGATTTCAGAGATTCAGAGATTAATATATTAACAGCGTTATATTTAGCATTAGTCTAAAACCTCATATAATCCCCAGCATTCTGTTTGTATGTTTGGGTTTTAAAACCCAATCTGTAATAGATGTTTAGTAATCTGCTAGACCAAATGTGAGTCATACATGACAATAGTTTTGGTGCGTATGCAGTCTCTACACTTCTGTCTGTGTTTCTGTTAAAGATATGGCGTGGTATATTGTGTCATATTTGTGGTCTGTGTGCTATCCTCTTACAGAGATTAACAGTCTCATCTCTGTCATTTGCTATTCCTGAATGCTATAATTTACCTTGCCACACTCTGTTTCTCATCTCACAAAACACATGTACACACATCATATTAAAGGACATATTATCCATTTCAACTGCCCATATATATATATATATATATATATATATATATATATATATATATATATATACATATACATACACACACACTCACCTAAAGGATTATTAGGAACACCTGTTCAATTTCTCATTAATGCAATTATCTAATCAACCAATCACATGGCAGTTGCTTCAATGCATATAGGGGTGTGTTCCTGGTCAAGACAATATCCTGAACTCCAAACTGAATGTCAGAATGGTAAAGAAAGGTGATTTAAGCCATTTTGAGTGTGGCATGGTTGTTGGTGCCAGACAGGCCGGTCTGAGTATTTCACAGTCTGCTCAGTTACTGGGATTTTCACAAACAACCACTTCTAGGGTTTACAAAGAATGGTGTGAAAAGGGAAAAATATCCAGTATGCGGCAGTTCTGTGGGCGAAAATGCCTTGTTGATGCTAGAGGTCAGAGGAGAATGGACCGACTGTTTCAAGCTGATAGAAGAGCAACTTTGACTGAAATAACCACTCGTTACAATGGAGGTATGCAGTAAAGCATTTGTGAAGCCAAAACACGCACAAACTTGAGGCGGATGGGTTACAACAGCAGAAGACCCCACCGGGTACCACTCATCTCCACTACAAATAGGAAAAAGAGGCTACAATTTGCACGAGCTCCCCAAAATTGGACAGTTGAAGACTGGAAAAATATTGCCTGGTCTGATGAGTCTCGGTTTCTAAAGAATGCTTTCAGCACCTTTTTGAACCAATGCCACGTAGAATTAAAGAAGTTCTGAAGTCGAAAGGGGGTCAAACACAGTATTAGTATGGTGTCACCTAATAATATACCTATAGGTGAGTGTATCGATATAGGTAAAAAAAGGTTAAAAAAAACCCCACAAACATTTGTGTATATTTTTCACATATATATACATTTTTTATTTTATTTTTTTACTTGACTTGACTTGAATAATTTAAACTCATGGATATATAAATGGGTAAGTGGTGAAGTTGCCTTGGAATCTCTATAAACCATGTTGGCAGTACTCAGAGGTAAAAAAAAAAAAAAGTTCAAAGTCACACAGCAGCGCTCAAAAATGTATTCTGTTCACACACACACACAGAGTCAAGCAACTTTATGCACAGGTCAAAGGGATTGTCGACTAAAGGTCAGCAAACTTCATATGGCCTCTGATAAGTATAAATCAAACAAACTTAGTCCTTGTCCTTGGGCGGCAAAAGTAAGAAATGAGGAAGGGGAGGAAAAGAGAGAAATGGTGTGGCTTTGACTAACAGCCTCACTCTGTTTTCAATTTGTCCTGTCAGTGTTTTTGTGGAACGGTGTGTGATGGAAGTATGGGAGAGGGTGAAGGAGGGGTTCTAACCGTTCTCACTAATCACATTAGGTCTTACTCAGCCTCTGGCAGCTTTCAGTAGGACGTCCCATTTGAAAATATTGATTCTCTATGGAAAGGTATTATCCAAAATATTGTTCTTGCGAGGAAACGTTATACCCGTTTCTTCAACCGAAAGAGAAAATAAACTGCAGAGGTAGATTTGACACAAACCCCAACAACAAAACCCCTACCATGACACAAAATATCTGTCTTTTATCTTTGGGGGACAGCGACTTTTTGTTCAAAGAGCTTTACCTAGATAGATTAACTAAACTACTATACACTACGAGTCAAAAGTTGGGCCACAATTGAGAATAATAATAAAGTCATCAAAACTATCAAATAACACAAATTAAAATGTGGGAATTTTGTTTTGGGTAAAAAATGTTAAATAAAAACTAAGCATTTCTGCTCACTCAATCCTTGGCATAAATTACAGCTCTGCACATGCTTAACCAATTTTATGTGCAATCCCGAGATGCTTTTTAAACAGTGTTGAAGGCCACATGTATGCTATGCACTCAATGGCTGCTTTTATTTCATTACGTGCCCCATTTCAGCTATTAAAATGTTTCAATTAAGTTAATTTCAAGCATTTAAGTCAAGTATGTCTGAACCTTTGACAGCTAGTATATGTAAAAGTAATTTTAGCAATCTGTTGCTTTAAAGGTTAAGGGCCAGATTTACTAATAGCTTGCTAATTATCAGCAAAAACCCTCTTTTGACATGCAGTGAACATTTTGTGCTGGAAAGGCGTGGATAGGGTTATTGTTACATATTGCACATAGGTTTGTTGGAGTTTCCCTTTCAGACAGAAAATGTATGGGAGGAGAGTATTTAAATTAAGTTTTTTACATAGGTTTTATATTTATATTTGGTCATTTTTCTTTTTAACAAAGTAAAGAGTTAAATTGTAAATGTAAATTTATCAAAAATTGTAATACAAAAAATTACTTTGCAAACCCATTTAAATTTAACTTAAAAATGTCTTTCTTCTTTTGCGCAGTCTGTATTTCTAGAGCAGATGTAAGTGGTCTGGTCCCTGTTTCAGTGTCCACAAGGTGCATTCCTGAGGAAACAGTAGACATGCTCATTTGACCTCAGGTCTCACCTGGTTGCCAGGCAACAGTGAAGTCTGTCTGTCCCCCTGCAGTGTGCTGTGTCTGAGTCATAATCACAATCACACCAGGGTTAGATTGTCATCGCACACATACACAAACACACAGACAGAGAGAGAGAGAGAGAGAGAGAGTGAGTGAGTGTGTGAGTGAGGGATGTCAGTGAATCCAAATTACACAAAATTATATTTTGCATAATAGGTTTTTATTCATTCATACATTTTATTTATTTCATATTTAAACCAGAAAGTATATATTCTGGAGTTTGCAGATACGTATAATGTTTTTCAGATGTCTTAATTTTTCACAACCAGTATTTTGTCTTGCTTTAAATTCACACACACAAACACATGCACACACATATACTGTAAAAAGTGCTAACGTACAATTATTACCTTCAAGTGCAATTTGTAATTGTTTTAATTGATAAAAAATGAGCTTTATTGGTATACATTATTAGGAAAATGATTTCATGTTCATTTTGAAACATAAGCTATATTTTCAGAAACCAAATTCATTTCTGACAGTTTAACTTCCTAGATGAATTCAAACTTAGGTATAGGTTAAAAACAAGTAACACAAAAAAAACAAATTTTTTTATTCCATAAGTATTTGACATTATGACGACTGTACTTTCATGAACTTATTTTAATGTCTGTGTAAAAAAATAACTTTGCGGTCATAATAATTACATTTTCAATTGGAAAGAGCATCTAGGAACTTTCAGCGACAGTTCTGGAAGACTGAACTATAATGACACTCCCACCAATGGAAAATCTGAACAAGATAAACCTAGAAAATGAATTTCCCAAGTTCTACTGCACATTAAATAAATAAAGCACAGACTTTGAAAAGTCCTTTATACTGTGACAAGCTTTTTGCCTAGCAGGCATCAAACCCAATGCACCAAACCATATCATGTCTAATAGCTTGTTTGCTCTGCCGCCACGCTTGGTTGTAGTCCAAGAACAGATGGCAGGAAAGTCACCGCACTTTGCATTTTCAGGTTGAGTGTGTGCCCAGGACAGACGTGTTTATCAGAACACTGGGTCACTCTCTGCATGTCTGGGTCTCTAAGGCCACTGTGGCATCTCTCTCCACTGCTTGCCTTAAATTCAACCGTTTAGGAACGACAGATGTGAGGAAAGAGGGAAAGGGAAGGTTAAAGAGCAAAGATCTTAATTTGCTTGGCTGGCTGAGGTCTGTCCTACAGAAACTCGATAGTGGACTCTGGAGAGGGCCAGAGCAGGAAAGACCACAGCCAAGCTTTGATGTGCCTCCAACAAATGTTGCTTTCCCATTTAGATTTTATCTGTTTATAGGCAAAACAGATTTCAATATTGATAAGCGTAATTGTGACAGGATCCCTCAGCATGACAATCGCAAGTAGACAATGCTAATTCCAGATAACCTTCAATAAATGAATCCAAATGAAATATAGCCTTCACCCACCTGTTCCAAAACCCCATTTTAATAACCTCACGTGCACTTTGAGACGATAAAGGGTCTGATAATAAGATTGGGGATCCAACAGGTCGCTTGGAGGACAGGGGTCAGAGGTCACATTCTCCATGTGGATGGAGTTTGTGTTGGCAGAGTGAACGCGACAGAAAGCACTAGATGGTGTCTGCCGTTGGCGAGTTTAATAAGTATGGCGTCAAGTTGATCAAAGGTAATGTTGTTTTGCAGGTGTTGTTGACTGGATAAAAATGTGCATCTACGCTTCAGTGGGTGCATCATGCGATACTTGTTTACACACATGGGACACGGGTGGCAGGTCTGCAAACATTCTGTTTGAGCAAATATAAACACGTTTTTTCCCCCCGTGTGTGTCCTTTGAGTTGGAGAACAAAAGTGAGGAGTTAAAAAAACAGAAGAAAAGAGCAAAGAAAGGATGATCAAAGCAAGAAAGATGCTTTTGAACTGATGTGGGAGGGGAAAATACGCCTGTCTGCCTCATGTAGGTGGACACTGCAGAAAACCTTCCCAGCATGCAGTGCATTGCCACTTTCACAAGCTCAGCTGTATTATGTACTACAGGTTTTTATTTATATTTGAATAGAAACCTGCATTTTGATGTCATGGGATGTCAGAATTACTCATACAGACAGGGCCTTAGTTTAACAGGTATATAGTTCAAGCCTGGTTGCTATGGTTACCCAGCCAAATGGGATAGCTGTAGCAACAATAAACTGCTTGCAAGGTTTCCATTGCATTTTTGATAGT
The DNA here is from genome assembly GCA_037043235.1 of Rhodeus uyekii. Lineage (NCBI taxonomy): Eukaryota > Metazoa > Chordata > Actinopteri > Cypriniformes > Acheilognathidae > Rhodeus > Rhodeus uyekii. Next base: position 2,928,684 of record JAWRVZ010000035.1, read on the forward strand.
AGGTCTACATTGATAAAGCATGACAAATGATTATTTATTATGATAATGTTACTTAGATTGCATTTAAGGAACACATTGAATCAGTTATTTTCCGTGGAATCGAACCCATGACCTTGACGCTGTAAACACCAATTCTCTATTGATTGAGCTACAGGAAAGCTATTATAGCATAAAATATCTAAAAAAAATGTGTTCATTAAATTGGACAAACTGGGATTTGTTCATTAAATTGTCCTGACAAAATTTCAGGACAATTTTTCATTAAAATTCAGATGATGAATAAACTTTAAATAAATAGTAAGAAAAACAATGTGGGAATAATAACTATCAGCTCACAGATATCACAACATTCACTTCATGAAAGCTAAAATCCCCAACATAACTTACACAGTGGATGATCTCAAAAACATCATAACTTCCTGAGAGTGCTCATCTCTCTCAGAAATGTTTATGCACTGCTCGCTAAACATTTCTCAAAACACTTGAGTGATAGAACGCATGCGCTCAGTCTTGCACACAACATACACAGCGCCACACGCTGATGACTCCAGGGAAATACCGAACATTTACTGAACATTGTAAATGACAATTAAAAAAAATTTACACACACAAGTAGTAAGTGAGAAGTAAATTTACCACCCGGTTACATTCTCCACTGCAAATAAGTCAGCGTCCTCAATGACTCACTCAATCACATATTTCAGCATTCATGGCAACCTGTAATGCCTTCTCAAACAACGCAATGCCAATGCTTGAGACACCATGCTGACACTCACAGCATGACAAGTAGACCTGGGTGCATGAAAAGGATTTGAGTGGACACTTGCAGTTGCTCGCTTGCTTCTGCGAACAGCTGGAGCTGGTACTTTTCTACAGACTGTCTGGTGCCTTTCACCAGCCTCTAGCTCCTGTGACTGGGCATGTTCCTCTGTAGCCTCTGCATTCAGGACCATACCATCAGATCCAACAGAGTCTCTACCAGTATCTGCAAATATCTGTACATGGCTACCTTCGGAGCTGTCAACTATCAACACTGAAGTAGCCGGTGTCTCCGAATTCATTGGAGTGTTTGCGGACACCTTCATTGAGGGTTGCACAACCTGCTCTACTACTACAAATCTGTCTCAGAAGCCTAATTCCCATCCATTACAGGCTGTATATCTGGTTGAGATTTCTCCTTACTCCCATGTCGAGGAGAAGGCACGGCACACAGCACGTAACTCTGATCTGTGAACCCATATTTGACGGCCCTCCCTCCAATGGTTATGTCTACTATTTCCACAACTCTGTAAAGGATCGGGCTCCAGACATCTTGAATCTTGTTTCTGCCTGGAGACCACTGGCACAGATACACCAACTCACCCACACTGACCTGGGGACAAAATATATTTTCGTTCAGATGAGTCACTCTCTCTAGAGCTTTCTCTTTTTAGTACTCCCTAGCTTTCTCATGGGCATATTGCAACCTTTCTTGATGAACAGACAACCAATCTCGTTTCTCCTCAGAGACCTCCTCACTACCCAACAAAGCATCAAAGGGCAGATGTGGCGTACCCTAAAAAGTAGGTGTTACACTCCGTTTAGGGAAAAGGGTGCAACATGAAAAACACAGAAATGTAACTTAACCTTACAGTTGGGACTTGTGATTCAGGAGCTGACTGGGGCAAAATAACAAACAAAAATTCTGTTTAAAACCTTTTTCCTAAACCCTAACCCCAAAGAAAATACATTGTACAAACCTAACTCCCTAACCAAAAACAAAGATTAAACGGTTTACAATAAACAAAAATGGCGTTGGCCTCCCTACTTTGCCAAATAATAAGCATTTACAATATATACAACCAGGCAACCAAAATTTGAAAGCGAAATTCAAACTCAGCATCAAACAGGCAAATTGGTCAAATATAACAAAACTCCTCAAGTACAAACAAATTAAGTTCCAACAAAGACTACTCACAGTTTTCAACACTCTTAACACAAGCACACAGTTTCTATAACATACACCAAAAAACAACCTATCTCCTTTCTCCTCTGTAGTGATAGCTAGAAGTGATAACATGCTTTTTAAAGTGCTGGGCACCAATCAGGACACAGCATCAATCAGCCTGTAGGAACCAATCAGGATGAGTTTTCAAGACAGACACACAAACACAGAGATTATTCACAGAAAAACAGAGATATAACAATACACAACCATAAGGTCATAAAATAAGGGGTAAACCCTGTATTGGCATGAGGAGTCACATTGTACTCATGGACTAATTCCGCCAAGTACTCAGGACACAGTGAGTAGTAGTAGTAGTAGTAGTTTACATTCTGGTTGTAACGTATGTAGCAGGTTGTGAAGTGTTCTGTTGTACCGTTCACACTGTGCATTTTCCTGGGGCCTATAAAGTCTTGTTCAGGTCATCTTTACCCCATAGTGTCTGCACAGCTCAGCAATTACCTCGCTCTCAAAGGTCTTCCTGAGACAGATTAAGTACTTTCACTGGACACACAGGGAACTCAGACGTGACCAAGGTAGGTACTACAACCAAATCTCTTGGTAAGGGTGTATTGGCTGGTTCTACCAACCACACGGAACCATCCTTTTTCCTAGATTCCATCTAATAATAAGAAAAATAACATAATAAGGATTGTAGCTGCCAACCAAGCAGGCACGTGAGCAGGAGTTTTACACATAAAAGCAAATAAATCACTGCCCTGTCAGGACTGATTCCCAATGCATAAACACACCTCTTCCAGTGCAGGCCCTCTCAAAAGTGAAATGATAAAGTCAAGCAGTTCTTCTTGTGTCTGGTCTCTGGCTTGTAGGACCCTTTCCACCTCTTCAATAAACTCCTCCACAGACTGTCCATCCTTGTTATACCTCCCACTAAAAGGTTGAATCTAGGAACATAAAGGAACATAAATGTAGGAGCGGGTCGAGTTAACCTCAACAGCCCTATTGACCAGAGCATCATTCCTCCACTCACTCAACTCTTGAATTTGATCCCCCATTTGCTCTATTACATCACCTCTCACAGCCACAACAACAGGGCCATGTACCCCCTCTTCAGACAATTCGTCACAATCAGACATTTTTTGTGTTCACACAAGCAGGTTAATTAGGAGAAACTCAGAATGAACTCAAACCAGTTCAAGATAAATGTTCTTGGGGCAAACTTCTGACTTCAGAGTCATTTTCAGTACCTCAGACACACTCTTCGGCTGGTGCATAGTTCCTGGATGTGGCCATGAAATCCTGGGTGCTAACAGTCTGACAAAATGTGTGATCCGGGATTTAGATTCACCACCAAGAACACATTAGGGGTTTACTTTAATTTACTTTAAGTTTATTCATCTTCTGAATTTAAATGAAAATTTGTCCTAAAATGTTGTCTCACAACTTAACAAAAGAACTAGAAAAGAGAAAATAGTAAGGAAAAACAAATTGAAACACAAATAATATTTGTAGAGCTGGTGAAAATGCAATAAAATGCGGCAGAGGGCATAATAATGATAGGACTCAAAAATTTCATCACAATTTCTGATGAAAATCTTCAAATGAAAATTTGTATATGAATAATAGATTATGATCAGTTAAAATTACCTTTAAATTTAATCATTTAGGGTTGATAAACTGGTCTGTATTTATATTGTCTGAAATCATGAGGGGGAAAGTAAATACAAAGTGATCTTACTTTAGCAAAAAAAGAAACAAAAAAAAATCCTAAATGAATGCAGTTCTCTCGCATAGTATAACATGAGTTTTAAATATTGTAAAACCGTTTTACTTCGGATCAAAAAACCTGCTGTAATAAACCTAATTCTGAATTTTTTTTTTGTGATATCAGAAAATAGAGAAAAATCACAGCAAAAGATTGTGTGAGGAAATGTCAGTGTGCTTTAGCACTCCCGCAAGCACTGTTTCCCATCATAAAATGGTAATTTTCTTTTCTAGAGAGTCGTTAAAGTAATCATAAACATACTAAACAAGCCTTAATTAAAGGTAGGGCGTTTTCTCATTTTCATTTCTAATATGATTTTAGTGATTAGCAGATCTTAAGGTCAATTGCGATTTTGTGGCATGTGGTGCCTAGATAATTTCTTTTGTATGTTACACGAATCCAGCCATCCTGGCAGCCTGCCTGCAATAACAAGTCAGCATTTTAAGCAAACCGTAAAACCGCATCTCATTTGGGTTTATAACCCAATATTAGGAAACTTGGTCTCCAGCCAACACTTAATTTTTGGTTTCCGTCAGGCTGCTAAGAAAGATGATGGAAGGGAAATACCTGCACTATGAAAAACATGACAAGATGAAAGGTAGAGAAGGCAATTTGTTTTATGAGTGTTATGCTGGTTGAAACTCTCTTCACATCTTGATAGCAATCAATACTAGAAGTTGTCTAAATATCAAATATGCATATATATTCTGTGGAAGTCTTAGGACAAGAAAACATTTTTGTCCAATCATTGCATTCGGTCCGAATCCAATGATACAATGTTCTACTTGCCTGTCAACATATTTCCATATCTCAGTATACCCTGCTTGCAAAGACATCACATGTCATCAGCGCTTGTACACAGTCTGTCAAAGAGCGCTGCAAACAACAGCAGGCGCCTTTTACAGTTCTTTCTGAACCAAAAAAATGACGTTATGCTGTGTTTACACCATGACATAACCCTAAGATGTTCACATCCTCACACTCGGATTGAAAGCATTTCCATTTCAACACTATCAACACCGAAATTAACATGCAGCAGTCAAGTGGTACACGTTAGAGTTCTGTAAGTTGTTTATATTCATTATTATTGTACTGTTGTGTACTTTGAGACATGAGGAAATGTAACCCTGTCTCTCTTCTTGTGATGCTTTGCAGACTCTGCTGTGTGCGTTCATGTGTTTTGAAAAAGGTGTGGCTTTGGAGATGCGATCTCATGCTTTCAAAGCTAACTTGCCATTGCTTGGGTCTCTGAAATTACCTACCATACCTTATTGTTAGCTGAAAATTAAATTTTACCAATCAGCCATTGCAGGGGATCACCTTCACATCATCGCAGTCCTTTTATGGAACACAAATGAAGATGATTTGAAAAGTGGATGTGTTCTTTTTGTTCATACACAGTTGTTGCAACTCCAGAATACTTCAAAATATCTTCTTTTTTGTTCCACAGGAGAAAGAAAGGTTTGGAATGTTGTGAGGGTGAAAAAATTATGAATAAATATAATCTTCATTTTTTTTAACCTACTGCAAAAGGCACATTTTAATGCATTAGATATAAAATATCAAACCAAACAATTTATACAATAACTTTTCACAAAACATTTTCACTAATCTTATGTTTAATAGTCATTAGCCAGGTTCAATTCATCAATTTAACTATGGACATGTTTCACTAATGTTTGACAACCATAAAGTGTCCATATGCTTTCTGTCTTAACTTTAATACAATGTATTCATTGTTTTATAATTGTAAACCTAACAAACGTCATTTTGTGAAATGTTTTGCTTGAAAAGTGTAATTGTATTCTTTCAATTTTAATTGTTTTTTAAGTGTCCAAATACTTTTTGGGGTTTCTGTATATTATAATAATCACTTTATTTGAACAAAGCCTGCATAAAATATAGAACTGTGGCCATCATCGTTTCTTTCTTGGGTGATTTGCGTCCACTTGTAATCAATTGCCAATAGAGTGCTGAAATGAGAAATGAGATACAATCACCATCATAGAAATCCTCCAGATAATTATGTTTATAAGCAGTTCCAAGACCCTCCATGGTCTTCAATCAAGGTGCCTGTCGAAATGCAGAACACAGTAATCTTTGTAATCTGTCCTACTCATGAGGACTGCCTGGAGGGATGGTCGTGTTAGTGTAAAGAGGAAAGTTAAGGGCTCTTTGGAAGGGAAATCAATTTTTTTTAATGGTGAAGTGAAAATGTTGTGACAAGCTGGTCGTGTTTATCCAACATTCAAATGGTCTGCACTGCTATGTTTTCCATCCAGTTGAACCTTGGCCTTTTAATTAGTGTTTTTTAAAAGGGAGGCATGTATGGGCCATACAGCAAGACAGGTGTTGACAGATTGGGAGAGGGTGTAAGGTTCCATTGATCAGCAGCAAAATGGAGAAAGGAGGTGAGAGGGTCCATGGGTTTCATGCACCAAATTTTTGAAGCATAATCTTTAGCCATTCTTCACTTGGTGTGAGCGAAGACATTACCAAAGGAAAAAAAAAAGTAAGACTTTTTTTGACGGTCCACTTTACGCAACTACATGTCAATGTAGTATCTTATTAGAGTTTTATAGACTGTTAGTAGAATATATTCATGGTATAATATCATGGTATTATAGTATAATATGTTTGTGCGTACTTGCATAGCCATGGTCAGAACAGTTTCTGTTGGGGGACCATCAAAATAAAGTTTACTAATAGTCTAAGCGCTTTGAGAGACTTTGATAAAGCGCTATATAAATGTAATGAATTATTATTATTATTAGTTACAAAGTTTCGTATAGTTCAATGTTTCTCAATGTCTACAGCGGACCATCAAAATCAAATCAATTGCAGGTCTCAGTTTTGTCAGAAAAAATCTTTATGACTTTTGTTAAAATACCACACTGATGAGAAAAAAGTTTGTACTTTTTGAAAGGAAAGTATCCCATTAAATCTGGTGTAAAAGTAACACAGCATTTCAGATCATACCAACAGTAAAATATGATGGTGGTAGTGTGATGGTCTGGGGGTGTTTTGCTGCTTCGGGACCTGGGAGACTTGCTGTGATAAATGGAACCATCAGTTCTGCTTTCTTCCAATAAATTAATCCTGAATCCTATTGAGATGCTGTGACATGACCTTAAAAAGGCAGTTCATGCTTGAAAACCCTCCGATGTGACTAAATTACAACAAATCTGCAAAGATGAGACAGCCAAAATTCCTCCACAGAGCTGCAAAAGACTCAAGTTGTAAGTTATTGCAAACGCTTGATTGTAGTTGTTGTTGCTGAGGGTGGCCCAACCAGTTATTAGGTTTAAGGGGCAAGTATTTCGTTACAGTGCCATGTAGGTTTGTATTTTGTGTTCCCTTAATAATAGCAACCTTAGTTTAAAAGCTGCATTTTGTGTTTACTTGTGTTATCTTTGACTAATATTAAATTCAATTTTTTTGATGATCTGAAACATTTAAGAGTGACAAAATCTTTAAAAAATAAGAAATAAGGAAAGGGCAAACTCATTTTCACACCAGTGTATTATCAAAAACACATTAGTTTTAAAACATTAGTACTGTATTGTGAAATATTATTACATTTAAAAATAATTTTCACCAGCTATTACTCCAGTCCACTTCAGACATCATTCTTAAATGCTGATTTGGTGCTAAACAAAAACAAAAACATTTCTTATTATTATCCATGTTGAATATATTTTTCATGGTTCTGAATAGAGAGTTAAATTTAAAAAACAAATATATTATAAATTCATTTACTATCTAAAATCTTAATCACTGAATAAAAGTATAATTGGTAATTGGCAAAGTATAGCTACTTTTTCTTTGGCGCTAAATTGCATTCAATATCCATTTGGCTCAATAATCGTAGAGATGGGGTTATGAGGTGAAGGGTGTCCAATCCCGTCGCACCATTATTTATCTTGGATCTAAAGACTGCATACTGACTAATTCAGTGTGTGCAAACTTCAGGTTGTGCTGAAATCCCCCCCTTCTAATAAACATACTTGAGTACACTTAAACAGACACGTTCTCTCTCTTAAAAGAAAACCACATACACACACCAACAGGCTGACTCTATCAACATGATTGATGCCTGCTTTCTGGCTGCCTTTCCTCCAGCATGAATTGGAGTCTGCTGTCTACACACACACACACACACACATGCGCAAACTAACTTTGAAAGTCAGTGGTTTATAAATCAAACATAACCGAGGGAGGCGGGCAAGGTGGAGGGGGAACATCTCACTTCAAATTCCACCCGAAACTTCTCCAAACTTTCTTCATTGACGTCTTTCTTGTTCTCTGTAAACTTCATGTCTCATTTTCTGCCGTGTCCTTTGAGTCCTCTGCTTTTCATTTAGATCTGCCAGTGGCGGAACAAACAAAAGAAAAGATTTCAGATTCAAATCCACCTATGATGCTCCACCCAACAGCAAGGTTTCATTGATCCTTGCTTTACCCCAATCACGTCAAAAAAGGACCACTGAAGGATTCGATCCTCTTTCACTCCGTCTCCCAATCTCAACTCTTCCTCACTACTTGTTTTCTCACACAGCTTGCTCCCAAACAGACACAGGCAACTGCAGTGCCATAAATTTTTCTCACCACGAGATACATCCTCATTAAGGAGAGCCGGCAGGGAAACGGCTGACAGCTCTTTCTCTGCACATGTTAGTCCTGTGCCTGTTTGCACTCATTGACTCATCTGTAAACGGCTTCAATCTCGACGTCTCTATCCGTGCCAACTAACCCGATGCTTCAAACGTTTGCTGACTCTTTGCTGGCCTGCAGACTCTATCTATAAAAGTTTCATATTTCCTACAGGCAGTCAATTATTGCGCCGGCGTATTCGGTTGCAATAAAAATATCAGTAATCGCTCTGTCTGAGTTCTCCCCGCAGGTTCTGAGCTCTCCTCTGAAGAGCTGGGATATTCAGTGACAATTATGATTTTTTTTCTGCTCTGTCTTCAGCACCCTCATTTTTTGATGTACTTGATATTCTGCAAATATTGTTGAAGCTCATATGGCTGCAGTTCGGTGCGTAATTGTCAGCTCAGCCATTATAATGATATAATTGATTTCTTTGTTTCTGTTTAGACAGCTTTGACCTTTTATCCAGATTTTTATTGCAGCAATGTGAATTAAAATGTGGAAATGTTCTTATTATTTTTTAATGTTGCCCATTTTCAGGCCCCTTCCCTCATTTTTACCTTAGCGTCTCTTAGCGGCTATCATTTATTTCCACATAAGCAGGTATTGTGGAGGTGATGGTCTGGCTTCATAGGAGTTTCATAATGATATACAGTACGTCAAGGACTGTGTTTTCAGGACTTTCCATGGCAGGGAGTCCTTTGGCTGCCGGACTGTTTACCCTCCCATCTTAGGTGGCGGTTAAATATATCTCAAATCCATCTTAATACAGTGGGAATAAAAGAACTGTAATGACACACTGTAAAGTAGTACATTTCAAGCACAGAGTTACTCCCTACGGCCTGTGTATGTATGTGTGTGTCTGTGTGTGTGTGTGTTACGTCCCTAGGGACGTAAGAGTTTTTGGGTTATTTGCTTTCTCTGTTTTGTTGTAGTGTCTGTCCCTTTTTGACAGGTTGCATGCTGATAGGCTGTCTGAAATGTCCATCACACCAGATGTCCGTGATTGGCTGTGCTACCTGGAAGGTGTGTTCTCATTAGCTCTAACGACAAACACCTGCGGAACACCCTTCATAAGGAGCGGACTGCTGCACCAGAGGAAGAGGGGAAAGAGACTGCTTGTCTTGTTTTGGTTGACTTTTGTTGTTGTTGATTTTGTTTTTGGTTAACTTAGTGTTGGTTTGTTATCGGGAGAATTCTTTTGTCATGTTGTTCATCTTTTGGTACTCCCCTCTTGTTGAGAAACTGTGAGGAAAATGCTTATCTCAGTCAAGTTGGGTGGAGACAAAAGGTATTAGGTAAGATGTCACGTGACTTACACCTGCACACGTAGGAATGTTTTCTGTTAAAAACACTAGGTAAGAGGATTTGTGCCACATTTGTATTTTTCTGTTTTTTGTTAGAAAGTGTAGGGAAGTTAGGGCGTCTCGGGCGCTGAAGACTTTTTCTTTACTTTCTTTTCTTTAGTTTAGGATTAGTTGATAATAGTTTAGTAAGATTCTTTTGATTATATTACTTTCGTTTGTTTGGCACAATCCAGGGTTCCTTTTGTTCTCCCCTGATATCTTTGTTGGTTAATCTTCTTATATTCATTATTGGGTTACTTTTTCTTTTTGTGGTTTTGGGATATATATATATATTTATTAAATGGTGATTTTCATTTTCAGTATTTGACTGGTCTCTGTTTATTCTCAAGTCACACACAGTGGTCTTTAAAGCAGTATTTTAATTTGGTTCGAAATGTTCCCCTCCCAAAATCCCTAGACCTTTCACAACCAAGGGAGGGTTGTAACAGTGTGTGAGAATGACTGCAGCTGCTGGATAAAGCATTAACAGGTTTCTGTGAGTTGTGCTAATGTCTGTGAATCCTAAGATGGGATTTGACTTTGACTTTAGGCAGTGAAATGTCTGTCTTCCGAGTCACGCCACCATTCTTGCACACAGAAGTTAATGCCCAACTAGCGTCACTTTGTGTAATGATAATGCTTCACAGAGTTCTGCTGGGTTGTGTCATCATGTAAACTGAGCTCTACTGATGCACAACCCCTAGAAAAAGTACTGTGGTGCAGTGATGGTATCCAATTGTAATACTATGGTACATTGAGTGGGATCCAATAGTCTGAGATCACTTACTTAAATCAAAGACTAAAGTACAATGTACTTATTGTGCTCATATTACATTCCATAACACTTTTGCTGCTATTTAGATGGGATATAGGTAAGGTTATGGACAGGTTTGGTGTTATGAGTAGGTTTAAGATTGTATTAAAAGGTAAGGGAAGGGTCAATAGTATAATTATAGATGTATTTATAGAAATAAATTACAGCTGCAATTACATGCAGGTATTTTTATATATATTTTTTAAAGTACACTGTAAAAACATGTCAAGTCAAAGTCAGCTTTGTATTGTATTTACACAATAAGTTTATTTTATCAAAAATATCATTATTGTATCAAAAAATGATTAATTTCAAAGTTATTAAGTGACACTATAATTTTCAATAAGTTCATTGAAAATAAAAATTTTCACTAATATATTATATTATTTTTATTTTTCAGAAAAATTTTAGCATTTTCCGCAGTCCAAAACCTTAGTTTAATTACTTTGTTTAAATTTCTTATTATCAGTATTATTTTTATACATATTTGGATTCTATGCAACATCATGCCATTGTTTTCAAATTATATTATAAAATACTGTAATTTTGTATTATTAGAACATTTTAATACAACAGACACACACACACACACACACACACACACACACACACACACACACACACACACACACACACACACACACACACACACACACACACACACACACACACATATATATATATATATATATAGTGATGGGAATAAGGGTTTGCCCCCTTCCTCATTTTTTTTATTTTTTTTTATTTTTTTGCATGTTTGTCACATTTAAAGGTTTCAGATCAAACTCATCAGATCAAATTCAAATATTAGTCAAAGATAACACAAGTAAACACAAAACGCAGTTTTTAAATGAAGGTTGTTATTATTTATGGAAAACAAAATGCCAACCTACATGGCCCTGTGACGCAATACTTGCCCCTTAAACCTAATAACTGGTTGGGCAGTAAGCAATCCTTAGCAGCAACAACTACAATCAAGCGTTTGCAATAACTTACAACTTGAGTCTTTTGCAGCTCAGTGGAGGAATTTTGGCCGACTCATCTTTGCAGAATTGTTGTAATTTAGTGACATTGGAGGGTTTGAGCATGAACTGCCTTTTTAAGGTCATGCCACAGCATTTAAATAGGATTTAGTTCAGGACTTTGACTAGGTCACTCCAAAGTCTTCATTTTGTTTTTCTTCAGCCACTCAGAGGTGTATTTGCTGATGTGTTTTGGATCATTGTCCTGCCACAGAACCAAAGTTCGCTTTAGCTTGAGGTCATGAAGAGATGGCCGGATATTCTCCTTCAGGATTTTTTGGTAGACAGCAGAATTCATAGTTCCATTTATCAAAGCAAGTCTTACAGGTCCTGAATCAGCAAAACAGCCCCAGACCATCACACTACCACCACCATATTTTACTGTTGTTATGATGGTCTTTTTCTGAGATGTGATGTTACTTTTACACCTGGTGTAATGGGACACACACCTTCCAGTAAGTTAAACTTTTGTCTTATCCGTCCACAGAGTATTGTACCAAAAGTCTTGGGAATCATCAAGATTTTTTTCTGGCAAAAATGAGACGAGTCTTAATGTTATTTTTGCTCAGCAGTGGTTTTTGTCATGGGATTCTGCCATGCAGGCCCTTTTTGCCCAGTCTCCTTCTTATGGAGGAGTCATGAACACTGACCTTAACTGAGGTAAGAGAGGCCTGTACTTCTTTGGAGGTTGTTGTGGGGTCTTTGTGATCTCTTGTATGAGTTGATGTTGAAGTGATTTCTTGACTGAGAACAGTTGTGGCAGTAATCAGGCCTGGTTATTGCTAGAGACCTTCAATTTATAAATGCTGAATGCATAAATGTAAATGTAAAAACTGCATTTTGTGTTTAATTGTGTTATATTTGACTAATTTTAAATTAGTTTGATGATCTAAAACATTTAAGTGTGACAAACAAGCAAAAAAATAAGAAATCAGGAGGGGGGCAAACTCTTTTTCACACCACTGTATATATGGTGAACATTTTTGGTACTTTAACAGTTCCAATGTGTTGCACTGACTTTGTGATTAGATTCACAGTGTGACTCTTTTGGAGATGTAAATTCTGATATGCTCTGCATGCAATATTTTCAACGTGGTCTAATTATACTTGACCATATCACTGCTGCACACATGAAAGTTCTCCATATGGCTTTGTGTCTCTCTTGTGAATTCAGATCCCAGACATTTCCCTCATGCTTGTCATTCCTTGCTCATAGTTATCGTAGTCAAAACCTCTATCATGGGGCTGAAGAAAAGCACCCGGATCAGGTGTCCCATAATACCCCTAAACCACTGTAACCTGCACATCAAACAGAATGGTGGTGGGGTAGATCATAAACCACGGGACCAATGACCAGCCTCACTTTCACAGAACAACTGCCAGCATGGTTGGGCGACTGGAGGACCAGCGGGAGTCTAGAGAAATAGTGTTTTCTTGGTTCTCACTCCTGACCATAAGAGGTACTAAAATTGCTCTTCATGTGCAGAATATCATCATCATTTACTTGGATTAATGAGTGGTTTGCTACTTACAACCTTTTTATTATTAGTCCACCTTTAAATTACACATGCAATAATGAAATTAAGACATTATGGCTTACATTTTGCCTCACTTGTTTTACATCCATGTCATGGTATTGGTAATAAAACAATGCCATCACTGTTTCAATGCTTAGCTCTCTATTGTAGATGGAGATTTTGTAAAATAGTCTCAAATACCTAGCAGACTAGTTGCCAATAAAAGCATTAAAATAGTCAACTAGAGAGGATAAAGTTCGTCAAGACAAACTTTAGAAGTTGGCTGAGAACGTCGCACCGGAAACGTTAATTTTGCATGTTGGTAGCACAATTTAACATTAAATACAAAGTACGTTACGAAACCAGAAATTAACAGGTTGCTAAGGTCTTCTGGGTGGTTGCTAGGGCGTTGCTAGGCAGTTTCTTAGGTATCCGGGGTGGTAGCTAAGGTGTTGCTAGGTGGTTGCTAGGGTAACCAGAGTGGTTGCTAGGGTGTTGCTAGGTGGTTGCTAGGGTAACTGTAGTGGTTGCTAGGGTGTTGCTAAGGAGTTGCTAGGGTAACCAGAGTGGTTGCTAGGGTGCTGCTAGGGTAACCGGGGCCGTTGCTAGGTGGTTGCTAGGGTATTTTGGGTGGTTGCTAGGGTGTTGCTAGGTGGTTGCTAGGGTAAACAGGGTGGTTGCTAGGCAATTGCTAGGGTATTTTGGGTGGTTGCTAGGCAGTTGCTAGGGTAAACAGGGTGGTTGCTAGGCAGTTTCTAGGGTATCTGGGGTGGTTGCTAGGGTATTTTGGGTGGTTGCTAGGGTGTTGCTAGGTGGTTGCTAGGGTAATCAGAGTGGTTGCTAGGCGGTTGCTAGGGTATCCTGGGTGGTTGCTAGGGTGTTGTTAGGCAGTTGCTAGGGTATTTTGGGTGGTTGCTAGGCAGTTGCTAAGGTATTCTGGGTGGTTGCTTGGCAGTTGCTAGGCAGTTGCTAGGGTATTTTGGGTGGTTGCTAGGCAGTTGCTAGGGTATCTGGGGCGGTACTAGGGTGTTGCTAGGTGGTTGCTAGGGTAACTGGGGTGGTTGCTAGGCAGTTGCTAGGGTATCCAGGGTGGTTGCTAGGCAGTTGCTAGGGTAACCAGGGTGGTTAAAAGGATGTTACTAGGTAGTTGTGAGGTCTTCTGGGTAGTTACTATGGCATTCCTAGCACAATTTAACACTTAGCTAATCACTATTAGCATCTAGCTATTCACTGCTAGCATATGTAGCATGTTGACAGTCCTGTTTGATAGCATGAGTCAATAGAATCAACCGCCATGTCTCTACGATGCTCAGATCCAGAGATAAAGTTCTGGCTAAACGGTTGCTAGGGTACTCTGTTTGGTTGTTAGGGAGTGCCTTCATAGTGATCCTGAGACACTCATTGGTTGCCTGATTAAAAAGAGCCCTCCCCCTTGAGTCTATGATATTGTGATGCAGAGTTATGTTTAATACAAAATCCCTATGTAAGTTACCATGAAACATGAAGGGAATGAAACAGGAAACAGGAAGTGCAAGCACTTCCTGTTTCCTGTGCAGGATTAGAAATATTAGGGTAGAATGGCAGCATCACTGAAGCATCACCTCCGGCCTGTTCTGAATTTGGGGTCTGTAGCACTAAAGCTGTAGGTGTCACGCTGACTCGGAAGGAACTGACAAAAGCAGCCGATGACCAGAAAAGACCTTTTAATGGCAGCACTCAGGAGCTTGTAACACCAAACAATAACCGACAAGGAATGAACAAAACAGGTAGACTATATACACACAGGAAATGAGGAAACTAACTAGGAACACCTGAACATAATTAAACCCATTAGACACCATGACAACAAATGACTAACCCAGACAAGACAAGATCACATTGCATGGAATAAGTGTAACATTACACCCCCCCTCGGCAAGGTGCGTCCTCGCACCGATTAAATGTCCAACTGAAGAGGGAGGAGGCTTCGGAGGTGGGCGTAGCGCTGGAAGTTGGTAAGGACAATCAGGAGTCACTGAAAAACCCCATGGTGGTGCCGCCGGTGGGAGGAGCCAGGGTGGAGCTTTGGGCGGAACACGGGAGCCGATCGACGGGGGCGGAACCAAGTTGTGTGGATGGACCGGCGAAGCAGAGCGGCCGATGGACCCGGGGACCTTCGATGGCCTTGAAGCCCGAGGCAGAGCTGCTGGGTCGCGGGGCTGAGATGGTGACGGGGATTCGGATGACCTGGACGATGCTGTGGTGAGTGAGGATGACAGGGAGGTCGGAGAAAGGGAGGAGCCCGATGACGCCGTAGGGGTGGAGGGTTTCGGCATCGCCGAAATCCCGGAAGTCCGTGGCGGAGGCTGAGTTACGATCGTCGGAGGCCGACCTGGAGAGACGAACGAGTCCAGCGGAGCCACAGGGCAGACGGACCACGGAGGCGGCGAGGACATGCAGAGCCGAAGCGAGGTCGATGGGCTGATGGGTCGAGATGGGGACCTGGGACTGGAGGTCCTATGTGCAGCCGGAAACTCGGTCTCACGCTGAGCTGGTGTAATTGAAGCCTGAGGCGGAGCTGACGAACTGCATAGAGTCGGTTGTGAGGACAGAGCTGAAGGTTTCAATGACACCATTGGAGTCGACGGATCCAGGGGGCTGGCCATGACCAGCGGGGAAGACGGGATCAGGGAGTCAGGCAGGACCATAGACTGAAGATTTCCGGACGGTACCGGAATATCCATATTCCCGGATGGAACCGGCGAGGAGAGTGAAGAGATGGGGGTGGGGATATGGGTGGGAGTCGAATCCGTTGGCCATTGATTCAGGTTAGTTTCCCTTTCAGACTCTGGGGTGGACTCATCAGCCGACTTCCGCTGTCTGGATGACGTGGCCGCGGCGCCCGGGATCCATGGCGTGGACGCGGCGCCCGGGATCCATGGCGTGGACGCGGCGCCCGGGATCCATGGCGTGGACGTGGCGCCCGGGATCCATGGCGTGGACGCGCCGCTCGGGAGCCAGGACGTGGCGGCCTGCTTCTGCTGTCCGGACCGGGGATGGAATTGATCCATTGAGAAAAAAAGTCTTTGTAGGCGACTTAGCCTTGGTCGGTTATTCTGTCACGCTGACTCGGAAGGAACTGACAAAAGCAGCCGATGACCAGAAAAGACCTTTTAATGGCAGCACTCAGGAGCTTGTAACACCAAACAATAACCGACAAGGAATGAACAAAACAGGTAGACTATATACACACAGGAAATGAGGAAACTAACTAGGAACACCTGAACATAATTAAACCCATTAGACACCATGACAACAAATGACTAACCCAGACAAGACAAGATCACATTGCATGGAATAAGTGTAACAGTAGGAGGAGATACGTTGTAAATTTTTGTCCGTAGCATTTCAATATGTTGGCTGCTTCTCAGCCAACTTAATTATTTGGCATATAATGAATAGCTGCCATATCAACTCTATGTACATTAGTGCCTTTGTGAATGCTGATTAATTTTATTTTTGCTTAAGTGTAAATATATCTGACGATTGCATGTTATTATAGAACACTAAAGTCACCTAAGTTTATTAAGAGGCAGTTTGTGGACAGAAAAGTTACATACAATTGTGTAGAGCAAACACAACTTCAGTCCTGTTATCCACGACTTGTCAACACAAATCAAAAGTGAGTGGCTGAATTAATCGCATGGTCGGTTAGGAGAGTGTGCGTTTACATCCATATATGTTCACACGGCCTTACATGAACAAATGGAACCGGGGGTCCATCTGAGAGTGAAGGTCTGTCCCGAACTACCCGATGAAATATGTGAGCCGTCATCATCTACTTTGAAGAAAAACAATCAAACACAGAGGGAGGAATTCCTGTCCTGACAGAGTGCCATCATCACAGAGGTGCTCCTCTCTTCACCTTCACGCTCTCCCCTCAGTCTTTATTTTCCCACTGTATCAGAGGACTATTCTCAGGCCTGCTGAAGACCGGGTCTGGGCAGCATGTGGGCGTAAGAGTGAACGCAACAGAGGAAACCTGAGTGCAGCAGAGCCACAGTCTCTTGGTGGATTCCTATTTTGCACCCCTTCAGAGACCTAGCAAGTTTTCCCTTTGACACAGCTGCATAAACGAACCAATGAGAAGACCCACAGTGAACTCTACAGCTCAATATAATGGGTAGTATGTGCACTTCAGAATAGTAAATAACTCCTGGGAACTTAAAAGACAAGCTGCAATAAGAACTATGTACAACTATTACTTACATACACTGTAAGTACCATACGATTCAGCGATGGTATCGAATGGTAATACCATATTTTCATATATACCATGGAACCTTTTATTGCATTTATACACAGCATTGCTTCTTTAAAGGGGCTATACATTGTGTACATTTATATATAAAGAATATTGCACATGCGAGAGCGTCATTTTAGACAAACAGCACATTTGCAAGTGTGATGGAATAGTGATTTTTATTCCTCTTTGAGCATATTTCCAGTTACCTTGTCTATTTTTGTTCTTCCAATGAAAATACTTCCTCTCTGAGCAATACACAGTAGTGGCATTTGGTTCCTGAATGAATGTGTTTTTGAGCAAATCTTTCAAAGTGTATTAATGACATACTGTTATGACATGTCATTATTGACAATGACATATTAATGACATGCTTTCCTATAGCTCAATCTGTAGAGCATTGCTGTTTACAACACCAAGGTTATGGGTTCGATCCCTGGGAAAGCAAGGACTGATTCAATGTGTTCCTTAAATGCAATGTAAGTCGCTTTGTAATTATTTTCTCAAACAAAGCACCAGACATAGCAAGTCAGTTAAATAATTCAGCATTTTTTAACGAATCGCTTGAATGAAAGAAATAATTAATCAATGACTCACTCATAAAGACAGTCACACAAAAAAAAAAAGCTCACAAGAAAAAGCATTGACTATATAAAAGCCTATATAATTGTTTAGGTGTCTGTCTGACAGTTATAAACTGAATATGGTAGTATGTTCGACTTAAGCATAATAGATTGACAGATAGTCTGTCTGCTTTTCATTTTCTATCTTTCCTTTCTGTCTCTCTTCTTAATAAGTGTTTACACAGCATGTCATGTATTTCCATCTTATTTCTACCAGATATTGCCCTCGGTTTTGCACAAAAGACCCACAGTTTGTGAATGAAGTGAAACATGATGTTCCATGGCACTAAGTGTTTTTATCAGGTCATCTTTAGCAGACGTGTCACGGACTGTTTCATAACAAAGAGAGGAAGTATTTGTAACAGCTCGTATATACATTTTCTGAAGGAACTTCTCTTTGAAATCTGCGTGTTTCATCCTTTGCCGATAAATCACTCGCTTTGTCATTTTTCTTTTGTTTCTCCCTCCCCTGCCTTCACCCCCTCTCTCTCATTCATCTGACATATGTTTATATTGCAAGTATTTATTGTGTGTTTTCCTTTGTAAAGTGCTGGTATATATCACTGCTGCTGGCCTCTGAGAGGAGAGGGAGGGAGGCTATCAGCACGATTGATTTGTGTTGTTTTCATTCTCTGGTGGGCTTCTCTTCATGAGCAAAGCCAAAATAGCCAGAACACACAGCCATACAAACTGAGCGGTGAGATGCGCAGGGTAAGAGAAATAGAAGAGTGTCCTTTTCTGCTTTATTTCTGTTAGACTGCTGTGGTCTGCACTCGAAATACGGTCAAACAAATATTTAATTCCTGACATTAAACACTGACATCTAAGCCTATTTTTCTGCCCTGTTATTCTTATCACAGGCCATTCGGATCATATGGGACATGTCAAATTTCTAAAACACAGAGGAAACTGTAATAGAAACCCTCGATTTGGAAACACATGATCTAATTCAAATGATCATCAGATAAGAGCGCAGCGTGCGTGAATATAGCTGCTATTTCTGCTTTCTGTTGTAAATTCAGACAGTCATTTTCATGTTTTTTGTTGTTGGTGTTGTTGGTGCTTCTTTACCCAGTATATGTAAGTGACACTGTCACAGCTATGCCTGCATTCTACTTAATATCATTACGTTGTAAACGAAGAAGATATAAGTTTAGTTGTTTATTTTGTCTTTATATCCAGCACTTTAGGAGAATTTATCAGAATCAGTTGCATTTGCTCTGTTGGGTTCTGCATGCAACAATAGCAATAGCAAAAATATTCTTGACGATACATTTTATATCAACATATTCACCTTAAAATTAAATGGAAGGAGGAAAAAACACAGAAAGAAATGCTGGTTTGAAATAGCATAAAGGTTTGTCATTTTATACCAGCATTTCTTTCTTCCGTTATTTTTTTTTCTTCAAAGAATGTCTGTTTTGTTGTAGCTTGTGATGTCATTAAATGCATTGTTTTTCATCTAAGAATGCATTGTTTAATTGATTCTACATAAACTAATGCAATTTTAGTCTGTTAGTCACACAAAACCATTTTTGGCATTAGAAGACTTGAAATATTTTATAATTTTCCTTTTCTTTTTCTATAATAATGTAAAATGTTGTTTTCTATTTCACAGCCCAGTCCCACCCAGACTATCGTTTAAAAATGCTCTTTTCATTTTCAAAGAAGTCAAACGATTTTGGAATGACATGAAAATTAGTAAATTAATACAAAATTTATTTTAGGTAAACTATTCCTTTATCAGAGGAAATTTGAAGTTCTTTGAAACACTAGCACAGATATTTTCTATTGAGCCATTACAATTCTAAATGTTTTTCTATGGCATCATATGAACAAAAATGGTTCCCCTATGATCTCCCATGGCATTAGTCTTTTTGATTCAATGGAACTTTCTTTTCTTTTTTTAAATAGGAGATGATTATACTCTTGCCATCAATACCTTCTCTGTTTTTTCTTGTTTTTTTTATCGTCATCTTCCCTAGCTAACTCTGGAAGCCATTTGCCATTTTAGTTTCTGCTACAGGTAGAAATACCTGAAACCATATGTATAGTTAGATCCCATGGGAACGTTGAAGCCGACTCTCCATTCCTCTGCTTACCATCAAAGCAGACAAGAATAGTTAGCAAAAATAATTCAGTTGCCCTGGTTTCTCTCTGTGTCTTATGTAAGAGAGTTTACAGTGAACAGGCTTTCAGAACTTCAACACTGAAGGTCAAAAATGGCCTCCTCCTTGAAATCATGTATATTCTGGTTTAACCACATGCTGATCCACACTCAGTATCTCTGAATCAAGAAATAAGTAAGAGTCATATAAACAAGCCAGAAACAGTTTCCAGACCTGTTCCGCCTGATACGTTTCAGGTTTTTCCCTTCAACAGAGTTGTTTGCTGCTGTTGGAATGATGGAAAGCTCTGCTCTTCATCTCCTGCTGTGGACTTGTGAGTAACATCTGGATCTGGCGTGTGTGAAGCCATGCAGATGTGAGTGTGGAGGAATTCACTGATTCCACGGTTAGATAGCACACAGCGTGGACCTCAACTTCAACGTTCGCTGTATACACACTTAGCATGTCTGCGGTATGTAAACACGGATAATATCGTGGAATCGGTTTCAATGGGATTTCCTGTCTAAATTTCAGGGGCTTCAGTAAGGAGAGAATTCAGCAAGAATAAATTGATAGTGACGTTTATTTGCACTGTACGCGTTATTTTAGTGACCAGATCACTAAAGGAATTATGTAAATTAGACAACAACACAAACACTCCCACAAAAATGGTGCTTGTCTACACCGCATATCTGGGGAAGTATTTACATTTGGCAACTTGACGTATTTTTACTTATAGCTATCTGATCAAATTATGCTGACCTCCAATAGAATAATGCCGGAAGTGAACTCGGTGGCATATATCTCAGAAATAGTTATTATATTAAATTATATTCAATCTGGTTTGCTGTGAGATACATTGATGTGGCCTTGTGTAAATGGAATGGGTTTACTCAACTTGATAGCGATCCAGTTAAGTAATTTACATTAAGCAGCTGAAAACAATAGCAATGAGTATGTTTATAGTGAGTGTTTTGATTCAAACAATTATGCTTAATGAGTTGCCAAAGTGAAAAATCAAGTAAACCTTTACTTTTTTGCATTGTGGAAAGTTTTCTTATGTTATCTGGTTAAAGCTGATTTTGAATATTTATCACATATTTTTGAGCATGTACTTGTGAAAAAGAATTACACTTAATAAGATTGAAGACTCGTGGAAATAAACATTTTCAGTGCAAACTGAATGTTTTCAGAAATTTGATTGCATGTTTTTTTAAATTTATATGAAAATGTAATTTAAATGTAGTTTAAATTGATATTATATACAATTAATTTCATAATTACTTGTATTACAAGTGTACTGACACACATTTATGTTTAGCAAAAAAAAAAAGAAGCATTTATAGCTACATTTAATGTCATGTCTGTTGAATCTGTCATATATTGATATTTATTTCAGATTATTCAGTTGGAATGACAAAGCACATTTAAATGTATTACATTTAAAATATATTTACTTAATATATTAAACTTAAAATTAAAATCAAACGCTTCAAATCAAAATCAAATCAAATCACGATTATTAAAACAATTAATTAAAATTTACTTTAAAGTAAAAAATTTAATTGGACAACTCCAAAAAGCAGTTTTTAAAAGTGTACTTAAGTACATTTAAGTGTCCTTTTATCACTATAATTTGAGAGCATTTGCAAGTACAGACTTGATGTTCACAACAATGGCACATTCAATACAATTTAGTATTGTTATTCATAATTTTCATAATGGTAAAGACACTCAATGACATGT
The DNA here is from genome assembly GCA_037043235.1 of Rhodeus uyekii. Lineage (NCBI taxonomy): Eukaryota > Metazoa > Chordata > Actinopteri > Cypriniformes > Acheilognathidae > Rhodeus > Rhodeus uyekii. The sequence continues at coordinate 2,950,505 of JAWRVZ010000035.1, forward strand.
ACAATGTACATATTTTGATAAATGGATGTTCTTTTTAATTAAACATTTTAATTTAATTAGGTATGTCTTAAACAATATCTGCTTTTGTGTTCCCGTTTCTGCATCTAAATTCATAAATGTTTAAATGATAAAATATGAAATAGTTTTTTATATTCCTATTTACATTTTTTAACTATTCCTTTAAATACAACACAGTGCACATGTGCCTTTTTAAGCTGAATGCGTGTGGTCAATGATTAAAACACAGGCTTTTACACTAAAATACTCTGCAACACTACACTAAAATAGTAATTAATTCCCTTCATTTGTTGTGGAAAATAACAAGGAACCGAAGGTTCTTGGGTTAAAAACAAATGCATTATCAGTATTATATGGTTAAGAAGAAAAATAATTGTATACGTCAATTCACTTAGGATGATGGTGCGCACACACACACATGCTCTTGTACACAAAATGCACATGCCATGCCAGCACTTCCCACAGACAAGAGTGAGAAGGCGGACAGAATGCGTCAATCAGATGTACCCCAGGGATGATCTGATTAGGGCAGGAACAGCAAGACAAATGCACACGCTCGTACGTTGTCCCATGGAGCTGTCATATGCATGGCTGTGTTCACAGAGCGCTCATGCTGGCTTGTACCCCTGACTCCTGAATCCAACAGCCCACCAGAGGCTCAGCCACGCTGGCAGTGAGGCTGCAGGAAGTGTTGGCATGATGTGTGTGTAGGAGAATGGAACAGTGTGACATAGGTGTGTGTGTGTGTGTGTGTGTGTTTATGGAGGGGGCCTATAGTGAGGGTCCCATGAGCTGACATAGTGATGTTTTCTGCTGAATCGGAATACCTGTGTAGAAGAAGTGTGCTTCTGTATTGCTTCTATTCGTCCTGGCTGCCCTTCAGATGTCCTTTACTCTCTGGTCGCCTCTCAGTCTGCAAACACATGTCACTTTAGTCATTTAATTAGAAAGGTAAAAACTAATCTCTCCTATTGGCATGGCATATGTCTGTTTATGGTCGGTTTGACTACCAGTTCTAATCTATTTAAAAACTGATTGTATGCTGTTAAAATTCACCCTATCTATAGCAGCTTTCATTGCATACTGTCTTCGCTATATTTAATTTGAATTTGATTAATTTAAATAACAAAGTCATGAAATGTTTAGTTTCAAATTATTAAATTAGTTTTTCATTTTAAAAAAGAAAGAAAAGAAAACCGTATTTTCCTGCATATAACCTGCGGGTCATACCAGATTTTACTAACCCCGCAGGGGGGGGGCAGGTTATATGAGGGGGCGGGCTATGTCGCAATTTTTTTACACGTAATAATATTCCGATATATTTGTTACGTCCCTAAGGACGTAAGTTTTAATTTCCGGTATTTTCTTTGTTTTTGTTTTTTCTTGCGAGGGTTATTGTCTCTGGCTTGTACTATCACTCTGACAGCTGGTGCTGATAGGCTATCTGACCTGTCAATCATGCACGAAGACGTGATTGGCTGTGCTGCCATGAGGGCGTGCTCTTCTCATATCATCCTGTGTTCAACACCTGAATTTTGCGCACTGTGTACCGAGCCTGAACTGTTGTGGATAATTGACGTCATGCGAGCAACATTCAAAATGTGAACTTACCCAACAAAGTTCATCAATCTATGGGTGCGGGTTATATAAAGGTTGGGTTATCTGCGGGGGGGAAATACGGTAAGATATTGTGTTAAGTATATTGAAAACATTATTCATTCACATGACAATCTGAGTGTCTGAAAACAGAGATATTCACCACAGAGAAGAAAGAATACACAGACTTTTTTGGTTAATAGGCCCTGTGTTTCGTGTTGTGATTTTACTTGTCTTGTTTTTCCTGTGCGTGCCACATGAATGTCCACAGCAGTGCAACGACCAAAGATTTTCACTTAATGAAAAAATATAATTTTGTTTTAATATATTACAAAAAGATAAACAACAACAACACACATTTGGTGAGTCGAGGCCTCAACTGTTTAGAACCCCAAAAGTCCACCCCTGTCTGTTCCACTCAGAACAGAAGGATCTGTCACTATTTCCATTACATAACAACTTTAATGATTTGTTGATCATTTACAATGAGACCTGGAATTTGAATTAAGAAAACAAATAGTGTTGTTGTTTTTCTCATTTTGACTTTAAGGTTTTTATATAAAGATCTACAGGAATTTGTAACAGTTTATGTCAGATTTCACATCTTAAATGGATAGTTCACTAATAAAATATTTGTCTGTCATCATTTACTCATTTACTCACAGGAAAAACACATCTCTTGTGTTTCGTAGAAGAAAAAACGGGATACAGGTCTGGGATGGCATGCAGGGGAATGAATGAAGAATTAGCATTTTTGGGCAAACTATCCCTTTAAGAGAAATATTCCTGCTTCATTGCCTCTGTTATTTTTACTGTTCTGTGGTTGTTTGGTTGTTTACAAAACTGTGTTGCATCTAGATACAACAGCGCTATCTCAGTAGCTAACTGTCTGGCTGTAATTCACTAATGTTTGTGGTTGGGAAAACCCATAAGCTCTTATGAGTCACTCTTGATTCATCTTCTTGATGTCTCACAGAGACCAAACAAATTTCTCACTAAAGGCTCATGAAATAAAGTGTCTGAAGTTGAAACTAACAGTTGCTGGTTTATAAAACTTGATTGTGAGGAAATGTACATTGACGCTAGACGAAAAAAAATCCTTTTCAGTATATATTAACAGGACTTCCAGAGCTAATAACATGACTGCAGCATTACCTGTTCAGTTGCTTTTTTTAATTAAAACCAATTTTCCACTTGCAAATTAACTAAAGAATTAAAAGAACTGCATGTTTTCAACTTGGAGTTAATTTTCTACTATATCATGTATCGTACTTTATTAAAGATCTTAATCTTTAATTACTTAATTAATTTTCTAAAGACAAGCTGAATTCAGTTTATGAGCTATGTTTTCACAGTATTTAAAATCCAAAGCCAGATCTCATTAAAATCCCAAATGCTAAACTGCTGACAGGAAATCTAGTGTTAATGATCATTTAGATAATCTCTACATCCCATTGCACACCAAACAAACAAAAAATAATGTCTGTTATCAATCATTACTGTATAACGAGGGCCAGACGCTATCCAGGGAGTTTCACAGTTTATGCACAATGCTACACAAATTCAAAAACACATGTACAAATTCACTTCAACATTCACATGCAATCCTTATTTCTTTAGTGATGCATGATACCAATGTGTAGTTAATGCTGTGGAACCAGGTCCTGTGGCCTGGGCTTTAAACTTCAGTTCACATGGAACATTTCTCTCCTGACCAACTTCCCCTAAATGGAAACAGATTTAGATGGCAGCAGTTGAATTTGAAAGATAAAACAGAGTTATCGTAGAACTTTGAATTTGATTCAAATTAACCATGCCTAACAGGAACTTGAATTGATATTTGAAAGTCTATCTATCTATCTATCTATCTATCTATCTATCTATCTATCTATCTATCTATCTATCTATCTATCTATCTATCTATCTATCTATCTATCTATCTATCTATCTATCTATCTATCTATCTATCTATCTATCTATCTATCTATCTATCTATCTATCTATCTATCTATCTATCTATCTATCTATCTATCTATCTATCATACAATGGTTGCTGGAGTGTGATGTGGAGGCATGAGGAGACGAGGGATTCAACTGAAATACTTTATTAGACAAAACGGAATACAAAAGACTTTAAATAACAACTCAAAATGGAACTCAGTAATGTAAAACTTGGAGAAACCTAGGAACTCTGGAATAAACATCCACACACGGAAAGACAACAACAAACAGTTACAATGATCGACAAGGACCCGGGAATACGAGAGGGTTTTAAAACAAGCACGGGATGGGAACCAGCTGACGAGACTTAAAGTAAGTGATTAGACACGGACAAATGCGTGAAGGACATGGAAGATACATAGAAGGGACCCGGATGTGAACAACGAGACAAGACTGTGACACTTTCTATCTATCCATGACCCGTAAATCTTTTTATTTATTTAATGTTTGTCTAGTTAAAAAAAACTGTTATATACATTTATTTTGTATTTCCAGTCATTTTGATTTTACTTCCTTACAACATTTAAATTCAATTTACCATTCTCTATCCTGTTTGCTACCTCAATTCAAATTCAGGAACTCAATTGAAGTTTATGGCATTCTCAACTCAGCACTGAGTGGCACAGATCCCCAATTGTGGCTTTTGTCTTTGACAGGAGAACCAGACATGGTGCCCTGCAGCAGATGGTGCTTTGGGTTGTAGATATGCCAGGTTTTCATTAGATAAACCACCAGCAGGTCCTCGCAGAACCCCTGGCCAGCACCACTTGTGGGTGGTCATCCATCATCTCGCTGTGATGGCAGCTAGGAGGATAACAAATGCCAACCGTGGCCCAGGGGACAGTTTTGAACTCACTCAAGTACATACACACCTTTTCACTATGCACAATTTACAATCACATATTTTTATGAACTCCGTCAATGGAAGTTCTAAGAAGAAGAAAAAGCATTTGGCAGCCATCTGTACCCATTGTTGCTTCACTTTATGAGCGATCAGTATTATATCACTATTTTGCACACAACTGAACATGATCCAGCATCAGCTAGCGCTCGCCTCTTCCCTTTAAAGAGCCCTTGCTTCAGGGAGTAACTGATGACTAAAACAGCTCTGGCAGTGCAGGGAGAAACACACATGGATTTAATACTTAACCCATAATCAGGACAATCAGTGTACAACAACATTTGTAGAGTAATCTCCAAGCACTTTTATTCCTGAGTCACCAGCACACTAACGGCTTTGTCGTGTTGTCGATCGCTAAAAGATTGGTAGGTAGACAAAAGAGGCACCTGATTGGCACTCAGGGAGGCTGCGGTTGAGAAACGAGAAGAACTTTGACACGCAAACATGAGGCTCATTACATGACGAAGCCCTTTCAATGGGCTGTGCGGCACGTCTGTCTCCAGGCATGCTGGGCTGCTGTGGGGGTCACCTCGCTTGTTAGGAGGGCAATTCTCATTAAAATGTGCTTAACCTTCTGTTTTCGCTCTGTTTTACTCGCATGCTCATTCTACACGAAGTCGCCTGCAGCAGTTGGGAAGAAAACAAGGGAACACGAAAGGCGAAAGTGGAGGAATGTGTTCCATTTCCTGACAAAAGAGACTGACGGTCAGGGTTGTGTGGTGGTCTGGCAGATAAAGGAATGAGCTCTGGTGTCTGTAGTGCAGGAGTAGAGCATTCACAGATGTGTTGCAGCTACAGTGAAATAGATTGGGAACACTTTATTTTGATGGTCCCGTTTGAACATTTTGTCGCCTATAAGTAACTTTGCAACTATATGCCAACTTGCTCTCATTGGAGTATTAGTTGACTGTCTGCTTAATATCTGCTAACACTTCATTGTGATTGTCCCCAATAGACATTCTAATATTTTTTTAGACAGACATTATTTTGGTAATAGTTAAGTCATACATTTAGCCTTAATTTCTCTCATTTGCGGGAAAAAAATAAAATAAAAAATAATATATATATATATATATATATATATATATATATATATATATATATATATATATATATATATATATATATATATATATATATATATATATATATATAAATAAATGCACAACATTGGTTAAACCATACATTTTTATTGTGTTTGGATGTCTGGCACAGTCAAAATTTTCAAACAAATATTTTGTAATTCCATCTATTTCCACTGAGAGCACATGACTTCCATAATACATTCTCTCTCTCTCTCTCTCTCTCTCTCTCTCTCTCTCTCTAGAGATATGGATATGCTTATACTTCAGTCACCCCTGCTTTCTCCCTTACACACATTTTGCATAATCTCTTCCAAATCATTTGTCCTTTTTTCTAAACTTTCCTCTTCTCTTTTCACTCGTCCTCTGAACTTGATTTTTCTCTTCTCAAAAGGTCATCTGACTTCTCTTTCATGCTCTCCTTCTACTGCACAAACTGACTGCATCACTTCTGAACATCTCTTATCTTTTATCCCCTTTTATCTCACCAGACATTCTTCTGTCAGCTTATTCCGACTGTGTTAGGACTATGCGGAGCTTGTCTACGCTTTACTTTCTAAACTATGGTGTGAAAGAGAAAAGGCTAGGTCACTGCTTCACAACTCTCCTGGCTTGAACTCGTTCTGAACTTTATTGCCTCTTAATCTGTCACAATCTGCAGTCAGCTCTGGTTTGCCTGGTGAGAATTTGCCCTATGGACGTCTTCTCCAAGAGAGGAAGCCAATAAAACCTAAGTATTTAATTACAACAATCCTAAGCAAATGCTTGAGTGGAAATTGAGGCTTTTTGGATGGCTGAGTAGTGATCGGCGATAAAATACAAAGCAGATGTTTGCACTTCAAAGCCCGGTCCGATGAAGACATTACTAGTTTTTCATCTTCACTTGTCTATACAACATTCACCGGGCATGAAAATGTTCGAGCAGGAGCTTGAACTGGTATTAGACCTGGCCTACAGATGTTGCACAGAAAACAAATTTGCTTTGAATTTGTCTTCCTTCTTTTTGCAGAACTCACGTCATGTGGCGAGCCTCACAGACATCACTTCATGATCGTATAGAATCTGTTGAAACAAATCCATTTCCCAGGCTGACGCTGTGCAAGAAACAGATGCACTGGATTTCAAGAATCTTCCAGCGTTCATAGTGAAGTATTTTCTTTTTTGTGATGCATTTACTGTAAGCTTGCATATACCATTCAAAAGTAATCTCATATGACAAAAATGATCTATGAATGTCTCAAATTGCCATTGTGATGGCTAAAACAGATTGTGTATGGCTGTAGCTAAAAATCCACTGCAGTCGATGCAAGATGGGGTGCTTTGAAAGTAAATATTTTACTGTGACCTTTCAAAGGATTTTACAAGCTAGTTAAGGTATTTTAGAGGGCCTTGGCTGCTTCAGATACTTAAGTTTCTTTACAATTATATAAACAGTCTCTATGGGAGTACAGAAGACAGAGCAGGTCGACTCAGCGAAGGCAGTGTAACCTCAGAGTTCACTCTGTAAATGCAAATAACAAAACAAGGGTGCAATAAAAAGCAAGACTCCTCTCCATAAAGAGAGATCATGACACAGAGCAAGCTATGGCTGAGGTGGAAGGAAATGATCCAATGACACACAAACGTCAGGTATAATGACCCTCCAGGGCACTCTTCAGCAGCGGCAGCTTCTTTTTCATGCAAACAAGGCCCTCGTACATCAGCCTCGTTACTTTCTGTGCAAATTTTGGGACCAGCTGAAGTTTTGCAGGCATTGATGAAGTAAAATTAATCCTAAGAAGAGGCAGTAAAAGGGATCACTTATGTTAGTGACATTGCAGGCTAAATCTGAGTCTGTCCCTGCACAACCTGACCACCAACCACAATGCAACAACTCAAAGCAGATCTGGTCTCTTATGTGCTCCATGCACTAATGCATTCTCAAGAGTTTATCATCAAAGAATAAAAACACACCCACAAGAACAAATGGCCTTACAAAGAATTACATCTATTGTCATAAATTTAGTAATAAATTTTATGCATAGTCAGTATTCATGAAATATATATATATTAATCAGTCAATAGTAATTGAAAATGCCTGCATGGCCAAAAAGAAAGAAAAGTCCTTCTAACCACAATTGATGGAGTGTGTAGCTTTTCATTTCTTAAACAGCCATGTAAGAAGACACATGATGGCCATATTCCAGGATGACAATGTCAAGATTCGTTAGGTTCAAATTCTGAAAGAATGGTTGGGAGGGAGCACGAATAATCATTTTAGACATCAATTGGAAAAGTCCAGACCTTAAATTCATTGAAAGTCTTTGGGATGTGCTGAAGAATGCTCGACTCTTGCATTGTCAATACAAGATCTTGACCAAAGCTTTACGCACCTCTTGAGGGAAATACATTTTCCATCAATTTATGGTCAAATTTTCTGCATTCTGTATTCAGAAACTCTCACTCTGAAACAGATTTTCTAAAGTTTGTGCTTTCAGGCCAACAAAACACCGCTGTCACGTAAATTAATAGCCAAAACACATAAAAAGCTTTCCGTTTTTAGTTTGAAATGGTGTCATGTTAACAGCCCCTAAATTACCATTTCTGAGACTTTTGAATCAAGCATATAAATGATGTGCACAATGAAAATTCGAGAATTGCACATCCAACTAAATCCCTTTAAGTCAGACAGATATCTCCATAAAACAAAAGGCCTTTTGAGAAAAACCAGAGCATGTATCTATTACAAGTGTTTTTTTCTCTCTCTTCAACCATCATTGACAGAATGCAAGTAGAGGCAATTTCTCAGTACTGGTTAACTTCCAGGAGAAGTTTGGTGTTTCTTTACTGCAAGCATAGGTTGGTGACTATGACTGGCTTACTCATGCATTCTCGCTCTTGTCAAAACAATGATAAATGTGTCAAAAGCGTAGCATGGAATCGCCAGAGAAATGCTTTAGACTTCAAAGGCAGAAAGTTGGCGGGACATTCTCTCTGTCTTGTCCTGATCGGCCTCAGGATATGACTCTTTCCAGAGCCGCTCTGCTCAATGAAGCACTGTACTTCAAAGTGACATTACTGTTTATGGTTGAAATCTTCTTGCTTTTAGTGCTGGAGAAGCTATTTTGATACCGTGCGTGTAATTGAAATCAATTGGAGTACAGTAAGGCTACTCTTTAAAAAAATATTTTTTAATTCATTTTTAATTAACTGTATGAAGTTAGTATAGTATACAACAGTGTTAGCTTTTTGACAACCTATAATTAAAGGGGTGAGTCAATGGGAGTGTGTGGATGTGGGTGTGTATGATGATAACATGGTGTAGATTTAAGTTATATTCTTCAGCCCATGGGATTTTTAGGCTTCTGGTTTCAACCCTTGCTTTGGGCACAACACAAATAAATATAAATCCAAAGAGATACACATACTCATATAAAATACAGTAAGATTTTCACAAAGACAACATATATCCTTTGGCAGGTAGTCTATACAACATAAATAACACAGACCACAGTTCTCCAGGGCCTTAACTCCTGCACATACATCCACACATCCACATATCTATATGGTTTATGTAGAGGTACACAGGTTTCAACAAACATATTCACATCCCCGGGCACAAATGAAAAGAGTACTTCCACACACATACACATACATTCAAACTAATGCACATGCTCGTATGATGATCTCAGTTTTGATGGGTCCATGCTCACCTTAAATCTGGCCCTAGAGTATAATTATTTGAGGTTCTCCCTTTAGAGTACGGCAGTGTCACTGTGTGCGGGCGTATGCACATGGACCATAGTGTGCGTTCTGGCCGGTGTCCATAAATAAAAGTGTATGGGTAACCGTAAAAATGTATCTCTTAACTATATATCTAACCATAAACATGTTTGTGAAGCATCTTTGCCTCATAAGAAGGGAAATGATGAAAGAGATGGCCTTTCTTATCTTGCCATCTGACCAACAGCGCTGTTGTTTTCTTACAGGTCGTGCTCCGCAAAAGACCTCTGACAGGAAGCGATTAGACCATTGTTTGTGCAATGTTTGTACTTCCTGTTTTCGTCTGAGAGGGGTGATCGCTCTTTACAATGCCCCAATGAACTGATGCACAAAGCCAAATCAGGCACAGACATGTTAGGAAGCCGACATAAATCACACACGCTTTGAAACTGAGACGATAGCATCATCTAAACATGAGCTTTGTCTGTTTTGGTTTTGTTGTCACTGTACTGGACTTCCAGACAATGTTGATGGTGATAAGATGGGGGTGAACTCAAAAAAGCTAGAATGCTGCAGACTTTGAAACTTTACAGGAAAAACTCTTCCATAAATTATATGTAACTAGTGTGGTAGAGCACTGCCTTCATGGTAAAAGGAATTGGAATTTGATAACAGCACCCCTCAAAGAGCACAGCTGTAAAAACTGAATTCAACCAGCTTCAGTTTCCTCAACAAATGCCTTTGCTCACCATATACAAACATCAAGCACTGAAAGACAATCCAAGTTTGAGAACAACTGTTTACTAGCATATGGTAGGAAGATGGATGGCCAGCAATGGTTGTTTGCTTATGGTGGAATATCTTGGAAATGAACAAAATATGAACTTTTCAGGACCATTTCAGGAATTATGTTTCCTGAGAATCTGAATAGTAAACACTAAATACTCTGGCTAAACACTTCAGAAAATAAAATACACAATAAGATAAAATACAATAAATAAAAGTGCATCTTAAACATTGTTTAAATTCAGCTGATGTACATTTTAAAATACTGCTTGTTTGATAATAGTTCCGAATGAAGCTACGTTCAAGTTATTGAATTTATTGAAAATCCTTTGAATCTGTTATTCTGTTATTCCAAGACATTGGCTGCATCCGATGCATCCTGCATACTTCCCTGCTATGTAGTAGGCGAAAAACACTATCTCATGAGGCTACAGGAGAGGATTTGTGAATGACAGTGAAGCAGCACAACTGATGCTGGTAGGTCACGTGATAATGATAGCATGGTGAATGTATGTACTTAGAATGTGCTTTTGGTTGCAGCAAGTCAATTAGTTTCGGATTGAATCCAAACAGATTCGTTGAGCAAACTATTAAACAATTAATTTATAAAACAGTAGGTGTGTTCGACTTGAAGCGGCGCTGTGCTGATAGATTTTAATCAATCTCTATATTCGCTTTGATGTCATTCACCGATCGGTCTGCGAAGTGCTGCTTCAAGTTGAACACACCTAATCACTTGTTTCTTTCCTGAATGAATCAGTATATTTGAACGAATCGCTTGAATGAGTGATTCTAAGATTGACTCATAAAGACAGCTACTTGCTGCCCCCTACTGCTGTGAAGGTATAATCTGCAGAAAAGTAACTGAAAATCCCCAGCACTGATTTATTTATTTGCCATTTTACTGGATACATAATAGAAATAGAAATGAGAAAATAATGTTGTGGAAGAATGTGATGGATGTCATTTGAGGAATGACAACTGTGATTTACATGATTATGAGCATTCTCTTTTAAAACTGAATTTAGAATTCCATTTAGCTTGGACCAGTTTCTAATTCTCTTCCCATCCCATTTTTCACTGTCTTTCTTGAACACTTGCAAAAGAACCTCCATATTCCCCTCCTCACTGCTCTCTCAGCATTGCCCTCAGACATGGCAGCATTTCATCAGCAAAGCAGAGGGGAAGAGCTGAAGGGTGTCTCCCTGTCTGAGAATACTGATGTGATCACCGATCATGATCACTGCAGTCAGGCTCAGTCTGAGGTCGGTAATCAGACTTCTGAACATCAGCCATGTCACTGACCACCTTGCTACAGTTTCTGAAATGGATTATTTTAGTTTAGTTTTTGAGTACTTCTGAGAGATTAATGTGCATTGCCAATATATTGATTGCAAAAAAAAAAAACTCTAGCATGATACTGAGTAAATAATAGAGTTATAATCTAAATGTTTCTTTCTGGCAGAGTTAACAACACACTGACTCACAGAATCACTGCTTTTAAGTGGTTCATTGAAATTAACTGTTCAGAATAAACAATTTGTGATGCTGAAATGAGTCAGGCAAGCAACACTGGCCTTTTCAGCAAACATATGTGGTTGTTTTGCTTTCAGAAGACTTCTGTGGGGGGCCGAAAAAAACGAATCAGACCATTTTACGGAGTGTTGTCATTCAGCAGCTGACGGAAACTGTCCAGCTGGGGTCAAGAGCACCAAAGCACAAGTTATGTCTGTCAGAGAGTACTTACTGAGAAACTCATTAAGGCCATATGTGACACAGTTTCCTGGACAACAAATAAATCCATCTTGCAGACAGAAATGTTGAATCTGAGAAGATGTTGGAGTGTTTAGTAATTGCAATAAATATTGTGTAAATAGGGAAATAGATTTAAAGGATGGGATGGTTCATTTAATCACTGTCAGTCCAAACCTGGACATTCTACATAAAAAAAAGAATATAAATGTCTATTTATATTGTAATAAATGAATATATATGTCTCTCTTTTTTGTTTTTATGTGCTTAATGGGAGTTCTTGTTTTGGACCCCATAGACTTTCATTATAAGGAATAAAGTCAACACAGACCAGTTGGGAAAATGTCTCAACCTAAATTTTTGCAATAATATAGCCTAGCTACATACAATTCAGATTTGAAAACCCTTAGCGTGACAACGTCTTGATATCAAAACAATGGTGTGAATGCATGTCAGAAATGGGTGGCGTAACAAACCAGGAAGCTATAAAATCATGCCAAATGCCGGTCACAGAAGCCTAAGTGTCTTCAATTTGCGCTTTATGGGAAACTTTTGTCTGATGTTGTTTGTACCAAATCTTTAGCTAGTTTAAAAAGAACAGGGAATTCCAAACATAAAATGGCGAGTGAACAGTTTGGCTTGTCACTCACAAAATTACGAGCAGAGATACTCACGATCTCACGAGTAGAGTGCACAAAGTAGTCAGCGCTCTAGAGCGCCGGCTGTGTACGGGATCAAACTGCCTTATTTCTGCCCTTACCTGCCAGATCCGGCTTTTTCTCTGGTTTGGAAGCACGCTCGTCGGTTACTTCCGCACAGGGTGAGGCACCGGTGGTGCAAAGATTGTCAAGTCAAATCACCTTTATTTCCATAACTCTTTTTGCAATAGAGTTTTTCAAATCAGCTTTACAGAGACAACTTTGTTGCATTATTTTCCTGTTTGTTTTGGCTGTACAGCACCTCTTGAAGAGCAAGCCAATCAATAATATCGATGAATATTAAGTGATAAGTGTGCTCAAATAAGCAAGCCAGTGGCGACAATGAACCATACTCCCGCAGGTGACATAGTGAGAAAAAAGAAAAAAAAAACCTGGGAGAAACCTGACTAGTCAGGGGACTAGTTCTACTCTGTCCAACAAACAAACAGTGCATGATTACTATATGGACATAAGTCAGATAAAGATTGGGACATTCAGAATGTTTTAACCCATTTCCATCTGGTTGAAGATTGGATTTGTTACGCCAATATGGAGGATGATTGTTGAGGATCTCTGCTGATGGCTGTTGGGGAGGGTCAACTTGGAACAAATGCCGAATATTTTTCGTTGGGTCCTGCGCACAATTGAAAAGGGTTACACTATTGAGGTCGGGTCAGGTTCAAGGGGGTCCTGCCCACAGTGGTGGGCCCTGATCAGGCAATGGTGCAAGTAAAATCTCTGCTGGGGAAATGGGGCATTGAGTATGTACCTCTCCCATACAGAGAGACTGGATTTTAAAGCCAGTAAACCGTTCTAAGAAAGGATGGAGGGTTGTGTCCCATTCTGGACTTACGTCAGCTTAACCAAACTGTTATGCAACAAAAGTTCAAAAGGTTATCCATGAGGCAGATTGTGTCACAGGTCAGGTCTGAGGACTGGTTTATCATAATACCTCAAGGACGCTTACTTCCATATCTCCATCCTTCAACAACTCAGGAAGCTTCAGGGGCAAGTCATGCAAAAATCAAGTTCTTCCATTCGTTCTAGTTTTATCACCCCGCACCTTTTACAAAATGCATGGATGCTGCACTAGCTCTGCTGCATCTTCATGGTATCTGCATTCTGAACTACATATATGACTGATTAATCTTTAGCTCAGGTGCAGCAGTTAGCAGTCTGGCATTGAGATGTCATTCTTGCTCACGTGAAGTAGCTAGGGTTAAGGCTGAACGCAAAAATAATTCTACTTTCTCCTCTACAGAGGACCACTTTCCAAGGCATATGGGACTTGGTGATGATGTATGCATATCCTTCACCCATGCACATCGAAACCATCCTGTCAGCAGTAAAAATAATAAAGCTAGGCCAGTCACTCAATGTAGAACAGTTCCAGATAATTTTTTTTTGGTCATATAAGACCTTACAGCTCATAGTGCATGTCAGAGCAAATGAGAATCATGAGGTCAAAGGAATTACCTGAAGAGATCTGAGACAGAATTGTGGCAAGGCACAGATCTGGTCAGGGTTACAAAACAATGTTTGCTGCTCTTAAGGTTCCAAAGAGCACAGTGCCTCCATAGTCCTTCAATTGAAGACATTTGGCATGATCAGAACCCTTCCAAGAGTTGGCCGTCCAGCCAAACTGAACTATCGGGGGAGAAGAACCTTGGTGAGAGAGGTAAAGAAGAACCCAAAGATCACTGTGGCTGAGCTCCAGAGAGGCCTTCAGGAGATGGGAGAATGTTGTAGAAAGTCAACCATCACTGCAGACCTCCACCAGTCGGGGCTTTATGGCAGAGTTACCCGACGGAAGCCTCTCCTCAGTGCAAGACACATGAAAGCCTGCATGGAGTTTGCTAAAAAAACACCTGAAGGACTCCAAGATGGCGGGAAAAAAGATGAGACCAAGATAGAACTTTTTCGCCTTAATATTAAGCGGTATGTGTGGAGAAAACCAGGCACTGCTCATCACCTGTCTTGTCCAATACAGTCCCAACAGTGAAGCATGGTGGTGGCAGCATCATGCTGTGAGGGTGTTTTTCAGCTCCAGGGACATGACGACTGGTTGCAATCGAGGGAAAGATGAATGTGGCCAAGTACAAGGATATCCTGGGCGAAAACCTTCTCCAGAGTGCTCAGGATCTCAGACTTGGCCAAAAGTTTACCTTCCAACAAGACAATGACCCTAAGCACACAGCTAAAATAACGAAGCTGTGTAATAATAACAACTTCGTGACTGTTCTTGAATTTCCCAGTCAGAGCCTTGAGAAACCAAATTGAGCATCTCTGGAGAGATCTAAAAATTGCTGTGCATCTTCGTATTCCATACAACCTGACAGGATCCCCAAGGAGGAATAGCAGAGGATCCCCAAATCCAGGTGTGAAAAACTTGTTTTACCATTCCCCAAAAGACTCATGGCTTTATTAGAGCAAAAGTGTGCTTCTACTAAATACTGAGCAAAGGGTCTGAATACTTAGGACCATGAGATATTTCTGTTTTTCTTTTTTAGTAAATCGGAAAAAATTTCAACAATTCTGTGTTTTTATGTCAATACATGGGGTGCTGTGTACATTATTGAGGGAAAAAATGAACTTAAATGATTTTATCAAATGGCTGCAATATAACAAAGAGTGAAAAATTAAGGGGGTCTGAATACTTTCCGTACCCACTGTACATCTCATAATCAGCTTCATATTTGCTTTTTCTGATGTAGTAAATTAGCTCACCCGGTACAAAATTGCACTTGTGATGTGGAGGGCTCAGATACAATTCCTGTGAAACGTCTCAAAATTAAGACATCAAAACGTTACAAAAATAGTTTTTTGTAAAATGGCATGGTTGCTTCAGAAATATCATGCTTTTTTCCCTCATGATTTTTTTTCCCCATTTATTTTTGTTAAAACTATTGTTTAGTGTAGGTGGTACATTTATTTTCAAATGTGATAGATCATTAACTTTTAAGTGCCACTCACAGGACATTTCATTTCCGAACTGCTGTGACGCATAAAACAACCAACATGATTAAGTGTTGCCAGATCCACATTTTATGTTTCAGATAAAACCTGAACTGGCTTTTAGCGCCAGTCACTGGACATTTGACTTTGAAATCATCATAAAATGTGCAAGTAGCAACATAATATCATTAGAAATACCACCATATATTTATATGATATTTTTCAAATTGTTTTATGTTGTGAGAGAGTAAATAATGACCACATTTTCATGCTTGGGTTAACTATCCCTTAAATTCCCTAGATCCATCATCATCTCCATTTTGTAATGTTTCAACATATCATATTGAGAGAATGATCTTACATTGCATCTAAAGCAGTTGAACATGTGAAAACAGAATTAATAATCCTCTGTGTTTCTTTATTTCATTTTTTTTTAAGTTTCACTGTATCAAAAGAAAGCCACAAAGGAACTAGCCAAGTGTTCTGAGGGTCAAGTCTGCTTGATCCACTTGTGGAGGAACCTAATCACTACAAGTGACCCTATGCCAAGCCGTTAAACAAGACCAACAAACCTCACAAAAGTCTAAACTCTCCAAATGTTGTGAAAGTCTGTTAAAAT
Source organism: Rhodeus uyekii (assembly GCA_037043235.1). NCBI lineage: Eukaryota > Metazoa > Chordata > Actinopteri > Cypriniformes > Acheilognathidae > Rhodeus > Rhodeus uyekii. Next base: position 2,966,615 of record JAWRVZ010000035.1, read on the forward strand.
TCCTCAAAGTGCAAAATAAAACATTTGACCTTGTGCGCCAGATCAACATCATGACATGTGACCCGAACCCGAGGTGCTCTGAAAATGGACTGTTTGACTCTACAGAGAAGTCACGAAGAGGTCTCTAACATATTCTGAGCACTTAAGCTCCAGGTCACCCAGAACCAGGAGACCTTTCAAAACACACAAACACACTGGCGCTGCAGGAATGGAATGTTCCAAACGCAGTTCAGGAGGGATGAGCTGCTTCACAGACAAAGATGATATGGATGATGGCAAAACTGAATAAACTGTGGTGGGTGACCTGGTGGTTTCACCCATACAAACCCATTTCAATGTTCCAAGGCAGTCTCTGTGTTTTTCCATCCACATAATGACCTCATGTTACTGCTGCCCTCACATGCCCTCTACTCAGAAGTTTTATTTTCTGCACTGTAAAATAATTTTAATGTAGTGCTGTTTTAATCAAACATGAGCTTGCTTGTTTGGTTAATTATAAACTTGATGAATTAGTAAGTTAGTTTTAAAATAGCATGCAATGTGGAATTATTAGGACATTTTTTTCACATTTCCTGTTCTAATAATGGGGAGAATATTTCTGTGGAATGCCATTCGCATTTTTGTTTTCTGTTTATTTTTTTGACTACGTTGGGTTTGGTAAAGTATTTTATGCTTACTAAGGCTGCATTTGATCAGAACTACAGTAAAATTGTAATATTTAAAATGCATTTTCTATTTGAATAGATTTTAAAAGTAAATGTATTCCTATGATGGCAAAACTAATTTTCAGCAGCTATTACTGCAGTCTTCAGAGTCACATGAGCTTTCAGAAATCATGCAGACTTGGTGCTCAAGAAACATTTCTTACTATTATCAAAACTGAGTAATATTTTTGCGGAAACAGTGAAACAGTTGTTTCAGGATTATTTAATGAATATAAAGCTCAAAAGAACAGAATTTGTTTAAAGCCAGAATCTTTTTTTAACCTTTTTTTAAGTTCTCCTGACACAAAATCAAATTTTGCACACGTAGCACATTACAACCCAAAAGAAATATATTTAGAACTAAGTTTATATATTGATGTATTCAGGTTTGCAAAAAACAAGTTTTTAAAACTAAAGTTGGATTGACCCAAAAACTATTTCCTTTTTGATTTTTCCTGAACAAGTCTTAATTGGTAGTTGCATCATTTTAAAATTAGTCAAAATATAATTAAGCAAACATAACACATCTGTCTGTTGTGCTGAATGACAGGTGCTGAATTCATGGAGGTCTGCAGAACTTTCTATGTATTCCAGATTCCATGCAGGCTTAGTCACAGCCACTGGCCCTTATAGACCAAAAGGCTCATTCTGGTTGACTACCTACTGTATGTGTGTACGTCTGCAGACTTTGAATGCTGAAAAAACATAATCTGGAGTTCCGCACCAACAAATTTCATTTGGACTGTGGTGAGGATATCAGCTAAGTGCTGGCACTCAAGTTAGCTTTGAGTTTGCGTCTGTATGTGTATGTCCGTGAGCATCACCATCCTGCCTCCACCATGCTGAAATGACTCTATGACTTTGAAAAATAAACGCAGACAGGGGTGGGATGACATGAACTGTCAGTGCACCTCCAGGCCCCTCCCCTCTGCCCCGCCTGGGCCGTGTGAAAGAGCTTCATCTCAACAGTGGCCCCATTGTTTGGGGACCCTGGAATTCACCCACTCTTATGTACATTTGAATGTGACCTGCATCTCAACACTTCACCCACAGTAGAGAATTCCTTACCTGCTTTTACCATTAGACGAGAACATCTTGAAAAAATCCACTCCCTTTTTCCAGATGAATAGAAGAGTAGATTTCTGCAGGAAAGGTCAGTCTAATCTTTTTGGGCAGAGCAAGACTGTCAGGATTGTAGTAAATTAAAGGATTAGTTCACCCAAAAATCATTTACTCGCTCTCATGTCATTCCAAAACTGTGTGAATTGTTTGTCAGTGGAACATAAAATAAATGTTATTTAATAATACTCATCGCCTTTTCCCCAAGCAGTTAAAATTAATACATACAAAAGTGGTAAAAACATGTGACGTGTGTGACTTTTATTCCAAGGCCTCTGAAGTAATATGGTTAACAAATGAGTTAACAAATGTCAAATTATATTCTAGATTTTTTTTTATATAAAAATAATAATATCTGACTTTGCACATACTTGCAATATTTGTTGCCGTTAGCAAATTCATTTTCCCCCTAATGTTGGCTGTTATCTGCTGAGATACTTTAGTTGAACTCAACTATCAAATCTGATGTTTGAACAAATTAAATCAAATGATTAATTGAAAAAAATGATTGAATATTGCTGTCATGAACGTGCCAAGGAGACAACTTAAATTTCACACAAAGCTATTTTATTGCTTCAGAAGACTGGGAATACAGAAAAGAGCTTCATGGCGGCCTTCATTTACATTAATTATTTCAAAAGGTTTGGTCAGCACATTATTCAGAAGGAAAGTCAGACAAGTTTGGAACAACATTCTTTCATTTTTTGGTGAACTATTTCTTTAATCCAAAATATTGCAACTGATAAATACATCTGAGGGCTACTGAGTGTCCGAATCGACAAGCTATTTCTCCTGTCACAAGAATTATTCTGTTATTGCTTGACTGACATCATGATGTGTGTGTGTGTGTGTGTGTGTGAGAGAGAGAGAGAGAGAGAGAGAGAGAGAGAGAGCTTTTGCAGGAGGATGGCTTTCGATCAATCACTTCTCAGCAGGCATTAGCTGTTATTGGTGTCAGAGCAGCAAGGTTAATGTCAGTGGCAAAGGCCTCGCTCTCAAAACCAGACTCTCGACAAGCTGATCAATACAATCTCTGTCACCTTGGAGCGCCTCTCCCTCTCTCTTTTTTCTCATTTTCATCTCTTCTTTAACTCTTTTACTTTTCCATCCATACATGTTCCTCTCTTAAATGTCACAAGAAAGAAAAGTGACAAATGATTTCTCTTTAATATCCAGTTGTTGGTGATTTCATGACAGCAATGTAGTTAAATGAAGAGCAAACTGAGGCATTTGCTTGAATCAACAACTCCTCAAATATTTCCAATTTCAGAAGTCAAAAGTAAGAGATTACAGCATCAGCTTGAATGTTTGTATTATATTTTTTGCCAAAATAAAAAGTATCTGGACCAAAGCAATGCATATTCATTTACCTATATAGACCAGAATCTTTTTTCACATTGTCACTGAATATCCTTTGTTTAATTGTATCAACACGTTTTCTCTCAGTAATTTCTAACAGATTGATGGATAGATGACAGATGTCTTTGCCAAACCCATTCCTCTGGTACAGTGTTTTTATTTTATTTGTTTTAATCCTTTTTACATATTCTACTAAATTACATAATTCTACATTTATGTGAATCCAAACATACTGAAAATCTCGAGTATAATTTCTATAGGTTTAATACATTTATAATCAAAGCCAAATCAAAATCTGCTTCATAATCACTGCTCTATGATATCCTAAATTAAACGGATGCAGACAACTTAGTTTGTGTCTAAGCTTGTGTCAAAATTTGACATGTCTGATTTATTTCAGTATCCTGTCAAAAAAAGACGACAATCACACAAATGCTTTCAAACACTAATGTTTCTTTAACACATGTAAGAGTTACAGCACAAATATATGTACCTTTTAATATATATATATATATATATATATATATAAATAATCTGACAATGTTTTATGACATACGATAACTGCTTCATCATTCGGTGTGTAACCAAACTGAATGGGAAACAAACTGAATAATTATGTAGTATAAATGAAGATTATTTCTGACTCTTCAAAGATGACCTAAAAATATCTCATTACCATGAATGTGCAACGTGTTAATGTGTTCTCTGGATAGTTCTGTGATTCCTTGCAAATTGAAATTGCTGAAGACGGAGTAGTTCAGAGCTTCAGAAACGAGGCTTACGGGAACCTTTTCCAGCTTGTAAGAACATCTGTTCCAGTTACAGAAGGCAGGAAAATTAGAGTACTGGGCTCAGCATCATAGATGGGTTACGTAAGAAAATGGTGCAAAAAGTAAAGAGACAGAAAGAGAGCTAGTCGAAACCCCTCAGCAACAATAGATTACTGATTGTCTCACACCTCCATATCAAAGGCCAGCGGATGGAGAAATAGAGAGAGATGAAGACTAGAAGAAAGAGATTATTGGCCCTCATTACACCTGGTTTTAACATATATATTCTGAGATGAACCAAAGTGGTCAGTGGAGGCCAAGGATGTCTATAATAACTATGTACATTTTACTCATGTTTTTGAAATATCGCCCCAAGTTGTGTGAATTGAAATCTGCCATCATTGTCACAACGGAAAATATGAATTTATTGCATGTTTTAAGAGCATAATAAATGTTGCTAGCAAATGTGTATATTCTGTCAGCATGATACTTGGCTAATTTTGATGTTTTTGATGGAAAAAGAAGCTTTAAAAAAATGTTTTAACAGATTAGGCTTTTTCTAGAGAGACGTGCAAGGATAGACAGGAAAATACTGGGGGAAGTGAGAGGGGCACAGGATTGGGAAAAGCATATCAGGTATAAACAGGGTAATTATGGTGTAATAATTTGGTGTGAGGTAGGGATGGGCGATACCTGACTTTTTAAATTCGATACGATACCGATATTTTTGGGTATAATTTTACCGATATCGATTTACCGACACATTTCTTAAATGTGTATGTGATTTTTGTTTTTTTAAGTAAAGTTTATATATATATTACACTTAAAGGCAAATTACAGGCAAATTACATCCACACATGACACATGACACATAAGACATATTGGCCATTAATAAATTTATTACAAAAGTAAATTTGACAACAAATAAAATAAAAATGTTTAAAATAATACAGTATTTTACAAAAAATATTGATTAAATAAAATACATCATAACATGTCATAAATACATCATAAATACATCATAGCACAAACATGAAACAAAAGTACCGAAAAAACTTTTTGCAGAAATTGATGCAGAAATTATTAATATCGATATTTTTGTGGAGATATCGATACCAAGCAAGTAGCTTGTGAGTATCAATATATCAATACTGCAGCATCGGTATGCCCATCCATAGTGTGAGGCTACATGGGACTTATATCTGGATCACCCTATCAAATGAGACACAAAATAAAAATTTTGTGGGAACGGAGAAAACAAAACATGCATACACTAAAATAATAATTGGTCAAATACATGAATTTAGCATATGACTCCCATAAGTTTGCAGTATGTACTTGGCCGCTGGTCAAAAACAAGTTTAATTAAAATTTTGCCTAGAAAGCACACTTAAAGAGCTGTCCCATAAAGCGGCCTCAAAATTCATCGCTAGTGTCAATTATGTGGCAAGAGAAGCCTTTCCCACTCCCTCTGTGATTATTTGCATTGGTATATTTTTCCGTTTAGTAGTTATTTTATGAATTTTTATTTTTTTGAGATTAGGTCCACTTACTTTAAAAACAATTTAAAACTCTAAAACTGGTGGGAATGCTGGGAAAAGGAGCAAGGGAGACTGCACACATACAAGAAGAGCCCTGAAGTGCAGTGAAATTCAGAAATTGAGATGTAGAGTCAGAGAATTGCCCCAAAACTGTGTTTGCCCAGGGGCAAAAAAAACCCCAATGAATTATTTCCCCAGGAAACTTCGACACGGTGTCTGTACACAGCCTAAGCCTGTCCTGACAGATGTCTGTGCGAAACTATCTCTCTTTCTGCCTCTACCACTTCTGCATCTTCCTCTATTTCTCTCTCTCTCTTTGCATCTCCTCACCCTCCTCTCCTCAGAGGCCTGGCTGACTTGGGAGCGTATGTCTTCATTAAGACAGCTGTCAGGTCTAGCAAGTGGAAGGGTAGAAAAAAGAAAGAGGGAGAACTTCAAAGGCCTGTGAGCTGTGTCCCAGAGGATCGTGCACTGAGCTGGGGCTGGGTGAGCACAGTCTGTCTCCGGCTAAAAATCTCACTTTACCCACATGCTACTGTTTGTTCTGCTCAATTCTGTCTAGTCTGACACAAACGTCTTCAACAAGCTCATCTCAGGAAATAATAAGCCCAGGAGATCAAACGCATCGATCTCTGGCAGCTAGTCACTAAAACTCATGTTTTAAAGCTGTAACAAATAATTAGACATGAAGAGAAACTGACAGTTCTTTGTACAGCATGCCTCATTCCTTCACAGCATCAGCCATCTTAAACTTAAGCAATAACTCAGCTTAATAATTCTTTAAATGATGTGGAGCCATATTCAGTGGTAATATTGTCGATGAAATTACTGATTATGGGCACACACAAAGTTTTTTCCTTTGTTTTTAATCAAAAGTAAGCTTTGCTTTCCTGTAGCTCAATAAGTAGAGCATTGGTTTACAACGCCAAGGTCATGGGTTCAATCCCAGGGAAAGCAGGAATGTTATGATTCAATGTGTTTCTTGAATGCAATGTAAGTCGCTTTGGATAAAAGTGTCTGCCAAATGCATAAATGTAAATGTTTTCAGATTCAGATGACAAGATTGCCAAAGCAATCCCTGTTCAGACAGAACTGTGAAAAATGATTAAAAACTATTATGCGTGCCAGGCCAGTAGCTGGCAATGTCGCAATATCACCGTTTTCACAAATTCATGTTTTTATAGTTTATGCTGAGACAATAACCTGCACTTTGAAACTCATTTTCAAAGGTTTTCATTTTCATGCTCCCAAAGTGAAGTCAAAACTGCATTCATTTTTGCTGAAAACGTTGTTGTTAATAGTAAAAAACTTTAATAACAATAAATCATTTATTTTATTTAAAATTATACAGTTAATTTTATTTTATTTTATTGTTATTTTTTTGAGGAAAAATATCATACAAATAATTGTAGAAATTTCAATAACATCCAAACTCTTGATATTTAAAATTGACCCACTTGAGTTTTAAGAATATCCTCATTCCATAATGCACTTAAATATGTCTAAAACAACTAAAGCATAAAAATAAAAATTCACTATTGCATTGCAATAGTACACAGTCAAAGCATCAGTTTTTCAATCTTGTTTTTTGTTAAATGTTGATACTTTTTTCTTCTGCTTAGAATTTCCATCCCCTAAAATTGGAGACCATTTTACTAAATTTGACACGAAATTCAAACCGTCTATGTTTAAGGCGCATAGTACTGATCAAAACAACACCATACCAATGCATCTGTCTTTTCCAGAAATGTTTGGGAAAGTGAACTGGACCTGGTGTTGAAAGGTGGAAAACAAAAGACCTGGAGACATCTTTGGCCTCTTGGCAATGTCAGCAAACACTCCAGTGAGCAGCCGACATCAAACACACACATCCTGGGGTTCGGACAGGTAATCTGTCTTCTCTGGACCTTCAAAGGGTCCGGTCAGGAAGCCCTGCCGTCCTGCCGGCTGTAGAGGCATGTTGGAGTCTGGGTACACAAACTGAAAGGCAGAGAGATGGATGTGAGGATTTTCGCAGAGACCCGCAGTGCTGGAACTGGTCCGAATGAAAGAAACTGGGGGTTTCAATTAGTATCAGATGACATTGGCTGGTGGTGACAGGTAGGGTTAACCAGACTGGGTATTAGGGCTGAAAGAGGAACAGGGAGCACTCATCAAGGTCAAAAATATCTGTGTGTATCATTGTGCTCCATAGAGGTGTGAAATTTCTGTACGTCTAAAGATCTGGACAGTCAGGAGAGAGAGACGGTCATATGGGTTATGCATGTATAAGCAAATTCACCAAAACATGTTCCTGTTTCTAGTACAGGAATGAAAGCATGGATTACTTAAAGGGAAATAAATACATTAAGAAGATTGCTAAGGACAAAAATAATTGATATATTGTGCAAATATTTTTGCACAAATAATAGAGTAATTCAGCATGAAACCCCATTCATGTTCTGATTGGCCCAACTATTCAAATTCACATTTTCTTAGTTAACCATATAGCTACATTTGTCAAATTGAATTAATTACAATTGGTGAATTCAAATTAATTATGATTGGTGCAACGTCATCCCGTAATTTGGTGTTGTCTGTCATATATATCCTTAATTCCCCACGCTATATTATGGGCAGGGACAAACACAATCTGTGTGTTAGCTGCTTATGAGCAGCACATACTCGGTCAGCCCTGGAGGCAGTTGATTTTGAACATCTGTCTTTGAGAACACTCCACTCCCGGGTAGTGGTGTTTGACCAAAGTGGACCGCTCTGTGCAGATGGATCATAGGTGGTAGTTTCTCAGCTTGCAACCACTACCTCCAGCGCTCCGACTCGGGATAAAGAAGCCAGCGCTGTGGCTTCTCCCCACCCCAAGTGAGATCTTCATGCTGGGCTTGTCTAGCTCTGAGGAGGTGGACATGCTCAGCATTGAAGCCGTGCTCAGCATCGAAGCAAGTGATTTGGGTGACTTGCCAGCCCAATCACCGGAGTATGAGGAGCTACTGGTGGTTGTTACTCATGTCATACTCATATCTCCCTCCTGCCAGAACACAGGAAGTTCCTGAGGTTCACTTTTAGGGGCAAAACATACCAGTACTGGGTTCTTCCATTTGTCACACAGCCCTGGTACCACTCAGACTGCAGGATGTACGAGTTCTCATTTATATAGATGACTGGCTGATATTAGTTCATTCTCAGGTGATGACAGCATGTGATTAAGATTTTGTACTCAACCACATGAATTGCTTGCGACTAAGTCTAAATGCAAAAAAAGAGCATGCTCACTTTTTTAGTTTTACATTTCACACTCAGATACTCAGCAGACAGCATTTTTGCTGGTTGTATGGCACAATGTGGACATGTATGTGGAGTCGAATCTGGCCAGAAGAAAGCTAGGCCAGTGTATCACTGTAAAACAGTTTCAGAGACTGTTAGGGTTCACAGCAGCTGGTCGTTCCATGATTGCATGGAAGAAATCTAGGTTATTGTCCCAGGACCCCATGTTGGGAGCACTTTGTCATCGCAATATACTGGGGGGCATCCCTCCAAGACATATGTGATGCAACAGGGTGGTCCTCTCTGCACACATTTATAAGGTTTTACAGCTTAGAACTTCCAGGCACACAGGGTTCCCAAGTTCTCATAACCTGAGCTGTGCCTTAATTGCTTCACACTAGGACAGGCATTTGTCAGTATGGAGAACTGGGTGTATCATTCCTCAAAGTGTTGTCATACGACACAGCTTGAGTTTCCTCGAAAGGTAATGTCGCATTTAACCATGGCTCTGCGGCTTGCTTCAATCGATCAGAAGGCTGTAATGATGGCTCCTCTCATAACTTCTGCATTCTGCCAGCACACGTCACTGGATGGCATTGCACAAGTCAGAATTGAACTAAGCTGGACCTGTGCTTCAGACGCTGTGACGCTAAAGGCATTCCTCAAAGCATCATTATACGAACCTGAGATTTTTTGCTATTCTCTGCATGGAGTCATTTTTTTTTTACATAAAACAATTGACACATTTCATCTGGTTTAAATTGGTTATTTTGGTGTCATTGTATAGAGCTCAAAATAAGAAATGTATTTGGACATTTTAGCTGTACTATAAATGTATTTAATGTGAATCATTGCATAACAAAATATAAAACCAACAGGCCAAATATGTTTTAAATGGCATGAGACAATCCACTTTTAGACATACACTTGTGAACTTCCCTAAGCACTTTCCCTCAGGGAATCCTCACCATTTTTGGGTGTGTTCAGCAGTGTTAAGTGGACAAGGGACTTTATTTTGACAGACCCTCAACCCCTTGATTGTGACTGAGAGTTTGAGTCTACTTATATGTACGGTTCAGACAGGTCAATAGACCACAGTGCCAACATGTTTGTGACATCACAAAAATGACTCGCAGTGCTTGTGCTTAATTTACCAATTTACTTAATTTTGAAGATCTACTACCCCTAAACCTAACTGTCAGTGGGGTGTCAATAGATTCTATGAAAACATATGAATTCATAACAATTGGCCACCAATTTGTCAACATGTAAAAGAGTTAAAAAGTTCCATAAGATTGTATTGATGTTATTGGTTGTATTGGTTGACGAGCTCCGTGCTTCCCCTCTCTGGCCATCGGAGGTCGCCATCGCCCGAATACTGACACACACGCGCACACAAACATTACATTTCCCAGAAACCCATACCTTGGAGTAATCACCATCCCAGCTGTTACACATTCCCAGAGACTATTTATACCTGGTTACCCAGCAGCTAGGTACGAAGTCTTGTTTGGCTGTTAATTAACTTTACTGAGCGTTTACACCGGTGTCTGATCTCCTGTAACTGACCGTGCTGTTTTCCCGTTTCCCATCCTGTCTGCCGGCCCCGATCTCTGCCTGGTATATCGCTTGTGTATGTTCTCTGCCAGTCCTGACTTCCCCGTCTGTACTACGATTCTCATCCTGTCTGCCTGCCCCGACTTTTGCCTGGATTATCGCTTGTTGGATGATCTCTGCCTGTCCTGACTATCTGCCTGTATGACCATTCTTATTAAAGACACACTATTGGATCCCTGTCTGTGAGTCCCTCCGTTACAGTTGGACAAACTGATTTCCATCAAAAGTCATAATAAGACCAGTTAAAATTAATTGTAAAAAAGGCTCAGAAAATGTATGTATGTTCGCTTTGCATCACTTGTTTGCAGGTTTGTTATTTTGTTATCTGATGCAATGACATTCATTCAAGTTTGACAAAATTAGGCCTTATTTTAATTATGAATAATCTATTATTAATTATAATTATGCCTTATATAAGTCAGACATGGGCTGCCTCCAAAATCACATACTTCCCTTCTATATAGTAGGCGAAAAGCAGTATGTAAAAGAAATATGTCCAAATTACATTTATACTACACACTACTTTATACTATATAGTATAGAACATACTTTTAAGGTCATAATGTATTTTTTAAATAAAATTAAGTACCTACTCAGACTATGCGATTTCAGACACAGGCATCAAAATTGTCCTAGTTTGAGGTGTCTGATGCCCATGAGAAGAAAAAGATTTCCTGCGTTTCTCTTTCAGGCACCTTGGTCTAATGAGTCTGTTGCTGAAGAACATCTTTTGTCTAAGCACAGTGTCATGATGGGATGCATTTTCCATAATACCATGTAGTTTGGAGAGAATCTCCTGTCTGCTGTTATCCGACTAAAGCTTCCTTCCTCTAGTCAGCTTTGTCCATTCCTGTACAGAGCCACTTTGGCCATCTTTTAGTCATCCGCACAATATTTGCAGCCAAAACATGTCATGTCCGCACACAGTCATAATAATAATGATAGCTTAGTCCAGGGCACTCAATTCATGGTAATTCAACTGTTTAGAAGAATGTTCCCAGGCGTCAAAGACAAGAATGTGTGTTCTCTAAGAAGCATGAAATCAATTGCACACTACCTTTTAGCACTCTTGTGCTGTTGTGGAAAACTACACATGCATCATCTATGCATTATGCTAGTTACTTTTAGAATTTGCTTTCAAGAGACAGCTGCGTGATTTCCATGAGAGCTTTTTACAGCTTCAATAAATGAGTTTCAAATGTCCAGTACGACCATTTGGTGTTGACCAAGGCCGTTTGACATCAGAGTTTGTTTGTTTTATTACCATGAGACAGAAAGAAATGCACCCAAAAGAAGCTTGAATGTGGTTTAGGCTATATGTTTCACGTACTCCAGAGTGTTCATTAATGGTATCGGGCAATCTAGATTATTTTTCCAAAGGCAGAGACAAATAACATATTGTTTGCCTGTTATAATGCGTATGTAGTATTTTATCAATTCTATCGAAACTTGTTCAGTTTCTTAAGAGAAAAAATTAATATTAAACTATTCTTTCCTTAATGTTTCACTCTCACTTTTATCTCTATTCAAACCATGACACTTTGTACTACCTCCTTAGGATGAATCAGTTCTGTTGTTGTCCTCATTTGTAAGTCACTTTGGATGAAAGCATCTGGTAAATTAATAAATGTAAATGTAAATTTATCCAAGATCATAAACAGCTTTCATACTAAAGGAGCACAAAATCTCTTTCATCAAATCCTTCTTCCTTGCTGTAAAAATAAAATAAAATAAACTTTGATAATTGATATTTTATTTGGGTAAACTCAGCTTATTAGGCCATGAGGAGGACAAATAAACGCCCCTCGCCATGTTTATCATTGGCCTTGTTAGGTCTTCCAATAATACAATTGCTATTACAATTGCACAGCAGTTTTTTTTTTCAGAGAAATATTTAGTATTTTGAACCACTCATCTTTGATCAGCACTAAAATCAGTGAAGTAATTATTTAAGCATCAGGCTTAATGAAAAACAACTCAATAAGATCCAGTACTTCTTTTATTTGGTTGCATCTTTTCATTTAGCCCTAAGGCGTCTTTTCAAACTTGTAAGACGTTTCAACTCAGATTTCAACGTACCATTTCACCCCCCATTTATTTCTGCAAACAGCTCAGTGCACCAAAGTACCATCACACAAATCGCCCTGAAGATATGATCATTCTGTTATTGCCCTGCATTATTGAATCTATCATTAGCAGTATTAAAGGGAAAGTTCACCAAAAATGAAAAGTGTCATCATTTACTCACCCTCATCTCCTTCCAAACATGTATGATGTTTTTTTTAACGTACAACACAAAAGCAAATGTTTAATTCCACATTTTTATTTTTTTTAAACAGTGAAAATTACTTTTAAAATAACTGTTCCCAAAGAAGAAAGAAAGTCATGCAGGTTTGTAATGACATGAGAGTTTGTAAATGTTGACAATTAAAATTTGGGGGCAAACTATCTCTTTAAGATTGTTGCTGTGTTTGTACTCACACACACACACACACACACACACACACACACACACACACACACACACACACACACACACACACACACACACACACACACACACACACACACACACACACACACACACACACACACACACACACACACACACACACACACACACACACACACACACACACACACACACACACACACACACACACACACACACACACACACACACACACACACACACACACACACACACACACACACACACACACACACACACACACACACACACACACACACACACACACACACACACACACACACACACACACACACACACACACACACACACACACACACACACACACACACACACACACACACACACACACACACACACACACACACACACACACACACACAACCCTTTGTTATCCCTTTCCTCTCCAAACATTGAGCCCAGATTGATAATGAACTCTGCGAACAGCTTTCCACCTCCCAGCGCAGTCCAGCCAACCTGCGGTGTGATCCGTTTGACTTGGACTTGCCCGGTTCCCCTCTGAACAGGCAAAGAACCTCTCACAACCCTGCTACAAAATATCAGAGCTGCCACAGAACTACAGCTCCTCCTAAATTCGTGAACGCAGTGGTGTGGGCGGCTGGGGCACTGGACTGGTTGGTGTGGGATGTGGCTAATTGTGGTAAATGCTGGCAGGGTTTGCCGTGTTGGGGAGGAGAACTCGAGGGCCTGTGGTTTGGATTGCTGTAGTTGAAATCAGAGAACCTCTGGCATTCAGTGTGCTCTCTCCCTCTCATTCCTCGTCCAATTTTCTTTCTATCTCTCGGCCTCTTTGGTATCCTTTTCTAGCCTGTGTTTCATAACCTGCTCTATCTTTCTCGCAGGGTCACAGACAGCCAATGTGATTCGGCTGCTCTGCCCACTGCTTCAAAAACCTGGACAAGAATATTGTTTTTGTCTCAGTAGTTCTTGTTTTCTTGAGTGCATGTGTGTGCTGTCTTCATTAGTTGTGCAAGAGTGACGTACGTGCTGAAAGTGAGAATTAAATCCCTCTTTGTGTGTTTTGCAATGAAGTTTTGAGAGCTTTAGAGTGAGATTGCTTTGTGTATATTCAAAGGCATCATGGGTAAGAGGCTATAGCCATGCCTAAACACTAACCCTCCTCATTAGACAGTGGCCTCTTGGGAGTAAAGAGAATGAGCTCGCCGAAAGAGTAGGTAATGTAATCTTCTCTGGCCAATAACCTCTCTAATAGACAATTGAAGTCTATTTTCTCATTTCCCTCTTTCTTCAATATCTCACTAGCCCTGGCTCTTTTCCCCCCTCATTCTCACTTACAAAAACAAAATAACCTAATAAAATAAAAAATGCACTTTCTTTCTTCCTCCGTTTCTTGCTCACACCCACGCACACACACTGTTTTCCAACAATACCGAAATCGTATCCTCTAAACATATTTGGTCACAAATTTGGTGTCAATGTCAGCATGAACCAAAACAGGATGTTATGTACACGTTTATGCCCCCTGAATGAAAAATTACACTCAAATAGATCATTCTCTTGGGAAAACATGAACCTCTGAACCAAGTATTGATCTGATCTCTTTTTCTTTTTGTGGCGGTGCTTGCAATTGACAAACTGATAGCAATTGATTTGAGTTTAGCAGAGGGGCAGAGACAATTGTTAGCAAAAGGTTAATGACTATTAACACGTCTTTTACCATGCCTGTGAACAATGCCGGTGTTAATGGTATTATTGTTTTGTACATTATATTAGGGCTTACGGCATACTTTTCCATTTTTTAGTACATTATGGTGGTGTAAAAATACCTCAAGTCCATTTAGTACCATATTTGCCACTTTAGATTGAGCATCCATGATTGAGAGTGAGCATTTAAATCCAAAAGGATGGTGTAAATATGGTTCTAGAGAAATAGCTTACCCACGTACTTTACAATGCAAAAATGTATGCAAAAGTGCTTTACTTTCCATAAAATCTGATGATGTAATTGGTAACTTTTTTGAGGAGTAATGCAATAATTTTAAAAGCAAGATTCCCCAACACTCCAGTAATCTTCAGTTAATTTTCCCGTATTACATCGAGTACATTTGATTTGTTTTATGCATATATTCTGTATATATTATAGGAACTATCTGTAGTCATTAAAACAATAGTAAATTGTCAGCTTGTTATCTTTAAGCAGTCAGGAGACTTCAGATGTAAACACAAGGGCTCTTAAAGGCCGTGCTTACCCTCGCTCAAAGCCCCGCTGTACTCTTCTCCCGTCCCACTTTTCATTTTTATATGCCACCAAAGCAAATTTCATTATGAAGTGATAAAAGGCCTCTCACATTGTCAGTGAGATTTCTGAAAAATAAATGGTTCACTGACTGACAACAAATGAAGACTTCATGCACCGCGACAAAGTATTTTGCGAGACTACGGAAAGCTATTCAATGAACATGAAGAGCATGTCTGAGCTGAAACACATGGCCTTAAACACACCGCTCTGCTCTATTTACATATCAAGTTCAAAGTTCACATAAGTTGAATATTTGGTCTAGTGCAAGTGGGATTATTTCATTCTGCAATAAAGGTCCCTGTGCTGTTTGGTATTAAACCATGAACATGTAGCGTGAGCATGTTTGTATTTCAGCCAAGTCTTGGCTTCGTATCGATGTTGAAGTTTGTTTACTTTTGCCTTTCATGTATATGTTTGTGTTCCTCTGTTGTGTCTTATGATCCAAGTAAGTCTTTTCCTGTGAAAACGCGGAGCTAAAAGCTGACAGCATGAGACTCGCTGAGGTGTGAGGAAACATTTTTTTGGCGAAGTGGCTGTGTTCAACTTGTCTGTTATGACAAAGCGCAGATTTATAGAGAGGCTCCAATTAAAAGAGCGATCTGTTTAACCTTGCGCATAGACGAACGAGGTGTCGAAAACGAGGAAGCATGACAAGTCCTCACAGTCATGCACTCTTTTAAGGCTAAGCTGTGTTTATGAGCTGTCCCCATCCAGACTGATTTATATTTAACACTATACATACATAGACTAATATACATCTCTCCAATAGGGCTGACAAAAAAAGAGAGCACAGCTTCAAGGGGGAGGTTGGATATTTCTTTCCGGTCTTGTCTGTTTTTATGTCTCTTTCTTCATCTCCTGCCTTTTAGAATTAGCTAGACATTTGCAGTGACCACAGAGAATATGAGCACTCAGGTGCTGTGTTTATGAGTTATGATTAGTTGAGAGAATCATTTTGCCTTAAGAAAATTACTGCTTTGTTGGTATTGTGTTACATGTTTCATTACTCCATAGTATTTGAAAGAATATCATATTTAACCAAAAACATAGTTGGCTAATACAAAGATACTTTTTTGTTGTTTTGAAATCCAGGCCTATTGTAAAGGGACAAATGTCTCTTTATTTGTTCGAGCAAGATTGTAAAAGAAAACTGTTTCTTGGAAACAAACCCTGTCAAAGTAAGAAATAAATATTTTTTTTTGTGTGTTGGGGAATTTTTTATTTTATTTACTTTAAAGAAAGAGAGAGAAAAAACAATGTCTGATGATTACTGCCACATAACCAGATGGCTCCAAACGGTCTCTCATTTATGAAAGATCTCATGAGATTTTATTTTGGCTGAATATATCGAAATTATATATAAGGTCTATCGAGATAATAAGGCATTCACAAGCAGGTCATTCTTAGGAAGCGATGCAATTTGTGCTTGAAAATCAGTTTAGTTTTGTTTGTTTTTATTATTTGATTTGAAAAGGTTACTGCTGCACTTTCTAGATAACATTTGGCGACGTAACTGCAAAAACATAGTTATCTGTCTTGTATTTGAGAGCTTAATGTGGTTGTGTTCACCCAGAGTTCGCTTATTCACGAGAGTGACAGAAGCATTCTATGTTCACCCATTTCGGGACTGACAACCAAATTTTTGGCGAAAGGAAACGTGCTGGACAAGGCGTTGATTTAGGCTTGTTTCACTGGTAATTTAAGCAGTAAAGTCATTTAAGTACATAATTCTTATTATATAGTGACTTATACAATACTTTGCAGAAACTGTTCTGTGGTTCCTGTGTGTGTGCTGCTGTCGGTATGATTTGACTGATGAACTTACCCCTCGAATCAAGACATGCTGCATCAGCTGTTGATATTTACATAGTTTCATAGTTGAGAATAGAAAAAAATTTCAACATCGATTATTCATTCAAACAGTATTGAATCGAATACTGTAGGCCTTTGTAAACTTGATGGTGTGAAAAGGACAGTTTAGTTTAAAAAAAAAATGTTGCCAAAACTGAGAATGTACCCCATATTGTCCAGCCACTTTAATGCATTTTTGAAAAAGCATTATATTTTAATGTAAATCTAAATACCATGCAAGTGGATTTTGCATTTATTCACTCATTTCATGATTAATATAAAATGCTAATTGTCTAATACCGTGATACAAATGATCAACATTGATTTGTTATTATAACACTGATTTATCATTAAGTGATTTATTAATTTAGATTTTATTTTGTCATTTATTTGGCATTATATGCCAAAACAAAGTTACATCCAAGAATGTAAATATCAGTCATTAGAGACACAAATGGATCACAAATGTCACTAGATTTAAAAGACACAAGCTGATAGATTGGTGTTTTGGCATTTGTGTTTTGAATGAATGAGTTAAGGCTAATAATTAGTAAGCCTATACTAGATCCAGATAGGATTACATATGTGATTTACTTCCTGCGTTTAATGACATTTTTCCATCCTGTTCCTCTTCTCAGCATCATAGGCCAAACTCATTACTGTTCCTTCTACACAGACATAATATTTAAAATTGTATTTCTGGCAGCACTTGAATACTACAGCCTACAAGGCTCAAAAATGTTGTTTGTTTAGTTTAGTACACTTTAAAACAGCTGGCTGAAACTCAAGGGGGCTCAATTTCCACCAGCTAATGAAGTCCTGAATGAATGTATACTGTTTATGGTAATTTTCTAGTTAAAATAAATGTTACTTCAAGAATGTATGAATCCAGCCATGAAGCTGAAGTTTTAGTGTGACATTTTTGGGCTAATTTGTATGTGAGATCGGAAGAGAAGGTCACGGATGGAAAGCTGAGCATTGTCTCCCACTCTCAATTCTCGTTTTAATTAGTGCAGTTAAATACTCAACCCTCCGTGCAGGTCTCTTTATACAATGCAGGATATAATTGTTCTCATTTCACAATGAACTCAGTCTTTTTGTTTGCCCTCCTGCTCTGAACACACACACACACACACACAAGATATTTTATCAAACATTGTATGCCGTGCGCTCACTCTCATTGGCAGGAATGTCATCCCAGGAATGTATATTTTTAGAGTGTCCAACACAGGGAATGACAGCCGTATCTCCACCTCCTGCCTGTTTATTACAAATACCCCTGATTGTGTGAGTGTGTATGTTTATGTGGTGAAAGAAAGAACTGATTTCACATCCTTCTCTTCTGCTCAGTATCTTAATTGTTAAAAAAATGTATTAAACACAAACATTTTATATGATTTCCACAGCTAAGCTACAATTAGATCTGTGTATTTTGAATGCTTTAACATCTTTATACCAGTGCCATTTACTCGTTTCTGATTTGTAGTAGTTTTCAGTAATATTTACAATAAGCTCCCATTAGATAATATTTAGTTAACATGAACAATACATGTTACAGTATTTACTAATCCTTCTTAACTTTAGTTAATCAAAATAGGACTTTTAATAACTTATGTTGAAATTGTCATTAACTATCAGCGAACGTCTCAGGTTACGTATGTAACCATAGTTCCCTGAAGAGGGAACGAGACGCTGCGTCGAACGCTTGGGGAATCCTTGGATGATGTCCGCGCGAAGCACAATATGTAAACTTCCGGCGCGCGCGCGCGCGTGCGTGAGTGACAGGCGCAGATCGGTGACGTCACGAACCAGTTGATAAAAGAGCGCCGGAACCCGGAAGCGGCAGCTTAGAGTTTGTCTGAAGCAAGCCCGGAAGGCGCGAGGAGCTGAGGCCAAAGACGCAGCGTAACTATGGTTACATACGTAACCTGAGACGTTCCCTTTCAAGGGAACTCGCGCTGCGTCGAACGCTTGGGGAACGATATACCAACGCCACCTCAGTGACGAAGGCCGACGAGTGTCTCGTAGCTCACTACGAGAGGACCCGTGTTCCCGGAGCGGAGTTGAGGTCAAGCTGGTAAAACCTCAGAAAAGTATGCGGGGAAGACCACCCTGCCGCATAACAAACATCAGATAACGACACGCCAGATATAAGGGCCTTAGAGGCAGCCACGCTCCTAGTAGAGTGGGCCCGGACCCTCAGAGGCGAGGAGGATCCGGCCGACTCGTAAGCCAGGGTGATAGCCTCAACTATCCACCTGCTTAAAGTAGATTTGGATGCAGGGGCCCCCTTGGGGGTCCCAAAGCAAACAAACAACTGGTCAGACTTACGCCAAGGGGCAGACCTATAGACATAAGTGTCCAGTGCTCGCACTGGACAGACCTTGTTTTTAAATTCCTGGTCCTGGTCACCGAAGGGGGGAGGGCAGAAGGCCTGCAGTACTATAGACCTGGCCACATGAGTGGGCACTTTGGGCACATAGCCTGGCCTGGGATGGAGGAAGGCTTTCACCATCCCAGGCGCAAACTCAAGGCAAGAGGGAGCTACAGAAAGCGCCTGTAGATCCCCAATTCTCTTTAGCGATGTTATAGCTAACAAGAATAAGGTTTTTAAAGTGAGGAACTTTAGTGGAACCTCATCCAACGGTTCAAAGGGTGCCTGGGACAACCCCTGGAGTACCAGGGATAAGTCCCAGGCAGGAACCTTGGTCTGGACTGCAGGCCTCAGCCTAATGGTACCACGGAGGAAGCGTGTGACGAGGGGGTCCCGGCCAATGGACACGCCACCCAGAGGTACGTGGTAAGCCGCAATGGCAGCCACGTAAACCTTCAGGGTGGACGGGGACAACCCTGCAGCGAATCTATCTTGCAGGAACTCTAGCACTTTGCCAATGTGACAGGTAACTGGGTTCACCTGCTTCTCGCTACACCAAGAAGTGAAAAGTCTCCACTTCAGGGCGTACAGCTTCCTCGTGGAGGGAGCTCTGGAGTGGAGGATGGTCTCAACAACCTCGGTCGAGAGACCAGAATCTATGAGCTGGGCCCCCTCAGAGGCCAAGCCCACAGTTTCCAAAGTTCTGGGCAGGGGTGAAGAATCGAGCCCGCTGCCTGAGACAGGAGGTCCACTCGAACTGGGATCTCCCAGGGGACCCCGTCCAGCAGGGAAACAAGATCCGCAAACCACACTCTGCCCGGCCAACGCGGAGCAACCAGTGTGAGACGGACCTTGTCCCGGCGAACTCTCTCCAGAACTCCCGGGAGCAGAGCAATCGGGGGAAATGCGTACAGACATAGCCTCGGCCATGTCTGGACCATGGCATCCAGCCCGAGTGGGGCTGGATGCAGGAGTGAATACCACAGAGGGCAATGCGTTGATTCTTCGGACGCGAACAGATCTACTTGTGCCCGGCCGAATCTGAACCAAATCTGCTCCACCACCTCTGGGTGGAGCCTCCATTCCCCGGGCCTCGGCCCCTGTCTCGACAGGACGTCTGCTCCCACATTCTGGGTCCCAGGGATGTGAACTGCCCGTAGATGGAGCAGTCTCCCTTGGGACCAGAGGAGGATCTGCCGCGCCAGTTTGTATAGTGGTCGCGAACGTAGACCCCCCTGACGATTTATATAGGAGACCACAGTGGTGCTGTCGGTCTGAACAACCACATAATGGCCCCTGAGGTCTGGGAGGAACGCTTGAAGCGCCCTCCAAACAGCCATCATCTCCAGCAGGTTTATGTGCCAGGACAACTGGTGTTTGTGCCACAGACCCTGGGCAGAGCGATCCCTCAGGACCGCTCCCCAACCTGTGAGGGAAGCATCCGTCGATAGCATGACGCGTCGACAAGGAGCTCCCAACGCAGGTCCTTGAGACAGAAACCAGGGTTTCTTCCACATATCCAAGGCACGTAGGCATCGCCGCGTGACCTTGATAGTGCGGAAAGGGTTGCCCCTCGGGGAAAACCCTCTGGTTCTGAGCCACCACTGTAATGGCCTCATGTGTAGCAGCCCGAACGGGATGACGCTGGAAGCTGCTGCCATGAGGCCCAGCACTCGCTGAAAGTGTTTTACAGTGATGGACTGGCCTATTTTGACTTTCTTCACGGTTGACAGAATCGAATCGATGCGGGCGGGGGATAGCCGCGCCCTCATCGAAACCGAGTCCCATATCACGCCTAGGAAGGTGGTTCTCTGAAGAGGAGAAAGCACACTCTTCTTTGCGTTCAACCTCAACCCCAGCACTCTCATGTGTGCGAGAACAACATCTCGATGCTGAACCGCTAACTGCGGCGACTGGGCAAGAATCAGCCAGTCGTCGATGTAATTCAAAACTCTTATGCCTTGGAGGCGCAACGGGGTTAGCGCTGCGTCCATGCATTTCGTGAAAGTGCGGGGTGATAAAGCCAGGCCGAATGGAAGTACTTGATATTGGTACGCCTTCCCCCCAAAGGCGAACCTGAGGTACTTCCTGTGCTGTGGAAGGATGGAAATATGAAAATATGCGTCCTTCAGATCGATAGTGACGAACCAGTCCTCGGACCTGATCTGTGCCACTATTTGTTTCAAAGTCAGCATCTTGAATTTTAGCTTCATGACCGAGCGATTCAGAAGGCGCAAATCCAGGATGGGCCGCAGTCCTCCATCCTTCTTTGGAACGAGGAAGTAGCGGCTGTAAAAGCCTGACTCCCTGTTTGAGAGGGGTACATGTTCTATGGCCCCTTTCCTCAGTAGAGAATCTACCTCCTGCTCCATTACCAGAGCCTGCTCGGGGTCCACCACCGTGGGTAGAACCCCATTGAACCTGGGCGGGCGAGACCCAAACTGGATCGAATACCCTTTCTTTATAATTCGCAGGACCCACTGAGAAACCTCTGGAAGACATGTCCATGCCGGCAGAAATTCTACTAGGGGAACCAGCCTCTCGAGGCTGGCCTCTGGTGTCTGTGTAGCACACCCGCCAGGGCCCGGTTTTCTGGGGAACACCTGGAGTGAATGCTCTAGGACCCTCCTTGGAGGGGGCGACCTCCTCAGTGCAACCGGTGTAACGGGCGGCAACTGAGGAGGGTCGCCTCCAAGAGGCCCGGCGCGTCTGGCGTCAGGACCTCTTCGAGGTAGCCTTCTTGGCGAGGATGACGGTCCTCAGATCCGTCCTCCTGCCCGAAGGCTGAGGCTGGGAGCGCCTGCCCGACCCCCCGGTTTTCTGGGGAGGTTGGCGGGTTGAGACGCTCTGCCTTTGAGCGGCCCGCTGCACATATGAGGAGGCCTGGGGCTGTGGCTGGCTCACAGCCCCAGGCTGAGGGCGGCGAGGCAGGAGTACATTGAACGCCACCTGCTGCTTTGCCGCCTCCTGGAACTTCTCGACGACCGTTTTCACCGAATCGCCGAAAAGCCCAAAAGGCGACAGAGGGGCGTCCAACATAAAATTTTTCTCCTTGTCCTTTAGAGACGTCAAATTTAACCACAGGTGCCTCTCCGTGGCCACACAGGCTGCCATGGAACGACCAATAGAGGCAGCCGTCTCCCTGGTGGCCCGTAGGGACAGATCTGTGGCTTTACGTAGCTCAGCCACAGCCTGTGGACCAATGCCTCCGCCCTCATCGAGGTCCCCCAACAATTCTGCTTGGTAAGCCTGAAGCAGGGCGGTGGTGTGAAGACACGCCGCTGCCTGGCTAGCTGCAGAATATGCTCTGCCCACATGAGCTGATGTAACCCGCATAGGTTTAGTGGGCAGCACCGGGACTTTAAGCGATGACACCGAGGGCGGAGAGAGGTGGCTCGCAAGCGCCTCCTCCACCTTCGGCATCGCGCCATAACCATACTCTCGCGCACCAACCAGAGTGGCATACATATTATTTTGTGGCGTAAACACTCTGGAGGTGGCTGGCCTCTTCCAGGATCTAGACACCTCAGTGTGCAGATCCGGGAAAAAAGGCAGGTCCCGGCGAGGGGGAGGGACCCGCACTGGCAGAAATCGTTCATCCAACTTGCTTCTCTTTGGACGAACGACAGTGCTTTCCGCTGGCCACTCAATACTTAACGTGGCCACAGCGCGAGTCACCACCTCGAGCAATTCCTCATAAGCTGGGGAGGAGGTTGGCGAATCCTCACTCTCCGCGTCGACACTAGCAACGTCTAACTCCTCGGAGCTAGACAATTGCAGTGCCGGTGCTTCAGCTTGGTCGGAAGTAACCGCCCTCGAGCGTGCTTCCGAAACCATGCATGAAGCACTGGATCCACCGGGTAAGGGCTGAGATAGGGGAGCGCCCGTCTCAGACCCCGCCGTCAGGTCCATTTGCGAACCCCATGACCTAGATCGCCGCAGAGCCTCAGCTGCTGCGGGACCCGAGCCCTGGGGAGCGCGAGCCTGGCCGGTCTCAGAATCAAAAACCGCCAGGCGTGAGCGGAGCACCCGCAGCGGTAGTTGGCTGCAGTGATCACAGTCAGCACTCACGAGCGCTGACCTAGCATGCTCCGCTCCCAGACACATTACACATAACAAGTGCTCATCTCCCCCCGAGAGGAAACGAGGGCAAGGAGATGCGCACTGTTTAAATGCCTGGTTCGCCATAAACATAGATATTGTATATAAATATATATGGGAGATCCCTGATTTTTAAACTAGATCTGGGTTTTTCTCTCAAAATAACCAGCACACTCAACACACTCTCACACTGTGCTTGCGAAGACAAACAAAGCTGCCGCTTCCGGGTTCCGGCGCTCTTTTATCAACTGGTTCGTGACGTCACCGATCTGCGCCTGTCACTCACGCACGCGCGCGCGCGCGCCGGAAGTTTACATATTGTGCTTCGCGCGGACATCATCCAAGGATTCCCCAAGCGTTCGACGCAGCGCGAGTTCCCTTGAAAGGGAACAATTATTCACTGATAGTTAAAGGGATAGTTCACCTAAAAATTAAAATTCTGTCATCCTTTACTCACCCTCAAGTTGTTCCAAATGGGTATGAGTTTCTATCTTCTATTGAACACAAATAACAATATTTTGAAAAAGTTAGGTAATTAATAAAATTAACTGGAGGATAAAGTTTATCGAGACAAACTTTAGAAGTTCGCTGAGAACGTCGCACCAGAAACTTAAATTTTGCATGTTGGTAGCACAATTTAACATTAACTACAAAGTTGCTGCCATGAATGATCAGAAATAGGGTATTGCTAGGGGATCCGGGGTGGTTATGAACAGTTTATTATTTTATTCATCTTAATGACTTTCAATAGGCATTTTTAACTGTTTTAGGAAGAGAGCTAAAATCTTTTAGAACGATACACAATGCCCCACACTATGCTAATAGATTATGTTCTTCTTAGCCTTGAGAATGTGATGAATTGGAAACAAGTGATGAATCCTTGTGTCCATGAGCATGTTCTTAGTATCACTCATCATCCATGGGTGCCCAGACTTTGCTACACAGGCTAACTCTGTTTGTTTGGGGCCTTTATACCATTAAATACTCTTTTGGCTTATAAATAGCTCATATTTCCGAAATAATCTTTAAAAATGATAATCTTTAACCAAGAAGCTGTTTTGTAGATATAAGCATGTAAGGAGCTCAGATATCTGCAACACTCCCATCTGTCTCTGAAAGCAGAAACACACTTGAATGAATGTTTTGTCTTGCTATGTTCCTTATTCATAATTGTATAGATCAGCAATATGTGCTTTAATGATTGCTGTGATTATGTACATTCTCTGTGTGTGTGTGTGTGTGTGTGTGTGTGTGTGTGTGTGTGTGTGTGTGTGTGTGTGTGTGTGTGTGTGTGTGTGTGTGTGTGTGTCAGCTAGCTAAATGTGTACAACTATCTTTGTGAGGACTGGTTTGAGTTTTAGATCGAAGTGAGGACATTTTGGCCTGAGACCCCTTTAAATACCTGTTTGGTTTTAGAGATATGGTTATAACAATTAGGTTAAGGGTAGGTTTAGGCACTTAGTAGAGATGGGTATGGGTTATATATGGGAGCTAGAGCCTGCTTTGTGTCAATGAGTGTCCTCACAAAGATATGTACAAGAATGCATGTGTGTGTGAATCAGGCTATGTATGTCAGTGCAGTGTTTGGAAGAGACTCATTCATTTCCTGGTCTGACAGAGCAATCTAGATAATGAGAGACTCTTTACTGGCCTCAATTAAACTGTTACTCAGCATAAATGAGTTCAATAAATCCATTCTACACAATCAGATGCTAGATAAGAAATATCCAGTGGCTAAAATCTTCATGAGACTCGGGTGTTGTCTTTTCATTTTGGTCTGTGAGTGGATGCTTGTGTGACGTTGTGTGTGTGCTGAGTGTAAGGGGATAGTTGAAAAAGTTGGCATTTATTCACTCTCATGTTTTTAAAAGACAAGTAGGCTTTGTTTCCACAAGAAATGTAACAGTTTTTTACAAAGATTCTAGTAAATCTAATTAGCATTTGTAATGCTAATAAGTAATGTAGCATAATGTTTGTGTTTGCTAACCAAGTGCTTTTGGTGCCTTTTTTTTTTAAAACAGATCCTATCCGTTTTCAATGTATACTTCAATGTAAATAGCAGTGCGAGCCTTCTGCTAAACATCTGCTTTTGTGTTTCCAAACAGGTTTGGAATGACATGAGGGTTAGCAATTAGCATTTTTGTGTGAACTATCCCTTTAAAGTCTGAAAAAGTTGAGTGGATTGAACCAACTATGTGGACCTAAAGTCTCATTTGCGTCGTTCTTTCTGTCTCCCTCCTCTCTTACTCTTGTGGATAAAGGAACAGATGGGGGGACGAGTCACTGGCTCTGTTTTATGGGGTGAGAAGACCCAAGAGAAAAATGTTTTCATTTCCCAGAGCCTCTGTGCGCACTGTTGCGTGGTGCTCTCTCTCTCTTTCTCTCTCTCTCTCTCTTCTCCCTTTACCTTGCTCTCTTTCTCTTTGTCAGAACAGATGGAGCATATTTATGTTCTCTTTCAGCTCTCTCAGCCTTGAGGAAATATTACAATAAAGCTGATATGCCATGCGTTAGGACAGATCTCATCTGTCAGTGGCACCTTTTCAAATTTGTGAACTGTTCTGTTTTGCAACCTTGTCAAAGAGCGAGTTTCGTAGTGAGTGGTCCTGTAAACAATATCCACTCATGAGGGCTTCCTTCAAACATGGAATTATGAGTAATAAGCTATATGAGGTTTCTAAAGTGGGCAGGGCTTAAATTCAGTCTGATTGTACCTGACCAATAGGATAGTTCTGTATCTTTATTTTTTGCTGTATCTTTATTTTTTGCATATGCAGGTAATGGATTGCTAATAGAATATAGATGGCTTTGTCAGATGGTGCTGTTGGTTGTTTTTGCTATTTAAAAGGGGTATATGTAAGAAGTGTGTATTCATTGCTTTTTTTATTGCCAATGTGTGAACAGCTTGTAACAAAACTTAAAAAACAATACCTTCTCCTACTGGTGTGATGGACATTTTCAAAGAATCCAAAGCATGTGATGGTTATGCACGTTTCTGAGAACCTCTCTTTTGTTCAATGACACATGAAATAAATGCTTATACAATGTTCAGGTTAATGCAGAAAGGGCGATTCTGTACTGTAATGTCAATGTATCATGTAAAGAAAAGGACTTAATTCAAACTGGTCTCACATAGTCAGATGTAGCCTATAGTCTCAAACACACTTTATATTTACTGTATTTTCCCGCATATAACCCACAGACACAGATAATCTACACCCTCATAAAGCCCGCGAGTTTTGGGGTCTTGTGTAAAAAATCATTGGCATAACCCACACCCTTATATAAACCGCACACATAGACTTATGAACTTTTTTGTGCAAGTTCACATTTCGAATCCTGCTCGCAGGACGTTATTTATCCATAACTGTTCAGGCTCGGTACAAAATGCTTGTGCGCAAAAGAGACAACAACCCTCGCAAGAAAGAAAATACCACAAAAAAAAAAAATCCTTAGGGACATAACAAATATACTGAAATATTATTACGTGTAAAAATTGTGATATAGCCCGCACCCTTATACAACCCGCAACCCCTGTGGAGTTTGTAAAATCTGGTATAACCAGCGGGTTATATGCAGGAAAATATGGTAAACTGTTATAATAGTGTAATTCATAAATTCATGAATCAAATTCATAAATCATAGAGCTTGTGCAAACATTCACATCGGATTGTTTGTTTTGTTGTTTTACTTGGCATTGAATCGCATTCAGTCTCTTGTGCGTTTTGTGTGCAGGAGTACACGAGCAAAAAGTTGCTGGCTGCAGTTCACTTGATGACCACTGGTGTCACTAATAAGGATTTCTGAATGCTACATTTAACCCCTTTAAGAAGGATCAATCACAGTATTTTGATATTATGATATTATTTTATTATATAATACAAATGGTATGCTACTCTGACCTAATTATACTTTTTAATTTATAAATGTCTCCAATGAGTCAAGAAACATTGTTTGAAAAATAGGTTGAATGTGGCTCAGTGGAGGACTTGACATTCTGAGACCTCATTTATTCCGTAGAGGAAGACCATTCTTTTTCTCATAGGAAACAATTATAACTAGTAATATTTGCTGCCCAATTAATGGATATAGCACCTTTTTTAATGTTTGTAAAAGCTTTGTTACTGGCTGCTTTGTATAGCTTTCAAACCATGGGGAAGAAAATCCCCAAGATGGCAGTGTTCCAAGTCCATCTCCCGGAGACAGAGTTGTCCATTAGTCAAGCCCTCAGAGGGGACGGCTTCTCCTCTGTTGATTGACCAACAGAAAGTGGAATGGCTGTCAGTTAGAGTCTATAATTTTCCATATTTGTCCCTTGACCCAAACTGATATTGACAGACTTGGAATAAGGATAAGGAAACCACTGGGTTCTCCATTGCTTAGCTTGAATATAATGATTTGGCCATACAGTTTTATTACCTTCACGACTGTATTTATTCATGTTACATTCAGAGTATCTTGTTTGTGACTTGCAGAAGGGAAGCGTTTGTGAGTGTTGCATGTGTTGTGTGCCAAATCCCAGATCTCAGAGGCAGCCAAATCCATTGATTGCATTATAAATCATAAATATACATATTTCATAGAGTGTTGTGAAGAAATTCAAAACATCTTTGTCCTTTGGGAAGATGCATTTATCAGAGCTTAGAAGTGCTTAGAGTTCACGAGCATTCCAGTAGTATTAGGTGAGCAGATGCAAATCTCTGCCTCTGCGATTTCACGCTCAGACTTTTCTGAATACATAACCCTGAGAAACGGCTCAGGACAGTGGAGGGGCCATTTGGGGCATTGGAACACCAGACGTTCCGTGAACTGTGGATCTTTTCATATGGTTTCATTTTGAGATCTGTTAGGGTCTCACTGTTTGTTTGCATGAGTTTCAGTTTTTTTCCTCCCTTTGTCTGACATAAACCCGCTGTATCTGCTTCTCTGAAATGGGCATCGATAGACATGTATGTTTGTTTTAGGTTGGTATTTTCTGTCTGAGTTAACTCAGAGCTTATGTTATGCTCCAGAAGTAGTCCATTTCCTCCTGCTGAGCGCAGCGAGTTTAAAGAATTGTGGGGCGAGGTAATTAGAATTTGGTTTGTGTTCCTGGCAGGGATACTTTTGAAATCTTTTCGCTTTTAATAAACCACTTTTGCTTTATTGGGAAATATATGTAGTTAGAGCAATTAAAATGTAATAGATTGCAGTTGAGGGATTGCTATTAGTATTTAATTGTAAATGACTTTTAAATCAGTGTCATGGACTGTTGTGGTCACGATTCCCATTTACTTCCAAACATATTCATGAAAATTAGAGTCAATTACATTATGCTCATTTATTAAAGAGGCATTTAAAATGCTATTTATACATAAAAATAGGTTGAGTACACCTTTTATAATGAGAATGTTTTTCACATCTCAAAATGGAGAATCAAATTCTTAAAATACTTTATTGATTAGTTTTGTATTTTATTATTATTTCTTAGAAAAATATTTGAAGAAAACAAACTGCTTTTTAAATTTGAAAAAGATGTGTAAAATCGGAGTAATGTGATTTAAAATATTTGTTATGACAAGACAAAGCTAGTTTAAGGTTTCATTATATATATTCATTTTTTTAAATCTTTTGAACAATTTTGAACAGCTCCAAACTTATTTACTTATTTAAAATAACGATTAAGATGTTTGCACACATCCATTAAAGGTGGATTTGAAGAGCTACAAATCCGTTTAAGATTTTTACCTGATGGACCACAAATTTGAAGTTTATTGAGAAGTTACATTTTTTCAAAACCATTTGAAAACAAATGTGAATACAAATATTACTAAGAAAATGAGTTTTAAACTAGATTTGTAAAAGATACGCCCTTTTCTTTATCGTGAATACTCTACATTGACCCACTTGCCATCTTTTCCTTTGTGCGCTCGTTCTCCCCTCCTCACACACTCATGGTCTGTTTTGCATTATGACAGTAACCTTACTCTCTGTTTGTGCCTCTTGGCCCTGGGCAGGAAGTGCAGGGTCGCCCTTCAGACATCATGGTGGCAGACAGGCGTCCACTTTAATGTCTCCCCATCGCTTGCGCACATTGTGTACCATTACATGGCCTTATTGGATTTCACGGCCCACGGTGCCTCGCTAATTAATGTCAGAACCTTCCTCTATCATATCACATGAGAAGCACCCCGCCTTCGATCCTGACTGGGTTTACCTCCATGAAGCTCTGGAGACTAAACACAGTTAGCAAGGGCACCGGGAACGGTGTTCCCACAGCAGGGTGGATCAGGATCAGAGTGGGCTGAGGAAGCCCTATGATTGGCCCTAGAGTGACCTGTAATGTAGTGAATGGAGGAAGAGGGATGGGTTTAGGTGTGAGGTTCGGTCCTGCTGAGTCTCACTGTAATTGCATTAACCCCATACCCTCACTAGCACAACACTTCATTTGTCGTCCCAGCGCCTGGTCTTGCTGATTGACACGTCAGCTTTGCTCTCTTCTCTCTCCATCATGCCTTCAGAGCCTGACCTCAGAAAACAGTGCATGTGCCTGCTTCTCAACGAGCAGACAGATGAACTGCAATGAAACATTATATGCTTTTAACAATGTAGGATCAAGTTGATATACAATGTGCAGAAATATAAGTAACAGACATTACGTGTGAAATCGTAGCAATTGCAATGTACTTAGTTAGGACGAATGTTGTTGCATTAACCTTTACTATTTGAAAGATTTGAATGATTCTTATTTATTCCTTTGGGGCTTGCTGTAAGTATATACAGTGGTACCTCGGTTTACGAGCGACTTGGTTTACGAGAAAATCGGTGTACGAGCATGGAGGGTCAAATCGGTGTACGAGCATTGTATCGGAGTGCGAGCAAATTTTTCCCTCACCCACGCGCATTTTTGTCCTAACGCTCAGCATCTTAGCGGGCATTTTTACTGGAAATATCCTAATGACAGCCTCTCATAACACAGTCCTGCAGTTCCAACCCCTTTATCACCCCTTAAAGCATTCATTCTCTCAGCCTCGCTCTGTTTGGCTGCATCATTCACCACAGTGATACTTTTAGAAGTGATAACATTAATTAATTTTGATCGCTATTGTTCACATAGTGAAATATATATGTGGTTCATGAATTCATTGTCTCCTCACTTCTCTCCACTCCGGAGCGCGCGGTGGTCTCCCGTTCCACGACTTTCACTCTGGATTATCACTTTGTTTGTTTTATGCACTATTATAATAAATTCACTCATTTACACTTGAATCCAGGTTTTGTGTTTTCCCCCTCCCTCCTCTGTCTCTCATGTCCTTCATGCCAGCAGACGCTGCTCAAAGTGAGTTACAGCAAATTGTCAAGTATTTTTAGAGTTTAATTGTCAATTACTAATTAGTATTTATATGAGATCTTAACGGTTATAATTTTAACTGTAATTAATAGTGTAAAATAAAAACTAAATATTTAAAATGGGCATTTATGGTCGTGTGGAACGAATTACTTGATTTTTAATGCATTCTTATGGGGGGGAATTGTTTTGGTGTACGAGCATTTTGGGATACGAGCTCGCTCTTGGAACGAATTAAACTCGTAAACCGAGGTATTACTGTAACTGTATTTTTAATTATAGACATTTAATTGCAATCATTTCAACCCAAAGCATTCACACTTTTTCCAGTCCCAAGCATATATAATATAAAAATTCATTATTTAAGTTGTTGTTTTATGAACCTTTGCAAAGAATGAAAATTACATGTTCAGTTTTACTTAACACATTATAATTTCAATATTTATTATGTGGAAATAATGTAAAATATAATAAAAAAATTTTTTTATGGTTTTGTATTTGTTTACCAAATGGAGTTAACAGCTTGAGGTGATGGATGTCTGAGAGAAAAAAATCAAGGTTAATATAACTTTTAAACAGAAGGTTTTTGTTGTGCATATTTTCCAATCTGTAACTTTTCAAGTTATGCAAAAAATAAATAAAATTTAAATACAATAGCTGTGAAATTATCCTTAGCAAGACAAAGGAGACAAATATTTAAAATTACATTTCTACCACAGAATGCTATTAAACATTGTCTAAAGCTATCAAACTCCCCTGGACTCTCCAGTGATTATGTTAATGAAGCTTACGATGGAAATCCGCCTGAAAAATTACATGACCCGAACATGCCCTGAAACCCCACTGTTTGTCAGGCTTGGATCATGTGTGAATGCGTGTGCATGAGTTAGTGTTTCTTTGTGTTTGTGTGCTGCAATTCATATAAAGGAAATTATTAGGGACAGGAGCTGCATCACTCAATTAGGCCAGAGCAGCCGCGGGGCAGCAGGGAGCAGCTTGCGGCAGATGGAGAACGTTCTGGTGCCCCTGCATGCCTGGACCTACAGTACTCCTTCAGCTGCCAGCACTGCCAGGAACCTGGCAAACCTGCCGCACAATTTCAAGGGTACGTGATTCCGAGAACCTGTAAACCCGGCCGGCCCAGGCCGCACTGCTCAGACTGAGACATTTTGTTTAAAAACGGTCTGCTTTCCCAATCCTGGCTACAACCGTCTAAGCCGCTAATGAAGTAGAGCAAAGATCTTCTCCATCACAGTTTGTGTTACACACATTCCACCTTCCTACATCCCAAAGTTCCCATTCATAGAGCTCATATTCCCGCTTATATTTTTTCTCTTTGTCATCTGCAAAGCACCACAGCCACATTTTTCCACTGGAGTGCTGCCGGTTCACAGCCGCTCAGGGAAAACAGTCCAATTCGGACTGAACCTCAAAGTTTGCGAGGGCTATTAGAGAGTGATATCATGGTGGTTTGATGAGAGCTCAGGATCATTGGGCTAATTTGCTCTATTAAGAGTACTCTGTTTCCCTGTTCAGCAGAGTTGAGGTGCAATCTACATGTGCTGGCTGCCCTCCTCAAGGGTCTCGAATGGATACGGCCAGATTTTGGAATCCCATGAAAGGCAATATCCATGGAATTGGGGAGTTAGGAACACATACAGTTCTATTCTGGCACAAAGAGAGCGACTGAAGCTCAAGGGGGATGAGATGGTTTTCGCGCTGTGGTACGGCTTTGAAAGTAACACTGAGGTATGGCTCAACATCTGCACTTCTCACCAGAGTTCCCACCAGACTTATGGCAACCAAAGGAAGAGAGAAGCTGTCTGTGATACTCAGAGTAGAGTTTAGAGAAGAAATGAGGCAGGAGGACCTGAGGAAAATCAGCAGATGGTAAACATGAGTGTGGAATTTTTTATTTATTTTTTTGCTTAAATTAAGGCACGAGAACTTCTTTGAACTGTTTTTACAAACAAGTTTTACGGAATTAAAAACTCTGCAGAAAAACAGGCATAGTTGTACAGCAGATTGGGAGACATGTCATCAGGCATCGTTTTTTAATCAACGTTGTAAAGAAATTGCCGTAATTTAGCACTGGTTGCCAAGTGTTTCTGAGAACTCATGAGTCATGCAGGTGATGTTGTACTTTTTTTTTTAAGTTATTTCTGTTGCTAGTTCAATTTACTTAATTAAAATGAGCTAATGCAACACAATTCTTGAATTTTTTTATTGCACCCAATCAACTTACATTTGTAAAATGGAAGTTAATCCATTTGTTCTTGGACAGACATTAATGATTCGTGTTGCCTTAAAAAAATAACAGTGGATTATTAGTTCCCAGCATACTTTGCATGAAACTAGAATAAAAAGGTAAATGTTATTTCATGTGTTTTCCAGTGCTTAATGTATTATTATGTGGAAATTTAGAAGAATGGTTAGAACTGTGTTGAAGAGTGGAACAATGTGTGTTAAAGGACAATGCACATTGTTTTAACAAGCAATTACTGCTCTAATGCCAGTATATTAACCAACTTTTCATATAATACAAGTTATCTTTCAGATATGGATTTTCTAGTGGTTAACTCGAAAGATATTTGAGTTAAGGCCAAGTCATCCCAAGGAATGGGAATTTAAATACATTGAGCATTCAAAGTGGCAAATAACTACAGTACAGTGTTTACTTATAATAAACAGATCGTTATGTGCTATTTATGTATAGGTTTCATCTACATAAGGTATCTGATGTTCCAAACAGATGCAAATTAACTGTTCTGCTATCAAGTGTGCGTGTCTGTAGACATAGCCTGGTTTTGGTAGTATATTGCCATATTTACTGTATTTATAGTATATAAATATATACTGTATTTACATCAGTTTCATTCTTTCTTGTCCATTCCAGAGCCATATGTTTGACCCTGGGATGTCTGCGGCATTGGGATGCATGAATTCCAGGGCGAGACAAACTCAAGGCTTATTAATATTCTGGTTCCCTATGCCTGAGCTCGCTCACCGTCACCCAAGGGCAGAGCCAAGAGTGTGCGGAGTGTCATGCGAATGAAATAAAAAAATTAGTTATCGATGGCATGCAGAACCACAGGGCTGAATTGAATCGTGTGTGCCCTGGTCCTCACTGTTAATTCCAGCACTGAACAATCAGTCAGAATGGGGTCTGAAACAAGGCCAAAGCCAAGGTCATTGGTACTGCTCAGAACAGATCATCACAGCCAGGGAAAACACTATGAGAGACTTAGGAATGCGATTAGGCAGACAGGACGTCAATACACAGCCTCATACCCACACACACACACATACACGCACATTTAACAGTCTGTGGCTTATGATGGACTGAGATGGAATGCACTGAGGACTGTTTGAAAGAAGTAATTTCAGCCGAGCTTCTGGCTTCCCCTGCAAATCCCAATTTGCAAAAGAATAATATCATCAATCAATCCAATGTTCAGATCTCAATCGAAAACTCTGTCTCCAGTACGGTCAGCTGTCAGTCGTTTTACCTGATACTATGTTTGTATAAAGACATGGGGATTTTGATTAATATGAGAAAGACTAGTTAATGACCACTATTCTAATTAGAAATGCACCCTTGAAAACTTACTCAACCATTTAGATTTCCTCAAACCCACCTAAATACATGCTGGCCAGCCTATTCCTAAAAGGATTGGGGAAGCTTCTTTGAAATTAAGTT
The DNA here is from genome assembly GCA_037043235.1 of Rhodeus uyekii. Classification (NCBI taxonomy): domain Eukaryota; kingdom Metazoa; phylum Chordata; class Actinopteri; order Cypriniformes; family Acheilognathidae; genus Rhodeus; species Rhodeus uyekii. The sequence continues at coordinate 3,001,111 of JAWRVZ010000035.1, forward strand.
GTTGAATTGTTACAGTCAAGGTGCCAATTTAAAGACAGAGGCCACCGGACCTGTTTTTAAAGAACAGCAGCCTATTGTTAATGTCCATTGTTCTTACTTGTCAACAAGTAAATAAAGACCTCTGTCCAAATCAGAAGACATGTAGAGGGGATGTCAACTCACTCATTGTTACCCCATGATTGATTGAATGTACAAGTGAGGAGGAAGAGAGAAATGGATCTCTCGTTTTAAATGGAGTGAAAGTATAAGGTCAATCAAGGATTGCATGGTCTCCATTTAAGCCTTATGAGCAAACAGAAAAATAGATGAAAAGGCAAGATGAAAAAAAAAACTTAATGATCACCAAAATTCCTTTGCTTTGTAAGAGGTTTCAGTTTTGTCCTTGTCATCAAAATTAAAAAAAATCTGATGCAATGCCCCTGAAGTCTTTTGATGATAATGAAAACAAATGACAACAACAAAGACACACATAAATATGTGACTGCTTAGAGTGCTTATATCATAGCAGTTTGATTCAAATACATTTTTTTAAAGATTAACTAGACAACGCATATGGACTGAGTTTCAAGTAATTACTAATGCCATACTGCATCTTTTATCCTGGCCTCGACACGACCACAACACAGCCCTGAAGTGTCTGCAGTGACCATGACTCTACCCATGAAGGCGTTCTCCATCCAGACGGAAGTGGGTTAAATATTTTGTGTGTCCCAATCTCAATCTGACTTCTGACCTGAAATGTTGTCTATATCATAATCATGCACTGTTTGTTTGTTTGTTGGCCAAAGGAGAGCTGGTTCCCCAAATTAGCCTGGTTTCTTCCAAAGTTTCTTTCTCCATTCTGTCTCCTGCTGGAGTTTTGGTTTCTTGCCACTGTCGCTTCTGGCTTGCTTACTTGGGGACACATAACACTTTATATTCATCAATGTTATTGATTTGCCTGGTTTTTGGAGCTGCTGTACAGCCAAAACAAATTGTGTTGCTTTGAAACAATCTCTATTGTAAGAAGGACTATATAAATAAAGGTGCCTTGACTTTTCCAACTTTCTCCTCCATCCTTCTCAATGCTGGAATGAAGTGTCAAGTATATGTGTGCATATGCTCTTATTATTGTTATACAGTTAATAGCCTTTATGGTTCAGTCTGTAATGGAAGTCTGTGCATTCTTTGAAAGACAACCTTCAGAGGTTCTGTGCGAGGGTTGGAGAACATCTCAGAATTGAGAAGGTCAACTATCACTCTACACATCAGATATCGCCCTTTTTTATACCCCAAGCAGGAAACGCATAGCTTTCTCTCCCTCCACAATTTCTCTCTCTCTCTCACTGTCTGGTGAGCTGCTCTCAATATATTGACACAGATTTCCATATGTGAGCATATGAGTGTATGTGTGTGGGAGGGACGCTGGGTTTTATACTTTGAACTGCAAGTGTATGTGTGGGAAGTAGAAGTTTGGGAAGGTGTGGAGCGGGTCACAAACTAGATGTGAATAGTTTCAATTCAGACTGGTGGACCTGATATTATAGCAGTGATGTGTTACATAAACATTTGGTTCAATTATATATTTCAGTATGCGAGAGTCTTGTAGGCCTCATCTTATACCTTTTTAGAAGTGCATTAAAGAGAACTAAAGTAGATTTTAACATTAATCTAATTTACATTAGATTTACATTCTTATACAGTTGCTAGGTTGTTCCAGCTGGTTGCTAAGTGGATGCTCAGGAGCTGGAGTTAAGGTATTACAAGGTACATCCTATACAAATGCTTGGGACCTTACGGAAGCAAGCTTCTGCCAAAAAAGTAAAACACATAGAATTACAATTTTGAGAAATATAGACATTATTGTGTATTATTACTCATATAATGTGAGATGTAGATATAGCCACAGTTCACAAGATATAACATAATAATAAAGATATAAACTTGCAATTCAGAGATATAAAATCTTAATTGAGAGATACTCACGTTTGCAAGAAATTACTTGCAATTCTGAGATGTAAATTGGCCATTTTGAGATAGTCGCATTTTTCAGGAATAAAGTCATAATTATGAGATATCTTGTGAGATACTAATTGGATGTAAAGTTGGAATTGATGTAAAGTTGCACCTGTAGATATAAAAGTCGCAGCTGTGAGATAAAACGACATTCGGAAGATGTAAAGTTATATGTGCAAGAAATAAAGTTATAATTATCAGCTATGTTTTCATAATTGTCCCTCCTTTAATGCATATATTATATATATATTTTTATTTTTTTATTTTTTATTTTTGAATTATTATATATATATATATATATATATATATATATATATATATATATATATATATATAATAAATAAAATAAATAATTAGTAATAAAGTATAAAAATAGATTTGAAAAATTAACCTTGAGTATGAACAATAGTGATGCTTGCCTTGGCTTGTTTCAATATATTTAATGATAGATGGCATATTCATGTAAGTCTAAACACCTGCATTCCTATGTGCGCGTGTGTGTTTGTGGAGGTGACTGGCCCTCATTAGTGGATAAATGGCATCAGCAGAAAGTTTCATTAGCTTGCACATGAAGCAGCTGACTGGAGCAGGTCAGTGCTCATGTCCCTCTCTCACAATAAAGCCTTCAATCTATCTCTCTCTCCATTTCTCTGCACCTCTCCATCCTCACTATAGCTCTGCTCGAAAATATATCATCCCTGAGCATTACAATCCTCATGGCACATCAAACGACTTCAAAGAGCAACTCCTGTTTGTCTCTCAGCTCTTTCTGCGTTTTCATCCTTCCTCTTTCTCTTACAGAAGCCCTTTCGTTCTCTGCCGCTTTCTCTCCCCCTCTCACCTTATGTCCTCCTCTTGATGTCAGTCATGAATAAGGGACGTGTCTGGGTGTTTTGAGGGTGAATATGAAAAGCGGGTTTGATGCGTGGACTCCGGCTCTCCATGACTTCTACATGGCGTGTCTCAGTGGAGAGAGTCTGGACTCCATTAAGACATCAACAGAGGTAGAGAAATGCTGATGGGAAGGAGGATGATGTCTGTGATCTCAGGCAGTGAGAAGCCCATGTCTATATTGAAGATATCTTACTAGTCTTCTCTGCCCTCAAAGGAATTCTCTTACTCTGCTTCTAAGGATGAGAAGACGGAGAGAAACCAGGAAAGGTGCTGCCCTCCATTGCACATGTGTGTGTGAATTTATATATATAATATACATGTATTTACACACACACACACACACACACACACACACTTTCGAGCTGGTCTAAGCTGGTCTCTGTTTATGGTAGACCTGATTTAAGGCCTCTTTACATCAAGGACAATAATTATAAAGATATAGATTTAAAAATAATTCTAAATGTAAAAGAATAGCAGTCTACACCACAGCTGTAATGGCACATCATGCATTGTTTTTCTCTTCCAGGGCCAAAATATTAATGACTCATCTTCTCTAAACAAATGTTTGTTCAATCAAATTCTCTTTAGAAATTCTCTCAGTAATACCAACTACAACTACTTTGTTGGTTTTTGAATCTAAATGTGAATTTAATCTTCTGGCGAACGACTTTGATGTATGTCGAGATTCTCCAATCGTTTAGTCCACTTTAACCCCGCCTCTTTCTTACAAATGACTGCAGGTTTGCAATTGGGGGTGCGGGTACTTCCAAAAAGCAAGGTTATCTTACTTTCACGCATACACACTCTTGGTTGATTAATCCAAACCTTGCTTACTCACGGGATGCTGGTTCCAAAAACATGTCTGGGAGTAAGTTCAGTCAACCAAGAGTATGTTAGCGGTTAAGACACAAGACATTCACAACAGAGAAACAAATCACCATGGAAATTGACTCTCGGAGCAAGCACAACATACTACGGTTTTTAAATGTTATTTTTTATGCAATGACTGTTTACATACGTTTTGAATATTTGGTGGTTGCGCAATCATTTTTCAATCTTTTTGTTTAATAATTATTTAGTTTGATTGATGTTTGTTAACCACAAACAAACTTAGTCTATGTATTAACAAAAACCTACAAACGGAACTAAAAACACAGACAGATAAATGCACATGCAATCCAGGATAAGTAATTTTTGTTTCGTAACTTTAAATCTAGATAAGGAAATGTCATGCTACATAAAGTTCAGTTTTGACACCTGGATTTCAGCTCAACGACTTGAGGTATAATAATTTAAATTTACTTTTAAAAAAGTAACATTTTTCCCAGTACTATTAAAGTAAGCACTTCTCACTTAGACATTTATGCAAATATCTACAAAACTGCAATTTTTTCACCTTTATATGCTAATAGAATGTAAAACACTCTTGACTGGAGTGTGTGAAAGGATCCACCACCCACTCAGCTTCCGTAATTAAAAGATGATGGTCCTAATGGACATTCTCATTGTCGTTATGAGAGTGAATGTCGGTCCCTGCCAAAAAGCCTTGTAGCATGACTTAATTTAAACTTATACAGTACATGAACTTTTCACAATACTTGTACATCACTTGCTCAGTGGCTTTCAAACCAAACTTGACAGGAATTGCAAACAGCCCAGCTGAGAGCCACATAAAATGTCCATTAGAAGTAGTCTCCACAGGTGTGCTGTAAGGCACATAAAGAGACAGGCCATTCATTGAAAGAAAAAAAAAGAATGAGAAAAATCATAACATGGCACACATCTTTTTTTTTTTTAAAGAGCCAATTCTCTTATTAGTAAAGATATCACTTTAAAATCATTTACTCTTTAACATGCATGTGCATACCAGCAACAAATGTGTGAAAAACACATTTTTATTTATTTATAAGAACTGAAGAAAACATTTATGACCAATTTTGTTTGATTATATTGTTCAGTTAGTGTATGTTATTATGGGACTTTTAAGTTATTTCTACAGGTTACATTGTGACTGCCTTTAAGAGTGGATAATTTTCTCATTTGTTCAACTTATTCATTTAAAAACATTGATTCATTCAGGAACTAAAAAAGTATTGGTGTGTCCGAAATCTTTTGAGTAGGTATTTATTTAAAATAAGTAATTGCTTTGCAACTTTAATTATAAGCCTATATTATAGATGTGTGTAGTACGATCTACATTCACCGTGCATTTTATGCACACTTCAGAATATCACCGGAAGTAATAGGTCATCTGGGTACTTTCTGCAATTACTTTTGCATTTTACTTATTTTTTAGACACTGTTTTTCGTCTGCTATATTAGTGAAATGCAGTCCTGAGTCATTGGACTAAGTCACTGTTTTATGAGTGAGACATTGAATTATTCACAATCCATTTTCATTCTGTAACGATAACTGTGAGTCGTTCACTGAAACTAGGAACAAAACATGAAATACCCCTACTCTGTGTTGCTGAGAGAAGCACAGCTCTTCAACTGAGGATTAATTTGCTAATTATTTTGTTGACAGAGTAAAACTAAATAGAGTGACTGAAATAGTGTATAAAATGTATGCTACTCAATTTGAACTTTTTGTGTCTTGAACCGTTGTAGAAAAGCATGTCATGTTGTGGTAAGATGAAAGTCACGTACCATGTATTCTCCATTGCAGCCCAGCCTTCAAGACACAACTGATTATCACCCGTATATCTGTTTCCCTGACCTTGACTGGGATATCCTGGAGACAAGCTCGCGGTGTCAGCCCTTGTCCTGTCAACCTGACCTCAACAAGTAATTTAAGTTTCTTTCGATGCTCAGAGGTAAGTCAAACCTTTTTTCTTTATTTTTCTTTTTTTGTATGGGGGAAGATGCATGGGGTGCATGAACATGTGGACAACCTCGGCTCCTGAAGGAGCTTGTCAAGGGCACTTGTGGCTACAGATGTTGTCATTACATCCAATCAAGGAGAAATCCACAGACAGGAACATTCCAGACTCATTTGAGTCATGGCTGTGGAATGAGAGTGGGGGGGGGGGGGATGAATAGAAATAATAGACAGTGGATAGAAGAGGATGTGTAATGTTTATCAGTTAGGGCAGGGGGAATTTGGATGTCTCTGCTCTAAAAACAGCAACGTCAAGCTGGCAAAGTGGTTCCCTTTCAGGGAACTCGAGCTGCGTCTAGCGCTAGGGGAAATAGTCTTCCTCGGTCACGTGAAGATCTGTGCAACCAATGAGAGACGAACGCGTGCGAATGCGTCACTGCCGGCGACTGCCGGTGACGTCATGAGCTAGAGCATAAGAGCGCGTCCGAAACCCGGGCGCCTCAGCTCTGAATGTCTTCAGCGTGCTGTGTTTGTGCGAGAGTGATTTTTGAGTGTGAGATATCAAAAAATCAGAATGAGTGCGGAAAATGTGGCGATTGAACAGAGGTTCACACCGTGTGTTCATCCTTGCCCTCGTTTTATAACAGGCAAGGATACACATGTTATGTGTGTAATCTGTTTGGGAGAGGAGCATGCACGGTCGGCACTTGAGAATGCCGGCTGCAAAGACTGCGAGAGGTTTTCCTTGCATGATCTCCGCTCCCGCCTGGCGGTCTGTAAAGAGGCCGCCCAGGCTAGTGTTCCCCGTGGTTCAGGACCTGCAGCAGCCGAGGCTTTGCGGCGCTCTCGTTCCTGGGGATCACAAATGGATCTTGCCGAGTTAGCTGGGGTGGGTCCCGCCTTACCTCAGCTCTCGCGAGATCAAGCGGGTCCCAGTCACGAGCACTCCGAGAGAGCTGCCCGTGCTGTGACTCCAACATTAGCTCTATCTAGTTCAGAAAGTGAGATGGATTTAGCTAGTGTTGGTCCGGCTGAGGAGGAATCGCCACCCTCCTCGCCGGCAGTTGAGGAGCTTCTTGAGGTTGTGACACGAGCGGTCTCTTGTCTGGGGCTTGATTGGCCAGCAGAGACCAGAAGTGCTCGTCCTAGAAGAAGTATGTTGGACGAGCACTATTTACCAGTTCGCGTCACTCCCCCGCGCCGAGCAATGCCTTTTATACCAGATTTGCATGCCGAGGTATCTAGATCTTGGGGAAGGCCAGCCTCCGAAAAGGTTCATACACGCAATAGCGGAATGTATAACAATTTAGTAGGGGGTCAAAATTATTGTTATGGAGGGATGAAAAAAGTGGATGAGGCTCTCGCGAGTTACCTCGTTCCCCAGTCTTCATCCTCCATTAAAGCTCCGGCGCTCCCCTCCAAGCCGATGCGCGTCACATCGTCCTTGGTGGGGAAAGCGTACTCAGCATCGAGTCAAGCCGCATCGTGCCTGCACACCACGGCACTGTTGCAGGCGTATCAGGCTGAGTTGCTTGGGAACCTCAATGAGGGCGGCAGTATTAGTCCGGAGGCAGTGACAGAGCTGCGCCGGACTGTGGATTTGTCTCTTCGGACCACTAGGGAGACGGCCTACTCTGTCGGCCGCTCCATGGCAGCTCTGGTGGCCACGGAGAGACACCTTTGGCTTAATTTGTCAACAATGAAAGATAAAGACAAATTTGTTTTGCTGGACGCTCCTCTGTCCCCTTCGGGCTTGTTCGGCGATGCCGTGAGAAGCGTCGTCGACAAGTTTCAGGAGGCTGCACGACAGCAGGCAGCGTTCAGTAAAGTTCTTCCACGCCGCCCTCCACGTGAGACCGCCAGCCAAGCCAGGTCTCAGAGCTCCTCATACAGGGCCGCTCAAAAATACAGTGTCGCAACCCGTCTCCCTCCGGTAGATGCCGGGAGGGGGGGTCGACAAGTTAAAGCCGCAGGTCGTAAAGGTGATCTAAGGGTTGTCCTGGAGGCTAAGAAGGCTAAGAGTAAGCGGCCCTGACGCCAAGCCGCAACCAGGTGGTGTGTCCCTGGAGCAGCTCAACAGTCAGCCCGCCATGGGAAAACCACCCCCTCTAAGGAGGGTCCTAGAGCAATCCTCCCGGGTTTCCGGAATCAGCCCCGGCTCAGTGGGGGATATGTTCTTGGTACCAGAGGCCAGCCCAGGGAGGCTGGTTCCCCTAGTAGAATTCCGGGATGCGTGGTCACGGCTACCCGGTATCTCTCAGTGGGTCCTGCGGACGGTAACCTTAGGGTACGCCATTCAGTTCGGGGTTTCTCCACCTCGCTTTTCGGGGGTCCTACAGTCAGTGGTAGGCCCTCAGCAGGCTCTGGTCATGGAGCAAGAAGTAGACACTCTGCTGGCGAAAGGGGCCATCGAGCATGTACCCCTCGCAGAAAGCAAGTCCGGTTTTTACAGCCGGTACTTCTTAGTTCCAAAGAAGGATGGAGGGTTGCGGCCTATCCTGGATTTGCGTCTCTTGAATCGTGCGGTCAGGCGTCTAAAGTTCAAAATGCTAACGCTCAAACAGATCGTAGTGCAGGTCAGATCCGAGGACTGGTTTGTCACAGTCGACCTCAAGGACGCGTATTTCCATGTCTCCATCCTTCCGCAACACAGGAAGTTCCTGAGGTTCGCCTTTGGGGGAAAGGCGTACCAGTATCAGGTGCTTCCGTTCGGCCTAGCGCTCTCACCCCGCACGTTCACAAAAGTCGTGGACGCTGCACTAGCTCCACTGCGGCTACGGGGCATCCGTGTTTTAAATTATATCGACGACTGGCTTATTCTGGCGCAGTCGCCGCAGTTAGCGGAGCAACATCGAGATGTGGTGCTCGCACATATGAAGGAGCTGGGGCTGAGGCTGAACGCCAAGAAGAGTGTACTTTCTCCCGCTCAGAGAACCACTTTCTTGGGAGTCATCTGGGACTCAGTTGCGATGTCGGCTCGGCTTTCCCCCGAGCGCATCCAAGCTATTTGTTCAGCCGTCAAGAGCATCAAGCTAGGCCAGCCACTCACGGTGAAACACTTTCAGAGGGTGTTAGGGCTCATGGCAGCGGCATCCAGTATCATCCCACTGGGCCTTCTGCACATGAGGTCCCTGCAGTGGTGGCTAATGACCAAGGGGTTTTCCCCGAAGGGGAATCCACTACGCACTATCAGGGTCACGGGGCGATGCCTACGCGCCCTGAGCATGTGGAAGAACTCTTGGTTCCTGTCTCAAGGCCCAAGGCTTGGGGCTCTGGTTCGGAGAGTCTCTCTCTCGACAGACGCCTCCCTCTCGGGCTGGGGGGCGGTCATGAAGGACCGCTCCTCACAAGGTCTATGGAACAGTCGGCACCAGACCTGGCACATAAACATGTTAGAGTTACTGGCGATCCACAGAGCACTATGTGCGTTCCTACCGGACCTTCGCGACCACCATGTCACTGTGTTCACCGACAGCATGACGGCGGTTGCCTATATCAATCACCAAGGGGGTCTACGTTCGCGACCACTGTACAAGATGGCACGACAAATCCTCCTCTGGGCCCAAGGGAAGTTGTTGTCTCTCAGGGCAGCTTACATCCCGGGGGTCCAGAATGTGGGAGCAGATGCCTTATCGAGACAGGGGGCAAGACCAGGGGAATGGCGGCTCCACCCCGATGTGGTGGAGCAGATTTGGGAAAGATACGGCAAGGCACAGGTCGACCTGTTTGCCTCAGTAGAGAACACCCACTGCCCTCTGTGGTTTTCACTAACGCATCCAGCGCCTCTGGGGCGGGATGCCATGGTACAGGATTGGCCGAGGTCACGCCTGTACGCCTTTCCCCCGATCGCTCTGCTCCCGGGAGTTCTGGCCAAGATTCGCCGGGACAAGGTCCGTCTCACGCTAGTGGCCCCCCACTGGCCAGCCAGGATATGGTTCTCGGACCTGGTATCCCTCCTAGACGGACTCCCTTGGGAGATTCCAATCAGGAGGGACCTTCTGTCCCAGGCGGAGGGTTGCATTCTATATCCGCAACCAGAACTAATGAAACTGTGGGTCTGGCCCCTGAAGGGACCCAGCTCATAGAATCTGGTCTCTCAGCCGAGGTTGTTGAGACCATCCTTCAGTCCAGAGCTCCCTCCACGAGGAAACTCTACGCCTTGAAGTGGAAACTTTTCACGTCCTGGTGTAGTGAAAGGCAGGTGAACCCAGTAACCTGTCAAGTTGGCAAAGTACTGGAGTTCCTGCAAGAAAGATTTGTGGCAGGGCTGTCCCCCTCCACCTTGAAGGTTTATGTGGCTGCCATAGCGGCTTGCCACGTACCTCTGGGTGGGGTATCCCTGGGCAGGGACCCCCTGGTCACTCGTTTCCTCCGTGGCACATTAAGGCTGAGACCTGCGGCACAGACCCGGGTGCCGGCTTGGGACTTGTCTGTGGTACTACAAGGCCTGTCCCAGGCACCCTTCGAACCTATAGAGGAAATCTCAATCAAGTACCTCTCTCTTAAGACCCTGCTTTTGCTGGCTATCACCTCGCTCAAGAGGGTCGGGGATCTTCAGGCCCTCTCAGTGGCCCCTTCATGTCTTGAGTTTGCGCCCGGGATGGTAAAGGCATTTCTCCACCCGAGGCCAGGCTATGTCCCCAAGGTTCCCACTGATGTGGCTCGGTCTATCACGCTGCAGGCCTTCTGCCCTCCCCCATTTGATGATCATGAGCAGGAGCACAAGAACAAGGTCTGTCCAGTGCGAGCACTGGACGCTTACGTTTTCAAGACTGCCACTTGGCGTAAGTCCGACCAGTTGTTCGTTTGCTTTGGGACCCCTGAGGGGGCTCCTGCCTCTAAGCAAACCTTAAGCAGGTGGATAGTCGAGGCTATCTGCCTAGCTTATGAGTCGGCCGGACATGCTTCTCCTCTGAGGGTCCGAGCCCACTCCACTAGGAGCATGGCGGCATCCAAGGCACTCCTCTCCGGAGTGTCCTTATCTGATGTTTGTGCTGCGGCTGGCTGGTCTTCGCCGCACACTTTTATGAGGTTTTACCATTTGGACCTCGATGCCGCCCCGGGGACTAGGGTGCTCTCTCAGTGAGCTGGGACACACCCGGAGGCCGGCGTCACTGAGGTGGCGTGGGTATTGCGTTCCCCTAGCGCTAGACGCAGCTCGAGTTCCCTGAAAGGGAACGTCTCGGGTTACGAATGTAACCCTGGTTCCCTGAGGGGAACGAGACGCTGCGTCTTTGCCTCAGCTCCTTGAGCCTCCGTGCCCGCTTCAGACATTCATGCTGAGGCGCCCGGGTTTCGGACGCGCTCTTATGCTCTAGCTCATGACGTCACCGGCAGTCGCCGGCAGTGACGCATTCGCACGCGTTCGTCTCTCATTGGTTGCACAGATCTTCACGTGACCGAGGAAGACTATTTCCCCTAGCGCTAGACGCAGCGTCTCGTTCCCCTCAGGGAACCAGGGTTACATTCGTAACCCGAGACGTTATGTTACACATCTTTACATGACCTAGATTCTTAACCTCATCTTTCTTTACTTCCATCCTTCTTTAACATCATACAGTAATCCCTCGCCACTTCCCCGGTTCAAGTTTCGCAGTCTCAGTGCATCGCGGATTTTTCAAATCAAATTTTTTTTAATCGAAAAATAAAATATCAAAAATACCGCCATATCAGCAGCCGTATTGCGGAAAGCAGCATTGTTTTATTGTGATCCGCGAGAGAAACGGTTGCACAGGATGCCAGACAAATAGAGACACTCTCTCAGAGGCTTTGTACACACCGACGGGCTCTCAGGCAAGGCACGTAATCGGTTCCCCGCGCAAGATCGATGAAAGAGAGCACGAGTGGATGTATCCCGTGAGCTAATTGGCTGATCCTACTTCACGGATTTTCACCTATCGCGGTGAAATCTACTGACGTTTGTTGCATCCATGTGACAAATTCCCATCATGATGAGGCTCTTTTGCATTCCCTCTCTTCTTCATTCTGTTTCTGGGACAATGTCTCTGTGATTTCTAAAGATTATCAGTCACTGCACAGTCCGTCTTCTGCTGGGCTTCCATTCTCTAGGGAGCACAAACATCTCTATCCAAACCAATCACGCATTCAAACCTCCAGCTAGAAAACACACTCAAGTAGCACAGGAGTCAGACTGTGTGTGTGTGTGCGTGCGTGCTCTACCGTCTAGAAGCTTTACGCCCTGCGAGAGAGGAGAATGCATCCCAGATCTGGCGCGAGTCTGCCAAGCACAGATAAACATACAAACATGTAAATAACTGTGCATATTATCAGCCTGCCGGCTTCTGCTGCACCTCTTGTTTATTGCCATTTTGTCCCCTCATTGCAAATAGTCACAATGATAAGCACTGGAGTTAAATTTTCTCTCTCTCTCCTGTGGGAATTCTTTGCCTTGTGGGGATCATTTATGCCCTTATTTAAAAAAAGCTGCACACTCGTTCTCTGGCGGCTGGAATGAGGGACTACAGATTAGCGGCAACATAATCATCATCTAGCTGTCTGTTTGTCCAAGGAGCTGTTGGATGACAGCACAAGAGAGGGCAGGGTGTGTGTGCGTGTGTGTATGTGTCTGCATGGTTGTTAGCAGTTAGCACTACATGCTCAGGATTACTGGCGTCAGAGCGAGCAGACACCCTTGGGGGAGTCTGATTAGTCAGTAACACACTTACACTAGTGCAGCGTGGCTGATCCAGAATCTGGGCCCGCTGAAATAACACATCCTGATGAGGTGTGGAGAATTACTGTCTGGACTCTGGACAGTGGATAGATGCGCATCTTAGGTCAGTTAAGCCTCAATGTTTTGTAGTGATAAAAAAGCTTGACTGATCATAGGGCTCCTGTTTCTTTCATGAGGATTTTTTTTCCAAGCATGCAGAATTTGTGAAAAATGTGTTTGTAATATATTAATATTTGATGTACTATTAAATGCTTTACTTTTAATCCTATATACAAAAAATTAAGGTAATTGTGACTGTATTGAATACTGAAATGTATTCATTCACTTGATGCTCATTTATTTTCTTTCAAACAGGATCCATGGATTTCTATTCAGAATACAATATATTTGCACATCAAAAATGATCAATCTTATTGGCTTATGAAATATTGTAATATTTATTCTAATTGTAAAGAAGTCGTGATCGCACATTTTTTTTATTTTATTCATGTGGCCTTGCAATCTTTAATCAAAAAACTTCCTGCAGCGACACTTGATGACGTGTTTACTGGCACAAGGGTGGGAGATCGACCCATGCAATGGCAGCAAACGCAATGATCCAACAATTCCCGATGGACAAAATCAATTCAGGCCCTACATTTTTTTGTTGTTTGAGAAGCTATTTCACTTGAATCAGGGCTTTGCAAATCACTTAAATGAATGATTCAGTGACTCACTCATATGTGCGTCTACATTTTAATATTCTATTTAGTATCAATGTGTGTAGTATAAATGCAGTCAGAACATATTACATCTGTTGAATTTGTCATGTGACTCCTCTCCCTTGGCCTTGTGTGATAATAAAGTGTCCATTAGATGCACCCTTCAGAATCTTGCTGGAAGTCAAAAGCTCAGTTATAACATACTACCAAATTTATGTACTGTTTTTCGTCTACTATATAGTCAATAAATATGCATATTCAGACACAGAGAATCACTTAATTCACACAATTTAATTGTGGTGCTTCTAATTAAGTGAGAAAAACATTTACATTTACATTTATGCAATTGGCAGACGCTTTTATCCAAAGCGACTTATATTGCATTCAAGGAACACATTAAATCAGTACTTGCTTTCCCTAGGATCAAACAAATGACCTTGGTGTTGTAAGCACTCTACTGGTTGAGCTACAGGTGTTGATTGAGCTACAAAAAAAACTACATATAATTAATTTAACTTGCGTTGTAAAAATGCAATTGCATCTTGGATTTTCCTCTACATCTTGCAGTTTTTAGGTACGCAAGTTCACGAACACAATGAATGATGGGATATGCTTGGACTAAAACATTGCTCTGAAGCAGAGCTAGATAATGTGAATTTGTCGCTGTTAAGTGGCCACAACCAAGTGTGGGTATTGGGACAGGCCTTTTTCATGCTTTTGATGAATGATTCACCAATTAGAGTATCTTTTCATGATCTACTGTTGTGACGATGTAGGATGCAAAATGATTCACTGAAAAAAATATGCAAACTGACATTTTCTCACGATTCATTTAAATAAAGTGCAATACACATCTAGGGGACATCCTCATAAGTACAAGTGCACAGCTTGTGTTCATGTTGTTTGGTTCACCTGCAGTGCCATCAAAGTTCAGACACAAATGTGATAAAGCTTTCCGTCCAGTCGTCGCCACAGGAGCTTAGCAAGCAGCCTCTGCGCTAATACCTGCTATCACTTTTATACACAAACACACACCCTTTCTCTGGTCCCGTCTGTCTACGCGACACCTGTAGCACAGCCTTCCCTCTCTAGACATGCCGACACGGGTATTTGACTATCATCACACGCCTGCTGTCAGGATGAAGCGCACCTTTGAGATGCTATCACATTCATAACATTGCATTCATTCCCTCATATTAACAGTCAAAAACCTTGTTGTTCTCACCCTCTCATAGTCATGCAGCCCTTCTTTTTATCCAGTGTTGTCAGGGGATTAGATTCATAGGGAGAAATGTGATTCTGTGATACTCTGTGGTGTGTTTTTAAGAGGAGCAGGCATGACTTAATGTAATGGTTCTGGAGCAGGCCTAATGGATTTCAGTGGCAACCAAGAACATATTTGAAGACGACGGCAGCTTCAAAAACCTATAAGCCCATTACAGTAATCTTCTACTCTGTCATTCTTGTCCACTGCATGCTTGTTTTGGGACCGTTTTTAGAAGTTAAGGAGTTGAGGACTAAGTGGACTGTATAGACTAATGCATCTCCAGCTCAATGACTATCTATCTTTCCACACTTTTTATTTCATTATTGAGTTGTCCACGTCCTTGAAAACCAGAGGGTGGAGAAGCGAGTGATCAAAACAGAGCTTATGAATCATTTGAATTGACTTTTCAAGTGCATTTCTCTGTCTCTTTCTCTATATCTATTCATTGGGTGATATGAGTACAGTTTAATGACTTTTTAATGCTTCACTGCATGAGGAGTAAGAGTAGGAAAGAGTGACGTGCACAGGGGCGTCAGAAAAGCCCCGCAGACAAATTTGTCTGATCAACAGTGCAGGGAAGGTTATTACCCATAATGAAACGACTGAAACAATTCCAGATGAACTTCTCTGCATTATTCTTTCTCTTGCATGCTCTCTCATTCTGGCTGACTCTTATTAGTGAAGTCAGTTTGATACTAAAAGAAGAAAATGCCAACAATACCAGTATTTCCACTCTAGCAGTACCAGCTACATTTGGTAGGCAGCTGCTTTCATATGTATTTTGATCTTATACAGAAAAGAATTCACCCATTCATTATGTCATTTTTAATCAAAATTGGTCTACTCGATCTTCCAGTGAAACAATAAACTTCTATTGAATTGGACTACTTGACTACTTTGCATTCATGACAACTCTAGACTTTCAGAAATCCACCGAATTCAACTGAAGCAAAGCAGAGATCACCGGTGGCGTGAAATGCCATCCTCTGTGCTGCGTTCACACTCCGGGGACCGTATACAAAGAGCGTTCTTGCCAAACAATGCAACATGACAAAGAACTCCCTCAATATCAGCAGAAGATGCTGCAACAGTGTAAGTCGATCACCTCATTTCAAAAGAAAGATCCACATCTGCGTACAGTTACCGCCCAGTGCGTTATAAATATTCGAATGCCTGGTATACGATGATACTTCAAGCGCTCTTAACCTGTTTGACTCGACCCATTCTTTCTCACTCGCTTTCTCATACACACACACACACACATGCAAATACACACACAAATTCAGAGGTAATTGAGGATGGCAGTAAACAGATGGCTCAGATGACTGAAGTGACACATCATAGCGGGGTGGGAGGGGTGTTTACAGGGACAGACTCAGGAGACAGACACGCAGACAGTGACAAGATAGATATCTGAAACCATAAAATAAACTCATTAGAAAAATCTTTAAAAAGTTTACTATTCATTCTAATAAATAAACAGGCAACTCATGTTTTTCCAAACTTTTTGGGATTTGATTAAGGACTGAATTTTAAACATGTATTTGCTAAAAGTTAATTTAATGATTACACTTGCTTTTAGATTGCCCCACTTTACAATATGCTTCCATTTGTTAACATGAGCTAACAATGAAAATTACTTCTAAAGCATTTACTAATCTTAAAGGTAGGGTACTGATGAGTCTCATCAGTCTCAATTTCGGAGTAGTCTGAAATAGCAAGCTAGCTTTAAAAGCATAAGATCCCAGAGTGTCTCCAAAGTCATGACTCTTTCAAACACATAAACACAACCAGCAGAGTCTGCAAAACATCACAAGAAGATAGACAAATTACCTCATGTCTCAAAGCACAAAAGAGCTGTTAAATGACCTTAAACAACGTACAGAGCTCTTACTCGTACCACCTGACCGCTGATTAATTTAGCCATTGATAGTGTTTACATGCATAAATCCATGTCTGAGGCCATGGTCATCTTCAGGTAGAACGTCCAACAAATCACACATCATTTAAAGTTATTTTTTAAGTAGAAAACATAGTAACAACTTTGCTCATTGTGACTCATTTTACCACCATGTATCACACATATGTAAATGTTTTAATATTCACTGCTATCATTCATTGCTATCAGGATGTTAAAAAAAGTGTTTATAAAACAAATTGAAGAACAAATTGCCTACCCTGCCGTTAATGTTAATTTCAACATTCATAGACTGGTGCAGGAATGACGTCAACACCTGGAAGATTAATTTGCCACTGGTTCCCTTGAGATTTTCCTGTGGGAATTTTTATAATGAGGGTTTTTAATTTCTGAGTAAAATAAGGTCTATGGTAAACATACTGCAACTTGATGATGCTGGAATGTATTGCTCTACAACGCAAATTACACAAACCCATATAAAAAAAATACAAATCTTCATGTTCTTTTATAAAAAAGAAAGAGTGTTTCTAATAAGTATGTTAAGAACATTTTGGGCATGTGAGTGTACGTAGTTTGCATTGCACTTTAACTGATGGGACCTTATTGTAAAGTGTTACCAATTATTTATTTTTTTTACTATTGAGCTCCAGAGTGTTAAGCATAATCAGTGAAAAAAAGATAGAAAACCAGCCAATGAAAGTTAAGCAGGGAGAAGGACACATGTATGCATGCGACTAGTGGGAGGTCAGTAATTACTTTCTCCCCCTCTGGGGGACAGGAGCTTCGGTTATTGTACTTTGCTGGAATTAGTTATCAGTTTCTGCATTCATACCTTGATGAATAAGTGCAGTGACGTGGAATGACAGGCAGAAGTCGAGGGAGATGCAAAGAAAGATGTATTGTTAGGCGAAGGCACAGGAACAGCAAGAATGAGTCAAATGCATAATGTAAATTACTGCTCATTTTCAGCTGTCTGTTCAGAAGAGCGCAAGTATTTCTGCAGCTGTGTGAGGCATCTGTCATGATAGTAATCAGCCTTTCATAGACAAAACAGGGGTGAAAATTCTCCTCAGGACACACTATCACTTTAGTTCAGAGCAATCAGACTCTGGAGAGAAAACAAGATAATAGATCAGCGCTATACGAAGAGATGGAAGCTCTATTTACTATGTAGAATAAGAGTAAGTATGCAGTTTAGATTTGAGCTGTATCGATAATGACCCAAGAGAAAGGCTGTCTCGGAAAGAATCAAGGTGTAAATTACACAACCAGACTGACAACTAAGAAATGTTCAAAGAATGTTTTTTTTACACACACTTACATATGTGCGTGTATTTCAGATTATGAGAAGTAAAAACAAATGTAGTTAATTACAAAAACGTAGCGGGATGTGAGCAGTCTAATTTAATTGTAATATTAATGATAAATGTTAGATATACAGTATATTATACTTCCAATCAAATGTTTGAGGTGAGATTTTCCTTATTCGAAAGAAACGTATTATTCTGTTCAGCAAGAATACATTAAACTGGTCAAAGGAGACAGTAAATATATTTATAACGCTAAAAATAATTATATTTAATATAAATGCTGTTCTTGTAAATTTTCTATTTAAAGAATCCTGAAAAATCATGTTTCATGTTTTCCACAGCTTTTATTATTTTAACATTGACAATAAGAAATGTTACTTCAGCACAAAATCAGCATATTAGAATGATTTAAGCTTTAAATTACATTTTGAAATATCTAAAATAATTATTTTAAATTGTAATAATATTTCATAATATTACTGTTTTTGATCTTTTAATAAAAATAATCAATTACCAACCCCAAACTTTTTGAAAAGTGAATGTGTGTAAAACACAATTATATATAGAGAGATCTACATTGTCCTAATGTAATATTTATGGTAGTAGGAAAATGTTTAATTGCATGAGATACAGAGAACTGTTTAATGTAAATAGGGCCATGTGTGAGATAAACGATGTTTGGTACCTCATAGATGAGAGATCTGCTTGGTTAGTGTAGATCCCTAAATCTTCTACATGGATTGAACAATGAACTCTCCTCTCATTACAATTCCATTAGGGGCAAGGTCATGGGGTCATGCTGCATTTGAATTATCACTGTGTATTTGCACAAAGCAGGCTATTCTGTTCTGAAGACAATGTTCATTAAGACTGGGACCTCTCTGATTTGTCTTTGTTGTGTTTCTATCCTGGAGAAAGGAGGTGGACGGGTCAGGCCATGGTACTGTGGGAAGATCTATGTGGACACAGTGCACTTTATCTGGTCAGCAGGTATCTTGTCCCAGTGACCCATGACCCATGACTTTTCTCACAAGCACACACACACACACACACACACACAGAGACTGTCAGCATCTCTTAAGTGCCATCAATCTGTCAATTACTACTCAGGTAGAGTAGCCATTCATCCATACAATTCAGGCCTGTGGATACAGTCTCTCAATGATCCACCTATACTCACACACTAAAGAGGCAAGGGGATGTTCCACATGATTGGGTTTCCTAATGTTGAGCCATTCCATTGTGCATTGAAACACAACTGAAGTGCCATATTGTTCTGAACAAGGAAAAGGGAAAAAATCCCCGGGAATTACAAAGTTTCTCCCTGTGAGCCACCGTGAGCGCCGTTCGTCAATCCAGTGCCAATGAGCCTTTAATCCACAAGGCCTGAATGAACTAGTGTGCTGATGGCTTTATTTTGTACCATCTTCAAGGCTCAGCATCTACTGTTTGTTTGTGCGTGAGAGAAAATGGTGAGAGAAGCAGAATCAGTCTAGATAAAGCACCGGGTTTTTGGCCTGTCGCAGACCCAAATTTACGGCTTCCTTCAGGAGCATCCCAGAAGCCCAGAGCTTTCAGCTGTCTGCACTTAAAATGATTTTATTGCTTGCATCTGATTTGTGTTTGATGATCCTTACTCTCTCTCTCTGTGTGTGTGTGTGTGTGTGTGTGTGTGTGTGTGTGTGTGTGTGTGTGTGTGTGTGTGTGTGTGTGTGTGTGTCTGTGAGTGTGTTTATCCATGTGCAGTATTGGGAAAAAAGAAAATAATAATAAATGCATAGCATTATTTGGTTAGTCCTAATTTGACTTTCACTTTTCTGTTTATAAAATGTTGCATTATCTTGTAATTTCTTGGCTAATGCTGTTTCGCTCTCTCTCTCTCTCTTTTAGGAAAGGGAAGAGGAAATTTTCAGTTGCATTTATGAGTAAATAAATGTAAAAGAAAAAGAAAATAAATTATTTAGGAACAAATTAATGATTGAAATGTTAATATTGCACTACCATAATTTTTATTTTTTTTAATTGCATGACAAAAAATATCAGTACTCAATTTGTGTACACAATCATTTTCACATTCACACAAAAAAACGCAAATGCTTTGATAAAACAATTATGAAATAATTACTAAAATATCAAAATTACGAATTTCTAGACTGAAAGTCATAATTATTACATAAAAACCATTTCTCAATTCATATTTTATCTCAGAATGCTTCCTTTTTTATAATTAATCATGTCATAATGACTATAAAAAAAAATGGTTTCATTTTTTGGTCTCATAATAATCACTTATCTCATAGTTTTGACTTTTCTATGTCAATTATGATTTAAATAAGCTTTTTTTTTTCTTAGATGGTGGAAATTGGCTTCCATATGAATCAGTCTTTGAAAATTGTTTTAATGCACATTAACACGTTCAAATGATCTACCCAAGCAGCATGAGAGGAGGCTTATAAACACGCTGCCAATGTTCCTCAACAGTTTTTCTGGATTCTTCTACAACCCCGTCTCCTCACACTCACCCGGTGACTATCCTAACCAACTCTTGGTTCTTGCCACATTCCAATTTCGGAGCACTCCCACGGACATCTAATTGTAAGTGTGATATTGTGAATCCGTTTAAAATCAGATTAATGAAATAATGAGTTGAACTAAAGAATCAGATCTGTCTGGTTCATGAATGAATCAAGCGATTCATTGAAAATATTTGACTCAAAGGAACATTTTATTCTTGATTTAGTCATCACAATTTCTCTTGTGAACACACGGCGAGGAGTTCCACGAACAAGCACTTTCAGAATCCACATTGTCAGTGGAATTAACGTGATACGTGCGCGGTTAATGCGTGGTTCATGAGTGATATGAATGTGGGGCGTCAGTGGACGTGCGCGGTTTTGAACCAGTTCCAACGCATAAGCACTGACTGCCGACGCGTGTCCCGCGCATAGTCACACATACTCGACGCATAAACTACGCACGCGACTCATGAATAACGCACACCGGCGCACAATTGTGCGTCAGAACATTTTTGAACCGTTCAAAACTCAAAATCACGCACAAACCGCCTTCGACGCACATCCACTTACAATCACTGATGGTCCACGTTCATTCCACCGACGAATTACGCATACGACGCACGCTCCGCGCAGAAACGAAAATCTATGCGCAATTCGTGCGTGATTCATGCGTTTTCGCTGTGTGACTGGCCCTTAAGGTGAACTAAGTATTTTGAAAAAGTAACGTGGGAATCAATGTAAATCCGACAAATAACATTTCATATTTTCAAAAAAAGTAATATCAAAAATATTTGACTGATTGCATGTGAGCTTTTAACAACATCTTATACTGTGTGTCCATATACATGGGTATATGTTCGTGCTAATGGATGTGCAAACATCCCTCTCATCACATTGGTGTTGTGATTTTGTCAGTGCAGGTAGCTGAAGTGGAAATAATGCCACATGTCAGTGGGAGCAGACAGACCACTCCGAACCCACACTGAAAGCCTCCATTTTTCAGTCTCATCTGTAGCCAATATCTCCACCGGACGGACCTCGCCGTGAGCTTATTGAGTTGTCAGTAACTCAAATAATCCCAGCTGCGAAGAAAAGAATAACTGCAGAAATGTCTGTCTTCCATCACCCAGGGTCAGTATTCCAAAATATTTTCCAAAAAAGCTCCGAATCAGGGTTGCCGTGGGAACCCCTAAAGCCAGGCCCTGGTCAGAGCAGCAGGCATTTAAATGGAAATGGGCAGTGCAGGCAGCTCTTTAAAGGCATCTCCCTTCTCTCCTTTAGCTCGTCAGCACACATTTGGGCACGGCTGGTCGCGCAGCAAAGGCACCCCACCGGCACACCACGATGTTCAGGCTTAGAAGATTAGGAGATCCTTTTACAGAAACTAATCTGGTGATATAAAGGGGGACAATGCGAGCGAAAAGGAGAAGGGAGAAGGGCTGGTTCATTTTAAACTGTGCCTCGGCAGCTCAAGTGATTTTGCTCCGTTTGCCCACCCCAAAATATGCTCATAATGCAATCTGGACTGCTCTTCCCTGGCTGATTGTGTGTCATTCTTGCGTGTCACGATCCATCAGGATCAACACACAGACAAGAATCCAGCACAGAGGCGGAGCAGGCTCGGATCGCATGCTGAGATGGGAGAGAGTGACATGAGAGAGCGGATGATGGTGCCAGGATGTCATAATAAAATGGGCAGAATGAAAGGCCGCTGTGTCTAACATGGTTAAAGAGATCAGCTCTTCAAAGCAGCCGCCCCCTTCGTATCTCTCTCATGCACCCCACACCCAAAGGGCTGCCTGTCAGCCTCACAGTGGTCCGGTCCAGACTCATATGGTGCAGCTGTTTCGGATCGTCTCCGAATGTATTTATATGTCTGTTTGTTTGCACACAGCCTGAGACTGAGATGGTATGCAAAAGCGGTGCTGGAATATGGGAAGAGCATGAGGTTGGGCATCACAGCACGCAATTTGTTTGTGGATATTGATCCCACTTCATGTAAATCATTGGAAAATGAAGGCATTTGAATATTTGTGACAGACACAAGTAAGGTATTTGGGTAAATGGTCCAAACTTTACAAAGGCATAAATCTAGGTTCCCTCCTTATGCAGCAAGAAAGGATAACAAATACTCTCTTTGAACATTCTGCAAGCATTTGGAATTCTCAAACCATATGGCTGGCATGAGCAACCCGTCCTCAAATCTGCTCCTGACTTTACTACCGTTTTATCAGCATCAGGTTTTTTTTCACCCCTAAGGCTGCAATTCTTCCATTTAGATTACGAAAAGTGAAAGTTACTCTGTTTCGACCCCTCCGATTTGTCTCTGAAACCTTCGTTCATTCATTGGTTCATTCATTGGAGAGCTGCAATCAGGCAGAAAATCAAGCTTAAAGAGAGGGAGTGCCAGTATAGACACAGGGTTTCCTTCCCAAAGCTAATCTACTTTTTGTTGCAGGCTACTAAATTGCATTCCTGTAGGCGAGGAGAATGGAGTGGGACTTTAGACTGAGTAATACAGGGGCTGAAAAGACAGAGATATGGGAGTCGTTAGCTACACTGGTGGCAGGAGACGTCTCCTGACAGCAGCTGTTAGGACATGCCAGCTCTACAATGCTGTTTGAAATAGTTTGAGCCATTTGATTTTCTCCTTGGCTCGGAAATGAATCACCTCGAGACATTCTCAGCCTCAAAATATAGCATACATTACAAATAGCGACAAGTTGGTTATCAGAAATGACTTACTAGACGTACAGACTCACGCATGCAAAATACAAATCCTAGTGGCTTTAGGAACATGTTCAGGATTATTTAGTTAGATAGATAGACATACAGAATTGTGATGGTTTGTGCTCTTTGAAACACTGGACATTGTCTGCAGTGTTTTAAGACTATTCCTAATTCTGTATTCACTCTGTGTGGGAGATACATTAGGGACAGGGTCGGGTCTAATCGTTATTGTCACGACTCTCTTTTCCATTAGTCAATGCTTACGTCCACACACACGCACCACATACACAGACACTGGGCTGCACAAGACTGATTGAAGCTGGGCGCAGTACGTTAATGAATGTATGCACAGGGAATACAAATAAGGTTCCTGATAAAGTTGATCTAAACAACAAACAAACCGCATATACAGCAGGACAGCAAAGGAAAATCTTAGCAGTGGTGAAATTATTCAGATATTCACAAGGAAGCAACACCATTGTTAGAGTCATGGCCTAAAATTTAACCTAGAAGGCTTTTTATTTTAATGGCTGCTTTCTGACCTCAGGAGAATGAATGCTGTGTTTTATTTACGGTTCAATCTTACTTAAAAATGTTCCCTTAAAAATAGAGTTTGAGTAAAATAGAGATTTCTCCCTTTGGGAAAAATAAAAATAGAGACTAGCTGTTAGAGTACTGTTTTGTCTATGTTCATTCTGTTTCCCTATGTTTTCCTCTGTCATTGTAGTCACCTGTCATGTAATCAATCACCTTGTTAGACTCATCAGCTGTAACTCGTTTCCATGTGTAGGTATTCCTTGTGTTCTCTAACAGCCTTGGTCTGTTTGTGTAGCATTGTGGTTTTTCACATGCATGCTGAGAGTTGTCATTAAAAGACACTTACACTTCCTTTACCTTTTGTATATCCCGCTTGCTCGGTCCAACGACGGTCTCCGAGGAGCAGGTGAAGGAAAGAATGGTGTGAAAAGGGAAAACAATCCAGTAGGAAAAACATGCGGCAGTCCTGTGTGTCACAACCACACCTACATATAAAAACTCACCTAAATGATTATTAGGAACACCTGTTTCTCATTAATGCAATTATCTAATCAACCAATCACATGGCAGTTGTTTGCATTTAGGGGTGTGGTCCTGGTCAAGACAATCTCCTGAACTCCAAACTGAATGTCAGAATGGAAAAGAATGGTGATTTAAGCAATATTGAGCGTGGCATGGTTGTTGGTGAAAGATGGGCGGTCTTAGTATTTCACAATCTGCTCAGTTACTGGGATTTTCGTGCATTTCATGCAAAAAATGTCTAGAGTTTACAAAGAATGCTGTTAAAAGGGAAAAACATCCAGTATGCGGCAGACCTGTGGGTGAAAATGCCTTGTTGATGTTAGAGGTCAGAGGAGAATGGGCCGACTGATTCAAGCTGATAGAAGAGCAACTTTGACTGTAATCCAAGTTACAACCGAGGTATGCAGCAAAGCATTTGTGAAGCCACAACATGCACAACCTTGAGGCAGACGGGCTACAACAGCAGAAGACCCCACCGGGTACCACTCAAAAAGACCCCACCGGGTACCACTCAAAAAGAGGCTACAATTTGCAAAAGCTCACCAAAATTGGACAGTGGAAGACTGGAAAAATGTTTCTGTTGAGACATTCAGATGGAAGAGTCAGAATTTGACGTAAACAGAATGAGAACATGGATCCATAATTGTTACCACTGTGCAGGCTGGTGGTGGTGGTGTAATGGTGTGGGGGATGTTTTCTTGGCACACTTTAGGATTCTCAATGCCGATTGGGCATCTATTAAATGCCATGGCCTACCTGAGCATTGTTTCTGACCATGTCCATCCCTTTATGACCACCATGTACCCATCCTCTGATGGGCTACTTCCAGCAGGATAATGCACCATGTTACAAAGCTCAAATCATTTTAAATTAATTTATTGAACATGACAATGAGTTCACTGTACTAAAATGGCCCCCACAGTCACCAGATCTCACCCCAATAGAGCATCTTTGGCATGTGATGGAACGGGAGCTTGTGGTGGAACTGGATGTCCCACAAATCTCCATCAACTGCAAGATGCTATTCTATCAATATAGGCCAACATTTCTAAAGAATGCTTTCAGCACCTTGTTAAATCAACGCATGAAGAATTAAGGCAGTTTTGAAGGCGAAAGGGGGTCAAACACAGTTTTAGTATGATGCTCCTAATAATCTTTTAGGTGAGTGTATATACTTTTGTGTGTTGCCTTAAACCACAGTGCTCATAGAGGCGATATGGGTTTGAGTCCAGGTCATAACATAACCCTATCCATACTGCAGCAAAAGAAAAACCACATCAAAGTCTTCATGGAGAGTTGGGTTTTGAGGTGATAATCTGATGGACGGTGAGTCACTGGTACAGATGACCTGCTGCACAGAGTCAATGAGATGCTGTTTCAGGCCAAGAAAAACAGCCAATCTTGACATAGAAAGACAATCCATGCCGACCTGTAAGCCGAACTCATCAACTCTCAGCTACCAGCCAAGGATGAATGAAATCAGACCCCTGCAGCCCTCAGCAGGAGTTTTATCAGTGGTTGGCCGAAAGTCCACACACACGCACACACATACGCACACGCACACGCACACGTTCCTACATTAGAAGAGCCTGGGCAAAGCTGCTTGATATATTCTACATATAGCTATGCCCTCTGTTTCACTGCCATTGTCTTTGACACCACTCTCTTTGTAAAAGAGCCATTAATTTTAGCCTCACCTTTGTTCCTCCTTTCACCCATTTATTTCACTTTCTCCAGGTCTCCTATCATTCCGGTGACCTTCTCTTTTTTTACACCCCTCTGTCTGTTCTTTATCACACCCTTTCCATGTTTTTTATTTTTAGTTATTTTTCTACAGCGCATTGGTCTGGTTTGCATTGCAGTGTTATTTTGAGTTCCCATCATCAGAAAAAAAGTGTGTCAAAAGTTATGATTTTACCTCTGATAGCACAAGGGGAATAATTGTGGCAGGCAGAGAAAGAGAACAAGATCTGTAATCTGTTTTCCTTGGATCAAAACTTTGTGAATACTCAAAGGGCTTAGTGAGCTGGCGAGATGCATAGTGCAGATACTTCCTGCTGTCCCAAGACTGGACCGCCTGCAGGCTAACAAACCCTCTCTTACACACACACACACACACACTCACACACCTACCTAAATTCCCTCTATTTCCTACTGTACAGATCAGCTCAGATCTACAATGAAAGTTCTGCCTGCTGACTAGCTTATGAAAATACACAAAACAAAGATTAGGTTTGTATATTATCCAAAGCCTACCCATGAGAAAATAAAGATCCTTAGACAAAATTTAAAAGTAATTTATTTTTACATTGTCTTGCAACTTTTTTTGAATGTGATTGTCTTTTTTTAATGAGTGAAAAATGTGTAGCTTATTGAAAAAATGGCGTGGCGTGATGGTAGGCGGGTGCACCCAGACTAAACAATGTCAGCTTCTGTGACTTCAGCAAGCCCTCTGTGTGACATTGTCTCTGTCTATTTATTGTTCGTCTCAAGCATATTATCTATTTCGACAGGAGTATAATGGCAAGCAAACAGCATTTTTGATTGTGTGGTTCTTTCTTCTCACAGGAAGAACGTCTTATGCTAGTGGCTCAGATCTCGCATTTGCCATTACAGATCCGCAACATATGATTTGGGAATTAAATGATACATGCTCATCTGATTTGAGAAGCTACCTCTGTATTAATGTTCTTTTCAGCCTTCCTTCCAGATCGTGTTTACTTTTATGGTTGATTTTTTTGTCTGCATTTGATTCTGAGGAAATGTAAATGTAAATGGATAACACCTCATCATACAGTGCCCATCTCCCTTCAGTGCCATTAAGGGGCCCGTTATGACAACTCTGCCACCTCGTGCACTTCAGGGCCGTCTCCAGCAAGTTCTAATTTCAGTGTCCATCTGGCACTTGGAGACTCGCTCTGTCCAAGAAGAGTTTCAGAGGGGTCAGTTTGCTTGTTTCATGTCAGTTATCTGTTTCAGGTCACCAGATTGATTAGAGATCAGTTGCGAGGCTGGTTATTTTAGTAGTGTCAACCAAAGTAGTCTCACGTCAGATCTGAGGACCGATATCTCGAAAAAGGCGTCATCGAAGATGTTCAAAATCATTTGAAAATCACCCTCCATTTTTCTCTTCTAAAAAAATCTTCTAAAAAAAAAATTTTAACATAAAAAATGTCAAATTATGGAAGTAAAATGGATTGTGAACACTGTTTCACAATGACCTTAAGCATGCCCAGTCCAGCTGTAGTGGACTCTGAATCAGTATGTAACAAGCTGTGTTGTGGTGTGATGAGAATTCAAATTAAATTCCATTTTCAAGAAGTGAAATTATCGAGCCCCTTGTCTTTATTATGATTGACCTTTACGACAGTGTGGCCACTTTAAGAGATTTGAGGTTATGAAATCTGAATTGCATCGATCAAAGCAACATCACTCATCATAAAATCATTTTTTCACTCAGTCTCCCTTCACACTCCCACCCTCCAACAGCTGATAACACAGGCAATGATTAGCCCCGGCAAGTGGCGGCAGAAGGTCACATGTCCGAGTGCGGCTTTCTGTTTCTCCCGCGTGCTTGCAGATGGTGGTGATTAGGGCGAGCAGGACTGTGTGTGACAGTGTAGTAGATGGATCAGCGACAGAACAAGAGATAAATAAACCGATCTGTTTGCATGCTGATCCTGTCAGCAAACCCACAACAACCGATCTATCAGCAAAGACAGAGAGAGAAGTGAAGATAAATGTAGAGAATGTGAGAGAGACTGGTGATTGGAGGAAGAACAACAGAAACAGTAAAAAGCACTGGAAAGGAAATCACAAATGAGATTAAAGTGAAACAGAAGTTAGTACACTCTTTTCTACCCTATTGAATGTATAACCAAGTGGCTTCTTGAGCAAAAATATATGTAGGACAGAACTTGATTTTGCATACTTGCATACTTGCATACTTTCATGCAATACTTTCATAAAATATTTATGTCCTAAAACTTTTGGTACCCTTTGATGACACTTGTTTATAATAGCACTTCAAAAAAGAGTGATAGTGTGTCAGGGTCTTTCAAACAATTCCAGACTTTATTCATTGTAGAATGACAAGCTTAGCTTTCCTATAGATTGAGTGACAATACATTACTTGATTTGTGAAAAAGAATAAAATAATAACAAGGAATTAGTGTAAAATGTTATTTTTTAGGACCAAATTTTTATTGCATAATTATGTCCAGTGATTATACTTGTAAGATTCTAAAAGTGCTAACAGGTGCTCCCAAACTTCTAAATCTTATGGGCTGTGTATGAAAGCTTAAAAATAGTGATTTCGTAGGATGCATTCAAAGGTAGGAAGGCATCAAGACATGTCCGAATCCAATTTTAGTTTAGTCTCCTGAAATTACCGTCACCCAATTTTTTAAGGTGATGTATTCTTTTTTGTCTTTGATATCCCATAATCCTGTGATTTCTATTCTGTGACCAATGAGCTAAAACATAAAGACGGTGTCAGAAAGTTGCAGATGGTACTCAATTTGTCTGTAAAATAATATTTTAGAGCAACATTTTCCACTTCTGATGTCATTTCTGCCAATAAATTATTATAGTAATTAAACATTTGCTTAGATATCACACAAGCTTGTTCTATTTTTGTGTAGATCATTAAACTGATATACTGATAAGGCAGCTAAGCAACAAGTCTGCTGCCTAAGTTTTTTTTATGCAACCATGGCCTTAAAAGACTAGAAAAAATTAGCAGAGACCCAATGTTAAGCCAGTGTAATGTTGACGTAAAAGTTCTGAAGCTTAAAATTGTTTTTATATCTTTGCTTGGATATCAGAATGAATAAATAACACACACACAGACACACCCACAAACATGTTTGTGATTCACTGAAAAGCGGGGTCTCATAAGAGTTAATAGTTTGAGAATTGAACTTCACTCGTAGCACAATAGATTTCTCACTGTATAAAGCGGGGAATTGTTTCAGAGTATTTTTTATGATGTCCTAAGGACATTTCTACCACATAATAAAAAAATCATATATAACATATATACCAAGCCAAGTCATAATTATGAGATAAAAAGTCAAAAATATGACATAAAAAGATGAAAGTTGAGATCGAAGATAAAATTCTGAATTACGATAAGTCGAAATTGACACTAAAACTAGAAACGTCTGATATAAAATAGTCATTATGAGATAGAATTTAATCATTTCAACTTTTTGTCTCATACTTTTGAATTTAATAACTTAGTAAATGGCTTTCCACTTTGTGTCCATTTCTAATTATGTCAGAAAAGACATTAATAATTATTTTTTGTATCATAATTTTGTATTTTTGTCTTAAGATGTGCCTTTATTTTCTCATATGACATAAATGGGATTTCATAGTATTCGGTCCGCATCTGTTTTTGATGGAAAAATTGCACTTTCAAGAAACCATCAACTCAAGTCATAAAAAAGTGTTTCTGTCTTAGCAGTTAAATTAATTGCTTGGAAAATACAGGCTACACCTGACCTGAGCATGCAGTAGAAACATGTTTCTCAAATGCTGTCCAGCAGTACTGCAGTCAGTGGATCAAACTTTGTTCTGTAGTTGGAGGGGAAGAACATGGGAAAACTGGGGTAGCAAAGAGAAACCTCCGGCCATGAAGAAGACTCAAAGAGCATAGAGATTAAATGCTGATAAAATATCTCATATTGGAGTTAGTCCGAGCCCGGGGGACACCGACTGGAGAGCAGAAGTCTGGAGAAAAGCAGGAAAGAAGAGTGCGGGGGAGGAGAGCAAACGTACATTGCAAGATATTCAATTTTATTGCGATTATTAGAGAATGGTCAGAGAAAAAGAAAAGCATGCACACAAAGAAGCTGCCTTCAGGCTTCAGTCATAGTTGGCAAGGGTTAATTCTATCCTCATTTTGTATTCATAATCTGTTCCTGCTCTAAAACGGAGAGAAGCGCTCCTCAGCAACTTTCGTTTGATGATGGAAAGTAATAGAACTCTGCAGACTCAATTGGTCCATTCATCATTCAACAACACAACGCGTGCAGATTTCCCCCACCCGACCAAAGCCTGCTCCAGCTCAGTCAATGGGAGGTAGATTGGTATTCACTCACGGATGTTATCTTATCAGTAACCTTGAATGTGGAATCAATTTGTTTTGTGCGGGCAGGGCTGGTGAATATTTATGCCAGTTTTGGAGCGAGGCAATTGGCTCCATATTATCTCTGTTACCTGCACCGAACGGGAATGTCAATGATGTACTCCAAATAAAGCGTCCTCCTTGTAAACAATGGCCTTATCTCTGCATTTTTCATGGTCGATTGTGCAGTCGGGCCCATGTCGTTTTGATACAGCTGACACGGCGAGCGAACCGTGATATAGACGACAAATGTTCTTATTGTGAAGCATTTTATCTGCAATTAAAAAGCAGTTGGAAGGCAATTAGCGGTCAAATGGATAATATAATTATATTTTAAATTTGTTGATTGTTATTCCATAAGAAAATCACAAATGAGATTGAAAGAAATTTGATAGAATTTTTTTTACTTTTCCTGACATATACTGATCAGTGAGAGTAAAGTAATAGAAAAATGGAGAATTGTTTAGACAAAGGAGACTCTTTAAAATGTACATTTCTTTTCTATTTGAGAAACATCTAAGAAATTTTGATGGAAACAATTTGCCTCTGAGCTTTGCAAGAGCAACCACTGAGCAATTAAATGCGACACTAGGATGCGGTCATCTTTCATGCTATGTGTGTGCGTGCACTTTTTTGGCTGGTGTTTTGTCACCTGCTCATAAATGTCTAGTAGCAGATTGAAGTCACTGTAGCAGAATACCATGTGCCTTTGTATCAGTCCAACCTGGGTGAGATCATTACCTGAGGCACTACGCTACCGCCTTCACCTCTCTCTCTCCTGCAGGTTGTTGTAATGCAGCAGATGGCTTCCCTCCACCACTGAACGTTTCAACAGAACGGCTCACAGCATCCCTCTCCGTCCCACTCTCCCTCGTGCGCTTCGTCTCTATCTCTCTCTCCCTCTATTTGCCCCCTGTCCCCACAGCCAGAAATGGACACTGGCCAGACCACTGCAGACCAGCACAGTCCCTCGCTTTGTAAGACAGATTTCAACAAAAACACAGGATGGAAATACCATTTGATTGCAGCGCGTATGTTTTGATCGAGCTGTGTTTCACAGGCTAGAGATAATGAGGACGGTCTGTGGATTACTTCTTCCATGTTGTGCATAATTCTTACATATGTGTCCTTTGGTGAAGGTTTGGGCTATAAATCCCGTTTCACAGGCCCCAGAAGTTGACAAAGACATACAGTTTTGTAGAAATACTAAAGCTCACCTCAGTATTGGTCTTGGACCATGGCGAACCTGAAAGCCTCGGAAAAGAAATGTGTTTGCATTCTGCACAGGGGACTTTTGGCATGGCAGTCTGTATGAATTGTCATGTGGTGCACATGCAAACCGAGGCACTAAGCTCAAGGCCTTGTCCAAACATTTTTCTCACTCTCTCTGGCTCTTCATATTTATCCCTCACTCAATCATTATCTCTATCTCTCGTTTCTGATGAATCACACAAGTGTTCTCTATATCACACTTTGTGGTTGAAAAGGTTCCAGAGCTTTGTTGTATTATAGAGATGGATCTGTTGAACTTTTCCTAAGTTGAGGATTTCAAGATTGCTGGCAGAGCCTAAACCCCTGCTCCGCATCTGATTTATACAGCTAGGTTTTTCTTACACAATCTCATAAATACGTATCACTGGACAGACAAGAAATTAAGCAGACGGCTTTTTGGCCACAGTGGTGTCTGCAGCATTTTAGTCTGATGTGTGGATGAGGATGTTGTGTTGCCGATGCTGTGGGAAATGGCTGGGAACCTAATGTTGGACTAACAGTATTTTTACAAAGAGTAAAAATGATTTTTAAATCTTCCTGCAGTAAATAATCGTATCCCTTATACCAAATTGTTCGTAATCAAAATTACATTTAAAAGATTTTTTTTTTCCGTAAAAATCTCTTTGAACCTTAAAATAGCTTGAATGTAACCAAACTCTTGCTTTGTTTTTAGCTTAGCAACATGCTAACAACGAACACTATGGACCCTTTTCACAGAGTGTTTTGACACATTTCTCCAAAAATTTATGTAAATCTGGTTTTTCATATTTTTTTGTTTTTCTTTTCAATTAATATACATTTGCAACACTATGCCCTGGTAAATTAGAATAATAAAAAATAGTCAACACTTCTGCAATTTGGTATCTAATACAGCGGCTGAGAGAGGAATTGTACATTTGACATCTTTCCTCTTTTGGAAAGTCGTGGAAATGCAATAGTGATTGTTTTTCTACTGATGCTGGGGCAATTGAGAGCGCAAAAGTCATATTTTCTGTGGTCTACCATGTACCTCCTGGAAGTTACTTGTACTTTTACATTACAAACCTGGAAATGTATAAATGAGAATCAACTATGAGTTTCTCATGTTTTAACACTATAGGCCTATTTGTGTTATGTGTTACGAGTTGCTTTTGATGCTGAATGTCCCAAATCGATAACATTCAAGGTTCAATTTTGGTGAGTATGCTGCCTAGGAGACATTCAGGAAGTTTACTAGGATTTAAACAGAACTTGTATATGTTGATTCTAGAGCAAGCTTGGTAAAATCAATCAAAAATCCTTGAGAGACTGGCAAATGAAGAGTAAAAGTACAGAAAAATGAGCAATGAAAACACTCACTACATATGACGTTATGACAGAAGAGGAGAAACAGTGGGAAAGGAAAATAAATTGAAGATTTTAATTGCACTGAACCCCCTCTGCTCTCTCTGTCGCTCTCTCTCTCTCTCCATTAGTTGTGTGGTTCCGGTAAAAGCCTGTGGGTGAGTATGACACTGTTAAGCAAACCTCATTACCTTTGTCATCTCTTTCTCATTAATCATGCAGGGCTGTATGAAGCTCACCACAGCATGTGCACACAGCCAAAGTCAATCACTCACACTTATACACCTCACATATTAATAGGCATGAAATGTCGATAATGTATTAAATGTAATCCAGCATCAAGTGACAAGTTCAAACCAGCTTCATACATTTAAAGAAATCATGTGCAAATATCACATTTTAAGTATTCACACAGCAAAATGATTTTCTTAATTTCTGTAGTCAAAATAATCCTTAAAACCAATACATTTTAAGTACTTGAGACATAATTGTGTAAAATTCATTTGATACATCATGTTTTAAATGTTTGGTAAATATTTTCCTCTTGTTTTAAGCATAAACCTCACTAAATTCTGATTCTAATTTTGATATCTCACTAATAACTTGTTTTAAAAATATATTAACTAATAAAATAAAACCAGAGAGATTCCTTTAGTTTAGAGGGAAGTAAAGACAACGAACTTCGCACGCACACACACACACACACACACACACACACACACACACACACACACACACACACACACACACACACACACACACACACACACACACACACACACACACACACACACACACACACACACACACACACCAGAATGACTGTTTGTATAGGGATTAATGGACCAGAGGTCTCCTACAGCTTAAGGCTGACTATGGAAATACAGCATGCAGAAATTCCCACCAACCATTTGTCACGAGCTGAGAGGATCAATTTTTTTAATCACTAATTTAACATTTAGTCATTGGTTATATAACCCCAACAGCCTTGGTCAAAATGGGGTTTATAATACAAATTGGCTCCTCCAATCTAAATAAATAAATAAAATAATTATGCAAATTTTTGTATTTTAGCTTTAGTAAAAAAAAAACCATAGATAATTTAAAATACAGGATACTAAAATGCAAAAAAAAAATTTCTAGAAAAATAGACAAAGACAGATTTTTTCTTGCTGTGAATATTTGGTGACATCCTTGCTAAAAGCAACTCAAGAGATTTCCCATGCTCGTCTTAATCTATTTGCTGCTGCTGCCATAGATTTTGATTGTTCATCTTTTCCTTCTTTTCCTAAAAAAAAATATCCATGTGCTGGAAGTTGCTGAAAAGAACTGATAAAGTCGCTGTTGAAAAAGACTGATATCTAGCTGATAAAAGACGCCAGTACTACAATACACAATACAGATCTCACAGAATACAGATACAGGAAACTAGAATGGATTCATTTAAATGTAAGACATGGCTTATGTCCTGATTGTCCAGTTTGTACTTTTTCCAGGGCTTAAGGATTTAAAACATGATTTCCAGGGCTGATTTTCTATAGCATAACTCTCTCAAACACACTCTGTCCTTCACCACCCTCTTAAAGTCTTAAGTCCTGGTCCATGCCGTTCCTGTTAAACCTCATCGAGAACTATCAAAACACTCTAGTTCCTGTTCTCTTTCTCTCTCTGCTCTCATCCTGCAGGAATGCTGCTTCTCTTCCTCATTACATATCAACCAGAATCAGGCTGGTGAGTCTTTCCTGAGCAAAGTTTAATTCCTTTAACTTTCTTTTTGCTCCATCCTTTCAGGGTTTTTTCCAGGGTGACTGGCGTCTAAATACATGCATAATGAATGCATCTCTCATTAGAATGATTGTCAGAGGAAAAACATTGCTTGGCTCACGGCTGGGTTTTCTGGGATTCTAAAATTACGTTTTCTCCCGTTTTTTTTCTCTCTCTCCTTTATTTATCAAAGGCTTTCCACAATCAGCCCTCATCGCGACTGGGACGGCTGTGGGAAACAGATGTTTACTGATTAAGCAGGCGTACCGTGCCAAAGCGGCTGTATTACGGCCCATTCAAAGTGCAGAAAGGACAGGGAAAAAAAAGTTTAAAGAAAAAAAGGAAAAGGGGGAAAAAAAAAGAGAAAGGCTGACGAAACGCAGGCACTCACGGGCAGCCCCCTCTTCTGCTGCTGCTTCAACCATAATACGGTTTGATTGTTGAAATTGTTCTTCAGGGGAGAATTTTCAATTTTTTTTCATCTTATTTTTGATACGCTTTTAATGTGTTGGTTATCCCCGCCAAGCTGCTTTTACTCACAATCAGCGTTTACACAAACACTCACTTCAAGCTCGAGCTGAAAGAGACGAGGAGAGGAATGATGGGTGAAAAGGACAAGAGGAAACTTTAAATAATCTGAATGCTACTGGCACATCCAGCAAACCTGTTTATACCACCACATTTGACCGTTTCGTTTTAGCAGTGGCCAAAATGTAATAGAAATATGTGACCAGCATCAGGAGCCAACTCTCCGATCTCACCCTCGACTGCCACTTTAGGTTGATATAAACACAGGATCCATTTCTTTCCATGTGAGAACAGCCCAACCAAAATATCTTTCCTGCGAGAATTAGCGGAATTAGCCACATAAATCACTTTAGACATTAATTACAATGCACTTGGCAATCATTTATTTCTCTCATAGCTCTATTTTACAATTTACAAACTAGATAAAAAAGACCATAAATAAATGACATGTTTCATGTACCTAAATTCATAAAATAAAAACGGAAGAGAAGGACACCGATGACACAATTGTGCACAACCTTAAACTTAAAACGTGAAAAATGTGAATTGTTAGTGTTCTTTCGGAATAAACTACATTAGGAGACTTGGCACAATACCGTCTATTGAAATTCTCTCGTCTCACATTCATTGCATATTCCAAACAGGTCCTAAACGGGTAAGGAGGGAATATCGAAATATGAAACGGGAAGAAAGCAAAGTCATATGAGAATGTGTCACATTAACAAGAAATCTCTCAGATATGAAGGATGGATGTGGTTGATGTAAAACAGAGCACACTTGAAATGTTAAGTCCACCCCTCCCTCCCCCCGCCCTTTTTATAAACATTCCTGTAATAAGTTTATTTTAGGTACAAATAACGTGCCTCTTCTTTCAGTCCGCATCCAGACCATTCGAATTAGCATTGAAATAGTTTCATTTGAGTCAAAGGACCCAAATAAACGTGGTGTATTTTTTTGTTACAATCTCCAGCATTGGCAAGAAGCGAAGAACAGCAGTGGCTTAGTGTATATAGCAAACAATTCCAGTATGTTGGTCTCCAGAGAGCAGCCACAAAGTTCTGCAGTGTTAGCACACATCATGTGCTTTTCTCCTTTGTGTATGCGCCTCAAAACAAACCGTCATCCTTCAAAGAAAACGTCTCGGGTTACGTATGTAACCCTGGTTCCCTGAGGGGAACGAGACGCTGTGTCGAAGCACTAGGGGAAATAGCCTTGCGTGAGTCACGTGAAGATCTATGCAACCAATGAGAAACGAACGCGTGTGAATGCGTCACTGCCGGCCGCAGCCGGTGACGTCATGAGGCAGAGCATAAAGCGCGTCTGAAACCGGGGCGCGTCAGCCATGAATGCCTGAAGCGGGCCCGGAGGCGCCAGGAGCTGAGGCCAAGACACAGCGTCTCGTTCCCCTCAGGGAACCAGGGTTACATACGTAACCCGAGACGTTCCCTTTCTGGGAACTCGAGCT